>JAWNNP010001806.1:0-656902 GCA_035044805.1 Leucophenga maculata
AGAGGAGCGGGAAGGATTATCCAACTGGCAATTTGGATTCCAAAAAGGCCATCAACGCATTGGTAACCATCGCCAACAAGGCAATCGAAGGTACGCGCTGGAGAGGCGGTCAGAAGGAGTATTGCCTCATCACCACGCTGGACGTCCGCAACGCATTCAACTCGGCAAGCTGGCACGTAATAGTGGAGGCGCTGCAGCGGCTAGACATTCCCGAGTACCTAAAAAACTTAATGTGCAGTTACTTTCGTGATAGAGTGTTGTTCTACGGCACTTCGGATGGAAGGGTGCAGCACCAAACTACAGGAGGCGTGCCTCAGGGGTCGGTTCTGGGACCAACGCTTTGGAATGTGATGTACGACGCAGTTTTACGCCTCGCAACACCAGGAAGAACTCGCTATCGTAGGCTTCGCAGACGATATTGCCATTGTGGCAGTGGCAAAGGAGCTTCAGGAGGTCGAGACCAACACAAACGCGTGCATCCGACAAGTCGTGGAATGGCTCGAAGGGAGCTCACTATCCCTAGCTGCACACAAGACGGAAGCAGTGCTAATAAGCAGCAGGGAAAAGGTCGGAATCTGCCACTATCTAAGTGGCAGGGTGCCAAATCCTCTTGGCATCTGCGGGAAAGGCCCAGGTCCTACAGCAGCGCTTTCCGGTAATCATGGCGAACATAGGAGGCCCACGCCATAGAAGTAGGTGGCTTATCTCTACTGTGGTAAGGTCCATCATACTTTACGCTGCACAAGTTTGGGCACCTGCAATGGCGGTCAAATCCTTCGCGAAGTCTTGCAGAGGCTCATATCGTTGCTGTGCACTGCGCGTTCTGTGCGCCTAGCGCACAGTCTCCGAAGACGCCGCATTAGTACTAGCGGGAATGATTCCCCTGGACCTACTTGCGGCGGAGACAAGAAACCCGGATGTGGCAAAAAGACGCGCAACGATGGACCAATGGCAGGAGAGATGGCGGCAATCTGGGAGCGGCAGCTGGACGAGGATGGAACATCCCAGACGTGCAAAAATGGGTTGATAGGCAGCATGGACATACCGACTTCTACTTGACGCAACTGTTGACCGGACATGGGTGTTTTAAATCCTATTTGTATAGGTTTAAACACGAGACGGATCCGTTTTGCTGACACTGTGCGCGGACCATAGAAGACGCAGAACATGTCTTTTTTGTCTGTCCTCGATTTTCTGCTGAACGGGAAGAGCTAATCCTTAGGACTGGGAGGCCATTCACAGTCTCAGACTTGATGGATATCCTACTTAGCTCGCAAAACAATTGGTTAGAAATTAGTCACATATGTGCTGAAATAATTCAATCCTGCGTCGCGTGAAAGGCAGCGCAAGTCGACTTCAAACTCTAGATGAGACTCTAGACGAGGTTTTCATGCCATCTCCCCCTCGTGAGGTAATACCTAACGGTTCAGTACCGCGGGAGTGGATGCGGAGAGTAGGGTTAGGTTTTAGTGGGTGGAAGTCCCTCACTTTTCGGCTTTTAAATGCTTTCCCCCCTATACAAAAAAAAAAAAAAACAAGTAAGACAGATGGTCATGGCTAGAACGATTCGCCTCATCACACTGATCACGAGTATGTACAATTTATGCGGTGTCCGCTGCCTCATATTTCTGTCGTAAGCGTTGTTTTCTAAATTCTTACCAAAGATTCCGAAAAGATTACCAAAGTAAGTAAGATCCAGATCATATTACCAACTACTAGGTCCAATTGTGAGTCTTAACGTATACAATTCCTCAAATTCAGTCCTATCGAAGGAGATCATGTTGTATGTATAATTTATGTTCTTTATAGGAAGCGAAACCAACAAACCGATTGAGCTGAATCTTGCAGACGAACTTCAGTAAGGTCAGGAAAGAAATTCTGTTAAATTCAGTAAAAGCATGATGGAACGCCCACTTAGGCGGCTATGATGGGCGTCATCACAGTTTTACTGAATTTAACAGAATTTCTTTCCTGACCTTACTGAAGTTCGTCTGCAAGATTCAGCTCAATCGGTTTGTTGGTTTCGCTTCCTATAAAGAACATAAATTATACATACAATATGATCTCCTTCGATAGGACTGAATTTGAGGAATTGTATACGTTAAGACTCACAATTGGACCTAGTAGTTGGTAATATGATCTGGATCTTACTTACTTTGGTAATCTTTTCGGAATCTTTGGTAAGAATTTAGAAAACAACGCTTACGACAGAAATATGAGGCAGCGGACACCGCATAAATTGTACATACTCGTGATCAGTGTGATGAGGCGAATCGTTCTAGCCATGACCATCTGTCTTACTGTGTCTTTTTTTTTTTTTTTGTATAGGGGGGAAAGCATTTAAAGCCGAAAAGTAAGGGACTTCCACACACTAAAACCTAACCCTACTCTCCGTATCCATCCCGCGGTACTGAACCGTTAGGTATTACCTCACGAGTGGGAGATGGCATGAAAACCTCGTCTAGAGTCTCATCTAGAGTTTGAAGTCGACTTGCGCTGAATTATTTCAGCACATATGTGACTAATTTCTAACCAATTGTTTTGCGAGCTAAGTAGGATATCTATCAAGTCTGAGACTGTGAATGGCCTCCCAGTCCTAAGGATTAGCTCTTCCCGTTCAGCAGAAAATCGAAGACAGACAAAAAAGACATGTTCTGCGTCTTCTATGGTCCGCGCACAGTGTCTGCAAAACGGATCCGTCTCGTGTTTAAACCTATACAAATAGAATTTAAAACACCCATGTCCGGTCAACAGTTGCGTCAAGTAGAAGTCGGTATGTCCATGCTGCCTATCAACCCATTTTTGCACGTCTGGGATGTTCCATCTCGTCCAGCTGCCGCTGCCAGATTGCCGCCATCTCTCCTGCCATTGGTCCATCGTTGCGCGTCTTTTTGCCACATACGGGTTTCTTGTCTCCGCCGCAAATAAGTCCAGGGAATCATTCCCGCTAGTACTAATGCGGCGTCTTCGGAGACTGTGCGCTAGGCGCACAGAACGCGCAGTGCACAGCAACGATATGAGCCTCTGCAAGACTTCGCGAAGGATTTGACCGCCATTGCAGGTGCCCAAACTTGTGCAGCGTAAAGTATGATGGACCGTACCACAGTAGAGATATGCCACCTACTTCTATGGCGTGGGCCTCCTATGTTCGCCATGATTACGGAAACTTGTAGGACGGCTTGGAGAAAATTTGGCACCCTGCCACTTAGATAGTGGCAGATTCCACCTTTTCCCTGCTGCTTATTAGCACTGCTTCCGTCTTGTGTGCAGCTAGGGATAGTGAGCTCCCTTCGAGCCATTCCACGACTTGTCGGATGCACGCATTTGTGTTGGTCTCGACCTCCTGAAGCTCCTTTGCCACTGCCACAATGGCAATATCGTCTGCGAAGCCTACGAAGCGAGTTCTTCCTGGTGTTGCGAGGCGTAAAACTGCGTCGTACATCACATTCCAAAGCGTTGGTCCCAGAACCGACCCCTGAGGCACGCCTCCTGTAGTTTGGTGCTGCACCCTTCCATCCGAAGTGCCGTAGAACAACACTCTATCACGAAAGTAACTGCACATTAAGTTTTTTAGGTACTCGGGAATGTCTAGCCGCTGCAGCGCCTCCACTATTACGTGCCAGCTTGCCGAGTTGAATGCGTTGCGGACGTCCAGCGTGGTGATGAGGCAATACTCCTTCTGACCGCCTCTCCAGCGCGTACCTTCGATTGCCTTGTTGGCGATGGTTACCAATGCGTTGATGGCGTCGATCGTGCTCCTGCCTTTTTGGAATCCAAATTGCCAGTTGGATAATCCTTCCCGCTCCTCTACTGTCTGTCTATGTGTGTGTGTGTGTGTGTGTGTGTATTCATGCATTATTCCCACAATTTTTATGACTTTTGTTTGAAAGTTTATGTAATTAGAAGCTGAACAATGGTTAGATAGATCGCGATATGGTCATTAGAAGGTATTTTATTGGGATTACTTTAAGATATTACAAATTCGTCGTTTCAAGAATAACAAAAAAATTGTTTTTTATGCACAACCTCAGAAAGGGTAACAGATTTATATGGGAGTTAATCATTCTAGTTGGCCGATATCAACCTATATAAAATATTTCGTTTGTGGTGTATGAAACAACAAACTTGACATTTTCTTATTAGACTACTAGATGGGCTTGATACGTTCGTAAAATACTAATCTAAAGAGAGAAAAGAGGGAAGACTAAAATGATAAATCTTTTTAGCCTCTAAGTTTTCGATGTTCAAACGAACAACAAGACTGGTGTCTATTTCTCAATCTAACTCTAAAAGTTCTTCACTGAAATAAACATTTTCGACGATCTGGAGAAGTCCAGTCGACATGTCTGTCTGTCTGTCTTATGAATATCTAGAACTTTGAGATTATAAAAGATAGAGCCTTCATTATTTCTGTTCGGATCACTTGTATTCAATGATCAAGCTAAAAGACCCTCCCCAAGGGGTACTAGGAACTTCAAATTGGTTATACCCTACGTTAATCTTTATAAATAATTCTTTTAGGTCCAGATCGAACCACTAGAAGTGATAGCTTCCATCTGTAGCACCTTTCTTGGTTTTTGTGTAAAGAATTTGTTCAGTTGTGGTTATTTTATCTAGAAACGCCGAATTCGGTGTATTCTGCTGCCTGTCTCCCTCATAAGGTTATTTCAATCTTGAATAATCCCAATTAATTCAAAAACCACCCACCCTAGCGCAAAAAGTCATTCCAATTGGCAACACTTCTATCTTACATATCCTGTTAGAAGCTCGTAATGCAGTTTGTGTTCTTAAATGTTGTATTTATGTACAAGTATGTACGTGTCCTCTGTATTTGTATTTGTGTGTGCCCATGTGTAAATGGCAAACGGAAATTGTGCATATTTCATTTTGTGCTAAAAAAAAAAAAACAGAAGCAAAAATGGCAGACCAGCTTCCTGCGCTCGCGCGCCCATTTGTACGTTTGTATACTCGTTCAATTGTACGCCCTTTCATTCGCTGTATTTGTCGTCGTTTGCAAATATTTGATAATAATCGAAATCGTTCTTTAATAAAACGGAAACAAGCTAAGCAAAGCAAAAGCAAAATAAAGGACGAACAACCAAGCCAGAAAGCAAACGAATAGCACGAACTGTAAATAAATTATTAGCAAGCAAGTCGAAGTGCTAAAGGTGTTAGGACACATGTTTCTTTCATTTAAACTCATTCACACATAGATACACGCTTGAGTGTTTCTCGTAGATGTATGGATTGCGGCGTCCCTCACCACCGGTAGAAAGTTTAGACGAGCTTGCAAACGAGCGAAGGCAAAAGTGAAAACTCAGTTACCAATTACATGCAAATTTCCACACACACACACACACAAACACAGAACTGGGAGAACTCTTTGTGCCGTTGAGTTGAGACTCTCCAGTGTCTATGTGGTTGACTGGCTTCACTAACGTTCGTTCCAAACATTCCCCTCCTTTTAAGCTTCTATGCTGTCCACAAACTTTTACGTTTAACAAACAGAAAACATTGAGCCTTCTCCCCCTCAAGTTTTGTGAACCAACTAGGAACAAAAAAAAAAATGAATTCCTACTTTTGCAAACATGTAACTAGTAACGAGACAATTACCATTGGGAGGCAGCAAGTGTATGGAAAAAGTAGAAAAGGACTTTTAGAGCCTCGTTTCTGATGCTGCTACATCTGTTGTCCTGGCCGCCGACATCATGCGCAACAGCAGCACAGCAGCAGCAGCAGCAGCAGAAAAGCAGTAAAAGCAAATAGCAAACCAACACAAACACATGTTTTACTTTACAATTGCGCCGAACACTGAATCAACACGACGAGTGCAGCATTGTGCCGCCGCCATTGCACAGTGTAGATGTTTCTGTATCTGTGTGCGTCATTGTATGCCAACAAACTATAGCATACTTTTGTGCATTGTAGCCGCGCGTGGCACTTGGCGCTTGACGCTGAGTAGCAGCTAGTGTGGCGAGGAGATGACGACGTGTTAAGCTGCAGCGGTTTGTATTGCAAATGGGACACATTACAACATTGCGCTGCCGCTGAGAGTACTGCGAATATAGCCGGCCGGCTGTTACCCCCAAATGTTCCAAATGTGTCAGCTTCATTTCAATCCATATTTTTTTCGTCATTTTTAGCGCTTTTGTGGTACGCAAATTGCTTAATATTTGGTAGCACATTTTTTGCTGTAGATATGTTATTCACAATTCAAACAAACTGCGAGGCGCTATTACCTTTCCATCGCTTTCTATACTCTCGGCACAATCAATATGTTGACAAATTTAAACCGAAATGAAGCAGCACACTTTATCTTGATTTAAATTATAGATTTTTAGTTGCTTATTTATGATATTTCGATAACATTATCTACCCTAAAGCTATATATACTTATCTGGATTCTTATGAGATATTTGATTGATATAAGATAAACCAAATTTGATGTTTCAAGCTAAACTGAACCACAACAAAACATTTGTCTTACGAAATTCGAGGAAGGGAGATAGATTTGTATAGATTTTATAGATCTGTATGGAATATATCACTAGATATAAATTAAAATACACCGAATTTGGCATTTTTTGCTAAAATATTTAAAAAACTGGAAATTTTTCATGCTTAAAAATTTTAAAAATTTCTGTTGTTATGTTTTTTATTTTATTTTTATTTTATACGTCACATCAATACATTTTAAGGGGTTTACCTACTGTAATATACTCCTATAAACTGTATTAAACGACTTATTTTGTTCAGCGAAAACATGGAGATTGTGCTTGTTCGAAACACGTGAGCAAGCTACGTAAAGCTGACCATGGGAAAAACATGGCGTACCCAAATGTATTCCTGCAACCTTTAAAGTTTGACCTTGGGATTTATTGATGGTCATCGAAAATGCAACTTTTAATGGAAACTGAAGACGTTTAAAATTAAAAGGTAAATTATTAGGTATAATTGGGATTCGTGGAATAAGCACACTGTCTCCCTTTGCCTCGCCAGTTAAAATTGAGGCCTTTATAACATTCCTTCCTAATTCTGTGACTCGCAATAGACCCTCGGAGGGTCTATGTTGCGCATTAACAAAACCGGTACACCTACCTTCAACTCCAACTTATGGGAGGGCACCCCGGATAGGTCCAAAGAGTTTAGAAACTCCACGGGGTAACTCGTGGAATCATCGGATGACATGACTGTGTCGATGAAATTGTACACGAATGTTTCATTAGTTATTCCATCCAAAACTTTTTGTTTGATTTTTGCAACAATCTCGTTTTTTGGTGCCAGTATAGTTCTTTCACACAACCAATTTTCATCGTCAATGTTTCGTTGCATGTTCGGAAAAACGTTTGCAATAAGTTCTTGTTCCGAATTCACAATGTTACAAAATTGATTGGTAAATAAAACCATGCCTTCTTCATCTGTTTCTAGTCGACCTTCACCTATTTCGAGCAGTTTCTGATTTCGTCTGCTGCAGTACCTCGCTCGATAACAGGCAAAGTTTGCCTAAAATCCCCAGCCAGTAACACCACCACACTACCCATCAGCTTACGATTGTTGTGCATGTCTTGTAGACATCGGTCAAGCGCCTCGATGGCGTGTTTGTGTGACATGGTACATTCGTCCCATACAATCAGCTTGCCCTGCTTGTTGTAACAGGGCACTGCGACTGCTACTCTTGCTGATATTGCACGTTGGGGTTTCCTCACTTGCCAGATTAAGAGGTAATTTAAAAATTGAGGGTTCTGTCCGCCCACCTCTTAACAATGTTGCAGCGATTCCAGAGGAAGCCACAGCCACATTACAGTCTCTGCGAATTTCAGCTAAAAGTAAATTAAGCAAAAAAGTTTTACCTGTACCACCAGGTGCGTCAAGAAAAAAAACCCCGCTTTCATTTCTTTCATTTCAGGCAGTAGACGTGGTGCAGTTTCCCTCACGTGAGCATCTAATATGGTCGCGTCGTAACTAAGCTCTCTGGCCAAATCATTTGACAACTCTCCTGTGCGCTGTGGTGTAGGCATACCAAAGTCAAATAATATCTTTCCTGAAATTGAAATTTTTTTGTCCTCGATCTGTTTGAGTGCTTCATTGAAACAGAGATCATCGTTGAGTAGATTCGTGCTTTCATATCTACGCAAGATATCCTCTGATAACAATGTCTTGTATTTGTCCCATAGGTGAAGAGGATTGGATAAACTGCAAGTGCATATCATTAAGGCAAATAGCTCTCTTAATTTAGTTGGTGAGCGACACAGAACGGCCTCTTCCATCGTGGCATCCCAGTGGTTGTCATCTTCCAACATTCCCAACTTCTCACATACCTCTCGAAAAGTGGCAAGTTCTTGACCGAGCTTGGGACTGCTCCGGTGTCTCAGCAGCCCTTTGGGACGCCAGATACTCCGCATTCTGTTCGCGCCGAGCTTGGGACTGATCCGTTGTCTCAGCAGCCCTTTGGGACGCCATATACTCCGCATTCTGTTGACGCCGAGCTTGGGACTGTTCCGGTGTCTCATCAGACCTTTGGGACGTCAGATACTCCGCATTCTGTTGGCGCCGAGCTTGGGACTGCTCCGGTGTCTCAGCAGCCCTTGGGACGCCGAGCTTGGGACTGTTCCGGTGTCTCAGCAGCTCTAACTACCTTCATTGCTCGTGCCATCATCCCATCTATCTCTATTCCAAAATTGAGACGAATTGGAAGAGCGGTTTAGCCGTAAGAGAGGAACATCCATACACACATACACACATACATACAAACTTTCGCATTTATAATATTAGTAAGAAGATAGTAAGATAAGATAAGATAGTCTTATAGCTTCTTGATCTCCCAAATAGATTTAACTAGAAAATAAATTTATATAAAACTATTAAATTAATAAACTTTGGCGACTTTATAAGAGTTAGTATATAATAACAAGTCGCACTGGCGACAAGGTATTCCTGTTATTGTTTAAATGTTATAAAATTTGATTATTGTCAGATTGCAAACTAAGAATAAAAAAAAATATATATTTTACAACAAAATGCCAACACTGCCTTTTACCTATTTCTAACCTTCAATGGAAAAACTTTATAAAATACTTTGGGTTATATGTTGACAAAAAACTGTTGCTTAATCTGCATATAAGCAGGACTACAGATCGGACTAAAAGAAAAAAATCTCCTCTCCCCTTTTTTTGGGTTTTTATATGAAAATAAAATATTTGTTGTTGGAACATTAGATAGAAATGTCAATTATGCCGCACAGGATACCTCAATGTCGAGCAATTATAACTAATTCAATTCAGACTAATTCAAATATGTTCGATTGATATGTATATACTCTGCATATAGTCTTACGAATCAATATTTCAATAAATTATAGAAACCGGCATTGGAACTGTTGGGTAATATACTACATGTACTACTTATACATGTTAATTTTACTAATTACGCCCTAAAGATCTTTTATACATACTAACTAACTACAAATCAAATCATTCTATCCTTTATTTATTTCTTACAAATTTTTTTGAGTCGAAGACTATTACTGAACTCTCGTCGGAGCATTTTCAAGTTTTAATTGACGAAACTCCTCTAAGCAATTCATATCTGCAGTTTGCAAAGGCAATTTGGAGAGCTTTTAAAATAATTTTAAAGACAGTCCTTTAAAATTTAAATTTTTGAATTCAGCGAACTAGTGCTCATGCCTCGGCGCCATACAGTAGGACCGGGAGTATTAGCTTCTTGTAGATATTTATTTTCGTCTTTCCAGAGACGGCTTTACTTCTGATGTACTTGCTAATCCCAAAATAGCATTTATTTGCAAGTTTAACTTCTCCATTGTCACTGACCTTCCAAGACGCGATAAAGGACTGCTAGAAGACACCAAGTATTTTGTCTTGTCCTCATTAACCGCTAGACTAATGAGCCGAGAATGTTTTTCAATTTCTGAGAACGCTTTGCTGACTCGCCGTTCCTGTGTCCCGATAATATCATCCGCGAACGCAAGCAGCATCATTTCCTTTTGAAAGATCGAGATACCTAGTGTCGAAAATCTTCCCTCGTATCAACCCATCAGCCCATCAGAGCCTGCCCCTTTGTTATATTTCAGCTTATTAATAACCGAATCGACTTCGTTATAGTCCGGTGGCTCTACAATAGTGCCATCATTAACTGGTGGTTCCGGTGTCATTTCTCTATCGGCGGTATTGTGCGCTTCATCGCCTACTAGAAGGTTAGAAAAATTACTCCTCCATAATCTCAGTGATTCCTGTGCATCTGTAACCAAATTTCCGCTTTCGTCTTTACTGAAAGTTACTCCGGGTTTAAAACCTTCGGTCAGACGCTTGAACTTTTAATAAAATTTTCGAGCTTCATTTCTGCCGCATAACAAATTCAAAATCCTCAAACTCAGGCTTTTCTTGCGTTGACTTCCGTTTCTCCCGATATCGCTCTCTAACAGCTCGCGTTGCTCCCGACTGCAGAGTTTGCTGATAGGAAGCGTTCTTCTCTGCAGTAGCATTGCGACAATCCTCATCGTACCAAGAATTTATTCACAGGTTTTGTCTAACCAATGACATCCTTAGCAGCCCTATCCAAGTAGCGGGAAATATGTTTCCACTGCTCACATATAACTTGAGAAGACGGAGAGATTTCCCGAAGCAGTCGGCTGAATGTCTTTGAAAAGGCTTCGGCGGTATTTTCTGATTGCAGCTGGCCGGCGTCTAACTTTCGTTGCATGTTAGAACGTGCGGCGTGCACTACGCTGAGCCTAGTGTGTACCTTGACTGCGACAAGATATTGGTCCGAGTCAATGTTGGGACCATGTTACGTTCGCACGTCAAACACGCTCGATGCGTGCCTTTCGTCAATCAGAACATGATAAATTTGGTTGCGTGTAATTTGATCTGGACTCAGCCATGTAGCCTTGTGGATGTTAAGATGTTGAAATCTGGTACTACTAACTAAGATTCCAAAGGCCAAAGATTGAAAAGGAATCTTCCTTCCCTTTTCGCTTTTCCCCTTTTCGCCTTCTCATGTTAGCTCTCCTCTGAACAACTGTTCAGAGGTGAGCTAGATACGAGTCCTAACGGACGTGTGAGTTGCTTGGACCGTTTGTAACAAGAATCATTGTTGGCTACTCCCACTTTTCTCACAATGTGAACTTGAGCAAACGAGTCCTAATCGCATTTCTACGTAAATTATAAACAACAACAAAATGTTTCCATACAACAACATTTGATTATTAGTAGCTACTAGCTACATGAAATATTAAACTCATTTCAATATAAATATTATAAAAAATATAAATTCTCCATTAAACCAGCAAATTGAGTCCTTTGTGCATATTTTCTATTTGAAGTTATTTCTTTAAGATATTTCCGTATCGTAAACTCAACTAACTAAATATGCATTTGTCTACTCTTTACAGGAAAGGAAGCAGCAGCAAAATAAATGACAACAACCTCAATAAACACTTCGTAATCAGGCAACGTAGAAGCTCTTTAATACAATACTAAAATCAAATGTTTATCACATTGCAAAAGCAAGCAGAAACGAAGCATCCTTGTGAGTGGCCTTTCGCATACAGACAGAGATCACTGCAACAAAATTAAGGACTGGTCGTCCAAAAAAAATAATAAAATATACTGAAAAAAGGATTAAAGGCTTACTAAAAGTACTACGAAACACGACGACTGATAGAGATAGTCAAAGTTACTTACTCGCTTTCACTCATACTCACTCATACACATGCACATGCATAGACTCGGAGGCGAATAATGCAATATTAGTTTGTATTTGTGACACGTTCTTAGCATCGCCCTGCAGCACTAAAAATCACATCAACTTGCTGGCACGCTCTATATTAAGATACAAGATACACAAGATTGTGTGGTCGCTCATATTGTTATATTTCGTATACAATATTATTAATGTTGTTGTTATTGTTGTCCAGTTGGTATTTACTCTAGCTATAGTACGAGTAATAACAACACGATTTAATAAAAAAAAAAAAAGACTTTTGCAAACGAATTGAATTAATCAAAAAATCTGTACGCACTCATGAAATAATAGAAATCATACAAAGAACAGTACTCAACTTTGAAAGCTACACAAAACTCAAATAAAAGCATATTAAAATAAAACTTGAGCTGTATCCAACGAAACCCATAGCGGACAGCAGGACAATTCCGAGATAATCAAGCCAAACAAAGTCATTTTAAAGGAACACCAAAGACGTTTATTAGATTATTTTTATTAAATATAAAATAAATGTCAGCAGTTGAGTTTAATGGATCCGTTCCAGCTATGGACTTTCATCAGCGACAGGTGAGTAAAAAATATTTTCTTTAATATTTTCTGATTATTGAATAATGTATTTATTTTCGAATAGATTTAAATTTGTCGCTATGCAACAAGTTTTGTTTAATAATAATTATTAAAGGAACACTAAGTAAATTATGTTGAAACAGTGGATTTAAAATAAAAACAAGAAAAAAAAAACTGCATTCAAATGTGCTCGACTTCGAGCTATTCTGCATTCCCATTGAACCTTGAACTTATGTATTCCGATCTAGCTCTGTTGGGGGTATTTTATTGTAATTAGTATAAGACACATCAAATTCGTAATTTTAAGCTGAACTAAGCATACCAAAAAGTTTTTTTTAAAAGGGCAAACTAACGTGGTACGATATAGACTCGTATGAAATAATTCACTAAAATTTAAGAAAAATGCACCAACATTTTTTAATCTTAGTTAAACTAAATTTTTATTCGTATAACCTTTTACAGAGGAGATAGGAGACAATAAATATTGAAACTTGAAGGCTATTATAATCGCAAATTTCATGTTGTTCATGGTCAGAGAGATGAACAGTTCTATAACTATATGAGTTTTATATGGGGCCACCTATTTTAATGATCCGAATATTTAAAATATTTTACTATGATTAACGCTAAATGCATCAAATTCGACGATTCTGCTGAATTAGCAGATGAAATCCTGTAAAGGGATTATCTGGATTCAAACAACAACGGACAAATTCTAGCAAAATTAATAACATCACACGTGAAGGAACTAATAGTCTCTAAATTCCCGATTTTCATAAACAAAGCTAGAAAGACGGACGGACAGACAAACGAAAAAATGTTTGCCCAAAATATGTGAGGTGGACGTGACTTGATCAACTCTTTCAACAAAATTCCAAACAAAGTGACAACATCATTTCACACTATGTATGAAAAAAAAAAAACCAAAAATACGCTGTCATCTCGGTGTTAAGGAAACTTCATTTGAAAAATTTGTAACGCAGTAGATGCACTAGATAACTGAAGGGATCCTACTAACATATAGTCGAGTAGTATACAGATGCATCACTTACGACTGAGAGCATTATCCTAGGAGTTGTTGTCCGACTTATAATCAATATGCAAGTACTACAACATTTTTCAAGCAGAACTGTGCGCCATAATTAAATATGTACAGTAAAACATTGGTAGAGGCTGTCACAATTGCGATATTCCGATCCTTTTTGACTGTCGGTGGTGTTAAAGGCAAATCATTCAAACTTTGCTAATAGTCCAGTCAAAATAGACATTTGACCTAGGAAAAATTCGCATAGAGCTGAACATTGGCAGAGACGTTAAATACATCATTATAAATAAAATGTCAAAAGTCCCCGACGATCCTACATGTATGTGCAAAAAATTTTATTCAAGGTCAAAAGTATAAAATTAAGGTTTTTTCCAATTTTTCTCGAAAACAGTAAGTTTTATCGTGAAAATAGGTCAGGCAAAACTTGTAGATCATACAATTCTCTACAAAAATGGTCCAGTCACTTTTTCTCTTACGATTCACCATTCTTGAGATATCGCGGTTTTAATAATAGAAAATTCGTATTTTTCATAATATGACTAAAATGCAGCCTGTGCACGTCATCGGACGCTTCTAATAAATGAAAATAAGAAACTATTGGTTTGTGTTACTTACACAATAAAACTTTTATAAATTGAATGAGTATTTTAAAATAAAAGACTATACTGTCAGTCCCTAACAAAAAAGGGAATTTCCCTTCGACGGTAGCCTTGAGTAACGTCTGCTAGCTACGTCATTGTTCGAGTGTGGAGCTCATTTGAATTGCGTTAAAGAAATGCTTCCTTATCTTCATGCGTCAGGACACATTTGAATTATGCCAAGTCTGCGCACTTATATCTACAAGATATGATGCAATTAGAGAACTTGATGGATCCTAGTGTTTATCAAAGATTTATCGAAGGATTTTTCACTGTTAGACGTTCTGATAAATTAAATTGTGGAACTTCAACGGAAATGGTGATTGAACAATCAATGATGAAGTGTATGAAAACAGATGGAGGTGTTGCTCGAGGGAGAAGTACGCAATACTATGTGTAAAGGATTGGAAGATCTCGCTAATGTTAGAATGGACACAACAGACCAGCATGTGGATGCAAGCGATTCTCGTGTAAAGAGAGATATTGAAGATTATTAATAAACTTGTGGAGTGGCTCTCATCACATGATCCGTTCCCTGTGATTCCAAAAATTATGTCCATTGCCAGCGGAGTCGTCGGCAATGATAAAATTAATTGTCATAATGCTCGTGCAGTTGGACTTGCTTCTATAAGCAAAATGATTGGCCAAACGTTTAATAATATTAAATTAAAACGCGCTGATAGAGTACTTCCTCTATTAAGTGCAAGTAGCGTCATAAAAGTACATGATGAAAAGGTGCCTATAGACCCAGTATTATTATTTCAACGCATGAGCATTACTAAGACATTTGAAGATGAACTTGAAACATTCTTCGCTCACACATTATCAATCTTTGATGAAGTGGGATGCGTAAAACTATGAAGTCAGCTCTTTACAATTGCTTTGAATGTTTAAACTTCGAAATTGATAACACAAATGCTATCTACATCATCGATGGAGGGTATCCATTACACCGTGTTGTATGGGATCGAGATGAAACATTTCTGAAATATGTTCAGCATATACAAAGACATTTTGGTCATAACAGTACGATTGTATTTGATGGTTGATGAAGCTAATCATACGAAAAATATTAAAGCAGCAGAACAACGTCGTCGGACTACAAAAACATCTTCATCTGTTGATATCGTTTTTGATCGATCTATGAAAGTTCCAACAAACCAACAACAATTTCTTGCAAATACTCACAATAAGTCTCGCTTCATTTCAATGTTATGTGAAGGATTTACAGCTGCTGGTATTCCAACAAAACAAGCTGATAATGATGCTGATGTCCTTTTAACTATAACAGCAATAGAACAATAGTCGTTGTTGGGCAAGCTGTTGATTCGTTTATATTACTGACTGCCCGGACTCCAAATGATAAAATTATTTACTTTTTGAAACCAGAGAAAGCTCAAGTTCAATCATCAAACTATATTCATCACAAAGTCTGACTGCATATCCGAAATGTCAAGCTCATATTTTATTTTTACATGCAATAACTGGTTGCGATACTACATCAGCAGTTTTTAAAAGAGTTAAAATATTAGCGCAATAATGCGCAAAAGTATTTACAAAGATTGACTCTTCTTCACACGACATCGTTACAAATGGAATTCGTTGTCTTCTTGCAATGTATGGTGTTCCAAAAAAAATTTATTCCATAGACAAATATAGATATTTGAGGTTTGTAAAATCTGCATGGAACAATAAAACAGTAAAGATGTCTTGTCTGCCTCCAACATCTGCTTCTGCCACTCAACACTTGTATCGTGTGTATTAACAAGTTCAAGTGTGGCTAGGCAATGAATTGGACCCAGAAGGATGGGGTTGGAAATTAAAAGATAATTATTTGGAGCCAATTCAAACTCTACTCCCGCCTGCTCCAGAAAAACTGCTTAATACTATTTTTTGTAAATGCAAGACGGATTGTAGTAAGAATTGTGGCTGTCAAAAAGTGGGTTTATTTTGTTCGCCAGTATGCATCAATTGTCAGGGTCAGACTTGCACCAATATTGAAACCAATAACACAGATGAAAATATCTATGATATTAATGAAGAGACAATTGAAGCATCTCTTTTCTTAGAACAGCGAACAGAAATTCTGCAAGAAGATGAAAATGAAGACGAAGAAATAATTGTCGAAGTAGAATTAGACAATTATGTAATATAATAACATTTGCAAGAAAGCAACCTATTCCACTTTGATCATTAGCAATATTACCATACTTTCAATCAATAGCATACGATCTGATCAAACTTTCTTTATAACAATAGATCGTGAAGTATGACACGTATGAGATAAAATATGAATTTTCTAATTATTAAAACCGCGATATCTCACGAATGGTGAATCGTAAGAGAGAAAGTGACTGAACCATTTTTGTAGAGAATTGTATGATCTACAACTTTTGTCTAACCTATTTTCACGATAAAACTTACTGTTTTCAAGAAAAATGGACAAAAACCTTAATTTTGTACTTTTGACCTTGAATAAAATGTTTTGCACATGTAGGATCGTCGGGGATTTTTGCATTTATAATGATGTATTCAATGCCTCTGCCAATTTTCAGCTCTATGCGATTTTTTCCTAATATATGACTTTTTTTTGTCTATTTTGACTGGACTATAATTTCAAGTTAGTACAAGAAGTAATAGCCACGCCAGAGAAGCTCATATCTTTGCATCTATTTATTATCCATGTTAATCGGGCCGGTAGAAGATAAAATCATGAGTTTTGTCGAAATCGGAGGGGCGATGCCCCGCCCACCATATAATCGAAAAATAAAATTCGACATGTATGTATCAGCATCCTTTTGAGGTATAGGGATGATATTTTATATGCATATACAAATATCGAAATAACTGCACATCTATTTGATGTACAAGGATGATATTTGTAAATAGGAGAATTGGTACGTTAATTGAATAAAAGTGAACTGAAGAAGATTAGGAGAATCTATATATCCAACTTGAAGGTATCCAAGATCTCGAAGTCTCCAAAATCTCTATAGTCTTCAAGATCTCGATTTTCTTACGAAAAAATATGCAGAAGTAATCGTATGCAATATACGATTCGATAAGCGAAAGCAATGATGAAGATACACTGCAAAATTGGACATTGGTGCTTACGAACGCACACCGGGCCAGCTAGTGAGCTGTAACAGCAAAACATAAAAACCTAATTGTGTGGGTAAATTTGTGTGGAAGCTGTCCTTAAAAGTAAAGTGTCTATAAGAAGCTACCATATTGATATTAATATTGAAGTTTACATAAATAAGTAAGGACTTCATTGAAAAACAAATAATTGGGCAGTGGCTATCTAAAAAAATAGCAGTGACGCATTAATTTCGAAACTTTTTAACAAAAAAAAAAGCAGAAACGTGGTCAGATGACCTTTTAACAAAATTTCAGACAATCTTATAAAACCATTTCACACTATGTAACGCTGCCACACCGGAAAAAATCATAGCGTAATAGCGTAATAAAGGAGTTATTTATAAACTTTTCTGTCCTGGCTTTTTAGGCCCTGTACCGAAGGTACAAGAGCCTATTGGTTTTGTGCAAATGTATGTAACAGGTAGAAATAATAATCGGAGACCCCCCAAAGTTACCCACATTATGGTCAGGAGCGATAGAGGAGTCGATATAGACATGTCCGTCTGTCCGTCCGTCTGTCCGTCCGTCCGTCTGTATGAACGAAAGGATCTCGGAAACGGTAATAGATAGAGACTTCGTGTTTTTTGCATTCGACTAGGATTGCTCCGGAATTTCACAAGTTTATTTTAAAATTTTGCCCCTCCCCCCCTTCCCCATAAAATCACCACTTAGGGTGAAAATTTCTTCAGCACAAAAAAAATTGAGTGTACCAATATAGAGATAACGTCTCTCTAAGCAAAAATCCAAAAAGTTCATCAAAATCGGATAATAAATGGCGATTTTATAAGCAATTGAATTTGAACAACCCCCCTTTTCTTTTCATTCATATTCGCGCAGTGAGAAGTGGTCATGTGTTTGGTTATAAGCTCGGGAAACATTTAATATGTTTGTTAGGCGACCTGAACTGGTACAGGGCCTCTTACAGTCGGTTACGCCCGACTGTATTTCCTTACTTGTTTAAATATTTGAAAACTAAAAATAAAACTTACATCTAACATCAGGATCGATTTTTTTATTTAAAATCAACCAAATTAAATTGTTTCCACTTCTACAAATCCTGTTAGTATACAATTAGTAGCATACCATATCGGTTCCCTTTATATAGTTTTCAAAGTCAATCAATTTATCAATCAGTGGCACATGGTGTTTTTTTTTTTTATTAAAATTTTTTCTCGTGGTGCTTTTTACATGGTTCTAGAATAATCACATTTTTTGGTTGGCCTGTAGTGGTGAATGGCATTGTATGATTGAGTAAAAATGGCAAACACTGCCAAGGGTATGCGGATGATATAGTCATTATGCTAAGTGGGAAGTTTGAGTTGGTATTTTGTAACATAATTAACAGAGGAATCAAAAACTGCCTTGAAAGATATTAAACTCGAAGGGGTAGCTTTTCGGAAACTATACCGTGACTACCTAGGGGGGATAACTAGAAATTGAACTCAATCGAAAGAAAAAACTCCTGAAACTATTAAACAAGTAAAATAATTTCGCTGTCTTTCTCCTGGTGTCTTCTACATGCGTACTCTAAAATTAAGTAAAAAAAACCATTGACATTATATACTTCGCCCAATTTTTGCTAACATAAGCGTTTTTTATTCGACCTTATTTCCCTGAGATTCCTTTATATACATGTACTTATGCATATCTTTGAAATGAAGTTGACAAATCGTTTAGTTGGTTTATAATTAATGAATTTCATTATTTTAAATATACTTCATCGTAAAGAATGGATTGTTTAAATTTGTTAAATAATTTGGGCAAAGTTATAAGCATGTTCAAATGCGTTTATTGCCCTTTGGCACTCGTCATTCGAGTTAAATCAGTTTTTTTCCAAATTTATATGGGAAAAATTAATTACAAATGCTCCATGTCGTATAAAAAATAGAAGCAATGGAAATATTTTTTCCGACTGGGTGTAACAAATTTTGCAAAATACATCCGATCTGTGTGCGTGCCACCTTTCACACACTTCTCGGCTAAATTTGAAGCCACTGAATTAAATTCCAGCAACATTTTTTTTAATTTGCATTGTTTAAGCGTTATTTTATAAAATTAAGAGTTTGAACCGAATAAACTATTGATTTTAATAAAAAATAATGAAGTTTTAACTATTAACTTTTGTTTAAAAAATTTTGGCCGTTAGTCAAATTTAAATATTTATTTACTGTCTTACTGTCTTTTATGCGCGACTGTGGTCGGTGGTGGTCATGTGCTCGTGGTAACATGTTTTTTTGTGACATGTCAAACATATTCGCCTGAAGTATAAAACATAAATGTCTGACATGTCATGCTTGGTTGTCTGACATGTCAAATATGATTGTCCTGCATGTCAAACATGTTTGTCTGTATTGTCAAACATGTTTGTCAGACATGTCAAAACAGTCTGGGTAACATATCGAATATTAATTTTTACTAACTTTTATAATTTTTATAATCTTCGATCACGAATTATTGATTTTATTCGATGCCCTACTAAATCCAATTTTCAATATTAGTCAACCTATTTGGCGATAGTTGGAGATTCAAATTTCCAACAAAGTTAGTATTCCCGTTGCCTTATTGGCTTACGGTATCGTGGAAAAAGAGTAATAAATGTCACATTGCCTCTATAGAATTTATATAAACTTTTCAATAAAATTATTTTGAAAAATCTTAGATAAATTTTTACACAAAAATAATTCATAAAATTTATTTCTTCAATTTTTCTCGGAATATGCTTATTTTTATTATCATCTCTGAGCAACTACAGTAGACGCTCACAAATTAGAACTCTCGGATATTAGAATCTTTCGGAAACTCGAATCGAAATTTTTTTTACATTACACGCTCTGAAATAAGAATTTTTAATTCTAACTTCTGAGCGTTTCTGTTTTGTATTGATTTTTTTACATACATGTTTTATTCGCTATTTCGCTTTGCGCAAGTAGAACGAAAACGGGGAGTCCTCTTTTTTGGTATTTATTATTTTTTCAGCGCGTTTGTTTACATTGGCTACATTTTCTGTGAAATTTGATACGCGTGGACGCATTTCAGCGGTCTGTTTAAAAGTTGATCGTTTAAAATGCCAAATAAACGAAAAAAAAATACTTTGTTGTTAGAAACGAAAATTAAAATTTTAGAAAAGCTGGACCAAGGTGTTCAAGGGAAGCGGTTGGCCCTGGAGTTTAATGTAGCACAATCGGCAATAAGTTGCATCAAATCAAACAAGGCAGCAATATTAAATGCAGTTCCGAACACCTTTGATGAGGCAACGATGAAGTCCCTGCACAGTGCTGAATATCCACAAATGGAAGAAATTCTCTATGATTGGTTTTTAAACCAACGAGAGAAGAAATTTACAACAAATTTAAAAAGCGACACGGAATCCGTTTTTTAAAAATTTGTGGCGAGATTCTCTCTAGTGATGTTTCTTCAGTGACTTCGTTCCTGCACAGATTGCGTGCCAAGGTTGATGAGATGGGATTACTCGAGTCGCAAATATATAATGTCGACGAAAGCGGACTATTTTACATACGTTTCTACTTTTGAAAAATCTGCTCCTGGATACAAAATCCAAAAGGAAAGAATTTCAATCTTTCTTGGAGGAAACTCAGATGGGTCACATAAATTAGTGCCGTTAGTAACTGGAAAAGCGAAAAAACCAAGGAGCTTCCAAGGATTCAATAATCCACTTCATTATAACTATTCCAAAAATGCTTGGATGACGTCTCGCATTTTTCATGATTGGTTTTACAAAATATTTATCTCCAGTAATATTAAAATATTTTCAATACACAGGTGATCCGATTTTCTCAAGAAAACAAATTGCCTCAGAAGCTATTGAAAAACTTTTTTTCTTACTTATTTTTATTAAATAATAAATAAATAAAATAAAAAATAATTTCAAATTTCCGTTGGCGCTACTTGTAGCGAGTACAAGCAGTGCTTTTAAAACTGTTTTGGATCTGTACAGCCGAGGCTCGCCAACAGGAGTGAGCGGTACTTGCGTCTGTAGTGGTAAAGTGTCCAAAGCTTTACCGTTTCCCCCCCGAAACCGCGTCTTTGCCCAGAAGCGGGAGCTTTTTTAGACACTTTGCACACCTCACCACTACAGATGCATATCAACCGGGTGCAATAATAATGGTCATGTGTTTGAGCAATTTGAGCCAAAAGCTTTTACTGGTCATAAGCTAAACGAAAAAGTTTTTCGTTTTTCTTTTTGTTACCGTTGTGCGATTTCCCTTTTCCGGCGTCCTGCAGCATCAGAGTAGTTTCTGCATTCGAACGCAGCGGAGTGCAGTGCAGCAATTTTTGTTTTTCATTTGTGTTTTTCAATTTAAAATTTTCTTTTCTATCTTCGTGACACATTTTGTTAATTCATTTTGAATCAGTGTTCTATTTGTGACAAATCTTGAATTATTTAATCTTTGGGTTTCTATTTTATTTTTTTTGTTCTTTTTATTACACATTTTTTTTTTTTTTTGAAACACTTTTCTTTGTCTGCTGCACAATGAAGCCAATTACTGGCTACTGGTCAACATTTTATCGGCTTTGCAAGATGCGCAACGAAATAAACGCCGAGTGGGAAGACTTAGATGCAGATATTTGGGTGCGTTATTTTATTTGTTTAATTTATGTTAATTATTTTATTTATTTACTTTTTTTAATATTAATTTTTTATATTTTAAAATGATTTAAATTGAATTAGTTTTATTACTTTTTGTGTTTCTTTATTTGAAAAGAAATCTTTTCAGCAAAATTGTTGTTGCATTTTGTATATTTTTTTATATCAAGCGTCATTTTAATTTCCTTTTCGCCACATTTATTATTTGTTTTGCTGTATCCTCCAGTTTCGCACACCTGTTGCCAACGCAACGTACAGAGCTTTTGTGCTTTTAATGTGCAACTTCCGCTATTAAAGTGTGGTCATAGGTATTTGACAACATATTACTCAAACACATGACCAACAGCGAAAAGAGCTTCTTGGAATGCATGTGGAACATATTTCAAAGCTCTATGATGATTTCTGCCTCTTTGGCACATTTTCCACAAATATGAAGCATTTCTTAAAGAATTTTCTTTTGATGATATCAAAATTGTTAAAAAAATAAATTAATTAATTAATCCTTAAGATGGAGTTTAAAGATTTTGTTTGTATGTTTTTATGCAGGTTTGTTTAATGTTTTAATGCTATTATTAAACTACACCAAATATTCAAGTACAAAAGTAAGCAGCTAAATCAACTAATCAAAGATGCATAAAGAAATGTTAGAGCTTATCTCCTGTACACTTCTCTAATCCAATCATAGTTTCTTCACGCCTTGTAATTTTTATATTTAATGCAATTATTGCTTCATCGACAACGTATTCTTCTACTGTGGCGTATAATGCATTGTACCCAATCCTTTTTTTTATTTTATTCTTGACTTTATAGCTGCAGGTACCATGGCGATGTAATACAAATCTAATAAAAAGTGTAAAATGGGACGTATTATAGACGTATAACAATGTTTGGTAGTATAGAATTAACTAACGGACAACAATTACACTTCTCTCAGTTAAAAGCGTGCAGTTTTGTCAAAAATTTCAATAATTGGTAAAGTTTTTCTAGTGTGGTACAGCTGAAATTGGTGAACATTTGTAATGCACGACGAGACTAATTGAACTCACCATGCTCGTCTATCTGTCTGCCTCCTGTCTGTATGAATCGAAACTAGTCCCTTAGTTTTTTAAAATATCGAACTAAAAATAGGAGTGAAGACTTGTTATATTCCGAAGCTAATTACCGTGCCACTCCCACTTAAATACCCATAGAAATATAACGCCCTTTGTTTTACTTTTTTTCTATCTCTACATGAAAAACTTTTCTTAAATTTAATATATTGCTTTTCTATACATAAAAGCAAGCCCATATTTAGCCACTTTTTGTGTTGTTTTTAGGCCCTATACCGAATGTACAAGAGCCTATTGGTTTTGTGCAAATGTATGTAACAGGTAGAAATAATGGTCGGAGACCCCCCCAAAGTTATCCCCATTATGGTCAGGAGTGATAGAGGAGTCGATATAGACATGTCCGTCTGTCCGTCCGTCCGTCTGTATGAACGAAATGATCTCGGAAACGGTAATAGATAGAGACTTCGTGTTTTTTGCATTCGACTAGGACTGCTCCGGAATTTTACAAGTTTATTTTAAAATCTTGCCCCTCCCCCTTTCCCCATAAAATCATCCCCAAGGCTAAAAATTTCTTCGGCACAAAAAAAGGAAGTATGCCAGTATAGAGATATCGTCCCTCTAAGCCAAAATCAAGAAAGTTCATCAAAATGGGATGACGATTTTATGGGCAATTGAATTTGAATGGACCCCCTTTTCTTTTCATACATGAAAAATGTTTTATAAGACACTTATTCGTGCAGTAGGAAGTGGCCATAAGCTTGGTAATAAGCTCGGGAAACATTTAATGTGTTTATTAGGCGACTTGAACTGGTACAGAGCCTCTTATAGTCGGTTACGCCCGATTCTAATAAGACCAAAAATCCTGCGAAGAATCTTTCTCGCAATGACTTCCAACGCTGTTTCATCTGACTCCATCACAGTCCACGCAATAAAAGTTGGTGCATACTCCTTTCCGACTCTCCGCCGCTGATTTTGAATAACTCAGCTGGCAGCCCATCAGAGCCTGCCGCTTTGTTATTTTTCAGCTTTTTAATAACCGAAACGACCTCATTATAGTCCGGTGGCTCTACAATAGAGCTATATAAACTGGTGGTTTCGTTTTTATTGTCCGCTTCATCGCCTCCAAGTAGGTAAGCAAAATGACTCTTCCACAATCTCTGTGATTTCTGAGCTTCTGATTGATCCAGACTTCCATTTTCATCCTTGCAGAAAGTTACTTCGGGATGAAAACCATCGGTTAGACTCTTGATCTTTTGATAAAATTTTCGAGCTTCATTTCTGTCACATAATCTCTCAACATCCTCAAACTTCCGCCACTCTTAATCCTTTTTCTTGTGTCTGAAAAGACGTTTCTCTTCTCTCCGATCCTCTCGATATCGCTTTGTACCAGCTTCGCGTTTCTCCCGACTGCAGAGTTCGCTGATAATAGATGTTTTTCTCTGCAATAGCATTGCGATACTCCTCATCGTACCAAGAACTAAGCATAGTTTTTGTATAGCCAAAGACCTCCTTGGCAGCCTTATCCATGAAGCCGGTGACATGTTTCCACTGCTCACATATACTTAAGAAAATGGAGGGGTTTCCCGGAGCAGTCGGGAGAGTGTGTTTGAGAATGCTTCGGCGGTCTGCTGTGATTGCAGCTTGCCGACGTCTAGCTTTCGTTGCATGTTGGGACGTACGGCGTGCGGGCTTTGACTTTGAGATGTTGATTGCTGCTAACTACATTACTCCGACCTGTGGTGAGATCGATTAACTCTGTCCACTATTGAAGGTAGTGTGGTGAAGGCTTAGTTTTCCGACATCTTTAGCATCGTCGTCTTTCTGTTCCGTCGCGGCATGCGCACAAATCAGGCTTATATAAAAATATTTAGCCTTGATGCGTATCGCGGCTAGGCGCTCGTCAACAGGCGTAAATCTGGAGACGAGGCTACGAAGTTTCCTACTCACCACAAAACCGCATCCAAATTCGTGCCTAATCGCATGGCAGCTGTAGTAGATGTCACAGGATGCTTTTTTTGAGCAACCCTGTCTTATTCATCATATTTCCTGGATTCCATCTGGATATTAGGACCATCCCTACTAAAGCTGCGGACATTCAAGGTGCATATACGTAATTCATGGTCCTTATATCGTTTGCAGGGTCGTCATCATACCCGAGGCTTTCTTTTTGTTTTCATTGAAGTGATTTTAATTACGGTGGCGGGTTCCAAGCTCAGAGCACCAACCCCTAGTTGTTATCTTCACTTATATCCACTGTTATGCCAGTAAGTTCAGAAAGAAAATTCTGCTGCTGGTAAATTATTCCGGCAGAATTCTTATTATTCGAATTTCCTGTACCAGCAATTGGAATGTCAACTAAGAAACTTATCTAGAACAGCTTCCTTTATTAGCCTATAGCCGATATAGCCTATAGGCGATATAAATATTGCGCTCAAAATCTGGATTCATGGAAAGGTTGATCAGATCTATTCGTATAAATTTCCCTTTAGGTGTTTCAATTAAATTAAATTCACATCGATTATCATTTTCAGAGTGCTACCATAATCTATAATAAGATTCTCTCAAATTTTATTCTTAACTTCTTCAACTTTGGTGCGGACTAAGTCTACTGTTTCATTTTGACAAGTTATTTTAATTGGCCTACAGATCAGATCCAAGTAATTTTGATGGTAAAATCTAAACCGCGGATGACGAAAATTTAAGCATTTGAATATGAATTGAAATAAAATATCTCAAAACCAAGAACAACTGTATTATACAATTACTGATACGAGTGGGTTTTGTACAAAGAGCATCAAATCTTTCTCGTGTAAATAGTTTTCATGCGTCAATTGTTTGCAACAAGAAACAGTCCTCAGACCGTTACTTTGATATCTTTGCAGGAATTCTCCTTGAGTCTGGCTGTGGCGGCGATTCCCGAAATAATACGAGAATCCTTAGCATTTCTCAAGAAGCACCAACCGATGCCTTTAGCTCTTTGTCTAAGATTTCTAACATCACAAACATTGTTCTAAAAATTTGTGATTGTAAAATTTTAATAGCTATGAAAATACTTGTAAGACTGAAAATAAAAACTTGAATAAACTAACAATAAGAAAATTAATATTTGTAGGAAGCTGCGCCCCACGTTGTAACAAGTATTTTCAAATGAAAACCCATTTCGGTTTTGGTATTTAGATTCATTATTTAAGAATGATATTGCATATAAATAGTTGGGCATAAATAGCTCAACTGTAAATTATGCATGGGTAAGCAATACTTAATTCCCGCTTTGCCGAGCTATGTTTAAGTATGAAAAGTGGAACTGAGGATTTAATACCTTTCACTCGAAGTTTTAAATTGTGACACATCAGCTATAAAGAAAATTCAATGTCTTACAGCATGTCACAATATTAAGAACCCATACATGATCCCCTCATACGATATTTCGTTTAATGCGTTGCAAAACAATTTTTGGAATTTGAGCGTCTAAAGTTCCATAAAATCTTATCCGATCCAAATAAACATACCTTTGGAAATATATTAAAATTATCTCGCATTAGTGCAAGGCTTTTTAATGTGGTCAGTAATTGTTTATTCTGATTATCTCTGTCTATCTCCAATTACTATCTCTACATATTTAATGAGTATTAAATTCTTATTGGAGTTGCATTCGTCTTTATTATTGTCATAGCTATATCATGTTTAATCATTGCAGTATGTACTGCATTTTCCAAAAACTACTTCAAAATTGTATTTTATATTCTTTCTTTAACTTTATATGTGTTCACTTCAAAGGCTTCATTGTATTGACTGTCTTTTTTACATGAAGTCAAAAGTTGCTGTGTGCTGCTCAACTTTAAAAAGCCACTCATCGACCCGTGTCTAGAAATTTTAGGAAAAAACGCAAATAAAATAAAACGAATATAGCCCACCAAAGCAATTTGAAGTATATGAAGCGAATTTCAAATTGTTTTTATACGCCGCTGCCACTTGAAATGCTCGCGAAATGCTGCAAACAGGAACTAGTTAGTTGTACATTCTCCCTTTTTGCGGTAGAAAACTAAACGAAAAGTGAATTTTTAGCGTCATGAGCGGCGCTTAACTTTTTCCGGCTAATTCAACCAAAAATAGGTATGAACAATGGGCAAAACTTTGAAATACTGCAGACTGCAGTACAAATTCAATTACAAAATTCGCTTTTACGATGTATTTGAACTCGGTCTGATTCTGATGCATGTTTCAGATGGTTTCATACTAGTTTAGTAGTTGTAGCGTGCGAGTCGACTTACGAATTCAGGTATTCATGATTTAATATCGCTTTAAATCGTGTTTATTTATATTGCAATTAAATACAATTTAATAAATTATTTTAAGGTAAAACTAAAAAGGATTCACTACATACTTAAAGCTCACATTACAAGCACAGTGTGGGGAGTTTGGGTAAAATTTTAAAATTAACTTGTAAAATTCAGGTGAAGTCCTAGTCGAATGCAAAAAACACGAAGTCTCTAACTATTACCGTTTCCGAGATTCATTAGTTCATACGGACGGACAGTCAGACATGGCTATATCGACTCCTCTATCACTCCTGACAATAATGGGGGTAACTTTGGGGGTCTCCGACCATTAATTCTACCTGTTACATACATTTGCACAAGACCAATAGGATCTTGTACCTTCGGTACAGGGCCTAAAAATTAGTAAACACTACATACGCAGTTGCATCTAACGAATAAATAAAGTGTTATACACATATATAACAGACTAGCTGTACCCGGCACGCTTTGCTGCGCCCAGTAAAAATTATTTTCATTACACAATATTTTCTCCTCCTTCTCGACTCCAAGCACTTCTTTACTTTTTCCAGCAATATTCAAAACCGATAAATCAAAAATCTTTATTATATCTTTTAAACTATGAAACTTTATTCTCTTTTCTTAACTTGATTACTTCATTCGATCCCATTAACATGTACACCAAATTTCATCAATGCACTTCGAGTGGATGCAAAGGTATATTGAATTTTGTTTATCGCTTGTATAGGGGGTAGGGCACAGCCCCCATCGATTTTGACCAAACTTAACACGATTACTTTTCACGATCCCATTAACAAGTGTAATAAATTTCATCTCCGTACCTCAAATGGATGCAAAGATATGTTGAATTTTGTTTACCGGGGGTGGGGCATTGCCCCTCCGATTTTGACCAAACTTTACTCGTACACTCTCCTGAATGAACTGATGTTCGTCTGTGAATTTCAGCTCAGTCGGTTAGATGGTTTAGCTTCCTATAAGGAACATACATACATACATACATAGACAGCTATATACAAGATTCATTTTTATATCTATAGATTATTGCCTATAGCACTCCTCGATAAATGTATTATCCAACGCTGAAAGAATTTTTCAAATCGGACCAGCGGTTCCTGAGATTAGCGCGTTCAAGCAAACAAACAAACAAACAAACTCTTCAGCTTTATATATTAGTATAGATATAGATTAATACAAATGGGTACATATGCATTAGCGGCGCTAGTTTTCGTAGAAGTGATGTATGCGATGCTATAATTCAGCTCCCAGAATGGTCGTACATGTATATAAAATAGATGAAACTTAGAACAATCTCATAACGTAGTATCACACGAAGTATAAACACAAATCTAAGTTTTAGTTCTTTGGTGTATTTTGCACTATACTGAAGTACTATGCCTCCATATTACCCCTTTTCATGTGTTTCTCATTTATTTTTCTTCAAGTAGCATAGATTCCACGTTTTAACAGATCTTCTAGTAGTGGTATTGTCGCGAATTAACGGTCCAAAAACAGTTTGAAACCTTCAGAAAGTGTTTCAGCCAAACGCAAAACTAAGCCTTGTCCTAAGCCTAAATTCGAGCATGAACGTAGTGTAGTCTTGCCTTGATAAATCTTAATATAAAGCACCTGCCCCTTAGAGGTTGTTAAAACTTCGTTATTCAATCACACTCCTGGAGGGCATCGACCAGTAAATGGTAGCATTTGTTCGTCTATTGAGTAATTAGTGTTGCATTTTCTTAGAATATTTCTACAAGCAGACCAAGTAATGGATTTATTTTCTCTGCATCTGTTACTTTATTGTTGTCCACCACATGTAGACACATGCGCAAGAGATAGAATCGATCACGACTCATGGTATCAGCTACTTCTTCCAGTTCATGCGTAGTTTTGGATAACTGAATGCAGCCCATCGCAATGAAGATAGCAACAAAATTTTTCATTTCAGCTACTTATGCTCCCAGTGCTTTGCCCTTCTCGGCAACATGGTACCTGTTTAAGTACTCCGTAACTTTTTCTAAAAACTCATGATTGAAATACACGGAAATATAATGATAAGGGGTATCTATGGGCGTGTTTGTGACCGTAGTTGCACAAGAGCTGTTTTATAACTGAATCTCAAACGTTATTCTTTTCCAAATATCACGACGATTGGCAGTTTGACTTATATCTGGTCCTCTTCTTCAATGTCGCTTTCCTTGTCTGTCAAATCATTTATTACAAACTTGCAAACTTATCATCATTACTAAAATCTTCCAAATCCGAATTTAAAAGTTCAGTTAAGATATCGTAGTAGTAAAAATATCAAAAATCTCAAAAGAATCAAGAAGTTACACTTTACAAACAATATTTAATGTTTTTAGGCCCTGTACCGAAGGTACAAGAGCCTATTGGGTTTGTGCAAATGTATGTAACAGGTAGAAATAATGGTCGGAGACCCCCCAAAGTTACCCCCATTATGGTCAGGAGTGATAGAGGAGTCGATATAGCCATGTCCGTCTGTCCGTCCGCCTGTCCGTCCGTCCGTCCGTATGAACGAAAGGATCTCGGATACGGTAATAGATAGAGACTTCGTGTTTTTTGCATTCGACTAGGACTGCTCCGGAATTTTACAAGTTTATTTTAAAATTTTGTAATTTTAATTTATTTGCAAACTTACCCTTTCGACTCATACTCTTTTGACAGAGCATATCGTCATATATTGAAGAAATTATAGAGACTTAAACTTACCCGCACAATTGAACGTACTCGGTCGGAGAGGGATGTATCACTTGACAGTCATGTACATCGTTCATCAAATCATTAAATCGAGAGATGGCACATCGTGTGGCGAATTTTTCGGAACACATAATCAATCTACGCTTGTATCTCCAGCTGATTCAGCTGACAATTGGCGATTTAATAAAGTCCAAGAATATGCAATGTTGTTGGTTGAAACCACATTTCTATAGATTTCAATGTCATGGTTTTAGCTATTTTATGACTTTGCAGTCGAAAAAATCATTACTGGAGTGGTTTTGAATTTTCCATATCATAATGGAAAAATATTTAGGGTTGGCTCTTTATTGTTTTTTCGGAACAATCGTTAAATGGTTTGAGAAATGTAAAAAACCGGCTTCTTGAGTTGAAGTCGATTAGTGAAATACGTCGTAACTTCTTTTTGTCCAACAAAAGGCTCTGAATTTCTTTGTAGACTTTAAAGTATTTACTTTCGGTTTTAACGGCTTGGTTGGTAAATAGTTCAATTAGGAATGAACTATTGACAGACGTGTTGAAACTTTCAAGTAAAGATAGACTTTCTTCCACTGGACATTTTTCAATTAAATCATTCATAATTAAGGATAAGCCTAAGACAAGCACACAACCTTTCTAAGTTTGTGCTTAATTTCAAAGAGTTCCACTCTAACTTTCTTCCCAATTGAAAATTGTATGAAACCTAGCAAAATCTTCACTTACAAAGTGTGCACTACGGCATTGAATACTTTTTGTGCATATACATCACCCTGTACCGAAGGTACAAGCGCCTATTGGTTTTGTGCAAATGTATGTAATAAGTAGAAGTAATGGTCGGAGAACTCCCAAAGTTACCCCCATTAAGGTCAGGTGTGATAAAGGAGTTGTCCGTCTGCCCGTCCGTATGAACAAAAGGATCTCAGAAACGGTAATAGATAGAGTCTTCGTGCTTTTCGCATTCGGCTAAGACTTCTCCGGAATTTTACAAGTTTATTTTAAAATTCTGCCACTTCCCATAAAATCACCATCAAGGTGAAAAAATTTCTTCGGTTGACTCGAAGGTATCATTTATTATTATAATCACAGGAATGGCCTCCTCGTGGTCGGTTACGCCCAACTGTAATTTTCTTAATTTTTTTTTTTCTTTTGAATTTAGCTTTTAAATTGTTGTATTCGTCAGCCCTGACTTAGTAGGTCTTAGTAGCTCATTCATCTCCTATCCTGACTATAAGTGCTTGTGTGTATTCACGGAATCCAGCATCAGAATATGTTTATAGATAAGCAAGAGATATAATAATTCTAAAAGCTTAAATAAACTAAAAAAAATATTGCACCAACCTCCTATAATGCTAAGCGGACGCAAATCCTTCGCCACAAAATCTAACTGGTTACGGGCAAAATTTTTTGTCAATACACTCGGCCAAAATTTTAATAGAAATCGAGTTCACAGTTCTTTGACTTTTTAACGCAGTCAAAACACATTTATGCCGGAGGAGAGAGCTCGTGGTTTATGCAGGAACTACACTAATTGCCAACTCTAATGTGGCATACAAAAATCTTTTGAAGAATCTCTCTAGCATGCGTGATTCTTCGTATAATTTCGAGGCTGACTTTGTTCCTGGATACTTCTGCTACCAGGTAGTAAAAATGTCCTACAACACTGAAGTTAAAATTCTGCATCTTTAGGGGCCGTTAAGGAAGTGATGTCGGCGTGCAAGAAGATACTTAGTTTATTTCCCCGTTCACCACTAAAGCCATGAGACGTGACTGCTGTTTAATCTCTGAGAATAGCTTGTTGACTCGCCCTTTTTGTGTTCCCATCATCCTTCCACACTAAAGCCATCATTATCTAGTGGTTCTGACATTACTTTTCTACCGGCGGCAATGTGTCTCACATCGCCTACAAGTCAATTAGACGATTATATCCGCCATATTATCAGTAATTTCTGTGCATCTTAAATAAATATTTCGAGCTTCATTTCTATTATAAAACTTCTGATCATCTTTAGGCCTTTCTTGCACCCTTTTCTTGTGACTAAAAAAGCGTTCGTTTCTTCTTTCTTTAGTAGTTCTGTCGTCATAACAAGAAATCTAGTATAATCCATTGCTACCTTGACATCCATATTCATGGATATGGAGCCACTAAATTCTGTTAAGCATCGTCGTCTTTCTCATCCATTAAATCATCCAAATAAGGATTATATGAAAATATCGCTGCTAGATGCGCGTCGAAAGTTGTGAGACTGGAAACGAGGTTGCTTTGTTTTCTATATACCTCGAAGCCGCATCCAAATTACTGCTTATTCTCATGTGAAAAGATTCCATGTACATATTCCTAAATAATTAAACTTAAATCGTTTTCTGGGGTCATCATTGTAGGCGGAATTGTTTTCGAGGCTTCCTTTCTGCCTTCTGAGGTAATTGCTTTGAGTTGTCGGATCCGTCCCGTAAGGACATTGGTATATATTATTTGTATATTCAGGGAACCAAATGTTGTTGACATTCATGAACAACAATTTGCTCTAATATAATTTAATATTTGGATAGGTTTCTCATATCCGTTTCACAAACAAAGCGCGAAAATATTATCGTTTTAGGTCTGACAAATGAAGCGCTACAACCAAAAAACCATTCTATTATATTAATAGACAATATTAATCTTAAAAGTATGTTCATGACTAAAAATAACTAGAAGCATTTAGCCATTTGATTACTCCATCAGTTTTTATTGCTAAGTGCTTTTAAGCCGGAAGAAGATTTTTAAAAACTGCGAATAGAATAGCTCTTGCATGAAATGAGCTACGTCAATGCTGTTTGAAGCTGCACTTAGTAAAATATGAATTCTATTATTTTTGTATCTCATCCAAAAACCAAAATTCAATTGCAGCAAAATGAACTCATGAAAGACTGAGAAAAAAATTTTGCAATATATAGAAAAACTTACAAAATAAAGACGCCAAATGTTGCCAAGTTTTAATGGTGGCAAAATAAAGAAAGTTCCAAAAGATTCGAAAAGGGAAATACAAAAGCCAAAATAAAAACACATGTCAAAAACGCTTAAAAACAAGTTTTTGCAACCTGCAACTGCTCAAACGATAAAGTTCTGACTCGCCTTAAAGGAGCCTTGTGGGGAGTGGACGACAGTTATTGGGAGTGTGTTGCATTATTGGCAATCGCAGGAAGCAACACATACACCAACACAAACTCGTATATGCAGACAGACTATCGGTGCCAACAAGCCGGAAATGCCGCCATGCATGTCTGCGTTTCGCAGTAGATACATATACAGATAAATGTATCTTTGTATCTATGCGAGTGTGCCACTGACTTTTTGATTGCGTTCTGCTGTAAGCAATGCAAAAAGAGAGAGCGAAATCAAAACACATACTCGTACACAACCAACTACTAAACGGAACAGAACAAATCAAAATGGAATTGTGCAAAATGTATCTGTATCTGTGACTGCGTACTTGTTTTCTATGATAATTTCCGCATTCAGTGCAGAATACCAGCACGTAACGTGTTGCCGCTCGTCAATTTATTGCGCTAAAAAGGCATAATATCCTGCCAAATATAACAGAATGTGTTTACCAGCTTCTCCTTTCGCCATGTTTTTTGTGTAACTCGTTTGCAATTGATTTGCTGCACATTCTTTTTGTTGTATTGCCTTGCAAGTTCGAGTTTCGAGATACTCCTCTGGCTATTTTGCTGTTTTGTTTTTTGCTCAAATCGAGTTCAAGATACAGCAAATATTATCGATGGCGAGGTGAGACTGAGGCTGGCACTTGATTTTTTTTTTTGTTGCGCTTTTACAATTGCAGATACTTTACGGATCGCTGTAGCATTCGGCGGCAGTCGGAAAGCAAAGGAAAAAGTTCAAAACGGTAAAGTAAATAAATGCAAAGATGTTCAACATTCGAATTGACATTTTGGCTAATATCCAAGGCTTTGTTAGTTGCTGATTTGCTGCTGCATTCAACGACAGTTTATGTAAAAACCAAACGAAATAAGGCACTAAACAAAACTGACGCTCAAGTAGTATGAATGATGGTACAAATCGGTGTCTAGAAGTGCGGTGGCATGAAGGACAATAAATTGTATGGAATGAAAGATGATTGCTTGCTTGAGTAAGAACATGCTTATGCGAGCATGCAATCAAATTGGATTTGTTTTCTGTGTCTGACAGTATTTCTTTTTGTTTCGTTGCAATCTGCTTGTATCGAAAAGTCTTTGATTAGATGTAGGCGATACATGCATAGTCATGTAGTGTAACAAAATATGCAAGAAACTCCTTCTTGAACTTTCTACCCACACTTCACACACACACACACACACACTTGTTAGACTATAAATAGCACGACAAATCGCAAATTCCTTTTCCAAAATAGAGATATACCCTGTACAAAAGATGTTTGTAGCAGAAGACATTGGGTTTGTTGATAACCCAATTAGCCATAGACTTTGTATGGTGTAGTGTAATAGGAGACATTGATTCACTGACTTGAATGTATTTGGAAAAGCAGTTATGCAGAGTTTTGAGGTCTGTTCAATAAATTTTTTTCAAAATGGATAACGAAAGTCTGCTTACAGATGCACAGGAAACACTGAGAATATGGAACAGGCGTTTCCCAACCTATTTGGCAGAGAATCATCTTAACAAAATTGGTTTCTCCATAGAAACTGTATAGATTCTGTCTAGAAGAGGATACACAAGTATACAAATACTCAGTAATTACCTGGTTCAAAGATAAGCGACTGAATAGCTTAGTACTGGTTTGATAAATCAGCCTCAACATAGTCTCCTTTTGATTAGATACATTTAGTTCAACGAATTACAACAACTTTTTTTTTTGTTATTGTTTCCAAATAGGTCCCTCAAAAAGGAGGGATGACCTTTTTATTCGATCTAAATCTCTTACCGCCCAGAAGTTCAAGCAGTACAATCTAGACAGGACAGGAGTTCTGTTCAAAAGCTCTGAGTAACATTTACCAGTGATCGTTTAGTCATGGCATCTAAAGTTTCGCGTGATACGCTCTATGAAGGCGTAACTGGTATACTCGAGAATTCGCTGAAGAAGAAGCGCGGCTTCTTGGAATCCCCAAAGGATAAACGTTTCTCCGGCACTGAGAAGGTTTAGGTGTGCATTTTTAGCGATCAGCAGCATTACGATGAGGCTAAGGCCAATAATGTGGAGTAGATGGATGCTAAAGCACTCAAGAAACTTAAAAAGAGCAAGAAACTGGTGAAGAAACTCGCCAAGTCTTACGATGCTTTCCTGGCCTCCGAATCGCTCATCAAGCAGATTCCACGTCTGTTGGGTCCAGGTCTTAAAAAGGTCGGCAAGTTCCCTGGTCTGCTGTCGAATCACGAATCGAGGATGGGCAAATTCGAAGAAGTCAAGTCAACCATTAAGTTCCAGATGATGAATGTCTTGTGTCTGTCCGTCACTGTCGGTCACGTTGGCATGAAGCAAGATGAACTCTGCCAGAATGTTAACCTGTCCATCAATTTCTTGGTTTCGTTGCTGAAGAAGAACTGGCAAAACGAGCGCTCGTTGCACATTAAGTTCTCCGTGGGACCACCACATCGTCTGTACTAAGAGAAACTATTTATATTTTATACAATTTTTATTAATTCAATGTGTGACTAGATTTTGAGAATGTAAACTTAAAAACAACAACAAATTTTGACCGTAACCTTGTTGGCTTACAGATCCACCTTGGCCTTCTTTGGGACACGTTCACCTGGAGAAACCCACTGTCTTAATTGTTCCTAGAATTCTGTTATGGTGTGATGGATCCATGTTCGGATTGAGGCGGAACATCGCCAAATACTCCTTTGAAGTGTTACGAGGACCTGTTAAGGTCGAGAGTGAGCATAGCTTCTTGCTCGGATAGCTTCTTCATATCCAAATATTCATTTAAAAAGTGATATACCGTTTTAGTTAAGATGCCCCAGCCACCTAGGTCACTTTCATTCTCGGATCGTTCAATAGCATCCTATGTATTTCATCTTTTGATTTCTGGTCACGACCACTTTTGGGTGGCCTGAAAGTTCGACGCCACATCTTAACCATTAGAAATGTTAGTGTGGTGTCCCCTTTATTTCTTTTCTATGATTTCCAATAGAGAGTTGTGCTGCTCGTCGACGCAAGCTAGCCAGGTGGATATAGCTTTCAACGTTTTTCATATTCCATCACTAATATTGTGATGGAATATTGTAATATTGTGGAATACTTAGACCTTTGTGAGTTTCAAAGTTGCTCACATAGCAAGGAACTCTTACTTAGTTTCTGATAGTCATAGATTGGTATGTCTGCAAAATTTCTATAATGGAGTTACTCGACGTTCTTCAAAATTATATGCTTTGCAGATCCGAAGTTTATTCTCCAAACTGAGTTGTGACCGTCTTCCAAAAAGCGAGAACACATTCGGGGTTTTTAGATGAAGCTGCATCCTTTTTGATTATATTTGAGTCTTCCATGCAGGCCTACGTTCCAGGTGCACAACGTGATATTTAATAGTTTTGCTTTGTGGTATGGAGAGGGGTATATTCTTCATTTTAAGGGAACATTGTCATTTCTGTGTGTTGATCACCATCCAAACTTTTTTTGAACAATTCTTTTACGAAAATATGTGTTCACAATTAAATAGTTCATTTAATGTCTTTATTTCCAAGGCTGAGAAGATTAACCACTGTTCACCATTGCCGCTCATTTTTTGCATTAAAAAATCTTTGGTTTATTGAAGAAATATAACGAACTACTGAAGTATTCAGTGGAAAACAAGACGCCTAGCTAAAGGGTAGATCAGTTGAGAATTGATTGACAAGATTAAGAATATTGTCACGTCGCTGCAACAATCCTTTAAGACAAAGATTACAAAAATGTCTTGGTCGATTGCACCACGAAACAAGCTGACCCTTGAAATAAATAATTTTTCAAGTGTGTATTATTAGCTTCTGGCCTCCTCTATGCCATCCAGGTGTATGGAATTGCAGGCAAAACGCACTTGAACAAACTGCGGGTTCTCCAGGCAAAATCACTGAGGAAGATCACGAGCTTCTTGTTACGTGAGAACCGGGGATATAGAACGCGATCTCAAGGTACCAAAAATGTGAGATAGAATCCAGGAGGTTGCCAAAAAAATACAATGAGAGGCTAAAATCTCATCCCAACAGCCTAGCTAGACGACTAGGTATTGCAGCTCTAAGAGCTGCTAGCCCACAAACTGGAACGAAGAACGAAGAACTGTTGGAGCAGGTCTTGGCTTAAGTTCCCACAAATATTACCAAAGCTGAACCTTAATTAATAGTCACTAAACGTACCTCTCCTAAACCTCTGTATATAACCTATTTTACTATAGCTGCTAGAAGGTAGCAGAACACTAATCCCATATAAAAATTTCGTTAAATAAAAATAAAAAGGGAGATTCTGAGCAGAAGGAATTTGGGTTAGCAGTCTTCCTTAATACCGATGAAGTTTTTAACAAATTTAAAATCCGAAACACATGTAATGGGCCTCGTTTGTCAAAATATAATCGCATCCGGCAATCATTGAAGAGAAAAGCTACATGCATCGCTGTTCTGTTCGTGGAAACTAAAAAATGTTACTAGAGACAAAGAAGAGTCATTTCTTCTCTACTATGGAATCTGAGAAAGATCTTTCCAACAATCATCCATGGTCAACCCATAAGATGCCGAACTTCAGACTTCGAATGGCAAATCTATTTTATTTCAAAAAAAAAAAAAAAACTTTTTAACTTTACAGTTTGTCATTCTCCATCTTAATCGGATTTTTCTTACATGTTGAACCTTTAACCTGTCTATGATTTCTGTTCAACTCTTTTTAAAAGCACTGACGCCATGTTTCATTTGATCTTCGAAACATTAAGGATTTAATCAACAGCAAGTATTTGGAAGTTTGTAACTCCATCATTATGCGATCTATGCATTCCTTTTGGATCCTGCAGCCAGGCGATTCATATTGGCGCAATTGTTGCTTAAGCCATTTCTACTGAATGGTGTCATGTTTCCTGAAATATTCATTGTGAAAGTGATATTCTTTCTCTTTAGTTTTTTATCAGAAGAATTTTATAGTCTCTATAGCCAGTATTCTTCAGCTAACTGTAAAAAATCAAGTTGTATCATAATGGCTAGCATGTTATCTTCTTTAGTCGCTTTATTGGGTTTCAACTGATAGCGTTCCGCGTCTAAGGTCTTCAGACTTTCGACTGAGTACGAAGTTGATGTACTTTGCTGCCCCGGAAAGTTTATTATAACACTTCTTGGTTACATCCCATATTTAGCCTTTGAATTGCAGGAAAATCTCTCAAAATCTCAGCACTTTGAAATCTATATTTCCAGAAAACGCATTATACCACCATTACAATGTATTTAGAAACATTTAACAAGCATTACTCGATCATTACAATCATCATCACATATCAGCAATGCAGAATAAATGTGAGCTGATACCGCAGCGCAGCACAGAATTATATGCGATTTGCTTATGACTTCAACAAGCTCATAACTCAGTGTAAACATGATAGTGCACAGAGGCCACTATTCGATCGTCATCCAAATCCCGTGACACACACAAAACTTCCAAGGCTGCCAATGCACCTGTACTGCCTCTACTATATTACCCACACACACACACACACATTGTGCGCAATCCAATCCTTAACAAGCATCACACGCGCCTTTCGCACGCAGTCGCCGCCACTTGAGAGTTGAGAAATTTTGCTCTTAAATGATTTTATTTCCGTTGCGCTACGTTTACCTACAAAATTTATGTAGGTGTATGTGTAGCTGAGCGTGTATATTGTTGCCACAGTTGGCATTGTTGGCTTTAACGCAAACTCGTGTGCGTGTGTGAGTGTGTGAGGTTTAATGTATCTGTGTGTGCTGTTAGCTCTAGCGGAACTTTTCTCATGCCACGCTTGACTGCCATCTTGGCCACTTGAGACACAAACTTACACACTCAGACTCACACACATACGACTCCAACGTGACTACTGCTACCTGCACGCCTCACCACGTTGCATCCTTTTCATCTACCCAACGAAGTGCCTGCGTGCCGAAATACCAAAAAATATTGCCAGAAAACCGTAGCATTCACCGCTTGTAGATACTTGCCTCATTCAGGCCAGGCTGCCGCGTCTTGGTTGGCGGCACGCAGTCTTTTGGCTATAAATTTTTTGTTGCCATTTTAATGAATGGAGTTTTTAATGTAATGTTTTCCTTCGTTATTGTTTCGCATATATATGTATGTAATATATACTGTTTTTTATATACAGTGTTGGCTAAAAAGGCAAAATATTTCTTCTTTCATCTTCATGATGCCAATTTCCTTTTCTCTTTCATTGCTTCGCCGGCAGTGCAATGAAATCTTTTGCCGTTGTCCGAACTCTTAAAGTTTCTTTTCATCCAATTTGCCTCGCCTTGCTGTATGCTTTAATTTATTGCCGTCCAACTAATTTGCCGACCATATCGCAACGTCGTCGCTGTGCTAATAGATACTTTAAGCGCTAATTTATAGATGTCTTTGCCTGCTAAATATTTCAGTGCCTGGCGAAACATGCATTAAATTTTTTAATTGCTCTCTGCTGCGTATTACGGCTTTTGCTATATTATACGAGTACTCTTTAAAAATAATGTGAAAAGTATATACTATTTAGTCGGAAGTTTGTAACACCAAGAAGTAAAAGTCGCAGGCAATTTCAAGTATACTTTAGAAGTTAACCTTTGTTAGGCAAATGCCATTTTATCATTAATAAATATTCTAAAGTATGAGCACAGTTCATATTAGTACCTAACCTAACATATGTCAATTAATCAGTTGTGTATGGTCGTTCACATTTAGTTTCTACGCGTTAATATTATTGACCAATGGCTATATTATATCAAACAATAAACAATAAACAAGGGAACAACAATAAACAAGGGACGGTACGGTCGAGTGTGCACGATTTTGAGATACCCTCTAAATATATGTATTTCTATTTGAGTTTTAGTTTTTTTTTTTTTGGTTAGTACAAAATGCACTAAATTTGTCGGTTCAAACTAAATTCAACCACAACCAATTGTTTTCCTTACAAACCCAATGATAGGGGACAGATTGGTGTGGGGCCGAAAGGGATCTATAGATCCATATAGATATAGAATCTTTCGTTAGAATGTATATTATTTAAATTCAAAAACTTGAAATTGACCATTTTTTATAAGTACTACCCCTTTAGACGGGGGTTGTCACGTTCATTAAACACTACATAAATTACCTGAAAAGTGAACTACAAACATAAAATATGCAAACTTGAGAGCTTCATCTTTTACAGTCTCTAAGGTCTTGTTGTTCATAGCAAAATATACAAATTTTCGATTCTAGCTGAATTAACAGCAACCACATAAAGTTTTTCTTACAAAAACCCAGACAGGTGAGGCAGATTTGTATGGAGGCTTACCCCTTTTAGTGATTCAATCAGGACCTAAATGGAATCCTCTATTACGGCTAAACCGCTCAGCCGATGCGTATGAATTTTGGTATAGAGATAGATTGGGTAATGAAAAAGAACATAGATTCCCCCTCCCTCCCCTATTTGCGATAAACAGAATTTGTCATATCTTTGCTTCCATTTAAGGTACAGGGATAAAATGTGGTAAACATGTTAAAAAGATCAGGAGAAGTAAACCTGTTAAGTTTGGTCTTATCTACTCGGACGAAGTCGCGGGTAAAGATTAAAGTAAGGTAACCAAAATTATCACATAATTACATTTTATCATATAAAAACTCAGAATGAATGTTACTTTTGCATGTTAAGAGCCAATTACCCCTTATAAATGAATAAAGATGTTAAATATGAAAATTTGAAGATTCTATCTTATTGTCTCCAAGGATTCGATTTTCATGCGAATAGTTATATAGACATATGTACTGACATGACTATATCGATACGACTTTTGATACTGATCCACTTTTTGTCGTGCCTAGTTCTGTCTACTTCTGGGAATAGGGTAAATAAATAATAGAGATAGTACGAAAAGGAAAACTTCCCCAAACATAGACAATCCTCGCATTGCTTCGCAGAGCACTTCGATTTAGTCAGCAGTCATCACATACGACTATCTCTCAACCTATTGACTCAGTGTAGATAATTGCGGCATAGCAGCATACAGTGTATCTCCTTGCACATCTCCCGAACCAGTTTTAGTTCTGTGAATACTGAGTCACTGAGCTCTCTCCTCGGCAATCTTTGCACAATCAAACGGGAAATGTTCCACATCTTCTGTATGATTTTTTCACTACATATACTCGCGCCTATTATCATGTTGGAATCTGGTCACTTAGCAGCTGTGTCCGTAGAATTTTGTCGCTGCGATGCGTCCACTTCCGTTTGGTTGATATGTCTTTTGTGTTCCTTAGATATGACGAACTTCGTTTAGATCGCTAAAATATTTGAGTTATGATTTAACTGAATATCTGTCACAGCGCGACTCGCAAGTAGCGCTCCAATTGGCCAAGGGAGCGTCTTGGGGCCATTGCGGTCCTCACGTTTCACAGCCGACCTCCCAGTGCCTATCGATTTAGCACCAGAAAAGGTACTGCTAGCATCCATAGACATGGGCAATGCAGTGGAACATAAAGCTCAACCCGGCCAATTGTCTAAATGTATGCTTCACGCTCAGAAGAAGAACTCAAACTGGACTGCGTCTAAATAACACCAAGCAAATGAAGAAAGATATTTGGGAATAACATTGGACAGAAGACTGACGGGTTGCCCGTGGTATGTACGCAACTCAAGGCTTCACTGCGCTGCGCTAATACAAAATTTAGTAAATCCTTTCAGGAGCGAGCTATATCAGATATTTATAATATTGTATTCACATAGAGATGATGATTTACTAATAACTATGATACCGAAATTTGAAGCTGAAACGCATCCATTTAAAATTTGTCTACACGGAAGTGAGTGGCTTGTGGGTGATTGTATACCGGAGCGTATTGTGCAATCAAAAGTCGAATCGGAACGTGTTATCAGAATTATATCGCAGTATTTCATTGATTCTGTGTGGGCACGCATGAAGTTTCGGATTGCTTATCAGGCCACATTGCAGGATAAGTGCAAATATATTATCATAATATTATATAAGGATGTTGTTGTAGGCATATCGGAAACTGAATACCTATTTGAAATGAAGTGATACACAGTTTTGGAGTAAACTGCGATATGCAATGTAACACAGTAAACGTTTGCTGAAAGGACAGAAGGCGCATTGGGCATGTAAGACGTCATCTCTCAATTTCATCTCTCTAATTCTGTTTCGCTGTTTCTTATCGAAAATTGGACATTTATTGTGAAAGAAAGGAACCCTATATTTTATTTGATATATGGTTTATTGTTTACAGATACTGCATCCAAAGAATGCTTAATTTTTTAAGGCTTTTCATGAACCCACCCAATTTTTGGTATGTTCATATGATATGTCGTCATTACCACGTGTCATTGATCGAAAGAAGTTATCAGAAAAATTATTATTTGGTGAATGCGATGGTTGCTGTAAGACTTCCCGATAGTAAGTTTGTCGTGCCTTTTTTTTTATTCTGAACATGTTTTTTAACTAAAATCGATAGGAAAATGTCTTCTGAAGTCGAAGCTCAAAAAAGCCTGCTAAGCACTTTTTCGCGTGCAACAAATTCATACTTGTATGAGTTCAAAAAGTTGCAACTGTTAACTTTATTGAATTTTTTTACACAGTGTATATCCAAAGGGTCAAGGGTATACTGTGCTTGTGTGAAAGAAGGTAGCAGACAGAAGGAGGAATAGCTGAGCTCATACATTTTTATTTTGAAAAAGTTTTTTTTGTTTCAAATACAAGGCTCTACAAAAGCATGGAGCAAGGTACTTTGATGTTGTGAAATCAAGACTACTGCACTTTAATTTTGTAATTATTAATTATTAATGTATTAATTTATGTAATTAATACATTTCTTATTGCTCGAAATTTGATTAAACCTTAAATTTTATGGGGATTTATTAATTATAAAAAATTTTATTGGGATTGGGCGTTTCTAGTTAAACTAACCACTTTTGACTTGACTGAGAGCTAACCCTTCTAGTAGTTTGACTTCTATCATGATGAAATATTAATTTGGGATTGAATTAAAAAACACTAAATGTGGAATTGTTAACTAAAACACACCAACTAAGTTTTTTTTTTTTTTCAAACAAAAGCATCAAAAACTGTGGGTTGATTGTATGGTGGTTGTATTCCACTCAGTGGCCCGATCTGGAGCTGTATGAAATATTTTTAATAAAAAAAAAAAAAAACAATACATTTTCTATAATTACTATAGATTAACTGAATCCGTAATAAAATCATGCCACAACTTGCATCACCCCTATATGATATACGAAAAAGACTACCTAATTCTCCGGCCGTCTGTCTAGATGTGAGTACGGGAATAAACTAAATTTTATGTTTGATGGAGCATTGAAGTTTTTTTTCGAAAATAAGAACGCAATTGTAATTTTATTTATAGAGTGGATAGGAAAGTATGGTAAAACTGCCAGCCATACTTACTTACTTACTTAAATGGCCGTCAACCGTCTACCGGTCATGGCCGCGTCCAGGAAAGCGCGCCAGCCTCCATAATCCTGTGCGCGCTGGCGCCAGTCGTTCTGAATGCCAAGTACGGAGAGATCTCTCCATACCTGGTCATTCCATCGAGTGCCCGGTCGTCCTCTATGTCGGCGTCCACCAATCAAGTTTGGGCCCCCCATGTAAACCATGCGTGCTGGAGCTCCTTCGTCCATTCGAATGAGGTGCCCAGCCCAGTACAGCCGCTGGAATTTTATGCGCTGGACTATGTCAACCACATTGAACAGCTCGTACAGCTCGCGGTTCATACAGGACCTAAACTCGTCGCCGATTCTAATAGGACCAAAGATCCTGCGAAGAATCTTCCTCTCGAAGACTTGCCAGCCATACAAGTAAATATAAAAATCGTTTAGAATTCTTGCTTTTTTACGCCTATCGACTTATTAATCGACTCATGGAACACGGCAATTAATCATTAATAAATATTCAGCTGTCATAAAATTACAACATAATCGTCTACCTATCTGTCAGAGCCCCTGCTTGTCACACTGTCCATTTCATTGTCCATCTTTCTGCACTAGTATGGTATATTGATGACAAATGTCATTTATAAAATAGGTGGAACGAGGCATTACAGACTCCATAAAGTACATATAAATATGGGCCTGTGATAAATTTCGACTTCGATTTAATTTTAACATATTGGTGTGTTGAGACCCAATTTTGATAAAATTTTATTATGCATTCACACTTTTGATCAGTATTGGAATCTATGTCCATGTAACCTTGTCCGTTTATTTGTTCATCTGTTAGTGTTCATCTATTACCCGGCTATAGTTTAACCAACCATGGATATAATTGTTCCAAGATGCTATCACAAATGTAGACATGAAATTAATATAAATGAAAGACTTTCAAAACCAAATAGGAAATTTTTTTCCAACTATATTAACTTCATTTGCTACATATACAAGATGTGTCTCAAAATTTCACGAAACAAAATGATCCAATAACATTTTAAATAAGTGTTTTAGCTCGTTGGCCGGAATGACCCTTACGATGTCGGTGCACGCCTTTTGGGTGGCCTCCACATCAGCATAGCACCGTCCTTTTATAAATAGTTTTAGCTTGCCAAACAGAAAACCGTCACACAAAAATCGGTCACAAGTGTCGATCGATGAGATGGTCCGGTGGAACGAACTTTTGGTAAACAATGCCCTTCGAATCGTAGAAAAAAATCAACATTGTCTACACTTTTGACTTTTTCAAACCGGATTCTTTGAGTTTTGGCTCACCGGGTGGCTTCCATTCTGCACTTTGACGCTTGGTTTCAGCGTCGTATTGAAAAAACCATGTCACGTCATCAGTAACAATCTTGAAAAAAAAGTTTTGATCCTTTTTTGCATCTTTAATGAATTCTTTCCTCGTCTTTCAATTTATGCGAAACAAATCGTGCACACACTTTCCTGAAGCCCAAATCATCGACCACAATGCGATGGATTGAGTCTTTCGACAAACCCAATTCCGATTCCATGAACCGCAATAACGATTTCGGCTTATTAGGCCCTGTACCGAAGGTACAAGAGCCTATTGGGTTTGTGCAAATGTATGTAACAGGTAGAAATAATGGTCGGAGACCCCCCAAAGTTACCCCCATTATGGTCAGGAGTGATAGAGGAGTCGATATAGACATGTCCGTCTGTCCGTCCGTCTGTCCGTCCGTCCGTCCGTTCGTATGAACGAAAGGATCTCGGAAACGGTAATAGATAGAGACTTCGTGTTTTTTGCATTCGACTAGGACTGCTCCGGAATTTCACAAGTTTATTTTAAAAACTTGCCCCTCCCCCCCTTCCCCATAAAATCACGCCCAAGGGTAAAAATTTCTTCGGCACAAAAAAAAGTAAGTATGCCAGTATAGAGATATCGTCCTTCTTAGCCAAAATCCGAAAAGTTCATCAAAATCGGATAATAAATGACGATTTTATAAGCAATTGAATTTGAACGACCCCCCTTTTCTTTTCATTCATATTCGCGCAGTGAGAAGTGGTCATGTGTTTGGTCATAAGCTAGGGAAACATTTAATGTGTTTGTTAGGCGAACTGAACTGGTACAGGGCCTCCTACAGTCGGTTACGCCCGACTGAAATTTCCTTACTTGTTTTTGATGAATTCATTCACAGAAGATTTCGGCAGGACCGACATATCATCGTCATTCAAGTCTTCCCGACCGTCTTTGAAACGTGTATACCAGTCGTAAATAGTGGTACGAGATGGACAATGATTCCCATAAACTTGTTTCATCAATCCGTGAGTTTCGGTAAAAGTTTTACTAAGTTTGAACAAAACTTAATATTGGCTCTGTGTTCAACACTCATTTTTGCACCGTTGACACTTTTCCAAATGTCATGAAATTTTGAAGGGAATGTCAATGAAAGATGTGCCTTTCCAATGCCTAAGCCAGAGGTGGCGCCACCAGAAAATGCCCTGAAAGAAAAGTTCGGTAAATTTTGAGTCAAATCTTGTATGTACCTACATATTACAATAAGTGGACAATCATTTTCAATCAGATATTATAATAATTCAATACTCTAATCTTGCCTCAATAAAGTAAGTCTCACGTAAACACTCAATGAATATATATGTTCAGTCATTCGATAGCTGTTACCACAAAGGCAAAATGTGGAAACTTTGATGACAGAACAAGTACTTCACCATTAGCAAATTTCGAAAGAAATGAACAGAATATGAATAGAAGCAGACAATCTGAAATTGATGAGATCTCACAGATGCATACATAAGAACAATATTATAGTTTTGGTGATTCAGATCTGTATGGGGTATTTTCTACCTACATTTCTGCCTGGCAATTTGATTTGCATCATATTAAGTACGCTTTGGAGCTTCATTAAATAGTTCCAAAAATTAAATTTCAGCATGAAATTTTCCATTTTGGGACGATATAAGCATCTAATACCGCCATTCTCAGTCTTAAATGAAAGATAGATCTTCAATTATGCAAAAAAAGTTATTTAGCTGATCTATTTTGTATTTAATATTTTTAAGTATGTGTCTCTAGAAGTCTCTCAAGAAGATTGTGTTGAATCAAGATAGTCGGGTATGATCACATTGGAACGATGGTACTTTGGTCGTTGCAACATTTTACTTGAAATGAAGAAGATAATAGTGGGCTTGTCGATCTACAGGGCTTTAACTATTGTTTCTTGGAATGAGTGTGGTTTAATCTGTGTGAATTACCTTGAAAAGAGAGGCGATGACATAAGAATACATATTATGTTGATAAAAGTACAAAGCAGGTCCTGAAAGCAATACATTTGCCCACTCCTACTCTAAGAAAGTTGAGTGATATGAAATACGTCAGAAGAACGCGAGGCTCCGGTTTATTCTCGTGGATTTTTTTTTTTTTTTTTGCATATAGGAAACGGTTTTCTTTATACTGTGTCTGTCTTTTTGTCTCAAGAGTGTAATGAGCCACCAAGGTTTCAAATCGAGCCACAAAATAGGTTGAAGAATTCTCTTCTTACAATTCAAAATGCCAAGTTACTCAGAACTGCAGTCACATTATACTGCTCTGGCAGTTTCGAACTTGGCGAAAGTTTTCCTAGACAAATTTCAGAGGACATTTTTTTATACTCACAACTAAGGGTTGCTAACTTTTGATCAAAATTGAGTGCGTAGAGATTTCTAAATATTCAAAGCGTATCAAAAAACTTTAAATAAATTTATGTTCCCGAGTTGATTAGTTTTTGAACATCCCTAATATATTAATTTTCAAATAATATGCTTGTGCAGTGTATTCAAATTTCGGCTCTGTTTATAATCTTTTGCAATGCGAATTAGTTCAATGTTGTAAGCTTGGATATCATTTCATATCAAAATTGTACTTCTATCGATTTTTCATATCTCTTTATTACGGCTGTGCACATGGGAATATTCGTAACATTGCTATTTGATGGGTCAAGCATTTATTTCACTTATAATTAGTCGTTCAAATTGTTTCTGCTATTAGAAGTGTTTACATCGCGAATTGAATTAAATTTTAAAATTTCGAATGAAGTTCAAACTCTTAAGCATTATTATGCAAGTTTTAATACTACAAGCCGAAAGCAAACCCAAGCCGGAGGCAGATTTACTTGCCATTTTAACGCAACTTAATGAAGTGTTTTACATTAAACTAAATGTCCTGATTGCTGTGGATACAGAATTGCTCTTATTAAGTGCACAATTCAACATTCCGCAAATAATAATAACGAAATCCATTGAAAAATTCGAGTTGTTGGGCAGCTTTACTTATAAGACTTTAACTATTGTGCAGTTAAATGCCAAGAATATGTCGAAAGTATTCGAATTACTTAAGCGTTTGCTTTGGAAACTGCAACACTTAAATATTTTAATCACTTTCAATGGAGATCGCCGGAATTTGAAAACTATTTTCAGGCACTGCTTTCAAAATGGTTTTCTCAATGTGCTTGTCTTCTATAAATCGGCGCAATATAGCTACGCGCCGTATCCTAAAATCAAAATCAAGCAGCTAACACAGCTAGCGGACTTCTATAATCGCACTTATCAACGCAATTTTCAACAACTTCCCATACGAGTAGGCATCACAGACGTAGCACCACGTGTCTTTCGCTATAATAAACATGGCGCGACTGTCTATACGGGTTATATGCTAAAATGGACCAAAGAATTTGTGCGCCACTACAATGGCACTTTGAAAATGTTGCTCTTCTTCGATTTATCTGTCGCCTATCATGATATACTGACAACGCTGGCTAACCGTACTATGGATATTGCACCGATGCCCATACGCGAAGAATTATATTTCTCGGGTAGCACTGCGCTCTGGATTGAGAATGCCTACATGATAGCGCCCTATGCGAGACCCATTTCAAGTTTTTGGTATTTCGTTAAGCCTTTCTATCCTATGGTTTGGACAGCAATAGTATGTTGCATCATCTATTGTACGCTTTTGCTGGCAATAATTAATGGTGAACAATTACCAAACGATTGGGGCGCAACATTTCTGCAAGTTTTGCGTTTTCTACTGCTTCTAGCACAGAATTTTAATTATTTCACAAAAAAACAATTGCTTGTCTATCTAATACTAACTGTCAGCGGATTTGTGTTAACCAATCTGTACCTGGCGCTGCTAGCAAGTATGCTAACCGCTGGACTCTATGAACCACAAATAAACACATTCGACGACATTGCACAAACGCCATACAATCTTATAAAACTGAAGAATGATGCCGACTTCATCAAGCAACTTTCGCATCTCAATCCGATTGTTGTTCAGCGTCTGGTCGTGGTTTCGCCCTATGAAGTCAACAAATTGCTCTTGGACTTGAATACCAGTTATCTGCACAGTGCCTACATGGATCGTCTTGACATTGTGCTCTATCAGCAGAAATTTCTACAAACACCGCGCTTTAAAAAAATCGATCAGATCTTGTATCACATACCGCTTTGTACGCCAGTTGCACATGGCTTACCTTATTTGAAGTTGTTTGACACGTTTCTGCGTCGTGTCATGGAATCGGGCCTATTAGACAAATATAAGCGAGAAACCTATGAAGAAGGCATTTTGGGTGGAAAAATTAGATTCTTTAAAACCAAAAGTAAAATTCTTAATGCTTTTGGTTTGAATTATTTTTATTTTGCTTTTGCATTATGGACAATTGGGTTATTTTGTGCTTTGATTGTATTTTTTATTGAATGTAGTTTGTGCAGAAGGGGTACAAAGAAGTCAGTGATGCAAATATGATTAGCCTATAAATCTGAGTATTAAGATTAAATATTTTGGACAAATAGCTTTGTTATTAGTATCAATTAATTATAACAATTAAAATATATTTGATTATCTGGATTGCATCACATTACATTTTATAACTAATATTTAGTAAAAATTTTACAAAATGTAATACATATAGGATATACCTAAAAGTGAGCACGTTTGTAAAACTAATGTTTCTATATAAACAGAAAAATAAATCAAATTTTTATTTCAGTAACAGTTCGTATTCAGGTCAAAGTAAAACAAAAATAAATCATTGGGTATAGTAACACTGGAAGTTGTGTTTCATTTCCATTAATATTGAAAAGTTCTCTTTCACTCAGTTTGTATCGACAGGATGCGATCTTTTTAACCTTCACGGCACTCTGACTTTTCCTTGTCTGCGCTGTTGTAGCAGGCGATTTTCTAGCCGTTCCAAAAAAATCTTTTGATTGGCGCCTTATGACATCGCCAATTTTATCGACATTGAAATCCATTTCTAGACCGGAAGTGCTCATGTACCAAGAGGCAATGTTTTGGCCTGTAGTATTCTAACTTTAAGTTTGATTTGGGTGCGGTACCACAAATTATCAAGCCGCATCGCCGAGCTGGAGCAATATTTGTCATGTATATGGCGACTTTATTCCTCAGCGAAAGTTTATTTCTGCTGTTGAGTAGTCAATGTAACATCCTCAATCTGACAATGCTTGCTTTGATTACAGTTGTGATGTGGTTGCTAAAAGTAAGGCGCCTGTCCAGAAATAAACGAAGGGAAAAACTTATATCCCGAATGTTGGAACATAAGCTAGACGTAAGGCGCAAGTCACATTGGCACACTTGTTGAGGTTAATGCCAACGTTCCATGGATTAGCCTACCGCTTAAAGCTATGCAAGTATTGCAGGATAATAGACGCTGCATATATACAGTTGTCTCTGAACAATCCCATGTGAAAAAGCCCATGAGCAAATCTTGTGTATATTCTATTGGTATTCCATAGCGAGTGGGTGTGTCCTTTATGAACACTGTGTCACTGCCCTGTGGAACTCCCGCAGTTAACATTAACAACCACAGCATCAGACTTATAGGTCTTTACGAGTCTAAGTTGAAGGGGATTTAAGGGGATTAATGAGTTGCATGCCAGACCATGGAATAATTGCCCGACATATTCTGTATGTACGGACACTGGCGTAGGATGTATTCCATCAGAAGATTGAAAAAATCGCACGACAGACCATCGCTCTGCCTGAAATCTCTCTTCGGCGAGTGCGCCAAATCAGGCTTATTTAAAAATATTAAGCCTTGAAGCGTGTCTAGACGCTCGTCAACAGGCGTGAACCTGAAGATGAGGTCACGTAGTTTCGTACTCACCACGAAACCAGATACAAATTCGTGCTTACTCGCATGGCAGCTGTAGTACATGTCACAGGATGCTTTTTTAGAGCAACCCTGTCCTATTAATCGGGTTTCCTGGATTACAGTGATGTAAGCCTTACATTTTTTGAGGACATCAACCAGCTGGATATGTGCAACATCCCAATTAGGGAGCGGACATTCCTGTTGCATATCCATGTTTCGTGGTCCTTATATCCTTTTCGGGGGTCGTCATCGAAGGGTTCCATTCGAGGCTTCCTTATTGTTTTCATTGCAGATTTGTTTTTACAATTGCGGGTCCCAAGCCCAGCGCACCAACCCCCAATTAAGGGGAGGGTGGTTTTCGCCTTCTTACATTAGCTCACCTCTGAACGGGTGTTCAGAGGCTACCCAGTAGATACGTGCCCCAAGGGACGAATGTGTGATCTGCTTGGACTATTTGCAAAATAATTATTGTTGACCATTCCCAAGTGAATGGCAGTCAAGAACTTTCCTCACAATGTAAACTTCTGCAAAACGAATCCCAGTCTCGAATATATGCGAAACGGTATAATCGAGAAAACTTTGATAAAAAAACATCTTGGAGACTATGAAAGATAGATGCTCAGTTGGGCTGTTTTAGCTAAAAACACCAAATTTTGTGTATCTCTCTAATTCAAAGGGGTTGTATCATATAAATCTGTCAAAATACGATTTTTTGGCATTTTTTTTACTTTTTTTTTATTAATCCATAACCATTTACTTTGAGATAAGTCCTCTCATAAAAGTTTTTAAAATTTTTCGAGTTTATTTCGAAATACGTGTTGCGAATAGCCTATTTAGGCGTTGAATGCTTCTAAACCACGTCGAACGAGTAGAATCCTTGCGTGTGTGGCTAACTGTTGGCTTATTGCAAATACAAATATGCACAGGCAGAAATAAGAACACAAGAAGTTTAGCACATTTAGCACGAACCCAAAAATCTCGACTGTTCACGCAAAAACTAAGAAAATATAGCTTTGAATCGCTTTTCTTTTCCCGCAAGCCCCAACAAATGCGAAAGCAATTCGAGTGCTAACTTTATCCTTTGCCTGTTGACATCTTTGGATTAGAGACTGGCGAAACAGACGCTGCGCAAAATGCTGGAAAACCAAGTTCAAACCCATATAATGAACGAGAATAAGCAGCGAATGGGCGTGAAGTTTGCAGACAGTGAATAATCTGGCCACGATGCGACCAGGATGCGACGACCATGATGATGATTTGTGCATAAATGCAAATCTGCGTTGGTCGCAACTTTTAATCCTTTCACAGGCAGGGTATGTTAGTGACCGAAAGCGCTGCGGTGCGGTGCGGTGCTACATGCTGCTGCAATTGGCGTGCAAATGCGCAAACGAGTTGGAGTTATGAAACTTTTCGCGGTTTGAGTTTTCCTTCTATTTTTCGCATTTATTGCGCAAAATAGAAACAAAAACCTCTTCTCGCAAGGGGTTAAAATGGCTTTAAGCGATTGCGAAAAGGTGGCGAGTTTTGCATAAAATTCACGTTTGAACAGATTAAAAATATATACTCTGGAGTTTATATGGATGTGGAAATAATGCCGGAGACATAATGCTAAGCGGTTTAGTTTTAACTTTTGGCGCTTTTTTGTTATTTTTGTTGTTTTTTGAATGGTGTATGAAAATAAGTAAGTAAATATAAACGTGAGAGCGTAGCTAAATTTGATATGGATTAATTTTTAAGAAGAGAAAATATTAAATAATTTGGATTAAAGCATGAAATCATATTTGTAATAATTATAGCCTTTGACATTTTGTTAGAACCGATGTACTAGATATTGAACCTCTTTCTCATTATTCGTGTTTATCAAAACTTCACCAACAATCGTTTTAGCCGGCCCCTAATCTCGTGATGTATTCGCTTATAAGAAAATGGTTTGTGTTAACTGCCATTAGGATCAATCAAGCTTTCAAGGTGGTTTAGCCTTTCATTTTTAAGCGTGGTATTGTGGAGGTACATGCTAGTCCTGTCCTACATCCAAGTACGCTCTGATTTTTATAGGACGACGGAAGCATCAGAGGTCGTTCAAATATTATTGCTTATAAAATGGTCCTTTATTATACGATTTTGATGAGGTTTTTAGATTTTAGCTAAGTGGGACATTAGCTTTATGCTGGATATTTTTTAGCCTTGAAGGTGATTTTGTGGAAAATGGGGTAAAATTCCGTTAAAATCCTAGTCGAAAGCAAAAAGAACGAAGTATATCTATCACCGTTTCCGAGATCCTTTCGTTCATACGAACGGACAGACGGTCATGGCTATATCGACTCCTCTATCGCTCCTGACCATAATGAATGTCTCGGACCATTATTTCTACCTGTTACATATATTTGCACAAAACCAACGGCTGATAATCTCCACTTTTCAAAGCAAATGTAACATGTCAATGTTCAATTTGAATAATTTCGATTTAAAAAGCCTGTGATACTTCTCGTGCTGAGTCTTCAGATACAATTATAGCTTACTCGTATTTTATTAAGGTTCATCTTTGCTCCCTATAACTTTATATATGTTCGTCTTGTAGGTAAACAATAGCTTATATCTGGCATAAAGGAGCTAAGCCATGCTGCTCGATTTTATCTTGAGGCGCCTAACAACCTCAGTTATGTGGCACTGGCAAGTTAGACGCTTGTCCAGAGTGACACCAAGATACTTGTGAGCATCCTTCTAGGCTAAAAGCTCTCCATATAAGAATACCCCAGAAGAGGTGTCTTTTCTAAGCGTGTATGTGACTGATACACACTTGTCAGGGTTTATAGCGATATTCCATCTAGAGGCCCAGTTCTGAAATCTTTTTAAGTACATCTGGAGGAGATCTGTAGCAGTGTAGATGCAGTTGTGACTGTAGTGTCATCTGCAAAGGTAGCAACAAGTAAATTGTTGGGGTCCGAGATCGGTATGTTGTCGGCTGAGGACATGTCATGTGTATACAAGCTGTAAAAAGTTGCCCTAACAAGCTACCCTAAGGTACATTAGCTCTGGCTCTCTTTGCTTGAGTGGACAGGCCGTACTGAACAACTTTGAGAGAGCGCTCGTGAAGAAAGCTTTTGACAATTAGGTAGAGCTGTGGGTTAAGAATTCCTTTAAGCTTATGCAGGAGTCCTGCATGTCGCACTCTGTCAAATGCCTGCTGTATATCCAACAAACCTCCAACGACACACTCCTTCCCGTGAAATCCACACTCCTTTCCGTGAAATCCATCAAGTGCAAAGTTTACAACTAGGTGGTCGGGCATGCCGTGTCTGAAACTGAACCCAAACTGCAACATTGGGATTGCCTTTTTATTCGCCGTGGTCTCAAGAAACCTTCTCAGAATGCTCGTAAGCTTGCAGCTTGAGCTTTCATCCCGCCATACTTTCTCTCTATCGCTGGGTCATTATATCAGATGAACTCGCGTCCAAGGCACTTATTAAACGTTAGTACACCTACTTCTTCCGGAGAGAGGGTGAAGTTGCTGCGCACGTATTTACAGGGAGTTGCACCAGCTCGGAGTGCGTGTTTAGCCTTTTCGACAGTTTTATCGACGTGCTTAACTCCGTATTGAGATTAAAAGTATTGTTCAGCTCATCATGGAGAAGTCTAATATTAGTACCAGCAGGAACAAGCCTCGACATTAGAGTAATTCGCTGAGGCGATGCAACTAAGTGCAAGTGATCTGATGTAGGATCATACTCTTCCCGCATCGTGATAAGATTGCTGGCTAAACACTTGTACATGTAGAAGTCGATGCACGTATGCGTATCCCTCCTGTTATAAGGGTAGTGCCTCTAGTGTTAGTCGTCATACTGCCCCAGAGTTGATGCTTTGCTTTGAAGTAGCCCCCAGCACCGCGGTTTCGCCCAAATTGGTGGATGCGATTATTGATGCCAACTTTACATGATTAATCATGTTGGTTGAAGGTGATAGTGTACTAATCCCTGCCTGAGTAGCGCACACGCTCCTCTTCTTGGGATTATCTGCTCGATAGCAGGTGTAACCTACCAAATTGAAGTACGAGTCATCGTGTAAGAAACTCTCTGAGATAAGCAGAAATGTCAATTTCATGCTTGCCCAGAAACACTTTGAGCTCATTAGCATTTGGGATGATGCTACGAGTGTTCCAGTTACCGAGGCGCATCACAGAGGCCTTTATTTGCGCTGCTTTCAAGACTTGGAACCTCTGAGTTCCTTGATCTCCTCGAGTAGCTCAACGATGGTATTCTGGAGACCCGCAATGGTCTGCTGAATTGCAATTATAATCTGTGCTAGTGAGCCATCAATTGCCGTTTGGTCATGATGCTGTGGTTGTTCTGGATTCGCCACAAGTTGATGGAGTTGGTCAGTATTAAAGGGAGAACTCCGCTGCTGTTGTGAACCATTCCTGTCAAATCTTGTGTTTGATTGAAGTAGGAATCACCTGCTACATACCACCAGTCTAAAGGCTCTATCCTCAGGGAGGCAGAAGTGCGTGTTTATATTTAACTAAGACCGGTGATTGGTTTGAGTACAGGTCATAGCATCTCCACCAGAAATGAAGTTACAACCCAATTTTTTTTAAGTTGGAAAAATCATGCTCTTTTACAGAGTATCGTTATTTGTATTGCCGACCCACTATGAGCTCTATTATCAGGATGATTGACACTTATTAATTCGTATCCCTAGATAACCGAAAGGCTACCACTTACAGGTGGCTAGCATGTATATTTGATACTTGTTAACTGAAGAGAGAATAGAAGAGACTACATATTAAAACTTGAAGGATTTATTTCTATTTGCCCGTTTTATCTCTTAGTTACAAGTTAGGAACTTTAATAAACTGTCAACTGTACGATTCCAATTAATGCGGAAAAAATTGGCTTGAAATTTCAACACATTTAATTCCGCATTAATTTCTATAACAACGTCGATTAGTAGAAATACATGAATAAAACGAAGAAACATTTTCAACTATAAAAGAAACGAAAAGATGAAGTTAAGACCAATGATAATAATACTTACTACATATATATGTGCAGCTTAAACTAAAGCAGAGACAGCGCACAACAGCCAAGAACTGAGCTCAGCTAAAGTTGAGGCCAAGAACGGAAGACCGGATGCTGGCAACAAATGCGCAACTAACCGCAAACAATAACAAACGATTTCAATACGAACGCCTCCACATGGAACCTAACAAACCGGCAGCAGGATAAGCAGTACCGACAGAACACGACGCAGGCAATGCCAAAGGCATGCTGCGGCAACTAGTAAGGATACTGGCCCATTTACAACGAACTAAAAAGGATTTATGAGACTTGTTATCACACGCAACACATAGAAGCGGTCTGTAGTGGTTAAGAAGCGAGCCAAACTGAAAAAGACGATAGAAATATTGTAAATAGGGATGCAGAGAAAGTGCGTAAGCGAGAGAGCTAGCTATGAAGTATATGTTTTGTGTTAGCGCAGGGGTCAGTTCCGCGCATCCGGTGGGTACGCGGTATTTTATTTTATTTTATTTTATTTTATTACACAATTCTTTTCTCTATTGCATGCGTTTGTTAGGCCCAAGACCCAAAGGACCTTTACCAACGGCATTGGTGTCGTTTTATACCCACGGTGTGTGTGTTTACGTTTACATGGGCGACGATGAAATGGTGCGTAACTGCGGCTGACAATGCCAAGGATGTGGCAGATAAATTTCACATTCCATGCAATGCTGCCTGCCTTATGCCATCAGATACAGATACTTTATATATTGTGTATTGTGTATGTATTTTATCATCAGCTACCGTACAAATGATGCTAACACACACACATACACAGCTACAAAAGAATGACAAAAACAACAATACGAGTAGGGACACAGCGAAGTGTTTGTGTGTAAAAGGCAAAAACAATAAATGTGGCATACTTTCAGGCGTGCCATATGCAAACGTCGAGCCGTGTTGTGTGTGAATACTTACATATGTGAACATAGATTTTGTATCTTTTTAATGTTTCTGCCGCTGCTTTCACTCTAATAAACTACAACAAAACAAAACAAAAACCTATGTTCATTTTTTTTTTTGCTCTTAACATTCTATTAGCAAACTCATCGAGTGTAGGAAATAGTCACCATTCCTTAAATTCCATATTTTAATGTGTTTCCCTTTTTTTTTGAAGCACACAAATTATATTTTGTTGTTATTAGAAGTTTAGTATGTTAGTGAAATTTAATAAGTATTTCAAAAATATATATTCTTTAACTTAAAGGTATTTTATTTAAAATATTGAGAATATACGGAGGGTCTTAAGAGTTCGGTTAGTTGCTTGTAGACATTTCTAACTCAAAGTTGGAAGAAGTTCCACTAGAAACACGCAAGACATTTGTTATGGCATTAGGCATCAATTTAAGCCAATCAATATTTCAATGAATGCTGTATTATATATGCATCAAATGCGCCGTCTCTGAAAACTGTTGCTATGTGGTTTTGATGATTCGAGACTGAACATTTTTCAGTAAAGAATAAAACCTCGGAAGGTTAGTCAAAATCTTCGACGGAATCGTCAAAATCTTGACGAATATACACGATTGATACCACCAATGTTTGCTAAAGAACTAGTATTATATACCATGTCGTGTTACAAAATGATCTGCTATTCACGAATAAATCTGCTCGATGGGTTCCACGTATTTTGAATGAGGTCCAAAGAATTAAGTTTGGTTTGTACAATACTTAAAAAAAAAATCTAGGACGGTATGTCTAACAAAATTAATAAAACCATAGCAAGTGATGAAATTTGGATTAATAATTACGATTCTGCAATCAGTCAGCAACCCATAAATCTAAGAGCCCTGTTTTGAAATTTTTTAATAATTCGTCCAATCAACCAAAAATGCTTTTCTAACCTTTTATTGAGTTGAGTCATTTTGGTGAGCACGCCATGTTCCCCTTTTATTCAGTACCGTGGCCAGATATTTGGCTGCTTGGAATGGCTGTTCCGTCGAGATAAACTTGGGAACAGTCTCCTCTTCTTAGCAAGAAAGTCGTTTCAGTGTACTTCTCATGGTTCACCACAATGTTTCAACTCTTAAACCAAGTTTTTGATGGTGTCGAGCTACCTTTAAAACATGGCTGAAGCCACCTATGAGGAGAAATCCAATGCTAGGAAAACGGTGTTGTTCGCATACGTAGTGGCCAGCAGCTCATCTTCCTTGATGATCGGCATGTTAGCTGTATAGAGTGTATAAAGGACGAATACAAGTACACTTCCTTGTGGTACTCCGGCTCTAGCTTCATTTATTTCAGCACTTTTTTGCGAAATATGCTGCAGTCGAGTGTCCTCGACTTAGAGATACCCTATAGCCCATTGAACCTTAAATTTGTAAAGGGTATATATTTCTGTCTGGATCCAGGAATTAGTACAACCACAAGAAAATAATACCCCAGGAGGGGATACAGAATACAACCTATCTGAAGAGGGAAAACGGGATATAAATATCTAAACAGACGAACATGTCTATATCAAATGCACCAAATTAATTTCATACAAAAGCCCAGAAAGAAGTGGTCCGATCTGAATATTTTTGCAATATTTTATAAGATTTAATATAAAATTTGCTTGATTTCTGGATGCAATTTTGGCAATTTATATATAAATTGAGAAATATTCTGGAATGTTTTGAAAGGTCGATCTATTTATATTTTATCTATTGATATTATGTAGACTTTAAAAAAAGGAAATATTTTTATCAATTTTATATGAACATTTTGTTAGTTCTCTCCAGGTGCAAATCACAATGAGGATGCATTGAATCTCTAAAATAAGGTTGATCGAGATATTCGATTCCTTATAATCTACTGATTCCGATATCAATTACAGCTAAGGGATATCTTCGGAGAATCCCAAAATGTAGATTTTCAAGTAATGTGTTCCAGTGGCATCAGCAGAACATACAGTCAGAACATTTTAGAATAAAAACCCAATGAATGTCATTTCAAATGCTACCCACAATACAAATATAATAGATTATGGATTGGAATATTACAGATTGAACAACTTAAAGATTCGGAGATATGCTCAAGGTTTCGTGGGTCGTTCATAATGGAGTTTCGAAAAAAATCAGCTGCAAGTATTGAATTATTAATCTCTGACTTTGAGTTGGATAACTTTCTATATACTTGTTAGTGTTTTGGTTAAAATAAACTTGTGAAATTCTGGCGAAGTCCTAGTCGAATGCAAAAAAATCGAAGTCTATATCTTTTACCATTTCCGAAATTCTTTCATTCATACGGACGGCCAGACGGACATGGCTATATAGACTCCTCTATCATTCCTGACCATAATGGGGGTAACTTCGGAGGTCTCCGACCATTATTTCTACCTGTTACATACATTTGTACAAAACCAATAGGCTCTAGTACCTTCGGAACCTTTGAGATATGCTGTACCCCATTGAACCTTAAATTTGCATAGGGTATATGTTCCTGTTTGAATTCGTGTACGATGTTTTGAACACTTAGTACGAGATACACAATATTTATTGATTCAAGCTAAACTCAATCACAACAACATAATTTACTTACAATACCACAGAAGAGGAGACAAAATACAATCTATCTGAAGATGGATCAGCTGATATAAATATATATAAATAGGTTCTACACCTTTTAGGACCACTAAAAGTGGTAGAACATATTTATATTTATATGTATATTATTATGTATATTATTTATAAAATATTTGTTTGTGTGTTGAGAATGATCTCAAAACCTGATTTAATAACACAATGATATATGTCTTTGATAATAATTCAATTAGATCTGGACCTTTATTCGAGTCTAATGACCAGTATGTAGGTTTGCCAGTTCAAAGATGTTTACAGTAACTGGTTTGAATTGATTGAAGAAGTATTTCAACTTTTTTATTTGTAAGTCGAGAACTCCATGCTATACGCTTTGCGTGTAAATCTCCTTCAGCTACGAATCTTGGACCTAAATATTTAAAGTAGTTTCTGTTGATGAAACCATAAATAAAGTTAAATATTTAGAGGTCCTAAATGATCATGTTTTCCCCTCTGGTGATAAGTGAATTGGAGAGTCCTTCATATTCCAGCAGGACAACGCCCCATAGTCCAGTCAAAATAGACAAAAATTAGTCATAACTTAGACAAAATTCGCATAGAGCTGAAAATTGGCAGATAAATTAAATGCATCATTATAAAAAAAAGTCAAAAATCCCCTACGATCCTACTTCTGCAAAAAATTTTATTCAAAGTCAAACGTACAAAATTAAGGTTTTTTTTTAATTTTTCTCGAAAACAGTAAGTTTTATTGGGAAAATAAGGTCCAGTCACTTTTTCTCTTACGATTCATCAAAAGCAAAAAAAAAATAAAATATGAGCTTGACATTTCGGATATGCAGTCAGACTTTGTGATGAATATATTTTGATGATTGAACTTGAGCTTTCCCAGGCTTCAAAAAGTTAATAATTTTATCATTTGGAGTCCGTGCTGTCAGTAATATAAACAAATCAACAGCTTCCCCAACAACGACAGTTGCATTTGAGCTTTTCTATTGTTCTATTGCTGTTATAGTTAAAAGGACATCAGCGTCATTATCAGCTTGTTTTGTTGGAATACCAGCAGCTGTAAATCCTTCACATAACATTGAAATGAAGCGAGAATTATTGTGAGCATTTGCAAGAAATTGTTGTTGGTTTGTTGGAACTTTCATAGATCGATCAAAAACTATATCAACAGTTGAAGATGTTTTTGTAGTCCGACGACGTTGTTCTGCAGCTTAAATATTTTTCGTATGATCCAATCAACCATCAAATACAATCGTACTGTTATGACCAAAATATCTTTGTATATGCTGAACATATTTCAAATGTTTCATCTCGATCCCATACAACACGGTGTAATGGATACCCTCCATCGATGATGTAGATAGCATTTGTGTTATCAATTTCGAAGTTTAAACATTCAAAGCAATTGTAAAGAGCTGACTTCATAGTTTTACGCATTCCCACTTCATCAAAGATTGATAATGTGTGAGGAAGAATGTTTCAAGTTCATCTTCAAATGTCTTAGTAATGCTCATGCGTTGAAAAAATAATACTGGGTCTATAGGCACCTTTTCATCATGTACTTTTATGACGCTACTAGCACTTAATAGAGGAAGTACTCTATCAGCGCGTTTTAATTTAATATTATTAAACGTTTGGCCAATCATTTTGCTTATAGAAGCAAGTCCAACTGCACGAGCATTATGACAATTAATTTTATCATTGCCGACGACTCCGCTGGCAATGGACATAATTTTTGGAATCACAGGGAACGGATCATGTGATGAGAGCCACTCCAAAAGTTTATTAATAATCTTCAATATCTCTCTTTACTCGAGAATCGCTTGCATCCATATGCTGGTCTGTTGTGTCCATTCTAACATTAGCGAGATCTTCCAATCCTTTACACATTGTATTGCGTACTTCTCCCTCGAGCAACACCTCCATCTGTTTTCATACACTTCATCACTGATTGTTCAATCACCATATCCGTCAAAGTTCCACAATTTAATTTATCAGAACGTCTAACAGTGAAAATCCTTCGATAAATCTTTGATAAACACTAGGATCCATCAAGTTCTCTAATTGCATCATATCTTGTAGATATAAGTGCGCAGACTAAGCATAATTCAAATGTCCTGACGCATGACGATAAGGAAGCATTTCTTTAACGCAATTCAAATGAGCTCCACACTCGAACAATGACGTAGCTAGCAGACGTTACTCAAGGCTACCGTCGAAGGGAAATTCCCTTTTTTGTTAGGGACTGACAGTATAGTCTTTTATTTTAAAATACTCATTCAATTTATAAAAGTTTTATTGTGTAAGTAACACAAACCAATAGTTTCTTATTTTCATTTATAAGAAGCAGCCGATGACGTGTACAGGCTGCATTTTAGTCCATATTATTAAAACCGCGATATCTCAAGAATGGTGAATCGTAAGAGAATTTTTGTAGAGAATTGTATGATCTACAACTTTTGTCTGACCTATTTTCACGATAAAACTTACTGTTTTCGAGAAAAATTTAAAAAACCTTAATTTTGTACATTTGAGCTTGAATAAAATTTTTTGCAAAAGTAGGATCGTAGGGGATTTTTGACATTTTTTTTATAATGATTTATTTAACGTCTCTGCCAATTTTCAGCTCTATGTGAATTTGTCTATTTTGACTGGACTACCATGCCATAAGGCCATACAGATTAAGCAGTTTTCGAAAGATTTTGGAGTAAACAAAAAGCACAGATCTCAACATAACAGAAAACCTCTGGCCATATATAAAAAAAACCTTGTGCAAATCTATCTAGAAGTCCGAAACGTCTCCAAAAAGTCATTGCCACTAAGGGAGGATATATTTTTTATTAATTTGTTAAAATTTCCTAATTGACATTTTGTTTTTTTTTTGTTTTTTGTTTTTGTTTTGAATTTATGACATTTGAATAGTTTGTCTAAATACTTATGCCACTGTTAATTTGTAAAAAAGTAAGTAAAAATAGTAAAAATAGCCAGTTCCTTGATGGTTTCATTTAAGATTTTCATTTAGCCAACATCCTCCACTTAAATGGGAGGGGGTCTGTTAATGATAATTACAAATATCTCTCTCCTTATACAGCGGCTTAGCACAATTCAGTTTATTATTATGTAGCTTCCTTATTTATCAATTTCTAGTACAAATAAATAGTTTAAAATTGTTTATGATGAGCTCGTGAAAAAAATCATTCATTACAACTAAATTTTAATTTATCTAAGCAATTCTTTTTTAGTTATAATCTAAATATTCGAAAATCTAAGAGCTAGATTGTCGCCAGTCCAAGTCATCTGCAATATTTTTCAATTCCGAATACAATTAAAGCACAAAGTAATCCAAAAGCCCAAGCTGCAAAAGCGAAATATAAATAATCCAAACTGAAGACATCAAAAACTTGAGACTCGGTTGTAACAAACTGAATTTCATCGCTCAAAATACCATCCTCGTACGATTTCTTTTTGAATCCTTGCACAAGACCTGTTTCCATGGCACGTCGAAGAAACGCATTGAATAGTTCCAAATATGGCAAACCATTTGCAACTGGCGTGAAGTGCGGCGATTGATGTATAATTCTGTTGATTCGCTTAAATAGCGGCGTACGCAGATATTTCTGCTGATAGAACACAAAATTTAGGCGATCCTTATAAAGCAAATAAATATAACTGGTATTCAATTCGAAAATATGTCTGTTAACTTCGTCGGGTGGGTAGAGGGTCAAACGTTTGCTAATCATCGAATTTGAAATAAACAATTTTTTGGTGAAATCATCATCCGCGAAATGCATAAATTGTAATGAAGTGCGCCCAATTTCATCCAATGTGTTGATTTGTTGTTCATAGAGTCGCGCAGTTAACATGCTGGATATAAGCGCCTGATATATATTGGTCAACACAAGACCACCGGCAGTTAGTATCAAATAAATGAGAAACTGTTTTTTATTGTAGTTTGTACACTCTTGCGGCAGGAATAGCAGATGGCGCCATACTTGCAAATATGTTCTACTCCAATCGAATGCTCGTAATTCCATCATGCGATCTTCATTCACAATTGTGACGAGTATAGTACAATAGATGATGCATAAAAGTATAGCTGTCCAGCTCGGTGGCTCGTAAGGTCTCGTGAAATACCAGTAATTTGCAAGCGGTATCGCATAGGGCACTATTAAGTAGGAATTCTCAATCCAGAATGTATCTGTGCCCGAGAAGTTTTTCTGCTCACGTAAAAGTAGCGCGCCAATATCCAGCGTACGATTACTCAGTGTTTCGTTCAAAGTGTGATAGATAGCAGACAAATCGAAGTAAAATTTTATCATTGTTCCATTGTGGTGTCGTATAAATTCTTCGGTCCATTTTAGCATATAACCCGAATATACAGTCTCTCCCTGTGTCGTATTATAACGAAAGACACGTGGTGCAATATCGGAGACAGCCACACGAATTGGAAGATGTTGAAAATTGCGTTGATATGTACGATTATAGAAGTCTTCCAGTCGTGTCAGCTGTTTGATTTTGATTTTCGGATATGGCTCATAGCTGTATTGCTGCGATTTATAGATGACAAGCACATTCAGAAAACCATTCCGTAAGCAGTTTTCAAAAATTGTATACATTTTTCGTTGATCTCCACTATACACCATTACTATATTCAAGTGTTGAAGTTTCCACAGCAAACGCGTCAAAATTTCAAACATTTTCAAGATGTTCTCCTCATCCAACTGCACCACAGTTAATGTTCTTTCGGTGAATTTGCCCAACAATTGGAATTGTTCAACATTGCGCGTTAGTAATAATTGGGGAATGTTTGAATTTGCAGCCGAATCCAACCATGCAGTATCTACAGCCAGTATTGCATTAAGTTCTATTTTAAACTTTATATTTAGACGATTTATAACGCTTTGCAATTCTCGTTCAGCATTTGTCTGTGCTTCTATGCATAACACCAGCACTTTAATAATTATTAACAATTGTAGAAACTTCATTGAGAGAGAGCACAGCTCAACTGTTGTCTGTCTGCACAGCAAACTATAAAATAACTAAATACTTTCTGACTACAGGATACTAAGTTAGTTCAACCTCTAATTAAAGACATATTGAACACCTGTAGCGAGCGTTATCTTTATAATTAATTATATACGACTTCAATATTTGATTTGTTTACACCGCCTTTTTACCCTACACTTGTCATAATTACAGCCAAATTGATTTTATTGTAGACTAAATACTTATACACAGGGTATCTGTTGGTCAGCAACGAAGTATTTCAGCATAAACAAGAATTTATTTATTATTTGATATTAGTAGCTGCATGATTTGTTTAATTAATGTCCAATAGCTGCTCTGTTTACGAGTTAAAACTGTGAAGTCAGGTGCGAGTACAGGGCATAGGACATTAATTTTTGTCTATTTGTAACCGACTTCTTTGAAATTGATTTTGACCCAATTTAAACGGTCAGATTTAATCTTAACTTTCTATACTTATCAAGGGCCGACGACAATACAATAATTTCTTAATTTCGACCTAATATCCTGACCAGTATCATCAGGATAAAATGAAAGACTTATGCTTTCACTGCATGCCTAAAAGTATGCAATACTTTTGCAAAATCATCGCGGTAAGGCAATACAACATGTTAGGCTTTTTAGAAATCACAAATGGTGCCAAGAAGAAGTGCTTTTAAATATGTTTTAAGACTAAAAAGATAAAAATTATAGTTTAAAAATAATTAATACCCACGCTTTACTGATCCATCGAACAAAAAACCAAAAAAAAATTTTAAATACATATAGGCGGAAAATATAAATGAAGGAAAAAGATTAATATTATTGTGAAAAAAGCTTGGGATGTTCGATGAATGAAAAATATTGCTCAAACACCCCCCACTCATTTGTCACAATAATGTCCAATAGCTGCTCTGTTTACGAGTTAAAACTGTGAAGTCAGGTGCGAGTACAGGGCATAGGACATTAATTTTTGTCTATTTGTAACCGACTTCTTTGAAATTGATTTTGACCCAATTTAAACGGTCAGATTTAATCTTAACTTTCTATACTTATCAAGGGCCGACGACAATACAATAATTTCTTAATTTCGACCTAATATCCTGACCAGTATCATCAGGATAAAATGAAAGACTTATGCTTTCACTGCATGCCTAAAAGTATGCAATACTTTTGCAAAATCATCGCGGTAAGGCAATACAACATGTTAGGCTTTTTAGAAATCACAAATGGTGCCAAGAAGAAGTGCTTTTAAATATGTTTTAAGACTAAAAAGATAAAAATTATAGTTTAAAAATAATTAATACCCACGCTTTACTGATCCATCGAACAAAAAACCAAAAAAAAATTTTAAATACATATAGGCGGAAAATATAAATGAAGGAAAAAGATTAATATTATTGTGAAAAAAGCTTGGGATGTTCGATGAATGAAAAATATTGCTCAAACACCCCCCACTCATTTGTCACAATAATACTAATCTTTTTTCGTTCATTTATATTTTCGGCCCTATAACGTATTTGTAGTATTAATCTGTAGTAGATCAAAAGTAGATATTGACATCTTGGAGACTATGTGATAGTGTTGAACATTTATATTTTGCTATTCATTCTTCAAGCTAGCCAATCCCCTCTCCTCTCTCTCTACGAGTGAGTTGACACTTACCATACATACCTACTCCTCATTCTAGGTTTTTGTATGAACAAATTATATTAATATTGCTTATAACAAATTTAGAGCCTAGAAGTGGTAGCTCTCGTACAAATCTGTTCCATTTTATTTTCTGTGTTTTTGTATGAACATTTTTTTTATATTATACCCAGATGCTGATGAAGCATATATATTGTACTTTATAAGACTTGGTAATCCTCCTTCTAGCTCCTACTACTTCATACACAGACTAACTAATAAACAATTTGGAGTCAACTTTATCGCAGAAATTGCATGCATTTTGGAGAAAAAGTCGTCTCCAAATTGTTTATTAGAATTGCTGACAGAGTGTATCGCAAAAGTCTTGTAACATATATTTATAAACTAGTTTTATAGGAGAAAGTATTTAAAAATTTCAAAGTACTCGCGAAGAGCATCTGAACTTGTTTTCCAACAATTCTCACGCATCCATGAAAGACTCGTTTAAAGCTGTTATCATGAACTCTTTAACACCTTCAATGTTGTCAAACCTGTATGCTCTGAGTGTAGTCTAGATCTTCGAGAACCAAAAAAAAAAAAGTCAATCGGCGTTAATTTGGGATTATTGGGTGCAGCGAAATTTTCCAGAAATTCACAAACACGTAAAGACGTGTGGCAACAGTTTGAGGACAAGCTTGGTGCACATCTCTCGAATGTTCGATCTGTTCATAACCATGCGATGTTTAAAAATAGCAACATCCAACCTTTGTAAAAGCAACTTAACAGTTTAAACTTCATTGGATGATTATTATTGAAAAAGTGATTGGTATTCGCAACGAGACTCGAGTTTAATTGAAGAAGAACAATTTTTTCTCTACTAGATCCGAGTATATCCACTTTTCTAAATGGCCATAATTACACTCCGACCTAAGCGATTATATTATTATTGATCAACATCAAAGTCGAGTTTATGTAGACATGTCCATCTGCGTGTCTGGCTTTTCGTATGTAAATCGAGATAGAGATCCTTCAAATTTGTATGCTTAGATTCTTCTATTCATTATTCAGATCACTAGTGACCAGTGAACACGCTAATGCCCTCTGCGTAGAGTAGCTACTCCGCATTCTAAGTTTTTGTATGAACGGACCATAAGCTAGGAACTCTAAACGCTGTGTAAATTGATTTTATGTCAATTCCAGTAAAATACTGTTCATAGATCCAGATTATTATTTGATGATAGTATAAAAACTTTTGGATGAAAAAGATATATCTAATCTTTTACCCCTGCTTCCCTCCGTTGAACGTAGTTTTGTAAAATTCCAACATCAGATAAAATACTTTTGCAGCCCTCAAAGGCTTTCGATATCAATGGACCCATTCAATGTTTTTGCCTATTGTTTACCAGTCGAGTTCTACATTTAAGGAACAAGTTTAGATTCCCGACGAAATCAATTTTTTAATATTGGATAACATTACCGTAATAGTTGGATTTTTCAAATCACTTGTAGCATCTCATAATGGGACTATTTTAAGTACTTTGAGCTTACTGAGGCATCCGACCAAAGTACATTGAAGGACGTTACATTATATTAAGGCCAAATATTTCAAGCATCTCAAGTGATACAATTCATTTGTTCGGTACAAATGCTGAAGCGGATGCTTTTAATAGGACGAAATTAAACTCGATCCTTAGTTCCACCTCTATATTCAAGGCTATAGAGTTTATTTCAGTTAATTTCAATGATAACAAGTAAGGAAATTTCAGTCGGGCGTAACCGACTGTAAGAGGCCCTGTACCAGTTCAGGTCGCCTAACAAACACATTAAATGTTTCCCGAGCATATGACCAAACACATGACCACTTCTCACTGCGCGAATATGAATGAAAAGAAAAGGGGGTCGTTCAAATTCAATTGCTTATAAAATCGTCATTTATTATCCGTTTTTGATGAACTTTTTTGATTTGGGCTTAAAAGGACGTTAACTTTATACTGGTGTACTCAGATTTCACTGTGGCACTGCGCTGTCATCCAGTTGCAGGATCACGACCTAAAAGTATTTTCTTTAAGAATCAAATAAGAAGTTCACAACTTTAAAAAATGTATACCTTTTTCCTATATATCATATGTTAAATAAAAAAATACAACCAGGAAGCACGCTGCAATTGAGTGTGCTCGACTTCAAGATACTTGGAATTAATTTAAAATATACAAATTTATTGTTTCAAGCTAAACTAAACCAAAACAAAATAATATTCTTACAAAACTCCAGCAGGGGAGAAATATTCTTAGGATCGGACATTAAATATTCGAACTTGAAGGTTCTATATTTTATAATCTCCAAGCTTTTGTTTTTGGTTATGTATTGGGCTACAATAATATTTTCATTAAAAATTTATTTAAGATGCACCAAATTTGTTATTATTAGCTAAAATTATAAGAAATTATTCATTCAAAAACTCAGAAAGTAGAGAAAGCTTTAAATGGGTATGCTGAACCGGTTTAAAATAAATGAATTGCGGAAGACAAATAACTTCCTCAATTTCCATCAGCAATTTCTTGTGGCACCTGTAAAAATTAACATGATTTGCGCTAATTACTTTGTTAATTTTCACACTAAACAACCCCGCTGAGTTAGTTCAACTAATAAAAGACATATTGAACACCTGTTTTCATTATTAATTATAACAAATTTGTGTGGCTTCATTACTTGATTCTGGTTGTCATTTTACCACACAACTGTCATAAACAGTCTAACTAATTGCTAAACAACAAAGCCATTTGACACCTAATGCATTACCTAAACGAATAACCATTGTGGATAAGTTTAATAATGTTTCAGAAAAAGGTAAAAAAAAAAGCTTAACTGGAGCATCGGAGATCTCATGAAGTATATATATTCGCTTTCAGCATCAATAAAGGAGTCGATATAGATATGTGAGTCCACCAGTCTGTATAAAGGTAAAAATCTCAGAGATTATGTGAGATATAGCCTTAAAATTTGGATAGTTAGATTTTTAACCGAGTTTTAGGTAAAGAGGTAAACTTATTTACTTACTTATGTGGCCATCAACCGCCTGCCGGTCATGGCCGCGTCAAGGAAGGCGCGCCAGCCTCCATAATCTTGTGCGCGTAGGACCGGGAGTATCAGCGTCTTATATATCTTTATTTTCGTTCGTCGAGAGAGGGCTTTACTTCTCATTTGCTTAGCGTGATTCTTCGCCTGATCTACAGGCTGACGTTGTTGTTACTGGTTATCTCTGTTCCAAGAGAGACGAAGTTTTCTACAACACTGAAGTTGAAATTCTCCATCGTCACTGACCATCCAAGACTCGATAACAGAATGCGAGACGACACCAAGTACTTCGTCTTGTCCTCATTCACCGCTAAGCCCATGAGCTGAGACTGTTTTTAATCTCTGAGAACGCCTTGCTGACTCGCCGTTCCTGCGTACCGATGATATCGATGTCATCGGCGTAAGCGAGCAGCATCATTTCCTTTTGGAAGATCGAACCCGACATATTCTGTATGTACGGGCATTGGCGTAGGATATATTCCTTCAGGAGATTGAAAAAATCGCACGACAGAGCATCGCCCTGCCTGAGAGGTTTTTCCCCACCCTGACAACGCTTTCTGTGTTAGATAGCGTCGACATGCAAAAACGGACAATCTTTGCCGGGATACCTAGTACAGACAGGGCGTCGAAGAACTTCGATCGTATCGGCGTGTCGAAAGCGGCTTTTTAATCGACAAATAGGTGGTAAGTGTCTTTGTTGAACTCACGGTTCTTTTCCAAGATTTGGTGTAATGTGAATATTTGGTCACTGGTCGACCTTTTTGGTCTGAAGCCACACTGATGTCGTCCTATCAGTGAGTCGGTATATGGCTTCAGCCTATTACACAATACGCCCGACAGAGTCCTATATCCAATGGAAAGGAGACTTATTTCGCGGTAGTTGGCACAAACAGCGGGCTCTCCTTTCTTAAAGATATGACAGAGAACACTGAGATTCCAGTCATTGGGTATGCGTTCATCGGACCACATCTTGCATAAAAGTTGGTGTATACTCCTAACCAACTCTTCGCCGCCGGTCTTAAATAACTCAGCTGGCAGCCCATCAGAGCCTGGGGCTTTGTTATTTTTCAGCTTTTTAATAACTGAATCGACCTCGTAATAGTCCGGTGGCTCTAAAATAGTGCCATCATTAACTGGTGGATCAGGTGTCATTTCTCTATTGACGGTATTGTGCGCTTCATGGCCTCCGAGTAGGTTGGAGAAATGACTCCTCCATAATCTCTGTGATTCCTCTTCATCCGTTACCAGATATTCATTGTCATCCTTACAGAAAGTTACTCCGGGCTTAAAATCTTCAATCAGACGCTTGACCTTTTGATAGAATTTTCGAGCTTCGTTTCTGTCACGTAACATCTCAACATACTTAAACTCCCGACTTTCTTGCTCCTTTTTCTTGCGTCGGAAAAGGCGTTTCTCCTCTCTCCGTTTTTCTCGATATCGCTCTCTAACAGCTCGCGTTGCTCCCGACTGCAGAGTTCGCCGATAGGATGCCTACTTCTCTGCAGTAGCATTGCGACACTCCTCGTCGTACCAAGAATTCTTCATAGGTTTTGTATAACCAATGACATCCTTGGCAGCCCTATCCATGGAGCGGGTGATATGTGATATGTGTTCACTGCTCACATATATCTCGAGAAGACGGAGAGGTTTCCCGGAGCAGTCGGGAGAGTGTGTTTGAGAAGGCTGCGGCGGTCTGCTCTGATTGCAGCTTGCCGACGTCTACCTTTCGTTGCTTGTTGGAACGTGCGGCGTGCACTACGCTGAGCCAAGTGCACGCCGCACCTTGGCTGCGACAAGATAGTGGTCCGAGTCCGAGATTCAGCCATGTAGCCTTGTGGATGTTAAGATGTTGAAATCTGGTACTACTAACTACCATGTTCCGACCTGCGACGAAATCGATTAGCCTCTCTCCATTAATACTGTTCATCCTCCAGTTAGGTTATGAAAATTCATTAATACATCATTTCACAAGGAACCAATCTACGGGCATGGTATTAATGAACATCAAGACTGATTTTGACACAGTATGCCATGATGGGCTCCTTTACAAAATGAATCAATATAACTAAATTTTTTAAAAACTCGTAGTTTCTCAGTTTATTCAAACAGTAAACAGCCAATATACCTCCAGATTCTGGCCGGATGTCCTCTAGGCGCTTGTTTGTCTACACTGTTACTTGATACCAAATTATTGTATAAAAATTATCCTTTGCACTTTAGAAGCAAAATTAATATTTTAATTAAACTCTTTATTAAACGTAATTCAGGATTAAACATTTACAACGAACTGTTCTGTCTTTAAGTCAATTTTTAAACTCATAATTTTTTATGGAGCGCCAACTTTGGCTAATTGTCAGTTCAAAAAAATACAAGTAAGGCCAATCATGTTTGAAAGTAATATTGAACCTCACATGGCACTATTCCACTGTGGATTAGTGCCTCTTTCTTGCTAACACTTTCTTGCTAACATAGAACTAGTTTCCGATAGACTTTACGAAGTAATCTAAATTTAATTTTTTAATTTGTCCTTCAATTATAAATTGTTACATATATGTTTCATAATAAATCTTAATTAAAAATTAATGCAAAATTTTGTTTGTAATGGCTTGTTTTTTTTTCATTAATACTTATTATCTGAGACAACTTATATCCAACCTCAAATTTGTTCGCTATCAATAGTTTCTTCAAGAGGATGGAAAGTATATTTTAGCATGAAATGTTATTCAATCTTATTAAATTAAATTAAAAAAGCTAGAATTCCCGTTTGCCTCTGTTTATGATATTTTTTCGAAATCAAATTTATTACCTTTTTGAAATATGTTCACAGTTTCGTGGGTCGTTCATAAGGGAGTTTCGATAAATGGAAGTGTTGAATTATTAATCTCTGACTTTGGGTTAGATAAGTTTGTGTATACTTGTTAGTATTTTGGCTAAGAGTTTCTATAAGGTGCTTAGAGGTTCGGTTATTGTTTTTTTTTTTTATTCTATTCAAAGTATATTCGAAAATCTAAGAGTTAGATTGCCGCCGGTCCAAGTCTATCACCTACTATTATAAATCATCTGCAATATATTTCAATTCCGAATACAATTAAAGCACAAAGTAATCCAAAAGCCCAAGCTGCTAAAGCGAAATATAAATAATCCAAACTGAAGACATCAAAAACTTGAGACTCAGTTGTAACAAACTGAATTTCATCGCTCAAAATACCATCCTCGTACGATTTCTTTTTGAATCCTTGCACAAGACCTGACTCCATGGCACGTCGAAGAAACGTATTGAATAGTTCCAAATATGGCAAACCATTTGCAACTGGCGTGAAGTGCGGCGATTGATGTATAATTCTGTTGATTCGCTTAAATAGCGGCGTACGCAGATATTTCTGCTGATATAAGACAAAATTTAGGCGATCCACATAAAGAAAATAAATAAAACTAGTATTTAATTCGAAAATATGTCTGTTAACTTCGTCGGGTGGGTAGATGGTCAAACGTTTGCAAATATGCGAATCCGAACTAAACAATTTTCTGGTGAAATCTTCATCAGCGAAATGCATAAATTTGAATGGAGTGCGCCCAATGTCTTCCAATGTGTTGATTTGTGGTTCATAGAGTCGCGCAGTTAACATGCTGGATATATGCGCCTGATATATATTGGTCAACACAAGACCACCGGCAGTTAGTATCAAATAAATGAGAAACTGTTTTTTATTGTAGTTTGTACACTCTTGCGGCAGGAATAGCAGATGGCGCCATACTTGCAAATATGTTCTACTCCAATCGGATGCTCGCAATTGCATCATGCGATCTTCATTCACAATTGTGACGAGTATAGTACAATAGATGATGCATACAAGTAAAGCTGTCCAACTAGGTGCCTCAAAAGGTTTCGTGAAATACCAGTAATTTGCAAGCGGTATTGCATAGGGCGCTATTAAGTAGGAATTCTCAATCCAGAATGTATCTGTGCCCGAGAAGTTTTTCTGCTCACGTATAAGTAGCGCGCCAATATCCAGCGTACGATTACTTAATGTTTCGATTAAGACTTCATAGATAACAGACAAATCGAAGTAAAATTTTACCATTGTTCCATTGTAGTGTCGTATAAATTCTTCGGTCCATTTTAGAATATAACCCGAATAAACAGTCTCTCCTTGAGTCGTATTATAACGAAAGACACGTGGAGCAATATCGGAGACAGCCACACGAATTGGAAGATGTTGAAAATTGCGTTGATATGTACGATTATAGAAGTCTTCTAGTCGTGTCAGCTGTTTGATTTTGATTTTCGGATATGGCTCATAGCTGTATTGCTGCGATTTATAGATGACAAGCACATTCAGAAAACCATTCCGTAAGCAGTTTTCAAAAATTGTATACATTTTTCGTTGATCTCCACTATACACCATTACTATATTCAAGTGTTGAAGTTTCCACAGCAAACGCGTAAAAATTTCAAACATTTTCAAGATGTTCTTCTCATCCAACTGCACCACAGTTAATGTTCTTTCGGTGAATTTTCCCGACAATTGGAATTGTTTAACATTGCGCGTTAGTAATAATTGGGGAATGTTTGAATTTGCAGCCGAATCAAACCATGCAGTATCTACAGCCAGTATTACATTAAGTTCTATTTTAAACTTTATATTTAGACGATTTATAACGCTTTGCAATTCGCGTTCAGCATTTGTCTGTGCTTCGCTGCATAACACCAGCACTTTAATAATTATTAACAATTGTAGAAACTTCATTGAGAGAGCTCAGCTCAACTGTTGTCTGTCTGCACAGCAAACTATAAAATAACTAAATACTTTCTGACTACAGTATACCAAGTTAGTTCAACTAACTAAATATTAAACACCTGTAGGGAGCGTTATCTTTATTATTAATTACTATTATAAACGTGAACGACTTCAAAAATTGATCTAAACACCAAAAAAAAATTTGACATTTCGAGCAGATGTTTATGACATTTTTTTCCTAATTAGTAATCTGCATTTATATTAGAGGTGGACAAGTGTCAATTTTTAGGCCCTGCACCGAAGGTACAAGAGTCTATTGGTTTTGTGCAAATGTATGTAACAGATAGAAATAATGGTCGGAGACCACCCAAAGTTACCCCCATTATGGTCAGGAGTGATAGAGAAGTCGATATAGACATGTCCGTCTGTCCGCCTGTCCGTCTGTATGAACGAAAGGATCTCGGAAACGGTAATAGATAGAGACTTCGTGTTTTTTGCATTCGACTAGGACTACTCCGCAATTTTACAAGTTTATTTTAAAATTTTGACCCTCATTTGGTCGTATCTTGATATATTGATTTTAGGATCTAAGATTGAAGTCTTGGTCATATTTGGATGAATAGATTGATACCAATTGGATGTGTTGTGTAGAGTGTTTTTTGTTTCTGTACTGAGAGTGTTTTTTAGATATTTTTTGATGTCTTGGAAGTTGAAATCTGGGGTCAGTATGAGTGGGAGTTTTGTTGCATTTTTTGCGGCGAGCTAATTCGTTTCCCCGGATGCCTACATGGCCGGGAATCCAAATGATTTTGAATTTTGGGTGGTGTTTGGTGAGGATATTACGGGTAATGGATGTGTAGTAGTCGTAATTGCTGGTGTTTTTTATTGCATCTATGGTTGAGAGGGAGTCAGTGTATATTGCGTATTTGCCAGGTTTGTTTTTGAAAATATTGAGGGCTTCTGTGATTGCAATGGCTTCAGCTGAGAGAACTGTTGAGAAGTAGGGTATTATGCCTGTTTTAATTATGTTGTGTTCGTTGGTTATTTCATATGCTGTTATGTTGTTTATTTGTGAGCCATCTGTAAAGATGGTATGGTGTTTTTTTTTTGCTGTCTAGGATTTCTTGGAAGAGTTTTCTGTAAATAAGGGGTTGGGTTGAGGTTTTTGGGTACTCACTGAGAGAGGAGTCGATTGAGGGTGTGTGTAGGTGCCATGGGGGGTATGTATTATGGGGTTTCGGGGATAATGTGTATGAGGAATGCCGAGTTTTATAATTTTTAATTATGTTTAAGATTGGTGAGTTGTGTGAGTTTATTATTGATTTGCAGAGTTTAGCTATTTGTGTCTCATGTAGCATGTTATTGACTGGAGTAGTTCTGAAAGCACCGAGTGCTAGCCTTATTGCGGAATCGGTAATTGAGTTGAGGGGTCGGGTGGTAGACTGGGGTGCTGAACCAAACAGGGGGAGGCAGTAATTGATTTTTGAAATTATTATTGCATTGGTGATGTTGATTAGTGAAGAGGTGTGGCAGTTGAATTTACGGTTGGAAAGGCATTTTATAATATTAAGCTCTTGATCTAGCGATTTAACGTGGGCGTTCCAGTTGTACCTGTGGTTTTAATAGGATACCAAGGAGTTTCATGAAGTTAAAGTTTGTTAGCTGGAGGCTGCCAGTACGGACGTTGCAAGAGGAGTTGTGTTTGCGGCAGATATGTAGGTGCTGGCATTTTGTAGTGGATAACTGGGCTCCAGAGTATTCGCACCAGTCTGATATTTGGGAAAACAGTAGGGTTAGGTCGATGTCTTGGTTTTTGAAGTTTGGGATTTTTAGGATAAGGTTGAAGTCGTCTGCATAAGCGCTAACTTGGATGTTTTTGTGTAGAGATATGATAGAGGTCAGTTTGTTGAAAGCGATGACAAAGAGAATGACAGAGAGAGAGGGGAGCCTTGTAGGATGCCATTGTGTAGCTTTTGAGTAATTGAGGTCTATTTTAGTTATAATTTTTCTGTTGGTCATAAAGTTTTTAACGTTCGAGTTGTTCGAGTATGGTGTGTAAACCTATTCTATCGAAAGCTTTGGCGAAGTCGAGTGAAATAATTGATGTGTGGCTTCTTTTTGAGAGTGTTCTAGCTATGAGATGGTCTACAAGGAGAAGACTATCTATAGTAGATTTGCCTTTCTTGAAAACCACTTGACTGTTGTGTATGAGTTTGTTGTTGGTAACAAACCACCACAGTCTTTTTGCGATTATTTTGTCCAATACTTTTGATAGGCAGGGATTTAGCGATATATGTAGGTCGGTATGAGTTTATATCAGTTTTTGGGGAGGATGGTTTGAGAATTGGGATTATAATGCCAGTCTTGTATACTTGAGGTATGTAGTTGTTGAGGATAGAGTTTTGTAGGTGTAATATACGAGTCTTTGTACTGTTGTCTATGTTTTTAATCATTGCGTAATTGATTCTATCTAACCCGGGTGTTTTGCCAGTTAGGGAATATATTGCTGCGTTGAATTAAAGAGTTGAAATATCGCCTTCGATAGCTAACGCTTTTTTACTGTGGGTGATGGTGGGATTTGCTGCTATTGCTGCTTGTTTAGCGGCTGAGCAAATTGCCGGGAAGTTGGAATCCTTTGCTTTGTCTGACCAATTTTTGCAAAGAATCTTAGCGATTTCGGATTTATCGGTTGCGTATTGGGATAGTTTTGGGTTGAATATGCAGTGAATGAATGCTTTTGGACGAATTAAGGCCACAAAAGCGTCGGATATTGTGCCATATTTTTTGTCCGGGAGTTTGTGGATTTTATGTGCGATGTTGAAAGGGATTTTTGATTGGATTTCTACTTCGACAGAGTCAAAAACTTGGTTAAGGGGCACTACTCTGTGCTCTAAGCTGTTGTGAATTGGCAGTGTCACGCCTCCGGCAGATGCCGTGAACGAGTTTTTGCTGTAGCTAGAGTAGTTTATTGGGATAGGTATAATTGAAATATTGTGGAAGTGGGTTTCCTGAAGACTTAAGATTTGTGGGGAGAATTTTTTAATTAATAATTGCAACTGATCATGGTTGTTAAGATAGCCGTGGCAGTTCCATTGTACTATGGTAATCATTATTTAAATGGTGGATCTCGCATGGTAGGGTTTTTGTTGTTTTATTTGTTGTTGTTGTTGTTGTTTCTTTCCGTTAGATTGTCATCTGTTGTCTGTTGTATGAGGAGATTTACACTGTGTTTTGTTTTTGTAAGTTTTTGGATTTTTGTTTTGTGTTGTTCTTTTTAAGAGTATAACAAGATAAGCGTAGACACGTCTGCTCTGTATGACTGACTAATTCGAACGAAGACACAAAAAAAAAAATTTAGTATACCAGTATAGAGATAACGTCCCTTTAAGCCAAAATCCAAAAAGTTCAGCAAAAACGGATAATAAATGACGATTTTATTAGCAAGAACCCCCCCCCCCCCCCTTTTCTTTTCATAGATAAAAAAAATGTTTTATAAGGCACTTATTCGTGCAGTAGGAAGTGGTCATAAGCTTGGTCATAAGCTCGGGTAACATTTAATGTGTTTGTTTGTACCTGAACTGGTACAGGGCCTCTTACAGTCGGTTACGCCCGGCTGTAATTTCCTTACTTGTTTTTATTGTTGATTACCTTTGCTCAGGCATGATAATTTTTTGCTCTAATATCGTAAGGATTGGGGCTCTATCCTATGTAAATTATAGGCACAATATGAGCCAAAATTAACGTAAATAAAGTCTAGCTATGCAATTTAAAGACTGTATCTCAAATAATGTCCGAGATTTCTGCGTTCATACATACTGGCAGAGGGGCATGTCTATATCGACTCCTTTATTGATGCTGAAAGCGAATATATTTGCTACATGAGATCTCCGATGCTTTCTTATTTATGCTACAAACGTTTCAACAAATCCAGTATAATTTACTTGCCAATCTGAAATTTTTCTGGAACATTATTTAAGTTATCCCATGTTATTTTTATTTTTTTCGTTAGAATTAATTCGTTTAGCTAATGGATTCATTGTCAAATGGCTTGGTTTATTACGAATTAACATTTAAACTCCCCAGATGCTAGACTGTGAATGAATATATAATCAAAATAAAGTAATAAAGCCTTGCATATTTGTATTTTTGTCCATTAGTTTTGATCTAATTCAGCATAAAATACTCGTTTATATAGAATATAATAGTTCATTTACTGCCGAGCGAAGCTTTTTACAGTTGTTCACTGATAATTTTTTTTTTATTGTCGAAGATGTTCCATTGAAAAGAAAAAATGTCCTATAGAATTTCTATTCAAACCCAATATTACCCTTCATAAATATTAAACCCGTTTCTACAATATCGCTGAAACACATTTATTTATTTCTTGTATAAAGTATAATAACCGAGTTGAAAACTTTCGGATCAAGTCAAAATCTTTCACTTTGTAACTTTTGAACCCCTTGGGGGTATAATTTTCCAAAGTCAGCAAAAAAAAGTATTTTAATATTTGTTATGTATAGTATACAAACCAAGTTTTAAGAGTACATATTTAATGCAAAAAACTTCTTTAAAAAATTTAAAAAAATGGCGGAAATACTTCATAAATTATTTGCTGCGTATAGTAATCAAATGTAGTCTGATGACTTTTGGATAAAAGCAAATGATTACCTAATACAACTTTCTATACAAATCAAGCTTGAATAGGATGAGACAATAAAAAAATTTGTTCCATAAAATATTTTATATTATTATCTTGAATATGAAAAGTGAGTTTGAAGACGATCGAATGTTAACCTTTAACACAATTTTTCTCGTCTTTTGTTATGAACTTTTTGAAATCGTGTAAGCACTTCTTTAATTATTTCTTGTTCGCATTATACAAACCCAATTTGTTCGAATGAACGGATGGAAAGCATGTAGATATATTACACCTTCTAAACTTCGAATTAATTGATTCAATCTATAGGTTTGTTTTGAATTCAGAATAAGGATCTTGACATAATCTTTGGAATGAATCGTTTTTACCAATATTTCTACTACAGAAAATTTGTTCTTATAACAGATCATACCTCGGCTATATTTAGGAAAATTCGACAAAGTTATAGCATATTACAACATCTATTTCAAATCAACACCGATCAATGCAGATAAACTTCAGTCGGGATATAAAAACATTTTTCCGTTTTTCTACAGTAAATATGGACTAAATATTTATGAGAAGATGTTATGCATCATTAATAATGAAAAAGAAAGTGTCTCTTTTAGTTCGTGATCCTGAAACTGACTAACAATCCATAGTGAAACCTGGGATGGAATAGGGATGACTGAATCATAAGCTTGCCTATATGTATAAAAATTATGTGTCACGTTGTTTGTTCGCGATGAACTCCGAAACTACAAAACCGATTTTGAATTTTTATTTCATTTGGCTGGATTTGTTTCAACTTATAAGGTGTTTTTTTAATATATTCAAGGTCAGAGGAGACGGTAATTGATAAAGAAAATCTGAATATCTTTCCATTTATGTAAGGTACGTGGACGATATTTGGTAAACGTGTTAATGGGATCGGGAGATGCAATTCTATACTTTTTAGTCCGAATCAGAGGAGGATATGTGCAACACGCCCTATTGAAAGCGATTTACAAAATGCATTAAAACATTGCATCGATTTGATGTACAGCGATGAAATTTGATATGCATTGTAATGGGTAAATTTAATGAGTAATGGTAATGGGTAATGGTAAGGGCTATTGGGTTTATTGGCCGCGGGCGAAGTGGGAGGGATTCCACTACATGTTGCAACGCAAGCCGGATCCGCTAGTAGTTTATATGGCAGTATATACTTTGAGTATTATTATATATTATATTCAAATTGGAATTGCTATCCCCCCTGCAGGCATAACAGCCTTCGCTGTGTAGTTTTTTTTAGGGTCCAAGGAGCTTTTTAGGGTGTGGAGGCTTACTATGAACATATTTTCTATGGGCTATTGCTTCTATACTCTCTTCTATCCACAAAGTAGTGGTAATCGGGTTGCGTTCTTTCATTGAAATCTCCTATGAGAACTGTATGGATTTTTTCTCTGCCAAATTTTAAAATTTTAGCTACTTCAAATGAATATAGAAGAGTGTAGAATTTTCCTCATGATTTTCAGCTACAGCTGACGAACATTTGGTTTTAGTTCTTAAAGAATATTTTTCAGTAGCACATAAAACCGAAAGAACAGTACAGCAAATTATCTATGTACTATAGAGAATGGTATCTCTCTCACCTCTCTCAAGTACTCATTTTTTATGCTTTAATTTCACAAGCAATTGCTTTTCCCTCTTGAATTCCGTTTCACGTTTCACACTTTTGAAATTGAAAATGATCTAAACACACATTCTTTAAAATATGTAAGGCTTACTACGCGAATATTTTCCCCTTCTCTTACATTTTACTAACGTTTTTCCTGTCGCTTGAAAAATAAATAAAAAAATGTACATACAAAAACTTAGAAAGAAAAGAAAGATTGATATGAATCTTGTTGTAGTTAGTTCAGCTAGAAACGCTAAATTTGAAGTATTTTACGTCAATTCTAATGAAATATTTTAATCAAATCCAAACCTTACAACAAAAATTCGAGTCGCTCTAAACATGTCCGTCTGTTTGGCTATCCGTTTAAACATCGAGAACTTGCATACAATGAAAGATACAGCCTTTAAGTTTAGAAATTTAGTCTCTTCAATCCCCTCTTCAAATGACTAGTATTCAAAGTATGTGTCGCTCCTTCTCTAAATTAAAATCTAACCTCTCTTTTCTGAGTTTTTCCGGAAACATTTTTAGGCCCTGTACCGAAGGTACAAGAGCCTATTGGGTTTGTGCAAATGTATGTAACAGGTAGAAATAATGGTCGGAGACCCCCCAAAGTTACCCCCATTATGGTCAGGAGTGATAGAGGAGTCGATATAGCCATGTCCGTCTGTCCGTCTGTCCGTCTGTCCGTCCGTCCGTCCGTCCGTCCGTATGAACGAAAGGATCTCGGAAACGGTAATAGATAGAGACTTCGTGTTTTTTGCATTCGTCTAGGACTGCTCCGGAATTTCACAAGTTTATTTTGAAATTTTGCCCCTCCCCCCCCTTCCCCATAAAATCACCCCCAAGGAGAAATATTTCTTCGGCACAAGAAAAATTGAGTATGCCAGTATAAAGTTAACGTCCCTCTTAGTCAAAATCCAAAAAGTTCATCAAAATCGGATAATAAATAACGATTTTATAACCAATTGAAGTTGAATGACCCCCCTTTCCTCTTCATTCATATTCGAGCAGTGAGAAGTGGTCATGTGTTTGGTCATATGCTCGGGAAACGTTTAATGTGTTTGTTAGGAGACCTGAACTGGTACAGGGCCTCTTACAGTCGGTTACGCCTGACTGTATTTTCTTACTTGTTTTTTTTTGGTTTCTTTAGTTAAATTAGCCTAAACCCTATTATTTTTTATTTTATAAAACAAAAGCAATTGTGTTTTGGTTTTATTTTTACCAACATATTTGAATCCTTATCGAAGATCGTCTTTTGAGCTTCTTAAGGTAGAACAAATTTCTATAAAACTCTCCCGAAACCACACTGTTTCACAAAACGCAGGAGTATTTGAAATACACTGGTTTACAAAGACAAGATTCTCTAAAAAAATATTATTTCCCTCAATGAAATAATTATGGACTGTATCTAGAGCTGGTTGCAATAGCTGGCCTAGACAAAACATCTGTTGTTAGTTTTCCTGAGTTTATAAGGGCAGCGTCATCAGCGAAGATTAATTCTGGGCACCATTTTTCTGATTTGTTTTTAAGCAGTGACCATGCGTGCTGGAGATCTTTCATCTATTCGAATGAGGTGACCAGTTTAGTGGAGCCTTCGTAATTTTATGTAATCGTGTTAAGTTTGGTCTAAATCGGAGGGGGCTATGCCCCACCCCCTGTACAAGCGATAAGCAAAATTCAACATATCTTTGCATCCATCTGAGGTACGGGGACGAAATTTATTACACATGTTAATGGGATCCGGAAAAGTAATCGTGTTATGTTTGGTCATAATCGGAGGGGGCTATACCCACCCCTATACAACCGATCCAAAAAAATTCAACATATCTTTGTATCCATTTGAAGTACATGGATGAAATTTTGTGTACATGTTAATGGGATCGGATGAAGTAATTAAGTTAAAAAAAGAGAATAAAGTTTCATGGTTTAAAAGATAAAAAAAGGTTTTTGATTTATCGGTTTTAAATATTGCTGAAAGAAGTAGAGAAGTGCTTGGAGTCGAGTAGGAAGAGAATATATTATGTGATGAAAATAATTTTTACTGGGCACAGCAAAGCGTGCCGGGCAAAGCTTGTAGCATCTATTTGCAAGCGTGATTCATCGCCTGATCTCCAAGTTGACATACTCTGTATGTACGGGCACTGGCGTAGGATGTATTCCATCAAAAGCAAACAGCGGAGGTCTCCTTTCCTAAATATAGGACAGAGAGGACTGAGATTCCAATCATTGGGTATGCGTTCATCTGACCACATCTTGCATAAAAGTTGGTGCATACTCCTTGCCAACTCTTCGCCATCGGTCTTGAATAACTCTGCTCTCAGAGCTTGCCGCTTTGTTATTTTTCAGCTTTTTAATAACTGAATCGACCTCGTTATAGTCCGGTGGCTCTACAATAGTCCCATCATTAACTGTTGGTTTCGATGCCATTTCTCTATCGGCGGAATTGTGCGCTTCATCACCTCCAAGTAGGTTAGAAAAACGATTCTCCCATAATCTCAATAGTTCCTGTTCATCCATAACCAGACTTCCATACATAAGTATATACCATAGTCTATTTGAACACGATGAGGAGTTTAAATTAAAAGTTGGTTTTAGGTGAATATTTTATTTAAAAGTCTTTTGATTATATTTAGTGTGTTTATTAGGGATTTCAAGAGCTTCTCTATGGGGCTGTGCGAACATAGGATTTGAACTTGACAGTGGAAGAGTCGAATCGGGATGGTATATCTGTATGGAGGGGTTTTGACTGAATTTATTATTTTTTTTATTGTAACAAATTAGAAACAGGGAATACCGTAATGGTAGTTTTGGTTTTGGAAGTACTGAAGAGAATGATGATGGATTATGAGTATAAATTTTCTATTGGTTTCAAAATTTATTAAAAAATTTATCATTTTCGGACCCATTTTTTAGATAAATTTAAGTTTGTCAACTATGGCAAGAATACCAAATTACTTGAAAACTTTGATAAAATCAAGGGAAATAAAGAAACGTCGCCTCTTATAGAGAGGCATGAAGATATTATTTTCCATAATGCAAGTAGATTATCAGATATCGATTTTTCTTTTAAAGACCTATTTGCCAACTATTATTGGAAACAAACCACCACAGTCGATTTGCTGTAGCATGAATTAATAGATTTTAACGAGTTTAGTTTGGAAAGTGGCATAATTTGGCTAAGTGTGATACGCTGCGGAATAAAGTTTTTAAAGATTGTATTGTAATGGTTTAAAAGGCAGTACTTGACAGACAATTTTTTAGGATCAGATAGTAGACCGTGTTTTATTAAAGTTAGAGGCGATTCAAGTCTGACATTCGATTGGGCGGACTATAATCTTTCGGTTATTGATAGACTCTCGGTGATTGCAGTTTGGGTGTTGGAAATAATTTTGCCGTAAACCACCAATTTTTTTAATGCTAAACCAAATTTGCTGTCTAGGTGTGTATTGGGGTTAATGTCTAAAGAAAAAAATAATAGGATTCCCGTTTGCATCAGTTTATGATATTTTTTCGCATGTAATACATTTTCTTACTTGCTTAAAATTTATTTTCTGAAGATCATAATATTTAAATGTTCTATTTGAAATTAAAATTTCGTTTAAGTATTATTCAAAAGCTACATAGAACTGGATTCAACTATTTTTATGATAAAATAAAGTCAAATCAAATTTTTTGTAAAAGTTTAAAAATATTTAAATGCTGGTCATGTGCTCGCGTCGATACATTATAACAAGTACAACCGACCGATTACAAACCGAACGTTGAAAAATACGCTAAAAACTTAGAGCGCCATCTGCCAAATTAATCGATTTAAAAAATACCATAAACACTGTAAAAATACCAAAGTATTCTTACGCGCCAAAGTTGTTGCGTTTTTGTTTTTATTAAGCATTCGTAATTCGTTTCTCAAGCTGTGCGCATCGTAACGCATCGCATCGCAACGCAACGCAAAACTCGGTTTTACGCGCACGTTTTTATTATTATTACATTACATATATGTGTAAACGTCTTCGTCGTGGTTTTAAATATTTGTTCGTAATAAATTTTATTGTTTATATTAATAAATGATTTATAAACATTGAATAAGAAAATTCATTTTGAAAACGAAAGTAAAAGCGCCAAGCGGCTGGCTGGCTTCACACTCGGCACAAAATTTGTTGTGTGCAAAAAAAATAAATAAATCGAATTGTGCAGCATTTAAATAAAATGCAAATGTGTTATTGAAACCAATAAGAATAATAATAATATTTAATAAGAATCTTATAAGAAATATTTATATAAATCAATTTAAAAAGCGCGGCATGCGTCGCTGCTGCTGCGAATTGTAAAATAGCAACAAAAAAATAAAAATTATAAAGAATGCCAATTGTATCCATCAGATACATTTTGGTCCGTCTGTGCTTTGTTTGTGTTGTTGTTTTTGTGCGCGTCTCTCTCTCGCAAATTGTCGGAAAATAAGTTAAAAATAAATACATATATATGTATATATGCTATGGTACAAAGATTTTGTCGGCGGGTAACGGCTGTAAGCGGGTGTCCCATACATACATAGCGCAGCGGGCAGCGGGTATAAATTATACGAAGGGATGCACATCTCTTTTTGGTTCTGTTACAATCTCTCTCTCTCTAACTGAAATTCGTTCTCATGCTCTTACATTTCGCTTCTGTTTTCGCTTTCGTTTACTACTTCTACCGTTCTTTCTTCTTATATACTTTATTACGTTCATCCTCTTTTATCCTTGTCTCTGCTATGCGCTGACATTCGATGTGATGCTCTGCTGCCGCTGCCGCCACTACTGCGGCTGCTGTCTGATTCGATTTTTCCACACAGCATCCACACACAGGGAGCGCAACAACAACAACAACCACACGTATAAGTGAAGAACATGTGTCGCACTGCTGCTGCGGCTGCTGCGGCTGCTGCTGCTTCTTCTTCGTTTTCATCATCATTCATTTTGTGTGTGTTCGTTCATTTTATTCGCTTCTCAATTGTCTTGCGCCTCTCTATACACGCAGTTCGTTTTGTGATTCTGCATTGAGCACTCTGCGCGTGTAAAAATAAATTCTTCTTTCCGTCTTTCTTTCTTTGATTTCAATTTGCGACGGTATTGAAAGAAATTCAAAAAAAAAAAAAAAAAAAAAATTTCGACAGTGAAGTAAATTAAAAAAATGTGCGAATTAATGGCGCTGATTGCAACTTAAAGCTTACTTTATTGTTGTTGTGTTTATTTATTTATTTATTTGTGCAAAACGTGTGCCGCGTGTTTATGCTTCCAGTTCTACGCGTTGTTGTTGTTGTTGCTGCTGTTATTGCACGCAAAGAAAAAAATAAAAAAACAAAAGAACCAAATGAAACAGTATTCATTCGCCCCCTTTTTGTTTTTAATGTGTGCAGACAGACAACTTTAAACGCCGCCGCCGCCTGCCTGCCTAACAAACGCGAATTTTCTTTTAATTTACTCTTTTTTTTTGCGCATTAAAAAAAGAAAATAAAAAAAAACACGCAACTTAAATGGAAAAATGTGCTTTTGTTTATAAAAATCAAAGTAACAAGCAAACGCAAAGTGAATCAAACAAAAATCCATTCACATTTAAAAAAATAAAATGGAGCAAAAAAAAAAAAAAAAACCAACTAATTGTGTTTGTTTTTTATTTATTTATTTAAATTGTATAAATAAAATCATTGACTTGCTCGCTCTTGCACATACCGCAATGCTGCGCGCTCGCTTATATACTTTCTCTGTCTTGCCACTGCATTTCTGCGAACATGTGCGCTGCTCGTCTCTTGCCTTAACCCCCTTTCTTAGACAGCCTTGTTGTATGTTTGTCCTTTTACATTTATTTAATGCGCCCCTCGTGCCCTGTCTGTGTATGTTTTTTTTTTTTCGAACAACCCTTAAAATGCCAAAATATATAAAAGTAAAAATCGCAATAAATTATTTTAATTATTTACTTTATATAAATAACGAGCAAAGCAAAAAAAATGTACATAAAATAAAACGAAAAATAAAATTAAATAATTGTGAAACAGTGCCGCGCATTTACTGAAATAGTTCTACCGAAAAAAATCCAATTTTATTGTTTAATAAATTTTATAAAGCGCAAAATTTAAATAAGCGCGCCCTGTGCAACAACAACAAACTACAAAAACAACAAATTAATACAATCGTTAAATCGGAAATATAACTTGGAATTTTTAATGAATTCGTCATTGTATAAATTTACATAAATTTTAAGAAAATGCCATCGTTTAATGTTTTTGAATTCTATTCTATAATGCCTGCACATTTCCACACGATTCTGTTTTGTTTGAAATTTATATACAGTATCAGTTAATTTGCTATTTTTATGCAATAATTAAATATACTGGAAATATATTAATTAAATAAATATTAAATATATATTCTGCGACAATATAACGTCTATTTTTTTTTTATTATTTTACAATTTATTGTTGTACCAAAATTTGTTCAGATACATTTTAAATGGCGAGATGAGTACTTAGAAATTTTTGTATTTCAAGTTGGAAAAAACTTATATTAAAAAATCATTCACAATACTGTCTTAACGGCATTTTAATTATTAAAAATCAGCTGTTTTACAATCTTATTACTGATATAATTCGCAACGAGTTTAAAAATTGTTTGCCAACTGTAAAATCTGTTTAAAATACAATCTCTATCAATATTTGGGCATAAAATAAATTTATTAAATATAAAATTGTTGTGAAAAGTGCTTTAATAGAAGTTGAACACACACGGTTATAAGTAAATGCTGCGAGATTTTTCTTGAAATAAGGGAGGAACGCACCACTTTAATAAAATGAAGAATGATGTACGATATTAGCTTAAAAACTTCAGAAACCCGTTCGGTTCTGCCTTCAAAATTATATGATTTTACTTACGTCAGTGCATCATTTTAATATGTTGTGCCCAATTTTTGTGAAACCAAATAAAAATTATTAGACGATCCTATCGCACATAATTAACAGCTCGAAATTTTACACATCATTTCAGAAATGGAGATTGTGTAATTAATATATTGGTTAGTTAACAGCCCATTTAGCAAGTCAATTAAAAACTGAAACATTATTGTCTAGACTAAACTTTGTGTCACCGTTTGACTATACTGGTTAGTTAACTGACCATTAACAGGCCAATTAGAAACTGAAACTTCATTGTCTAAAGTCTAGACTAATTGTTTTATGTCGCCATTTATTCATAATTAATTGAAATTTGATTGCTAAAGATCGAATAGTTTAATTATGTTCTCTTCATTATTTATTCATATAGCTATCGAGCTTTATAAATGATAATAGAGTCTTGAATCTGTCTATTATTTTTAAATCATATAAGAGAGTATGAGATTTTGTTTCTTGTTAAATTTTTTTTATACACAAAATCAATCAAATTAGTACATATTCCGTGGTAAAGTTTTTTTTTCGAGGCTGAAAATTGCTTTCAAAATACAAAAAATTTAACCAATTTTCGGAACATATAAATTATGTTCCATGAAGACATGAAGCTTCAGACATACATAGTGCATGAGTAAAGCTTAAAATAAAATATATTCATTATTATTGCAAATATTTATGGTTTAATTATTTGTTTGCATGACTTCAATCACAAGAATAAAAAAAGGCGTTCTATCCAAAACTTTGTAGTACTAGAAACTCTCACGCACATCCCCACAAATAGCTAATGATAAGCGCTGAATCAAATATATTAAAAATCATTTCAATTTTAATATTTTCACTGACCCATTTATCTCATGGATAATAAATAGTTCCTCCACCAGAACACTCAACAGACAACACCCATTAGATCTACTAATTAGAAGACTGAACTGAAATTTACGCCTTTTACTTAATATTACAGAAAATTAAATTAGTTTAAAGTAAACAACTTTTTCTATACAACAATTCTTAGGCCCAAAAACACTTATAGATGCTTCCCATAGGAACAGATTTTTAACAAATTTTAATTCGTGCGAATTTTTTTTTTTTTTTTCGAAAATTAAGGCTTTATTGTAAAAAATGGTTATTTATTGAATGTTTAAAATATTGTTCACCGGAAGCTACCACGTTTGCCCATATTTCTGGCAGTTTTTGATTCCATCCCAAAAGAACTTCTCCGGTTTGGCGGTTTGGAATGAATCGACACAATTTTTTATACCCTCTGCGTACTCCGGTGAGGTCATTTTACATTGATCTGAACAAATAGTAATCAGAAAGGGGCCATGTCTAAGCTTTAAGGTGGGTGTAATACTTCACATCCAAATAGTATTTAACCGGTCCTGCAACATGCTGCAACAGTCCGAGCGTTGTCATAATGGAAAATTATGTATTTGTGTCTGGTCGCATATTCTGGTTGTTTTTCCGCGACCGCTCTCTTGTAACGAATCAATTATGTTCGGTAGCGGTCTCCTTTGATCGTCTGACCCGATTTCAAGAGCTCATAATACAACACACCCTTGTGCTCCCACTAAATACAGTGCATTACCTTGGCGCCATGGATATTCGGATTTGCCGTGGATGTTGATGGTTGGCCGGGCTTCACATACGATTTGTTTGCGTTTGGGGTTATCGTAATGAATCTATTTTTCATCACCAGTGACAATCCAATGTAAAAATTTCTTCCTTTTGTGGCACTTAAGACACATTTCCGACATGCAGAATCGGCGTTCGACGATATCTCAAGGTTTCAATTCATACGCCACCCAATTTTCAAGCTTTTGGATGAATCTCAAAGTCTGGAAATGGTTGCTTGATCAACTCTCAAAGCTTTTGCAAGTTCTTTTTTCGTTTGGCACGCATCTTTATCGTGCAATGCCTCCAATTCTTCATCTTCAAACCTTTTTTTGCTGTCCGGGTCGTTCTTCGTCTTTTGAGTCGAAATTTTTTTTTCTTAGTTCTTAAAGAACTGCATTCCAAATGGATTCGGATCCATTCATTGTGGAGTGTTTCAAAATCTGGGAAAATTTTAAATATCAATTAGCAAAACTTTCTTTGTGTTTCCTGTATTATAACAGACAGTTAAATTTTAAATGCATATTGAAAAACTCGACCTAAGAATTATAACAAATTTGAGACAAAACAATTCTTGTTTGAATGTTAGGCATATCCGTTGCAACACAAGTGAAAACATTTCGTGACGATTTTTTTTAAATTCCCCGCTAACGAAGTTTCACAAGTAAAAGAAATAATTTACATCAGAAATAATTTAATTCAATTAAAAAACTGGGAAACTATATATGAATCTCAAATTCCAATATTACAGAATCGCTGGAAGTTTGTGTTTATTTTTTTTTATTAAATATTATATTTTTTAATTATATTTCCTTTAATTTTCTCAGTAATCAGTGTTATTTACAGATGAAGTGAAATTGTAAAAAATAATAAAGTTTAATTTTAAATTGTGCCAAAAAAAAAAAGCTATAAGAATTAAAGCAACAAATAAATACTAAGTGTAAAGCTGAATATTGAATAAAAATTTAATAAAAAAAATAAATAATAAAAGTGTTTGAATGCAAATATTGTTAAATAAAAATTTATAAAAAAAATCAAATCAACAAAATAAGACAACCAGCAAAAAGGAATCACTTCCGTTCCATAATTTGCTGAACATCGTCGCCGTTGGAGTAGTAATCGATAAAAAATTATATTATTTTAAAAATCTTTCTTCGCAACTGTTTCAATAAAAAGCCGTCAAACTGTGGGGCTCAGGGGCTTTCTTCCTTCCTCCGCAAGGAATGTATTATCCGGTAAGTGTGTGCAGACAGACAGACATCAGATATTGAATTGTAAACAAGCCGAAATCAAATAGACAAACAACACAGACCACAAATCGTTCCAATCGATGCGCAAATAAAGCCAGAAAAGACCACAGTCCAACGTTCGTCTCAAGTTACACTCGCCGTCGCAAAACTAAGCACACCTGAGCGAAGCGTTTACCGAGAGTTCAGCGACTTCTTCTTCTGTGGATATTTTTCTTTGTAAAAGATTTTTATTTGCTCCATGTATGTATACACGCAGCAGCATCGTCCAGTCTAATGTTTAAACACAATTGAGACCTTTTACTCTCACTTTTTTTTTTATTTACGTCTCGTGCGGCTGTTGAAATTTCTTTCTTTCTTGCTTTCAACAAAAAACTATTTACCACTTTTTATTTACAAATAGTTGTTGTTTTTGTTTGCTTCATGGCGCTAAAAAAAAAAAAAAAAAGTAGCACGTGAGCAGTTTATACCACAAACTCGATTTACACTCACGCATTCATGCGTCCATATAAATAAAAAAAAAAAAATTAGTAGCAGTTTGTTTTTTGTGTTTGTTTCTTCATAAAGATTCTCTAAATTACATATTTACTTTCTTAATATTATTTCTAGCTTCAAGTTGTAGGTTTTGTTTGTTGAAAATCATTTCAAAGTAGTTTAAAAACATGTACGGATTTTTTTTTGTGATATGGTTAATTTAAGGCCTAAAATTTTGACTTTGTAAATACGTTCTAGATTCGGAATTTAACCATAGTAAGAGCATCGTTAAAGCAGTACCGAATTATAATCGATAGACTTCAATAAACTCGAAAATAATAAATTTGTGAAAAAATCTGAAACCTTAAAAAAAAAAAAAAAAAAAGGATCACTTTGCTGTAACTGTAGCTTAAATAATCTCCACAATTCTCTTTTTCGTGGCAACACTACAATTTAATTTTGTTATCTGGTTCTCAACCTAATATATTAAAAAAAAAAGGGTACAATTTATATATTATCAACTATTATTATTAATTAATTGTCAAAACTAGTTCATTGTATAGAGTATAAACCAACTTAACCGTGCGATTAGTGAATCATCCGTTGCCCTTATACGAGGTATAAGACCTGCAGGACCTATTTCTATTTGAATCGAATTTTGTATGAAAATTCCATTTTGTAAATTTTTTTTTTATTTATTTTTAAATTTTAGGTAAATGTATAAACAAGTCTTTTTGTTAATAAATAATATACAATTGAAAAAAAATCCTTCTTTCAGAACCGATGTTAAAGAAGTGATCCAAGTTTGAGCAAAATCGGTTCAATGCTTTTCGAAATATTTTAGCTAACAACTTAAAAAAAGTTTTTGAGAGAATCACGACTAAAGTTTAATACATGAATGAAATAGAGACAATTTTTTATGTTTGAATTAACATAGAATAAGACGTTTCAAATCCATAAAACAACTTGCCGGTTGCTACTGCATGATCCAAAGCATTCTTTCGATCCATTAGAAATTTTAAAGAAAGAAATAAAAAGGAGCAGCTACAACAAAGTACTTGCCACATTGAGCGTAATGCCGGTCAAGGGAGACCGACCGCCCGGAGATTCAATTGTTTATAATTCGAACAGTTATGTTATTGATTTAAAGATTTCTGATAAGTTGAAATATCAGGAAAAAAAAAAAAAAGAATTTTCCGCCCCTTTTTCCCCCCTTATATGATTTATTTAGCTTTCTATGAGAGCGGTACTTCCTTTTGATCATTTTGCAGTCATTCTTAAAAGTGTGCTGTTGATTATAAAAAAAAATCTATATATAAGGTTGAAACAAAAATTCGGTCTTATTTTCGCCTTTATTTCAAATCTTTATAGAATTGTGTTCATAGAAGCTTGCTTCCCAATTGTCAAAAAAGTGAGACTGTCGAAGGAAGTGATATCTTGATCACTTCCTTGATTTTATCGACTTCTTCGACGAAAGGTCTTCCGGAGCGTGGTGCATCTTCCACTTCCTTCACACCACAACAGAAGCGAGCGAATCACTGTTGTGCTACGCGAACTAAACAAGTATCAGCCCGTAAACATCACAAATTTTGTTGGCCGCTTGCGATGCTTTTCATGTAGTAATAATGTAAAACTTCGCCATTTTTTTCCTTCGAGACCTCCATGTACGTCGCGCTGTAGCTCACAACCGAATATTCCAAGCAAAAAGAGCGTAGTACTCGACACTCACTCTAGTAATCAAAAAAAAAAAAAAAATGGCACAATAGCGAACTCCATTGACCTTAATATGGCCATAATTTTCATTGACGAAAAAATGTGTTCCATTCACACCTTCGACATAAAGGAAACCGTGAAATTCAAAACATACGGTCACTAGCTGTCCCTCTCTCTCTGAAACACAGATGGGTCTATGGTTGTCTAATAACTTTTGCTCATAGACAAAGCCATTGAGCCAAAAAGAAGCCTGATTGCTGGAACAGATTCAGTTTGAACCCAATCTTAAAAGTTTCGTCGATTCATATGATCAAGAGACTTCAGTTCTTAAGTAAATTTGATCGTTTAAGGATGTTAGTTAAATCCTTTATACAAAATTCACCAAAATGGAGATCCGAAATATACGTGACTTGGAAACGATTAGTTTGGCCAATTTTTAACTGAAGCACTCACTGTTTCGATATTTTCGACCATAGACGTATCTTGAACTGGTGGTACATTCAATAGTGAATGTGTTGACTCGAATTTAGGCTTTATAACAAGCAACGCGTGTCTGTTTGGTTCTTTATGAAGAGCGAAATTGCGAGTAAGTGCTATAAAAGATCCAACCACCGAATAAGAATTTCGGTAATTTACTCAAACTGAAGGTTTGGCATTGACAGATTCTGAAAAAAATTAAAGTTTTTTATTAAAATGTCAAAATGTTGTGTCCTTATTTATCATAAAAGTAATGGGAATTTTTAATTAAGAAACGTTGCTTGATTAATTTGAAAAACGAATGTAATCAATTATAGAGCGATAAGGTACTGACCGCAAAATGAGGACTTTATCAACTACTTCCGTTGATAATGTACTAAAAATCAGCACATTATTCAGTCTAGTCCAGCCATAGTTCCCGGGAGGACGAAGACTATTGGCTAATTACACCGACTAGAAACGATGTCTTGCTGAAGTAAATTAGACAACAAATAGATTTTTTATCGCTTAGTTTCAACACTACACCATTACATGCAGAGCACACACATACGCTGAGTCATTCTGAATTAATTGGAATCAGCCTACAGCAATATGTGAGAGCTGGTTTTTAGTATCATTTATGTGTGCGTAGAAGAGATGAAAAAAATGGTTCTACGACTGGTTCTAAAAACGAACAATCGAAGAGGTACCTTCTCTTAAGGACTTCCTTATGTTATTCCACCATGGTTCAGTCAGTATAACATGAAGATGAGTCAAGATGAAAAACAGAACTCCTATTTAGTTTGGGTCTTCGTATTGCACAATATTGGATGGCAAAATAGGAAACTAGATCATGAATCATTATTAAATTTTTAAGGAGAAAGTTTTTTAGCAATTTAGGAAAAATAATTTTTAAAGGTGTACCCATTCTTCGAGAATGTAAATGCGTGAAGATTGCACACACTTACAACCGTGCTGTAAAAAAAAAGAATTAAGCAAATTGTGAATGTATATGTGTGTGTGCTACAATGCGCGAAATTAGAAGCAGGCCGTGTCCCACTGCGTACTAAGCAATGCCAGTCAAAAAATTTCAGTGTGTCAATTTGCAACGCGACGTGACTCTACTCCTATTACAGTTGACCCTCAGTAATTATCAATGGATTTTTTTTTTTTTTGCTAACAATCGACTTTGTGTGTGTGTGTGAGTCGGCACCAGAAGTGCATATGTATTGATGTTGTGCAAGTCGGAAAAAAAGATACATTAAAAGCATAAGCCAACACTATGTGGGAATATGTGTCCCTACGATTTGATTTAAATACGATTTCCTACAATAAATATTATTATCATATATAAAAAATATTTACGTATTACTAATATCTCTCCAAATAATTTGGGCCCACTTCTTATTTACTCAAAATCCGTTGCTGTTTATTTGCTGACTCATTGCAAACGCACTCAACTATGTACAATCCAAACCAAAACGCTCCCAACTCAATCTCATTTTGTCGATTACCTCAACTTCTTTAAACATTTCCCGCGCTTGTTGACTCGATTAGCATTATCTTGATTATAAATTGTTGATTTGAAGTAGAGAAGCTTAGTTTGAGAGCGTCACACTATATCCGCTTGTTTTGTTTACACACAAGTCTTCTGTCTATTTACATATGCATATATAAATGTGTATCTAGATATTTATTCACACGTGTTTGAGCGTAAGTTATCTGCATCGATTTGTGCTACTTTAAGAAACAAATAAATATTTGAATTTCCAAAAATTACGAAGCAATTTTATGCATTGACTGTTGTTGATTTATTTATGCAATATTTGAATTTATTTTTTCTTCTTCGACTTTGCAGCAGCAAATTAATAACAACTGAAGATAAATATTAGCAAAGCTTTTTAAAAATAGACTTTCCGGATATTCTGTAATTCATCAAACGTACGATGACTTAGAGCATATCAATCTTTCACGCACAACAGTCTTCTTCAACTTTGCTCAAAGACACTCAATTTATGTAATTTCGTCGTTGAAAAATAAAACAGAGAAAGAATATTTCACATAAATCATTTAAATATTTCATTTTCCTGAGCAACCTGCGGGCTTTCAAGTGCGCAGACAGACGAATGAGAAAAATTATAAATTCAAAATTCTTTTCCCTCGAAATGAATTTTTCTAGCATTGTGCGGTGTGGACGTACGAGTGCGGCATGCAACGGGCGAAATTTTAAATCAACTTTAATTGAAATAAATTGTCAATTCATTTCGTAAAGTGGGCTTTAGTTACTTAGCTCAATAGAAAAAAAATAATAAATAAGTAAAAAAGTCAAAAAGAAAAACTGCCACTGAATTGAAAACAATTTCATTTGCTGCTGCATTGCAGAAATAATGCTAAGAGATGAATATACATTTTTCTTATTGTAGAAAAGAACAAAAATGAAATGAAACTGCGCCACAGCCATAATAGATACATTTACTTGGCTACAAGTGGAGAACTAGCATCCAGTTAGCTGGCTACAGAGTTGCGACGCTGAGCTCTATGGGGGGAAAATAACAGCAAGAGTGAAGATATAAACTGCATTTTGATTTTAGTATTGTGCATAAATCAAAAGTGGGATTATGACAGCTGATAGATTTCGAGAAATAAGTAACGCCAAGATATACCCTGAGGCGGAATTAATAATAGGAGATGATGTGGAATAAGACAAACAATGACATATATTTATGATATTTGAATTTTATTTAAGTTTTAGTTGGAACATAAGCTTTTTTTAAGTATATATTTTATTTTATTTAATGGAACAAAATAAATCATATTTCAATGTAAATGGTTCGGGTTCGTGTTTTTATATTTCATATAAAAGTGATACAAATTTATTTCTGTTCAATTTAATTCGTCGGTTTTTTTTCGATAATTAAGGCTTTATGTCTATATAATGGTTATACATTCAATATTCAAAATATTATCCATCGGAAGCTACGATGTTTGCTCATCTTTCTAGTAGTTTGTGGATTCCATCCCGAAAGAACTTCTTTGGCTTGGCGGCCAAGAACGAATAGAGCCAATTTTTGATACCCCGTTCTGAAGTGAAGTGTATTCCGGTGAGAGCATTTTTCATTGATCTGAAAAGTAGTAATTAGAAGAGGCCATTTCTGGTCTATAAGGTGAGAGAGGTAGAACTTCCCACCCACTGTTTTCCAAATAGTTTTTAACCGGTGCTTCAACATATCGCCGAGCGTTGTCATAATGGAAAATTATGTATTCGTGTCTGGTCGCATATTCTGGTCGATTTTCCGCGATCGCTCTCTTCAAACGAATCAATTGTGATCGTCTGACCCGATTTCAAGAGCTCATAATACAACACACCCTTGTGATCACACCAACAACAGAGCATTACTGTGGCTCCATGGATGTTCGGCTTTGCCGTGGATGTTGGTGGCTGACTCCACATACGATTTCTTGCGCTTGGGGTTATCGTAATGAATCTATTTTTCATCACCAGTGACAATCCTATGTAAAAATGACTTCTTTTTGCGGCGTTCATGCAAAATTTCCGACATGCAGAATCGGCGTTCGACTTCTTTAGGTTTCAATTCATACGGCACCGAATTTTCAAGCTTGTGGATGATTCCCGATGCATTTAAACGTCTGAAAATGGTTGCTTGATCAACTCCAAAAGCTTTTACAAGTTCTTTTTGCAATTGACACGCATTTTCATCGAACTGGACCTCCAATTCTTCATCTAGAAATCTTTTTGGCGTCTTCTAAGTCGAATTTGCCACTTTTAAACCGTGCAAACCGAATCTGGCACGTTCGTTCAGCAAGAGCATGTTCACCATAAACATCCACTAAAATACGATGACCTTCGGTAGCACTTTTCTTCATATTGCAGTAATGAAGAAGAACTGCCCGCAAAAACACTTTATCTGGCACAAAGCTTTTTATTTTATGACTTTTAAAAACTAATAAGTTTATTTCTGGAACCTAGGCAAACACCACAGCGTTTTAGTTAATTCAGAACAGTTTGATTAATTTTGAAAAATCATCTGACTTAATATTACGAAAGATTCGGCTGTCAAATGCTAGTAAGCCACTCTTCTCCATTAATCACTCCACCTTATAGAACAAAGCCACCTCATGACCCAGTCCTTCTCATGAACCATTCCACCTCATGACCCAGTCCATCTCATGAACCACTCCACGAACCATTCCACCTCATGACCCAGTCCTTCTCATGAACCACTCCATGAACCCTTCCACCTCATGACCCAGTCCTTCTCATGAACCACTCCACGAACCATTCCACATCATGACCCAGTCCTTCTCATGAACCACTCCATGAACCCTTCCACCTCATGACCCAGTCCTTCTCATGAACCACTCCACGAACCATTCCACCTCATGACCCAGTCCTTCTCATGAACCACTCCATGAACCCTTCCACCTCATGACCCAGTCCTTCTCATGAACGACTCCACTCCACGAACCATTCCACCCCATGCACTATGGACCACTCCACTCCATGAACCATTCCACCCCATGCACTATGGACCATTCCACTCCATGAAACACTCAATCCCATGAACCACTCTACGATATGGACCACTCCACTCCACGAAACACTTAATCCCATGAACCACTCTACGATATGGACCACTCCACTCCATGAAACACTCAATCTCATGAACCACTCCATGATATTGACCACTCCACTCCATGAAACACTCAATCCCATGAACCACTCCACGCTATGGACCACTCCACTCCTTGAAACACTCCACGCTATGGACCACTCCACTCCATGAATCACTTCATCCAATGAACCACTCCACGCTATGGAAAACTCCACTCCATGAACCATTCTACCCCATGAACCACTCATCCCATGAACCACTCCATCCCATGAACCACTCCATCCCATGAACCACTCATCCCATGACCCACTCCATCCCATGAACCACTTCGCTCTATAAACCACTCCACCCTAGCTCACTCTACATTTTAAATTTTATAATGCAATAAGATTTTCGCAGTGTTGAGCAGTATTAAAAATGAACAACAAATTTAGGATTCGTATTTTATTTATATTCTTAAACAAATTTTTCATAATCCAATTTACTAACTAAATCTTTATTTTCTATCTTTTCAGGTATGTTCTAAAATTTTTGACTAAACTCTTATTTAAACATACAATGTAAGTCAATAAAATTGATTTTCACCTATATTTCAAGCAAATATGTTCCATTGGCTTAGGGTTCTTTGAGCTTCATATAAACCACATAGAACCATGCGTATATTGATAAACGGTCTGCAGAAGAATTTTGTAATAAAAATGAGTATGGCTGACTGAATGAAGTATGATTTTACTATTGATCCTGTATGTGGATTTCAAAACATGCAGTAAAACTGGAACTGTCCTCAAAAATCAAGAAGCTTCACCAATATAAAATTTGATGTTCTTTAATAAATGCTTAGATAAAATATTGCTTTAGAAGATATGTAAGGTTATGTTTATAGATTTTGAAATGGTTGTCACAAATTTTTGATTTCTGATATTCTAAAATTAAGCTTTTTGGAAATATATTACCTCTTATATCATCGGTTAAAGATCGCCAAATATTGCTGGATTATTGCTGGGTTCCAATACAAGAAATGCATAATTTTTCAATGTTTAATTCATTTGAATATTCTGTCTATGAATAAAGTTTTACTACAATGTTCAGTTAGTACTTATTTGTGTCTTTTTTCTCTCCAACTAAAATTTAGATTTGGCAGTTACCCTTCAAACCTAGTCCACATTCTGAGTTTTTGTATGGAAAAAAACTTATTGATATTTGTAAATCTGCTAGAAATACCAAATTTGATAAATCTTTATGAAATATCCTATTAGATCCAATTCGGTCCAGTGGAAGTGGTGGTCTCCATACATATCTGCTCCATCTTTCATGGTTTTTTTATGAAAAAAAAGTATGTTGTTGTTGTTAATTCAGCTCGAAAGAATGAATTTGCTATATTTTATGTCTACACTAATAAAATATTCTCTTAAGATGCAAATCGGAGCAGTAAAAGAGGAAACCCCCTATAAAAAGTCAAGTCAATACAGACATATTTCTCTGTCCGGTTATGAGCCAAAATAACTTGGAGAGTCTAAATCATAGAGCCTTTAAGTTTCAATATTAAATGCCCATTATTCTCTTTTCGGTTAGGTTGTATGTATTTAATAAACGTGCCAAACTCGCTAGGAGGTATTACCTATAAAAATCTGCCTTTTTTTCTGAGCTTTTTTAGGTGTCTTTAATTCTGATGAAATATTTCATACAAAGGCAAAGGGGTAGTGCCAATAGTCTATAAGGGGTAGTAGCTCCCATACAAACCTTTGACAAAATATGTTGTTCTTCATTTAGCTTGAAATATTTCTTATATATTATAATATTCCTTATGGATTCCATTAGATCGCCATATAAATGTAGTCTCCTAATTTTTTTATAATATCATAATATTCCATATTATACCAGATCGACATATAGCCAAATGCAAATCTTAGCTTAAAGGCATTGCAGGTTATCTCGAAGTCGAGTAATCTGAACTGCGGCCTTCTTTCTTGGCTCAGCTCATAGTACAATTATATAAGGTAGCGCAACTCTTAATATATAAGTAACTTTCCACTCAATTCATCATGCTGTGCAACTATTTGCTGCTAATATAGAAGGAAGTGCAACTATTTTGAGAGTGCATGCATAAAGTGGCGTCACTATGTATTATTACACTATGATTCAACTTATACATTGGTTTAACCACATGGCGAGTAGGAAAACAGCGACATGACTGAGAGTCTTTCTCAAGTATCTCCTTTGTTTATTCTTCTTAAATCTGTAACCAGCCACAAACGATTACGTGGATTGACATCTTCTTTCCTTTCTTAGGAAGCAATTTAAGTTCGCTCATACATACTTCATCGATTACGTGGATTGCCAACTTCTTTGCTTTCTTAGGAAGCAATTTGAGTTCGCTCATACAGAATAAAAGATGTTCTTATTGGTGAAAAGTATATAAAACTATCTTCTTAGAAAATATTTTAGAAACTGCTCAACTTATTGACATGCAGCGGAAAGTTTTGATGTGCACTACTTGCTTATCCAATCAAATCGGTATCTAAGAAGTCTTTTAATAATTGTTAATAGTTCTGCTTGTTCCCAACAATTAAATTGAAAATATAAACCTTATAAAAACTATACTTTCTACAGCTACGCACCTGCTATTTTGGTTTTTTCAGTATTGAGCAGTGAAAGTAGTAACATATATCTTTTTTTTTTCTTTGTATTTTTTGAAATTCAAATACATTTCTTAATGCATTTATTTTACTTTCGAAATCGGGATAAAAAATTGCTCAACTAACCATCATAGCATAATTTTTTTTTTGTTTCTTCTGCCGCCAAAGAAATGACCTAAAACTGTGTGAAGCAAAGAAAATTGTTACTAATGAAGAAATAAGTATCTAAAACTAGTAGGCTCAATAATAATAAACAAAAAAAAAAAAAGATTGAAATGTTTTGCTGTGCACGTGTTACTCATTTTCTGCGTCTTTGTTTGTTCCATTCACCCATTATTGCTAACCTTCTGCGTAAAAAATTCCAAACAATATATCTTCACTAGAGCAGGTGGGCTATAAATGTAAAATTAATTAATAGCTAGAAAGAGAAAGATACAATTAAATTTTCAACTAAAAAGCTTTGCCGTTTAATGAGCACGAAGCCAAAACATTTGAATTATCTGACCAAACGACTAAGTGAATGATTTGAAGTTTAAGTTTAGCCAAGACCGACCGAGCACAGCGAATAGTGTATATAGCGACTGCTGCGTAGTGAAATCGCAAAAAAAAAAAAAAAAAAAAAATTATTTAATTTAATTATATCCAAACTGCAATTTTACAACGTTCAACTAGAAATTATAAGCATTTTCATTTTCATTTCGTGTGCGCATAATTTTGAAATTTTTTTTCAAAACAATTTTTCAGTTCAGTTGAACTAATTTAAGTGCAGCAATTTTTCAATTGAAGCTCATTTACTGCAAAATAGCAAGCGGTGGAGTGGAGAGTAAAGTGTAGACCTGTGATGTGAACAAATTGAAAACAGGAAGTTTTAATTTAATAATAATATGAAGTATTATTTTTCACTCTTGCGTACCGTACTGTGTCTGTAGTGTGTTGAATAGCTGAAATGAAACTAGTTTGCGGTTGTCACTTGCAGTTCAAAACAAAAATATTTATACAGAAAAAATGAAATATTACTAACTAAATTTGCGCTTAATTTGAGTTGAGTGCATGTTTCAGTGTCCAAGTATGTACTTCGACTGTTTGATGCTTTTAATGTGTTCATTTGATATTAAAACAAATTATGCGAAAACTATTTAAGCACATACAGCACACTTAAACGCTTGTCGCATGCTACTAAGACTGCAAAAATATTTAATGTGAAACTTAATTGCCGACTAATTAAAGTGACATTAAAGTGTTACTTTTCGAGTAACTTTATTATCGCAGTTAATGTATCGAAAACACAAGGGGGTTTTGGTAAGTTATGGAGGAACCGTGCAAAGTATGGTTAGCTTAGAAAGCGAAAAATCTATGAAATGAGTATGCTTTAATATGGCTTATGGATTTTCTTTAATTACTGTATGTGATATCTTAAATATAACGCCTGCTTTGTGTGGAGGAGCTTTGAAATCATATCTAAGTGATATAAGATAACTGCTCCTCATTTCTTAATAAAGTTACAAGTTGTCTCTGAATTCCATACCAATAACTCAGGACGCTTCATTCTTGCAGCTCCGATAATAATCAAACAATTGTTTAAAAGAATTACAAGGTCTCCACATGTGTATTTCATATTCAAATGTAAATTCCCTTTTTTTGCAAACATATTTTCTAAGTCATAATTCATGAGAGATTATACGAGGGTTGCTACATATATTTCTAGCCAAACCATGAAAAATAGTAATTTATGAGAAAAAATTGCTTTATTGTTTTTCAAAATATTCAAAATTAAGATCGATACACTTTTGCATTCGCCCGAACCATTTTGTAAAGCAGTTTTGCCACTCCAAAAGAGATATCTCCTAAACATGTGTTTTGAAGGTAGCAACAGCTTCTTCAGGAGTTGAAAACCGCTTTCGGCGCAGTTTATTTTTGATGTGAGGGAACAGGAAGAAGTCATTTGGTGCTAAGTCAGTGCTGTACGCCGGATAACCCATCAATTCGATGTATTGAGCGTCCAAAAACTCATTTGTTACGGCCGAAGTGTGAGACATTATTGGTTTTCCTCAGTTCATCGAATACTTCAGGCAAACAAATGGTTCTATACCATTCAGAATTGACCGTCCTTCTTTCCATTTTTCTTCGATGTGCTGCGCGAGGGAATAACTTTTGTTGGATATGGCTCGTCTTGAAAGACCCAGGCGGTCGACTGCTGTTTTGTTTCGGGATCATACGCATATATCCACGTTTCGTCACCTGCCACGATTGAGTACACGGCTTTTGACGCGCTTCGCATGAATTTCTTTAGCATTTGCTTGCACCAATCGACACGAGCCTTCTTTTGAGCGATTGTCAAATTATGCGGAAACCAACGTGAATAAAACCTTGTATGTAAGCTAGTAATACTAATGCCCCGGGATGCCTCAATCTCACGGTGTGTCACATGACGATCCTGCTTTATCAGTTCACGCACAGCATCGATGTTTTCTGGCACAACGACAGATTTTGGACAATCTTCAAGAAATTCGTCAGTCAGCAAACTGCGGCCATGATTGAATTCGTTGTTCACAGTTTTTTTACAGTGGCCAAGTATGGAGCTTCATCACCAGAAGTTGATTTCAGTTGATTGGTGCACTTGATTGGTCTGGATAATTCATGTCGAAAATCCTAATAAATCATCGCACGAAAATTTTCATGGTTTAATTCCATGTTTTGGCCGAGATGTATTTTTCAGGTGCCTGAAAAGTATCCAAATTGCGCTCGTACGTCAAAGTGTTCACAGTAAGTTAGGCCTAAAAAATGTCAGACTTTATGATGAAGACGTCAGATTGCATCTGGCAAAATGTTTTGTTCCTCATGCGTGAAATATATGTAGCTACCCTCGTATGTGAGGTTTTTCATTGAATAAAAATAATTGTTTGTGAGATATGACGGAACCCATTATTGTGGACTAACTGTACCGGCAATCTTTAATGTGTCTATGTTCTTAATAGAAAGCCAGCCCAATCAACTCCTTTTTTCAATGAATCTTCCTTCTTCCGATCCCTTTTACATGTACCTTAATTGGATGCAAAAATATGACGAATTTTCTTTATCGTTTATCTGATGATGGGGCATCGTCTCCTTGGATTTTGACAAAATTTATGATGTATTCTTACTTCTTCCGAATCCTATAACATGTATACGAATTTTCTTTACCATTTATAACCAATCCGCTATAAATGGTAATCACTCCAAACTCCTTCACTCCATTAAAATTCAAAACCAACATGTTTTGAAAATTATATCATTCTAATATTACAGGACTCGAGCCAAGAGTTTCAATTTTGTAAGAATCTGTTCCATAATTCGGGCGGGATCTTACCAATAACTGATTCCAATTGTTCAAGATGCTATTCAACGATTCTGGCGGTCTTTAGCAATCTATCTCTCCCATTACTCCAGTTGAGATATGTTTGACTGGAGAAAAGAGTTGCAAAAACTATTCCAAAAATGGGAAGTTTTTAATGCTGAAAATATGCTTAGGTTTGAATGAAGAAATTGGTGATTCTTGTTGTGTCTTACGAACTAATATGTTTAATACTTTCGCCAAAATATTTGAAGTAATATTTTTTTTTGGTATAAAATGATGTCAGTTCGCGTTTGGTATGAATGATTGCTCGACAAGCTTGAGTATCTCCCAGTTACTTCTGCTTAAGTAGTGCTTGATTCGCGAATTTTGGAGGTGAAATACCTTCGAGAAAAGTTCTTGAATCTTTACTCTAGACACTGTACACTGCTGATTTACTTATTCCAGTCACCTCCAAAACAGTGGTCGCCATCCAGATGTACTATTTTCATCTAGCATAGCGGTGCAGTCCTCACAAATAATAATAAGTGACTTCAGTAGATGGGCCATAGCACTCTTGTAGTCTTGTACTTCGTTGGGGAATTTGTTTTGAAGTCGCGCTTAACAATTAACGTTAAACAGCGGTAGGCTCAGTAACTCTCCCACCGTCGGAGACTGATGTCTCTTCCAGAAATCTGTGGCATGAGTTTAGGCTGAATTTTTTAAGCTATTTATTCTTCCGCATTTTATGTGGAGTTTTAAGATTTCAACTAAAAATATAAAAAAAACTAAAAGTTTCTTCCAAAATAAGCTAAAATAAGTTGGAAATAATTCCAATTAATTTGAGGAATTACATAAAATTACTCAAAGTGTCAAAAGCCAAAGTCAAGAATATGTCAATTAATCAAAGAATTCCGGAAAGTTGACAAACTGTGTGAAAGAAAAACGAAACTTGTATTTAATAACTAATAAACAATTTATTAAGCTAATCAATATGCAACAATTCGCAACGTATGCCACCCAAACAAAATGTATCTATATACGCTAAGCTTGCGCTAAAAGTTTGCTGAACTCGTGCTAAACGCTTGATTATAGCTCGCAGCTAGTTAGTTAGTTTTGTGTATCAACTTGCGCGCCAAATGCGAAACACGTCAATCAAGTTAAAACAACTTAAAGTCAAATTAAAACAGACAAATATTTTTTTTTTTTTTTTTTGAGTACAAGTTAAATCGTAAAATATGCAAACAAGTAAATTTTATTTAAGCAGATACAAAAAAATGTATAAATATTCGTTGCGTTTGCCTGCTGTGGACCCGTCTCTCTCAATTCAAAATCGAAATATCAAGAAGCATTTGAAATAAATCAGTAAATAAAACTCGATGAAATGATAAACAAACCAAACCTACGGCAATGTTAACGAACTCGAAATCGCAAGCGTAGAAAAAGTATCTGTGTAGATAAAAACAATAAAAAATAAAATAAAACTCAACTGACAATCAGTTGAATGAAAAATGTGCTCAAGCAAAACCGAATGCAAATTACTTACTATACGAATATGAGAGCGTGCGAGCTACAGCGAGGTTCAGATACATTTCGTTTTTGGAGCTTTGCTGCGCTCAACGTGCTAATCGAAGGTGTCAGTCACTCGCATCAAGTCGACGTCAATCTTAAAAGACACTTAAAAACGGCGCACGGAAAGCGGTCTTAAATGCCGCCGCAGCGGCCGTAATTAACAAATTTAGTTACCGCCGTCGTCGTCGTCGCCGCCGTCACCGACATTAGTAAAGATTAGAGTCGACCATTCACTCAACGCTCGACATTTGTTGTATTTTTTTTTTGTGGGCTTGTGCGCTTGCGCATGATTCATGGCGCTGGTATCTGAGCTGAGCGAACTATAAATACCGACGTCGACGACTGACTATAATGTTGAATCGGCATCGAGTCTGGTATGTATTTATATTTTGACTTGCTAGACTTGACGTAGACACAACAACAACAACAACAACAACAAAAACAATAGCTTAATGCCACAACAACAACAATAACTACAGTAAACTATAACAGGTCGCTTTGAGATACATTCAGCAGCCAACGAGTTTGGAGATTGTTTCTAATGTGTGTTCCCACTGATGAAAATTACGAGAACCGCAGGCGCCAGCATCAAGTTGCATAGTGTACACTAGTCTATTTTAAAATTTTTTCGTTTTATTTTGCGGTTGAATTCAATGATATATGAGTGCAATATGAGATTAATATTCAAATGTATCTCATTCTAATATTTTTTCAATGCAATTGAAGTCGTAAAAATGTTTTTACTGTTCAGAATGTAATAAATAAAGGGTCTACTAATATATATGTCCACACTATGTTGTCATTGGTTGCCAAAATCAGTGCTGTGTACTGTGGATGACACATTAATTCGACGTTTTCAAAAAGCTCTTTCTTTGAGCCGATGAGTTCTGCGACCAAATTTCTTCGAAGACTTGGCAAACAAAGTGTCATTCAATTCACCATTAATGCCGAAGAAACAGATAACCATTTGCTGCAATGTGCTTCTTCCGATACAGACTATTGCATCAAAATGAGAAAGATCCTTCAACAACCATAAGCGTCGAAGTATTTTTTCGCCAAATTTGTTAAAAACAATGGAGACGAAATCTTTCTGTTGAAAAAGATGCAGCATTTTACCATATTGGGTCTAAAATTCGGTGATTCGATTATATTTTGAAGTGGTTCCCAAAATTGACCAACAAAATCATGTGATTTAACACCAAAGGACTAATTTCTTTGAGGTTATGTTAAATCGGTTGCTTAGGGCAATAATAGAATGTCACAGGATCATTACAAGTTAGAGCGAATGGGCTACCCAGTGCAGCAGGAGCTGGGGTGGACTTTTCAATAAAATTAGCCGTCAAATAAAGTTTTACGGTTGAATTTTGGTTTGCGTATAATTTAGTTTTCTGAATGGTAGACCCTTTATTATTTTGTAATTAATTTGAATCGATAAGTGACTGTTATTGAAATTTAAAATTGAGTAATGAATATAAATTAGTCTCTTAGTTGTACAGCGCCAGGCGACAAGTTGAGTTATGGTGTCATGTATTACTGACTAGATTGGTTTCCGTATCAGATTTTATAGAACCAAACTTTGTCGCCTTTGATGCTAATTTCAATGCTGCTAAGCTGCCCCTTTTTATTATTTTCGTGGAACCAAGCAATAAGAATGCTTCATATATATTAAAAGATTCAGCCTAGCACGCAACTCATATGAAATGCTCAGAGAAATACTTACTTAAATGGCCGTCCACTGTCTTCCGGTCATGGCCGCATTAAGGAAGGCGCGCCAGCCTCTATAGTCTTGTGTGCGCTGGCGCCAGTCGGAGAGATCTCTCCATACCTGGTCATTCCAACGAGTGCCCGGTCGTCCTCTATTTCAGCGTCCACCAATCAAGTTTGGGCTCCCCATGTAAACCATGCGTGCTGGAGCTCTTTAATCTATTCGAATGAGGTGCCCAGCCCAGTGCAGCCGCTGGAAGTTTATGCGCTGGACTCTGTCAACCTCATCGAATAGGTCGTAAAGCTCGCCGTTCATACGACTCGTCGCCGACTCTAATAGGACCAAAAATCCTGCAAAGAATCTTCCTCTCGAAGACTTCCAACACTGTTTCATCTGACTTAATGCTTCTGCGCCATACAATAGGATCGTGTGTATCAGCGTCTTATAGATCTTGTTTTCTTGTTTTCATAGATTCTGTTTGCAAGCGTGATCCTGACCTCCAGTCTGACGTTGTTGTTGCTGGTTATCTCGGATCCAAGATAGATGAAGTTTACTATAACATTAAAATTGAAATTCTACATCGTCACTGACCGTCCAAGGCGTAATGACGGAGTGCGAGAAGACACCAAGTACTTTGTCTTGTACTCATTCACTGCTAGACCCATGAGCGGAGACTGTTTTTCAAACTCTGAGAGCGTCTTGCTGACTCGCCGTTACTGAGTTCCGATGATATCGATTTAATCAGCTATCGATAATTCAGCTAAAACTCACAAAAGAACTCCAGTAAAGCAAGGAAGAGAATCCTATTAAGTTTTATCAAAATCGAAGAGGGTGATGACCAAAGCGTGCCGCATAAATTTAGTATGTATACAAATTTTGGGCTTAGTATATAAACAAAACTTTGATAATGGTCTTCCCCAATCATGTAAGCATCTATCAACAATCGATAAAAATTGGAGATACAAAATTGACGTGGTAGACACCATATGGTAGTTCAGTTTGCTTTCATAGTCACCATACCTCAAATAAAAATGTAAAGAATTTTCTTTCTTAAGCACTTCTTCTGCGCTCCATACTAGGCTTTATAAAATATTTGTAAGCCAAGCTTGACAATAATAAGCATTGCTTTTCTAGAATTGGTGTCAATAGTAAATTTTCTAGCAACGCTGATGTTATTTGTCGAAGATTTTCATTGGCTGTAATTGATTTCTATTCAATAAAATTATTTATAAGCGCCCTTGTATTTTATTAAGATACTAAGTAATCTCAAGATATTGATTACCATTCTAACCACATCATCTTATATATTCCATATATTAAATGTGTCGGTGTATATATATAATAAGTTAAGTTGACATACCAGAGCTTAGCGGTTCTGGCTTAAGCCACGAATTTGTACATATTTAACATTGGCGCGTGTCACTTTTCTACTCAGCAAACCAAGAGAGTTTTTAAAGACTCTTTTTCAGAGTGTTCTTCACTTTTATGTACTAATAAAAAAAACATTAAAAAATGCTTTTTCCCAAATAAGCGCATTTCGGTGTACGGGGCATCTTTTCCAATTAATTTTAAAGCCTTAAATAATCCGAAAATCAACTCAATTGAGATACTGTTAAGATGGGCGACGTTCAACAAGTATTATTAATGTTGTAAAACTTAAAAAAAAAAAACTTTAAAACAGTTTGATTATTAGTTTACACTTTGAGTAGCACATATGTTTGAGTGTCATAGGCACTAGAAAACAGTTTGAATAGCGTTAGTGTTCAACAATTTTTGAGCTCAAAAATTTAATTATTTATGTATTTTTTTTACAATAATATCTTTAAACTCTGCAGCTCGATTTTGATCAAATAAACGCTAAATATTTCATACAATAAAGCTTCTTATCTTTCGGTAATTCGATTTAGAATTCATTCAGAGGATTTTACGTGTTTTGCGCACAAACAAAAAGACAAAAATTTCCGCTTTGATTTTATTTCATGTATTTATAACAGGTAGCCCAAGACTACTTTGAAGCTGTCGTTCATTATATCATTTAAATAGGTGCTTTGCTTATTAAGAGTTTGTTTAGTTGATTACTTCATTTATACAATAAAAAAAAAAAGGATCAAAGTACAAAATAATATGCTCCAAGCTAGAACAAACTGAACTGAACTGCTTTCAGTTAGCCGAGTTATATTAAAATTTTATTTACTCAATTGAAATGTTATTTATCCTTTTTCATTGCGTAAACAAAGCCGGAAGTAATCAAGCCATTGTTTGCATTTACAAATAAATCTTCAATTAATTGAAAACTGTAATTTATGTAGATTCAATTAGTAAGTAATTAATTATTCTCAGAGCGCCTAGTTTAAACACGAATTTCCAGCCATAAAAAATTAACAAAAAATTCAAATTAAAAATAGCGATTTGCACGTATTTGCAATATTTTAATGAAAATTAAATATTGTTCGTTTGTTTGTTTGTCTGTTCAGCGGTTAAAGGCAATTCATGTAGCAAGTATTCATGGCGAATGAATGACTGCTGGGAGTCATCACTGTTTCGAATCAATGGCAGCTGACTTAGTGCAGCACTATTACTGAAAGCATTTTTTAATATATTATACTCGACTCGCTTTGTTTGTTGCCATTTTCGATATTTAATTTATTACCCAGTTAGTTAGTAAGATGTGCGATGTGAAAATGTTTGTCTTTAATTTATGTAAGTGCATGTGATTAGCATAAAAATCGAAAGAAAAGAAGAAGACACAGCACCGATGGTGGCGGCGGCGGCAGCTATAATCATTTAAATAAAGATTTACGTAGATACTGGTATATTGAAGGCCTGCAACCTGTGAGATAAATGAAGCTAAAGTTAAATCTGGCTGAGATTGCGGTGGGGAGTTTTCAAGTTTGTATGCAGCTGACAGTCAGGAGACAAGGCTGCGGTAGTATATTGAGGCACGTAGTCAACAACGATTGGCGATCATAAAATATAAACTCTGACATCAGCATTTATTTTTACATTAAACTTTTTTATACTTCTTTGCTGCAAGAAACAATATTGTACACAACCAACATTCGTGCTTCTTCTTTTTTTATATTTTGGAAATTCAATTAAAAATGACTTTTAAAAATAAATAAAATAAAAAGGTACTTAAAAGGTTGTTGGTAATGTAAAAACAAAAAAAAATCCTGACTACATTGTGAAAATGATATAAAGAAATATAAAGTTCATAAAAAAAAATTTATAACATTTATTTTTCACATTAATATTGCAAATTACGAAGGTGTGTTGATAAGTTATCGACATTGGAATTTTTTTTTTTATATTCGACCTGTAGGATTAAAAGCTAAGTTTGTGTATGTAACAGGCAAAAGGTGGCCAGACGGACCCCATAAACTATATATATTCTTGATCAGTATCAATAGTCGAGCCTATAAATATCGACAACTTGGAGATTATAAGAAATATTTAGCTAGTTTCGATACTTAGTGTGTCCTCTTCCCACTCCAGATAACTAGTATTCAACGAATATGCTATATCTCTCACTAAGAGGCAGTACCCAACACCTCCTTTCTAAATCTTTGAATGAAAAATTGTTTGTTTTTTATAACCTGTCAAAAAAATTCCATTTTGGACCAGATCGGACCACTAAAAGGGGGAAACGCCATACAAATCTATCCAACCTTTTCTTTATCGCCAGCTATCCGATGGTGCCAGGTCCGGACTATAAGGTGAATGCATAAGGCTCACCCATCCAACCTCCCGGAGCTTCTGGCCGTCACAATCGAAGTGTATGGTCTGGCGTTATCCTGATGGAACACAATTCCTCTCCTTCAAGCGGAGGACCGTATTGAGCGTTTGGACATAAGGGAGCAACTCATAGATAATATCCTGCTAATCCCACCAAACACACATCAAAACCTTCCTGACTGTCAATTCAGGCTTGGAAACCGTTTGAGCCGCTTCTCCAACCTGCACCCACGACCTTTTGCGCTTCACGTTGTCGTAAGTGATCCACTTTTCATCGCCAGTCACCATTCGCACAAAAACCGGTCGATTTTCAGCAGCGATTCGCAGATGGAAATTCGGTCCATGAGGTTTTTTTTGGTGTCAATTTGTGTGGCACCCAAATATCGATTATTTTTTGTGTAACCAAGCTTCTTCTGTCATATGACTGATTATCACCTCCCGTGCGATGGTACGGCTGCTACCATGGCAGTCTATCTCGATCACTTGCTTCCACTTCCTCCAGACCAGAACGGAATCAAGTGAACCACTGTTGTGCTACGCGAATTGAACAAGTATCGGCCCGTAAACATCACAAATTTTTTTGCCCGCTTGCGATGCATTATTGCCTTTAAGGTAGTAAAATATGGCTAATTGCTTCCTTCGAGACTTACATGTTCGACGCGCTGTAGTTCATTATTTCACAAAACTTTTGCAGAAAAATCGGAGTCTGGCACTTTATAGTGTTACTTGTTAGATCTAATACACTTCTGTCCTCGAAGCATTTCTGATGTGAGATATGGTCTTGAGCTCTTCCAACATTGGGATCTTTATCTCCTCAATTGTGGCACAGTGCCGTCTTTCTTTCATTGGTCTTTTCAGAAACTGGAAAAATTACAGGGAGTCATTTAAATACGGTGGCTAAGGCACTATTACGGGGTTATAAACAAGCAACGATGTGTGAGGAGCATTGTGATGCGAAATTCTGGATTTGCTTTTTAAATGTTTAAAAAAGTCGCAAAACTTCAATATAATACTCTATATTGTACAGCCTTTCCATAAGAACACGATGCAACACGCCATTGTAATCGAAGATTTTCATTGGGATGATTCGACATTGGTTTCGACGTCATAACCATGTACCCATGTTTCGTCAGCAGACATGACCCTTCTCATTCAACATTTCTTTTGGTAAAAATTTAGCAATTTTGGGACAAACTTCCCTGTCACACTTTTCATTCCCAAAACATCGGAAAAAAATTGCATGGCATGAACTAACCTATGATTCTCCAAAAAAAATTTGTAACTGCTGCAAAGTTGTTGATCTGCTTAGGCGTGCAAGCCGGGCATCATCATTAACATCTTTTCGGACTTCTGTGAAGAGTTTTTACCATTTATAAATATTTTGTTTTTCCAATAAAAGTGCTTAAACACTCCGCTATATTTGATTTAATTTAATTAAATTGGAGGAGGCCAAAAAACATTACAGAAAAAGTTTAAAATAAAAAATTTTTCATACAATATTACTCATTTGATGATTTTTTTTAGTCTGTTTTTACCACGTCTTATTACTTATAAACTTACCCTCGTTTTTTAACATATATATATATTTTTTTTTTTCATTCTGTTATTTATTTAATTATTTTTATTTTTTCCTTATATATATTTATTCATATTTATTATTTGTTCATTTTAATTGCACAGACGACTGCATTCGAGCAGATCTGACCGGTCCAGCCTTCACCTTTGCATCACACTGAATGACTGTCTGTAGAGCTTTTGTTTTTCTGTATATAATTCACACTTCACGATTCTGTAATTTTTTTCTTTTTAGCCGTAGAAAAATAAATTACACGACATATTTTACAATAATTTTTTTTTTTTGCAATTACATATTTCTGTATTAATAGCTCCTAATTTACATTATTTAATTAAAGCGTTAACAAATATTATTGTTAATTATTATTATTTAATATATCGCAAACGTTGGACTATAAAAGGTTGACGAACCGTTTTAATGAATTAATTTTTTTTATAATATTTAATTAGTTTTTTATGCATATTTTGTTAAGAGTTTTTAAATATAATCGTGATTAAAAAGATGCTAGCTTTATTAGGTATTGTTTAACTTTGAATAAACTTTATTTTGGCGGTTGTGATTATTGCTAATATTTATTTTATAGCCATTTTAATTGCTGAAATAGTTTATATTCATGTTTATGTGTTAATTTTGTTATTTTTGTTCTCTTTGTGCGCGTATCACCTGGGAGCCGCTTATTGGACACCAAATCGTATTACTGTAACATACATTTCCTTATTGCGAGTAACATTTAGCGTATATTTTAACAAAATCGAACTGCAGATTCAAAAGATATTAATGCAAAGAGATGGAACTAAATTTCTAAGCTTAAAAATTGCTCAACAGTAACGCTATTCAAACTGTTTGTTACATATGACATATGTGCTGCTCAAACTGCACGCCATTCAATTGCCTCAAACTGTGTCGATACGTAAAAATTTCTTTAATTCTCGGTGATGCCTTACCTATGCAAAAGAAACATACAATAATAATAAATATTTTGAAATACACAGAACAGAGCACTTTATTTGAATTGCTTTATAAACCTTTTTTTTTTTAAACATTCTAATAACTTCACACAAAGCTGCTTTAAAATGAAACAAATTGAAGGGTGTTCATTGGTGCGAATCATTTAAAAATTTTGTGTACTTAATACACCAATTGCGTGCATTTCCGCTTCATTTCCTACTCATTGAAAACGAATCCTTGTCTCTCTCCATATAGCATTTTTTTTTTTTCATTAACGTTGATAATTATCGCAAAAAATGTTAGAAAGGATATAAGGAAGCAATGCATTCGACAAGTTAATTCGCGCACAACTTGTTACAATATTTAACACTTACTTAGCCAAGTCTCTTCTAAAAGGCGAAAATCATTAGAAATTCAAGCATCATTCGTTGAACACACTAAGCTCTGTCGCACACTCCCTCTGGCGCGTTTCAGGAATTCAGGCTTTATTAATCGAAAAAGAAAATCTCATTTAGCAACTGTTCGTGTCAAATGCAATAAGACAGACGAACTGACAGGATAAAAATGTGGAAACAAGCAAATAAAAATGAATGAACCAATCAATGCCAATAGAACACACATACATATATATTTCTATGTAGGTATATTTCAAGCAGCATCCTTGCCTTTTGTTTAACAACTAATTCCCAATTTTGGTGTCGACTGGAAAGCAAAAAAAAAAAAAAAAAAGGAACCTAAAAGGACTAAGACCACTCGATTGTCTGTCAAATGTAAGTCCTGTTTGTTTGTATGTGTGTGTGTGTGTTGAAATCGGCAATTTCCTTTTCTTATTAAATGTTATTTGTATTTTACTTTAGTCGTCGTTGGTCTGTTTTGTTTTCTATATCTGGCATCCAATTACAAGACACAAACATTCACACATGAAGATACGCACGCTGTCCGTCTGTCTGTCTGTCTGTCCCTATCGAGCATCAGATACATGTTATAATTTGGACCAAAGCAGCGCGACCATTCCGACCGTTCACAGCAAGCATCATCCATTGCGACACGTGTGCTGCATCTGTTTTCGAATTGTTTCCTGCTTCTTTATTCAGTGGCATGAGTGAGAGTGAAATCGATTCATTTTGAAATGGATTTCTGGAATGAACTTGTGCCTCTCAAACGTAGAATATACATTAATATAGTAAATCTCAAGAGTAAATCTAAAGTACGCCGCTGCCGCTATCAACATTATCGTCATCGAACGTTTGCTTGAAGTTTACTTGTCGTCGTCGTAATCGAGAAGTTAAGGTCATTGAGTTCTTGGCACAAAAATAAAAATAGAAAAAAAAAAGTTGTATCAATGGGTCACCTAAAGCAAGAAAGATTTTGCATAAAAATTGCTTGTGATCGTCTCGTTGCGACATTCAAAGCATACCAAATGCTAAACTTCATTACAAAAAAATTGGTTAAGGTCGTGCAGTAGCAACCAAGCGAAAAAATAATAACATCCATTTCCATATATGTGTGTACCTACATACATATATGTTTTATATTTTTAGAGGGGTGAGCCGCCGCCTAGTAGTCGAGTGTGAGGGTTGCTGCATTGCATCTCATTGGATCAATCGCTCTTTTCGTTCTGCTGAGGGTTGCTTGCTCTTTGGCCATTTGCGTCGTGACCCTGGGTTATGTTCATTCCTAGCTAAACCAAATGGGTTTAAATTTTTTTTTTTTTTGTTTTGTGTTTTTTTGCACGCTTCAAAATAATCATCAAATTGTAAAAAATGAGAAAAGAAAACGGCTCAGCTATAATAAAAAGCGGCAGCAGCAGCATTTGATGAGTATGTAACAAGCAACATAAAATGCGAACAAAAAAACGGGCAACAATAGCATCAGCAGGCTTAAATGGGGAATATGTACAGAAGTGCGTACACTGGAAACAAATTTACATATGTTACAAAAAAAAAAAAAAAAAAATATTATATATAAATAAATAAAATGTTTGCGCTTGGGACACACAACTGAAGTAAAACTTTTTGAGGTATCCTCGTCGCATTCACTAAAAATTTATCAATGAATTCATTACATTTATTGTACTACCCTCGCTAAAGAAGTTTTACTTCAAAATGAAAAAAAGTTGTAAGCAGTGTTTATTAAATTTGTTGAACTGCCAAAATATTTGAAACAGCGAAGGAAGCATTGGAGATACAAGTAGATCCACTCAAATCCGTCGGATTGTATCTCTATCTGAATGAAGCATACTAAGAGAATAAGAATATCTATGTGTCACACTGTTACAACACTATTTACCAAGAAATATTTATTATTTTTCTAGAAATTCTTTTTGGTACATTTTATATTAAAGTACGCCTTGACTAACCTCGGATAAAAATTAATGTGTTTGTACGTTTGTTTCTATCTTTTATAGATTAATTTGGGAAGCTATTGAGTACACTACGGTGTAGAGTATAGGCATAATACATCTATTTTAAAATATAATAATCGCGATCAACGGTCTTTCAGTTATGGCCACATTTAGAAAGGCGCCTGGTCATTCCAATGAGTGCACGATCGTCCTCCAATCAAGTTTGGGCTTCCATTTAAACTATGCGGGCTGGAGCTCTTTCATCCATTCGAATGAGGTAAAGCCGTGCCCAGTGCAGCCGCTGGAATTTTATGCGTTGGACTATGTCTACCTCATCAAATAGCTGGAACAGCTCGCGGTTCATACGGGACCTAAACTCATCGCAGACTCCAATAGGTCCGAAAATCCTGCGAAGAATTTTTCTCCGTCGCTGTTTCAACTGACTCAATCACGGCCCATGCCTCTGCATCATACTATAAATTTTAATTTTCGTCTTTCGAAAGAGGGCTTTACTTCTCATTTGCTTGCTCAGCCCAAAAAAGCATCTGTTTGCAAACGTGATTCTTCGCCTGATCTCCAGGCTGACGTTGTTGTTGCTGGTTATCTCGGATGCAAGATAGACGAAGTTTTCTACAACACCGAAGTTGAAATTCTCCATCGTCACTGACTGTCCAAGACGCGATGACGGAGTGCGAGAAGACACCAAGTACTTCGTCTTGTCCTCATTCATCGCTAGACCTATGAGCCTAGACTGTTTTTTAATTTCTGAGAACGCCGTTCCGATGATATCGATGCCATCTTCCTTTTGAAAGATCGAGCCCGACATTCTCTATATCTACGGGCACTGGCATAGGATGTATTCCATCAGATTATTGAAAAAATAGCACGACAGAGCATCGTATTATATCAGTCTTCTGAATAATATTTCTGCGTTAGGTTTCTGTGTGTGTTGGTGGGTGATTGTCTAAGAAGTTGTCTGAAATAGCCACGGGAGGATGAGCGCCCGGAAGGAAGAGTTTGAGGAGTGCGTGGTTTTTTTTACTTTTTTTTTTTTTTTTTTTAATTCGCGGAAGGTAAAGTGTTCCAATCGGACAGTGCTGTGGACGGAACAGCGGGGAGAGCATATTGAGGAATATTTGCTGAGCATAAATTCTTGGCTTTCTTCAAAATAAAACCCATATGCGGCTAAAGGTTAATTATTTGAATTAATATACTGTGAAGCCTACCTTATGCGGAGAAGGTAACTGCAGATATAAGGGCATCTAGCGACACGAGAAACATACAGTATTTATGCAAAGTGGAGCTCGCTCGAAAAGTGACAAAGCCTGTCAAACCCTATTTGAAACGCTCTTAAAAATTGCTTTTAAAAGACCCTCAATTGGAAAGTTTTCAGAAGGTTAACCCTTAAATAGTTGAGACTCTTATTAGTGTGTCCACAAAAACGTAGGGTTTCCAAAAAATATCCATGTTCTCCGAGGCTTCAGAGTCTTTATCTCTCATGGTTTGATTATTAACAAAAACTAGTTTTCGGCTATTGCGCGTGCATACCTATTAAACCGTTTTCAAACGCTTCTAAATTTTTTTTTTAATAGAGCCTTAATTGGAAAAGTTTTCAGAATTTAAAAATTTCCAGTTTAAATGCTCAATAATACCTTAACTTTCTAACCTCTAAAATGTAAATGTTTTTCGACTCTTAAGTAATAGAACCCAAGGTTCGAGTTCGATGAATAACAATTTTAAAAAAAAAAACCTTTTAGTATAAAAAATGTTTTTTTTTTATTTAATTTTTTTTTTTCAATCTTTTGTACAACTTGACAACCCTTCAAAAAGAAATATAAATTGGTAAAATGAACAAAAAATTCTTTCAGACATTACAATGAACTTTTGTGAGCAGTGCTGCTGCCGCTCAGTGTACTCGTTTGTATGCGCTGTGCGTTACATTTGAAGGCGGTACGCCAAGGGTCGCACCTTATGTTGGCAAGTGCAAAATAATAGCAAACTCATTCAATTTTATGTGAACGACGGCTGCGAGCGCTGGGGTAATGTAGGCGGCGGCAAGTATGATATGAATGCTTTATTATATGGTACAGCGCGTGACATTTCCGAGAGCAGCAGGGCGGTTCTTTTTTTTTTTTAAGGCTATTCATTTCTTTAACTCCTTGTTGCTGCTGCTGTTGCTCTGACGCTTTATGAGTGAGTGTTGCTGTATATATGTATATGTGTACGTGTACTTGTATTGTAGAGTTGTCACCTTACCCATATGCTTTTGTTAAGAGTTGACATTTATTTATATGCGCCTCGAAACAAGCTACGCAGCATCCAAGGCTCAACAGGACAGAACACGTCACGACTATGCAAGGCACATTAAGGATCGCAGTCCGCAGCCAGCAGCCAGCATAGCCTGCCACCCACTGAAACTTCTGCGCCGTTGGGTTTCTAAAAACAACAGCCCATAATAAGGATCTAACCCCATGCACCCACTTACCGCCCACTTCATACACTTGGTTGCTTTCAACCCTGCTGCGATGTGGCATGGTTGAAAACACATATTTAGAAAGGTGTGTCGCTGTATGTATCTGTGTGTATATTGCTTTTGTTTTTGTACTGCGTGCGTGAACTCGAGACTCGAGAGCTGGGCTATGCACGGCAGCAGCATCCTTTCACCTCGTCTCATATATCTATGTATGTGTTTTGTGTGGGTATCGATGTACTTGACATGGTCGAGCGTTTATGTTGCGTATAATTTAAAATCAATATTTTTTTTCCTACTTGCACCGACAAGCCTTTGTTGTTACGCTACTACTTTGTGGCGCTTCATTTAGTTTTTGTACAAAGTTTAGTTTGCAGACGGTTTCTCTTTTTTCTATTCAACTGCCAGCGCCAGCGTCAACGTCATCGCCTCGATCCGTAGTCGACTTCCTGTAGACTTCCAAAAGAAAACACTCTTGAACCGCTTTGTACTTCGACTTCTTTTTCTTCGTCTGAAAGGTGGCTGGGATGGGGTGGAGTGTTGTGGACCAGGACTACTTACACTACACATCTACAGTGCTTCAATTGAAATTCCACTTGAGTTTCTACTACACTCTTTCCTTATCAAATGAACGCCAAGGCGCTAACAATGGCAAAATATTTATGCCTTAATTTTATTTATGTTTCGACTTTATGTATTTTATATTCTCATTTCTTGTGCTCATTTTTATGTTTATGTTTGCCACACGCTGCCGGCCTGGCCCGGCCCAACAATCGCTTTTTCGTCCCGTGCCGACTTCCGTTTCCGCTTTATTTGCATAATTTTGTAGAATTTAATTATTACGCTACATATTTCATAATTTGCATAAATTGTTTTGTTTTTAGGGTGTTTTATGTCTTGTTTTGTTTTTTTTTTTTTTTTAAGCCAAGGTGAAGAAAAGTTTTATTTTAAGCCGAAGTAGTAGATTCCTTTCTCACAATTGTTTTTTTTTCGGATGCTTGTTACTTTGCAGCTGCTTTTGTTTTAATTGCTTTGTATTTGTTGCTTTATGTTAAATATTTAAATATTAAATACATAATTTTAACACGAAAGAACATTAAATTTTTTGGCAGCGAAGCTTAAATACTTTTTGATTTAACCATGAGTATAATTTATATTCGAGGAGAGACGTACAGAAAGCATCACACAGTATGGAACAGTGTAAATAAATTTTATCTTTAGTTTAGTCAATATTTCAAAGATTTCGGAAGTAGCATGTAAATGTATAAAATTATTTGCAAACATCTCTAGGAGTAGCGTCAATTACACTTTGTGATGCCTCCGTTTCACAAATCTTTCCACAGATTCTGTGTGACAAGGAAATTCAAGAGTTACCAAACTCTTTTCTTTTCTCATGATTTAAAGGTCCTCAAGATGGAAATTCAAGAATTTCCAAACTGTTTTTTTTGCCATGAGTTGATGAATCTCTTTAGAAATATGTCGATTATTAATTGAACAATATGTTTGGCTCCTTCCTTAAATGAAATCTTTTGCTTGATTAGAAACCAACCACGTAGTTGATAAGCAATTGCAAATTTTTGGTAGATTAAGGGGAACATATGTACTTAAAAATACTCTGTGTGTACGATTAGCAAAAGTAAGCCATTTTTCCAGGCTTGCAGTTTGCTAGCTCACAGCTACAGGAACCAGTTGATACAGCTTGAAGTATCTCATAAAGACATTTTTGATACATACTAAGTTCATCAATTACATTTTTCGGCAATTCAGTCAAATTACCATCCACTGCACAAAAAGACAACCTGGTTTTATTTTATCAAGCAGCTAATGGTTTTACAATGGGTACGAAATATTCTCTTGGTCCCGAAAGTAGATCATCTAAAGTCAAGAATAAATTACGAAGGGGTAACTCATTGGCATGAAGCATAGACACACACACCATTGTAACGGTTTTTCCAAAAACTACTCTAAATATTGAAACAAGCCACCTTTCCAACCGGTGTTAGCTGAAATTCCGTCATATCCAATGCAAATCAAGTCATCTAAATTCCAACCTTGACCCTCTAATAAAGTTGAGAATTCCCTTTGCAGTTCCATAACGTTGTGTGTCCCAAATAAATTGAAAGATAGAGATGAGAGAGTTTCTGCTAAGATAGAGATGTGCTCTTCTAAAACTACGCTGCGATGTTAACGATGCCCTATTTTCTCATTTGTCAAAGTCTTGTCTTTTTGTCCGTCTAAGTAAATGCTTTTTATAACAATATTTCCATAGTCTTTTAAAGTTTCTCTCCGGGCTAGCGATAACTAGAGTTAAATTTCCAGTAGAAATCTATCCGACGTCAAACAAAAGTGCAGAGGTAACAGCAGCAGCAGTTCGGGTCGATAAACCGTATCTATCACAGAATTTAGCAACTGTTGGCGACGGCAATGTATTCCGAATGGCCATTGAAGTCGATGGTGACTCAGTCGAGTGCATGTTTGTCGGAGTTTTTTTCTGTTGTGGAATAAGTTTCTATGGAAGATTCACACACCGAATCTTCATCACAATTTTCTAAAACACGAAATTTTTGCTGTCCTTATTGAGTCTTCATTTTGACTCTGCTTACGTTTAATTAATCTAGCCGTTTGTTATTTTCCTTTCATTTCTTTGATCCATTAAAAAAATTATTTCATTGATGAAACCCTTCTTAGGTTTTAAACACGAACAATATTCAAATGAAGAACATTTGCGAGCAGCAACGTGATGACTCTTAAATAGACAACAGTTTGGTTTGCTTTTGCGGTATCTTTTCCAATGGAGGTACTTTCCGAAATAAGATTACAGTAATTGAACTGGTTCCTTAGTTACAATTGGAATCGAAGCAATGGTTCAAATATTATTGATATCTTCAAAGACAGTCGCATATATATCTGTATTCGATGGATCTTTTGTATTATACTTCAATTGTAGGTCGTTCTTAACAAATAAAATTAATTTAATTTATGTATCTTATAGTTGGTAGCTGTCGATCATTAAGTTCATGGTTCCAATATATTACAAGTAATTTAACTACAAAATTCGTTTAAACACTGTGCCATAAAATTACTTTGTATACGAAGTAAGCACTCTCGATTCAAATCAACAAAGTTCTCGAAACCAATTGAAACTTTAGGAATTACAAATTTTGGGGATGTAGTATACCAATCTGTCTTGCCCGAAGTATCATTGATATTTTTGATGTCCCTCCACTTCAATGTCTGATTGAAATTATGAAGTAATTTCAAACAAAGTGGCCTCAAGCTTTAAATATCAGAAAAATTAAAATTAATGCTAAGTTTTTTGAAGAATTTTGTTTATGTTTAAATTTTTTATCATTGATCATTTGATCATTTTGGTCATTGATCGAAAAATATGAAAAATTTTTATATTCTCACACAAAACAAAATTTTTAATCAATAATCTTTTAACTTAAAACCGTAGTTTTTGTTAAAATAAAAAATTTTGGAATAACATATCAAATAAAAAAGTCTGTAATTCAGATTTAAGTCTTTAATAAAGTATTACACGTCCAACTGAAAAACGCTTTACAATTTATTTACACTCTGTATAAAGCGTAAAAAAAAAGTGCAATTTGAATACATTGTAAATATTTAAATGTTCTAATCTATTCCTATTGATTTCTTCGTTGCACTGACTCGGCTTATCTTTAAAATGCGTTTATAAATGAAATAGTATTGTATTTGCATATATCACTTGCATATATTTCAAGCTCGTCATCAACAATGTCATTAATTTTATTGCAGTTATCAGCAAAACAAGTTTTGATTGCATAACAAATGGGCGCAAGCCGTCCATCCGTCCGTTCGTCTATTTCTAATTCAAATGCAAATTTATGTACATACATATTACTTCATAGTTGTATGTCCGACGACGACGACGACAACTCAATATGAATTGTAATGTATTATTATTATTTTCAACACTAATAGAGTCATGAATTGTGCCATCAAATCAGAACGAACGGAAAATGCAAATAATTAAATTGATTGGGAAAATCTTATTTGCCAAATTTATATTTTTTGGCTCTGATTGCATTTATAGAAATTCTTAATCTGCACAAATTTAATCAATTCGTTTTAATTTCTCGTATATTCACGATTCGTTGTTCTAATTACACTGGGTGGGGAGATGTTTGGTTTGAACTTTGCGTTTAGTTTTATCTACATATAGAAAAAGTTGAAAAATGTTTTAAGTTAAAAATTGCTGTCGAATCTGCAAATAATTTGACATAAAACAATAAAGTTGGCTAAACTAATAGAATTTATTTTTAAGAATTTTAAATTTATGTTCAGTGGTCGAAAACAAATATTTATGTATAAAAAACTAACAAAAATTATAGGAATTTATTGAAAGTACAAATATTTTTTTACTTACTTTGAGATTTCCCCCAAATGCACATTAAAATTTTATATAAAGAATCTCTGAATCTTATTGCTTCTTGCGCTTACCATTTACAGGTTACTTTAGTCTCAATAGTATTCGACATTTACTCATTAATTTAAATGAAAAATATTTTTGTTTAATAGTTTTGAATGATTTACCTTCATCATTGTGCGATGTTATTTATCTCAGCCGCTAAAAATCTGATCCGTCAATTTTTTTGAACTGAGTCAAGTCTATTAGTATGAATGGTACCTTCTCTTCTGTGACCATTTGTAAATAGGCTTCTTCTACTTTGAAAAAAGAAAGTACAAAGGATTTTTAATTTTTTTTTTTTTCTTTTTTCCTGCTCCTTTGCATAACATAGTATGTATATAAGCACCTGCACAAGACACCTGCAAATGCCTTACTTAATTAAATTAAATCAATTTTACGGCCCATCACGTTCAAACCTCAAATCAAATAACAAAATTTTTATTTGTTGACACTTCACGGTTGAAAAGATATTAAATACATTTTTTTTTTCAATTTTATTATAAAAATCAATTATAAAAATTTTGTATTCATATTAAAATAAAAATTTGAATTTAATTAACCTCCAACTATAATAAATGCGAAAGTTTGTATGTATGGATGGGATGTATAGATGGATGGATATATGTTCCTCTTCTCGTTTAAACTACTAAACCAACTGGTATGAATTTTGGTTTAGATATAGATGGGACGATGGAAAAGAACATAGACTACTTTTTGACAAAATTTGAGGGTTTGATACCCCACCCGCCATATAAGCGATAAACAAAATTTGTCATAACTTTGCAACCATTAAAGGTACAGAGATGAAATTTGGTATACATATTAAGAGAATCAGGAGAATTAAACCTGTTAAGTTTAGTCAAAATCTGGGGGACGAATCGCTAAATTTGGTATAGTATATTCTAATAAAATATTACAATATACAGATTTGATATAACCATTAGCTAGTCCCCTCTCAGATTTGTATGAAAACTTTTTTGTTAGAAACGCCAAAATTGAGGTATCTTGCGCGAATTCTAATCAAATAATCTATATAGGTCCATATCCAACCACTAAATGTCTTTCCAATACATATACAAAAAATATACAAATATACATACTTAGGCCTAGATGAACGGGTGAGTGAATAAGAAAAGCGAAGGATTATATTGTTATGTTTCTGCAGCCTCCTTCTTGTCCTTACTCCGTGATTATGTCGCCCTCTTAGGAGCCTTTGCGCAAGTTGGTTCGGATGATTTGCAAGTTTGAACAGATATACAGCAGCTAAGCGGTTGATAACATCTCCGACTCTCGATATCTGGAGTCCTTTTTCAATATATCTATTCCAGACATTCTTGGCAAAGTTTGAGACTGCACTAAACGTATTTTATTATGTTTCGACTTTGCTACTATGCCGTATACCTGAATACCATATCTCCAGATGCGTGCCGGAATAACTTTATATATGTTCGTCTTATTGGTTAGCTCTAGTTTATTCCGGAGCCAAGCCATGCTGCTCGCCTTTGTCATGTGGTGCCAACTACCTCAGTTATTTGGCGCTTGAAAGTTAGACGCTTGTCCAGAGTGACGCCCAGTTATTTGTGAGCATCCTTCTGGGCTAAGAGCTCTCCATGTAAGAATACCTCAGGAGAGGTGTCTTTTCTAAGTGTTTATGTGATTGATACACACATGTCAGGGTTTATAGCGGTATTTCATCTACAGGCTCAGTTCTCAAATCTTTTTAAATACATCTGGAGGAGACGCATTTGTCACTGGCCAGAACTGTAGTGACATCTGCAACAAGTAAGTTGCTGGGGTCGGAGATTTGTATTTTGTCTAATGATGGCATGTTATGTGTATACAGGCTGTAAAGAGTTAACCCTAACACGCTACCCTGAGGTATACCATCTCTGACTCTCTTTACTTGAGAGCACAGGCCGTTCTGAACAACTTTGAAAGAGCGCTCGTGAAGGTTGAAGCTTAATGTGTAGACATTGCTTGTCGTAATGGACTGAATTGAGCTTCATATAATTTCATGATCCCTCACGATCTTTTTTGAATCTTATGTGCAATTTTTTTTCTTGAGCAAACAATTTCCAATTCAAACTTTTTCGGAATGGTTCTGATATGCATTTTCAAATTTTTTATGCTACTCTATTCTTGCATATTTTTAGTAGGAGTTTAGGATCTTCCTTTACATAAATATTTTAAATATTTTTGCAACATCAAAACACATTTTTCATAAATAAAAAAATTGATTTGTTGTCTAGTTTTGCAGTTATCGCCAATTACAAATCTATTAAGTTATATGCTTGTTTTTTATTAGCTTTTTTCTTGCTGATGTTTTGTTTTATTTTTTTTGTTATAAATGGAAAAAATCTAAATGCAAATCAATTGAAATAAATCATAATTTACAACACAATTGATTTATTGACGCACGAAAACCCAGCATAATAACATATAAAGAGCAAATAATTTATCGCATACAAATACAAAAATTTCAATTTTGCCAATAAAGCAAAAAATTGTGCCGAGAAATCAATTGTGTGCTTAATCGACTAGAAAAAAAATCCGGCGAGTTTAATTTAGTATAACGACTTAATCCAATCTGGCGCAAATAAACTGTGCGCTTGTATTTGAACGACCAAAGAGTAAAAAAAAAAAAAAAATAATAATAACCTTTAAAAAAAAATGCAATAAACCGAAAAAGAAAATTAAGAATACTGCACGACTTCAAGATACCCTGTGACGAGGAAGGAAGCATCTATTTTTAGATTTTTTTAGATAGATTTGTATTTGAAATACTTTATTAGAATTTATATTATTTACTTAAGAACGAACTTAATTTCAATTTCCAGCTTAATTAAGAACACAAATAAATCATACAAAGACACAAAAAGTTTCGAGTGTGATAACTTCATTAAAGATGGGCTGGCGCTTATATGCCTAACTCTTATAGTATTTCTGATATCATTGCAACTGCTCGACTGTTCAAAACTTTGTTTAGCCTTCAACGACCTCTCTACACTGTTACATATCATAGCAAATATAGAATATACTCTTTAATTCTACAATTGCAAGGTATTTATGTTAAAAAAGAAAAATGAAAATTTATTTTTCTGGAAAATTAATATCATGCGTCAATTTGTTGCGCAAAACTTTGACGATGATTGTCGGTGAAAAGTTTGCATGCCAGGCATTTCAAGTGAGTGGGTCAAAAGTGTAGAATAAAAATGTGGGCTGAGGGGAAAGAAAGCGCACACTTTATGCCGCCATTAACTCAACTCGTGCGTTGACGTTGATAAAGCCAATAAGAATTTGTCGAGCGATATGTGCAGCAAGCAAAATGGCAGTCAAGTCAACCTGCTATGCCAACTGCTGCCGACTGTCGACTGGCAACGAAAGCATATCGTTCTAATATTTAACTGTGTGTGGGCGTATATATGTGTATGTGTTTGTGTGTTTAGGTGTATGGGTGTTTGTGGTTTTGCGTTCGATAAGATAAGCCAAGCAGAAATGCTAAACCGGCTAAACCAATTGTCTTTAACCCCTTTTATCATTTGCGTTGAAAACCAATGTCGGAGCAGCAGTATATGCTGTCACGCACACAAGCGTTCCGCTGCAGCTACATACTCATACATACCCTACATATGTGTTGATGCTTTGTTGTTTGTGCGCGTCTGTGTGTAAGTGTGTGTGTGCTACGCCATTTTGTTGGCTTTTATGCTTCAATCAAAAAACTTTCTGACATGCAAAACGCTTAAATGTTTTTCTTGAAGCCATTTTATGTTGACTGCTTTTTGTGTTTTTTGTTTTTGTGGTTCTAAGGTTTTTGTTATTTTGGAAATTTGGTCTTGTTGGTCGTTTTTTTTTTTTTTTTTTGTTATTTTGGAATATGCAGCGTAAATTTCATATCGTTTTATGGTATCTGTCGCATCTTCTATCATTACAAAAAAAAAAAACGACTTTATATGTGGTTTTATATACACATTTGTTTTGTTTTTTGTTCATATTAGATGCCAATCAAATGTTCAGAAAAATGTTTAAGAAGCAGCTGAAGATTGAAAAAAAATCAACATTCTTCAAATGTTTTTTTGTGAGGTGTGGCGTTTAGTTTTTTATTTTTATTTTGTCAATACAAACATTTTTAAATTCAGTAGAGTCGAATTTTTTGTACCGTTCACCGAAATGAACAAACATAAAAGCTAAAGTCAAAAAAATAAAATAAAAATATTTCAAGATCGTTTTGACTTTCAGCCATGCTTAAATCAGCACAAGAAATCACTTTAATATGCAGCTGTTACTGTTTTATATTCTTAAAGGTAAACCATCTGAATTATACTATGTGCATCTTGAAAAACGGTGACCATAATCATCTTTGTTTCCTTTTCGGCTCGAAATCGAATAGATACTATTTGATGGATCTGAATTTCCTTCTCTGTTTGGAAACGAAATGAAAAATGCATGCAAAACAATTGTAGCCAATATTTATATCCATACTTAAGAACTGACATTAAACTCGAATATATTATAACTAGATTTATGCGTCTCGAGATGTATTATATATGTAGCTCCACATTTAGTGAAACAAAGGCAGCCTATACGGATTCAGCAGCAGTTATCATTAGCAAATTCTCCACTATAATGACGCATATCTGACTTGGCATCGCTCCAGAATGCAAATATCTACCCTCTATTAAATATAAGTCGCCTCGTAGTGCAGATCAATGAGATTCTCTTGCAATATCCACATAATTCTGGCGCTGTTTATATGCGTTCTTTTCATGTCTAAACAATGCTGAACTGCAATAGTTTTAGAACAATGTCCGGGCGAAGTCTTATATGAACCTACAAACTGTTTTCGGTCATGTCTGCACTAGCGGCTGTGATCTTTTGCGCATTGACGCCAGATTATGATTTCTTTAGGTCTTCCCATAAACCATGTGTGCTGGAGCTCTGTCCTCCATCCGCATAAAATGGCCAACACACTGCAGCCGCTGGAATTTTATTACCCTCATCAAATAACTCATACCGCTCACGGTTTATACGGGACTGAAACTGGCTGCTAACTCTAATAAGTATGTCCAAAAAATTGGCGAAGAATTTGGTGGAAGTCTTTACTGATACAAATCTAGTTCCTAAGTTGTAGTTGATGGGGAACTGGACAACAGTCAACGCTATACAGTTTATTTGAGTTTCGGAAAACGTGTTTACAATCCAAACTATTCCAAATCGCCTCATGCTTCAAAGCATAATAAGCCGTTTTAAAATTTATGAAACATAGGTAGGGAGGTCTCCGTCACTCAATACCATACGCGTGATCAAAGAACACGGTCCATGCAGAAGTTTCGAGCTCCGAAGTCAGTTTACTCCAAACACAGCATAACTGCTTGGCCTAGTTTTATGATTGAGGCAATTACTTTGTTGACCCTGATGTTACGAATGTGTCGCCAATAGTTACACTCAGAAATTTTTGTTAAAAATGAGATTAAGATTTTAGCATTAGGATCTCCAAAAATTCTGGAGATATGTTATTTCAGTCAACACTCCAAAATTTTGATCGTTTATGGAACATCCGCAATGTCTGCGCAGTTAACGTGGCTGTGATCTCTCATCTTTCAGGTGTCGCAACTGCAATTCGTCTCAGTGTAGAATGGACTTTGAAAGCAGTTCTACTTACTTTAAGTCTATGAATGCGTTGGTAGTTAAGAAATTTGCATTAGTCATTGGATGCAATTCATTTCCGCAGCTGCTGCATCTCGGATGGTGAAATACTAACTCAAAAGTCGTTATTCTGCCCATATCACATAAAGTTGGTTAGATCACAGGCCACAACTAATCAACTAACATCGCCCTTTCCGCTCTATAGACTTAGTACAGTACACTCTTATGTTCCATTGAAGGATGAGAAATCCAGACCTTTTCGTTAATAAGCATATATCATCAAAATTGTCTACATATATGGACGAATTTAAAAAGATTTGATGCAACAAATTAAGGCTTATGGTTATTAACATTTAAATCTATCAATGCTTCAGTGATGGCTTTTGTTTATAACAATGTTAAAAATTTAATTATTTTTTCAAATAATTTTTCTTTCATGGAAACAATCCAATAGCGAATAGCTTTGGTTGATTTGCTTCTACAGATTCCATGCTGTAAGTTAAGAGAAAGAACATAAGTGGTTAGCTTGTCACCATTTCATTAATCTAATTGGTCTAAAGTCTTTTGGGTGTATGAGGCTTCTAAAGCCATGACCATCAAACGCTTTTGATCTCGAGCCATTTAAGTGCGTCGCATCCGTCAGAAAATATGTTCTCATAAATTTTCTTAACCTAATTTATGTCTGTGCAACTAGTTTCATGGAATTGTGTTTAAAATATTTTATATGGTCTCGTTTCTTGCGTGGTTTATAGTATATAACAATCTATTTTATACTATCCTCTATTGGAGACTGAAGTAAAGCTTTTGCTGCGGGGCTAAGAAAATCTTTCTTAAGACTAGATTAACCCATTTGTTTGAAACATTTGTGCACCTACCACCATTTAATTTGAAAGACATCTCGGTTAAAATATTCCTAAGTCTTGTAGCATTCAAAAATGTTTCAATTAAACTGCAAATTTTCACCATAAGCTATTTCTATTTTGAATACTGAGAATGTTGGACTTCTATAAACTTTTCAGGTAAAAAAATGAAATTAAATTCAGAATAATTTGAGTATATTTACACAAATATTTCAAACCAGCTCAAGATCACTTAAATCTGTCTATTTGTCTTATAAAAATTATTGTTGATCCAAATTTAAGTTTGAAAAATAATTGAACATCACTTGAAATGCTTTACAAATTTTTCAATCAACTAATGATACTTATGTCATACTGTCAAGAATGTGTGTAGAGGATACAAAAAATCATACGTCTTATGAATGTATGTAAATATTTTTATATGCCATCAATTTTTATGGTTTTGTAATGAGTTTGCGTTTTCTTTTTATATCAATTAAAAACAATTTAAAAATATTGAAAGTGCTTGGTCTGTAGTAAGTACTCAATATGAATGACGTCTTAATTTGTTTCAATTTGTTTCAATTATGATGACAGTTCGTCATAAGTTTTTTGTTTTTTTTTTTTTTTTTTTTTTGTTATGTGGGGACTTAGTTTTAAGTGCATACTAAATAAAATAATGGATTTTAAATAAAAGAGTTTAAAATAATTGTGTTTATTAAATTTTTATATTTTAAAAGAATATTTAAATAAATTTTTTACTAATTTTATAATTTCTGCTCTTTTATTTGCAGGTATGTTTATTTTATTGGTCACTTCTAAACTAAATAATAAACTATAAGGTAAACCGAATTAAGCGTTTTATTTTCTACGAATTTATTTAATATTTTGCATCGAGATGATCCTCAGAGATGAAATTAAATGGAAGGCTTATTTAAACTAATGAAACTTTATCGGATCAGCATCAGGAAAAAAGTCAACACTCCACCATAATAAATAAATTAAAATCTATGTCCAGAAATATTTAATGCAAACACTGGCAGTGTATAAATCTCAAAAATTGTCTATAAATCATAAAAAACTCAGGTGGATCTTCCGATATTCACACAAAGCAGAATAGAAAAAAAAAACACATTTAATTTTACTTAAAAATTCTTGTGGTGGTATTCTATTCTTTTGTATACCATCATTCACATCTTAAAAGACGCGTTATTAAAGAAGGCATCGGATTAATGGAGTCATCGGAAATCTGATTAAATATATATTCTTGATCAGTTTAACGAACTGCCGTGTATAAAGTCCGTCTGTCTATGTGTTGCTTAATTCTGGCTGAATTCCAGTAGAGATTTATTTGTACCGTAAGCGTATATAGTATCCATATTTATATGCCAAGTTAATTTTTTAAGGTAGCCCACAAACAATATCTTTTATAGGTTTTTGTAGTTGATATGGTGGCTTTTTATGGACGTGACCCTCACCATCCATTAAAGGTTTTTGTATGAAAAGCATCTGTATTGAAGTCGCTATCAGCCTTAAAGTAAATATAGTGTCTTCTTTTGATCGGCCGCTTCACATATAAATACTTATAGGCGTGTCTTCTCACATTTTAGGATAAACCAATACATATTCACCGCTCACTTATTCGTTTTTGTATGAAAAACTTCTTTTTTAAATTCAATACCAGCTTAAAAATCAAGATCGAAAGATTTATACACACACTTGCAACTTATAAATTCTTATAGGCGTGTCCCTTCATATTTTGAGGTAGCCTCCACACAAAGTAACCGCCCCTAACCAGCTTCACATACAAAAACTTTTAGGTATGTCCCCTTCACATTTTGGGATAGACCTATACAAATCCATCGCCCACTTAATATCAGCTAATAACTTCTTTATTCGCTATCGGCCTTAAATTCATTATGGTGTCTCCACAATTTTGGGGTATACCCATACAAATTTACCGACAACTAATAGGTTCTCGTATGTAAAGTTTATTTTAAAATTTTGCCCCTTCTCACCCTTCTCCATAAAATCCCCATCAATGGTAAAAATTTCTTCGGCACAAAAAATATTAAGTATGCCAGTATAGAGGTTACGTCTTTGTTAGCCAAAATCCAAAAACTTAATTAAAATCCTATGATACATGCGTCCTCGTCTTTTTCATACATAAAAATTGTTTTATAAAGCACTTATTCGTGTCGTAAGAAGTGGGAGGAGCAAAATACTTTTCGTCAGTACCATTTTTTCTTATTAATTTCCTACATTTTCGCTTTACACTGCTTGGTCATAAGCTGGGAAACATTTAATGTGTTTGTTAGGCGATTTACAGGGCCTCTTACAGTCGGTTATGCCCGACTCTTACTTGTTCTAGTTTCTTTTCAGCTTTTTCTATTTAAAATATAAATCATTTTAAACTTCCGGAATTTTTTTTTTTTTTTGGATTAAACTAATTTGTAAGAGTTTATTAAAATTTTGTTGAACTTTGGAAATTTTCCTGAACACCTTTCGAATATGATTTTACGCAAATGATCGCCTAAAGAACTTTTTTCAAAACATGCTGGTTTTTTGGATTTTTACTTTCATTTTTAATGGTGAATATTGACGATCAGGTCAACCAATGTCCGCGACTTATCACCATTATAACCCATACATGTCAAAATAAAAATAATCCGGCATAATGTGATGGTAGATTGGTGTGTATGATTTTTGGTACCTTCTCATAACCATAATTGTAATAAAAAAATCTGTTATCCATAGCGCTTTAATGGTCTCAATTGTTGGTAATCCACTGTCATCTTCACACAATTACTTTCCAATGAAGAAGTTTCTCGTGCATTTTTTTTAATAAAATAATTGAGTGACATTAATCTGTTAATTTGGTCATGGCTTTGTTCAGTGTCAATGAGCCGCTTGAGCTTAGAAGTTATTTTGATAACAATTAGGCTGACCTTTCAAACATAATTCGATCTGGCAACAGCTGTTAATGTCGAATGCTCGATGGAAGTATTCTTATAAACTATTTAAATGAAATAAAGTAATATGATATTCAAAATAAAATTATTAAACGGTTCAATAGAAGCTAAACTATCTCCCATTTTAAACTTCAGTCTTATACACCCTTCTTACTTCGACAACATTTACCTGCAAGCATAATAAATATTTCTATTTCAGTACTATTTAATTAAATTCCTTGAAATGAATTTTAAAAATTATAAAAATTAATTGAGATACTCAAGTGTTCTACAAAAATCACTTGTCGCCATGACAACAAACTCGGGGGAAAACGCGCCGGATTAGAAGCAAAAATATAAGTAAATATTAAGATGACTTTAGCCGACGAGCTAAGCTTCGAAATATAAAATCCAAAGAGCACACAAATACCAAATAATATAAGGCAAAACATTTCGTAAAAACAGCTCAAGGACAAAATCTTTAAGCGTGCGAAATATTTAATTAATTCTTAAGCTACAAACGACGGCGGCAAACAAGACGAACAAAATGAATATATTTCATAATAAAAAAAAAATCGTAAAGCGAAATAAACTAAATGGAAACTCTAGAAATACGAAATAAATTAATTTTCAACGCATAAAAAAGAATTCCATAATAAAGACAGCCCAAAGCTTCAGCAGTAACCGCAACAAAAGATGCGTATTAAAATAATGGACATCAATGTCAGATAGAGATACATCGCTCGAAAACGTTGATGGGTAATGATGATGTCGAGGTAGCAGTTTCGACAGCCGAACATCAAAAATATGAAATGATTTTTTGCGTATCATGTTAGTTGGGTTCAGCAGCATCGAGTTAATCATTAGACATTTGCTTGCTATCTGCTTTGCACATGTTTAGACAAATCATTTCAAGAGCTACGCATGAGATACAGCTTTTTGGGAATCGATGATTAATTATTACGCGTTGTCTATTTTATGCGTGTACCACCTATTCGCTACGATATATTTCAGCGGCGCTCTGAGTGATTACAAAATTATTATAATTTAATAATACAATTTATCGCGAACATAAATTTTTTTTTTCATTTAATTTGTTAGTAACAGCAGGAAGCATAAAAGTTTAGTTTAATTAACATAATGGAAGCAATTTGCAAATTGCGTACAAAATTAAATTTAATAAGTTTTATGTTTCCCTAAAAAAAAAAAAAAATATGTAGCTGGCTTAACATGTACCAGCTTTCGATGTATTTCAGTTTATATGTACAGGATTTATTATTTGTGGGTTCTGGTTCTGGCATGTCGAAAAAGCGTTGGGGTTAAGCATGCATGCTCTGTTGTATCGAAATTTAATCATAATGTAAATGGAATTTTTTGGTTTGTAAAAATGATTAATTAGGTCAGGAATCCAAAGAAACAAAATAAATTAAGAGGGAGAAAAAATCAAATAAATTAATAGGTTTTGAACTTTAAATAATTCTTATAAATAAATCTTGATATTGTATTAATATACATGTATTAAGTTAATTAACATAAGAAACTACACAATAAATAAGCATTAAACTAAAATTAATCAATATTTTAAGTTAGGCCTTAAAGCTTCTAAATTAATCTTATGTCTATGAAACGGTAGTCCGAATATTAAACTTTCAGTTTTTTTTTAATGTATTAAACAACACAAAAAAAAAAAATAATTAAGAAAATGGTAAGCACTCACGGCCAGGCTTTGATTTGAAACAACTTGATAGTAGTAAAAGAGAGACAGCGAGGTGATACATTTTTTCATTGTAAGCTTCTTTTCTGCAATTTTTTACCATCCACACATATTAGAAGATGGTATTAGCAGTTTTTCAGAAAGTGGTACAATAAAGCAGACATCGTGGTTCCCATAAAGTACATACAGATATTCTTAATAAAATCGAGAAAACGAGTCGCCTGTAGGTCTCTTTGTAGCAGCACATTTTGATTTTCTATAAATATTTTAGATATCTGACTGAATTCGGGTACATAGACTTATTTTTGTCCTAAACATTTAAAGCAGGTAATTGAAGATACTCAGCCTAATTATTGTTTTTTATTTATTTAGAACTTCTTAAGTTAGGTCAACATCGTTTTGCCCACTACTTACTTAAATGGCCGTCAACCTTCTTCCGGTCATGACCGCATTTAGGAAGGCGCGCAAGCCTCCATAGTCCTGTGCGTGCTGGCGCCAGTCGTTCTGAATGCCAAGTACGGAGAGATCTCTCCATACCTTGTCATTCCAACCCGGTCGTTCTATATTTCGGCGTCCTCCAATCAAGTTTGGGCCCCCTATATAAACCATGCGTGCCGAAACTCTTTCATTCATTCGAATGCAGCCGCTGGAATTTTTTGCGCTTGACTATGTTAACCTCATCAAATTGCTCGCGGTTTATACGGGACCTAAACTCGTCTGTTGACTCCAATTGGACCAAAAATTCTGCGAAGAATCTTCATCTCGAAGACTTTCAACACTTTTTTATCCGACTTAATCACGGTCCATGCTTCTGCACCATACAATAGGACCGAGAGGGGGCTTTACTTCTCATTTGCTTGCGCAGCTCAAAAACGCATCTTTTTGCCAGTGTGATTATCTCGGATCCTAGATAGACGAGGTTTTCTACAACTCTGAAATTGAAATTCTCCATCGTTACTGACCGTTCAAGACGCGATGACGGAGTGCGAGAAGACACCAAGTACTTTGTCATGTACTCATTCAGTGCTAGCCTCATGAGCCCCGTTTTTCAATCTCTGAGAACGCCATGCAGACTCGCCGTTCCTGATTGCCGATGATATCGATGTCATCGGCGTAAGCGAGCAGCATGACTTCCTTTTAAAAGATCGAGCCCGACATAATCTATATATACAGGCACTGACGTAGGATATATTCCATCAGATGATTGTAAACATCGGACGACAGAGCATTGTCCTGCCTGAAACCTCTCTTGGTATCATAGGAGTCGGAGAGGTTTGTCCTCACCCTAACAACGCTTTGCAATGTTTGCGAAATAGCGTCGTCATGCAAAGACGGACCATCTTTGCCTGGATAACTAGTGCAGACAGGGCGTCGAAAAACTTCGATCGTACCGGCGTGTCAAAAACGGCTTTATAGTCGAGAAATAGGTGTTGTGTTTCTTTGTTAAACTCATGGGTATTTTCCAAGATTTGGCGTAATGTGAATATTTAGTCACTGGTCGACCTATTTGGTCTGAAGCCACACTGATATCGTCCTATCAGTGAATCCGTATATGGCTTCAGCTTATAACACAATACATGCGACAGAATCTTATATTCGATAGAAAGAAGACTTATTCCGCCGTAGTTTGCGCAAACAGCGCGGTCTCATTTCTTAAAGATAAGCGAGCCCTGAAGCTCAGATGATCGACCATTTTTCGAACGTTTTTCTTTATTCAAGTCTTCGTAAATAGTGGTTCGAGGTGGACAATTTTTCCCATAAACTTATTTTATCAATTCGTGAGTTTCGGTAAAAGTTTTACCAAGCAAAAACAAAGAAACTTAATATTGTCTCTGTGTTCCATAGTCATTTTTGCACCGATGACAAAAACATACTGTCACATTAGACGCTATAACTCCACTTCCACTTTTCCAAATACCATGCAATTTTGAAGGGAATGTCAATGTAGGATATCCCTTTCCAACGCAGGTTCTCACCAAGATGTGGCGCCACCAGAAAATGCCCTGAAAAAAAAAATAATGGATATTTTGTGGTAATATTCTATTAAAAATTCATTTATTTAAATCAATATCAGCAAAAAAAAAAGACGATATAATAGCTTCCTATCCTTCATATACTAATAGACATGTCCCCCACTTTGTCCGAGTTTCTCCAGAAAAACCCACAATCCGCTTATGGGTTTTTTTATGAAATGTTCTTTTAACAGCTTAGAAGTCGATATGAAAGCTTCTTTTGGTCGTCTACATCACATACATATACTAGTAGATATGTCTCGCCAAATTTTAGGCTAGGTTCTATAAAAACCCACCGCTAACATAGTTTTTTTTTTATTTAAGTCAATATGTTGACTAATGGATGCTCCGTTAGCACACACATATTTAAAAGGCGCGTCCCCACTATTTCTGGGCAGCACTTTAAATCTGCTTTTTATCAGCTTTAAAGTAGGGTGACTTCAATTGACGGCGATTTTACATAAAGTATATATGTATATGTATTTTAATAAGTTTTTTTTTTAAATTTTTTTTGTGTCAACCCCAACATTTATTTTTTTATAGGCACACCTATAGAACTCGAACATTTGTTATTTTTAACATTTTCCTATTTTTTTTTTTTCTACTTTTCGTTTTAAATTCTGCATTTTCAATTCATGAAATCACGACTTCAGAAATCTAATTTTATGCATTCAAAACCACATTTGAAGCAATAAATTGAAAGAAGACAAATTGAAGATTAAACATCGCTGATAGTTTCACTGAATATATTTAAATTTTTGACTTTTTACATTTTGTGTTTTTTGTTTTTTTAATTAATTTATCTTCTTTTTATTATTTTTTTTTTTATTAATTGACACACTGAAACATTTTTATTGCATGTTGTTTTCCGATGTTCGATTGCAGAGAAGCAACAACAAACCGTGACATTTAATAATTTTTTTCATATATATTTTTTTTCTATATACATTTTAATTTTACGGCAGCAAAATGTGCCAAAAAAATTTCCGCAATGATATACAAAATGAAATAAAATTGTGACCAACAATAATTTTATACATGTATCTCTATATTTTTTTTTTGGTAGCTGCCAAAAATGATAATGTTCACCTTTGTTGCGCTGTACATCGTTAGTCATAATAAACTCATAAAATTATCACTGGTGGGATATCATGCTACATTGTAAGAAAAAAAAAAAAGGCTTCCGCAGTAATATATCCGCAGTAATATAGGTGACTCACATTGCTCATCCAAATATTGGTCAACCAAATTATTAAATTTTTTGTTTATTGAAATTCATCTCCCTTTTTTTAAATGTGTCATTTATCAATTTAAAATTTCTTCCCCCAATTGCAATTAACAACAATTTACGTATTTAAAAGAATGATAAATTTAAAGTTGAGACCGCTTTCGACAAAGCATGCCACCTCTCTTATATTCTGATCAAGAAGCACATAATATTCCCTATGGTGTCGTCTAGGCTTATATGAGTACAGATGTTGCATCAACTATGCCCAGCCCGTTATAAACACATGTACATGTATGCATTCAAGAGGAAGCACATACACTTACATAAGGGGAACTTAAGTACAAAGATATACGTTGTATATAAATTTCTATGAGGGTGTACGTAGAGTTTTAGGTGGAACCAAATGTATATTTATTTATGAGCCTGAAGCAGAAACATTTTATATGGATAGTGCTCGGATTTCGATGGAGAACATCATTCATCATTGAATTTTGATTGTTGTATTACAAAACAAGTAAGGAAATTTCAGTCGGGCGTAACCGACTGTAAGAGGCCCTGTACCAGTTCAGTTCGCCTAACAAACACATTAAATGTTTCCCGAGCTTATGACCAAACACATGACCACTTCTCACTGCGCGAATATGAATGAAAAGAAAAGGGGGGTCGTTCAAATTCAATTGCTTATAAAATCGTCATTTATTATCCGATTTTGATGAACTTTTCGGATTTTGGCTAAGAAGGACAATATCTCTATACTGGCATACTTACTTTTTTTTGTGCCGAAGAAATTTTTACCCTTGGGGGTGATTTTATGGGGAAGGGGGGGGAGGGGCAAGTTTTTAAAATAAACTTGTGAAATTCCGGAGCAGTCCTAGTCGAATGCAAAAAACACGAAGTCTCTATCTATTACCGTTTCCGAGATCCTTTCGTTCATACAGACGGACAGACGGACATGTCTATATCGACTCCTCTATCACTCCTGACCATAATGGGGGTAACTTTGGGGGGTCTCCGACCATTATTTCTACCTGTTACATACATTTGCACAAACCCAATAGGCTCTTGTACCTTCGGTACAGGGCCCTAACAATATAAAAATATTCCTTCGCAAATAAATATTTAAAGGAAATTTAGTTTATAGCCGATCTCGAAACAATAGTGACCGTAGCTCTCAATGTAAAGAAGAATAATTAAATTTATGTTCTTAGCTCTGTTTACCTTACAACAGCTCAGACTTTTTCTTATGCATGACCACATGGCAGACCATTGGCTTATTTTGTAGTCCGATTAGTAGGATGTAGCGATGTCTTAAGAAATTTTTTTCTAAGGTGTAGGCAGTCGACGTGATCGAACAATGTACGTTCATCTACGATCCTACACCGCTGAGTACATACACATATATATTTCTTAATATAAATTTTTCTCAAGACTTATCAGACAACCTATATTTTTTTTTTTGTTATGAAGTGCTGTCAGTCTCTTTGTCGTCGCAGTATGGCAACTGTTGCCCATATGGAAACACTCATACACACACACACACACACAGACAGACCGACTCAGTCACGTTGTTGTTGCTGCTGCTACAGTTCTGACAGTTCTTTGTGCCGCTGTTGGGTCCATTTGGTACCGCAGTTCAGCTTCTCGACTCTCTATGCAGCACCATACTCGTACAGTTTGCGCTACTGTTCCTTCTCTCAACATTGGGTCAACATTGGCTTTTGTTTTACTTCGGGGCAATCACAGTTGCTGCTGCCTGTCCGCCATGCTCAGCTCGTAATGTAAATTTATGTGAAAATTTTGACAACATGAAAATTGAATTCATATTTGGGACAATGAATTATGAACGCATGAGCTACATACATATATATATATATATATATATATATGTGTACAGATATATCTGGTATATGTATATGTATTTTAGCGTGTACGCTTGTATAACAGAGTGCACATGTGCGGAAAAAGCATTCTAAATGGGATTTATGTTGACTTGTCTGCTAAAATGTGCGAAAATTTCTACAGCTTTTCCAATGGATGCGCTGATGTTGGCAGAGGTAATTTAGATGACAACGAAATTTTGATGGAAATTTATGCAGCCAGTAAGTAGCAAAACGATATTTGTAATATTTGATTTTCAGTAAACGTTTATTTTTGTTATCCTTGGTGGTTTAATTAAGCGCATTTAAATTTCTATTGGTTATGAAGTGCATAAACACACTTTTCAATCTAAAAACACTATTAATTTGCGATGTCGTTCAAATTTGTTTATTTTAGTTTTCTAGTTTTCTATGGGACAGTTGATAATTTATTTATTTATTTATTTGAAACACGATTTTCTTTATAATATTGGCGTGGAACTTTCAATTTACCTATCGATTGTTATATAAAAGTTTACAGGGCAAAGAATACAAATTATAGCGCAATCAGACATATAAAAATGTATCAAACTTAAAGTTCAATATAGTACATCATCATCTTTCTTTCATGGCCTTGACTAAGCAACTTTCTATATACACAGCGCAAAAATACGCAAAGTTGAAAAAAATATTTGCTTAAACACTTTGAATAGTTAATGGTGAATAGAGAATATTCTGTATGAAGAATAAGTTGTTGGATGCACAGTTAATGCAATCTTACCAGTCATTTACCGTGACTTATTGGTCAAATCGACCTTTCATCTATTACAAAGGGATATGAACTTAAGTTTTCATAATTTTTCTGCCCAAAGCACAACATTTGAACTTCTCGAACGAAAAGTTCCACTCAGGTGTGTGGCGATGAAACCATGTTATCCATCACGCAGTTAAACATCGCCAAACACAATTTGGAAATTGTTACTTTATCTGTTCTGAGATATTAGAGTAATCACAGCAGTTTCTTCACACTCTAATATTCTGAATAAATTTTTTCAGCAACCTAAGAAAAAACAAGTAAGGAAATTTCAGTCGGGCGTAACCGACTGTAAGAGGCCCTGTACCAGTTCAGGTCGCCTAACAAACACATTAAATGTTTCCCGAGGTTATGACCAAACACATGACCACTTCTCACTGCGCGAATATGAATGAAATGAAAAGGACCCCCCTTTCAAATTCAATTGCTTATAAATTCGTCATTTATTATCCGATTTCGATGAACTTTTTTGATTTTGGCTAAGAAGGACGATATCTCTATACTGGCATACTTACTTTTTTTGTGCCGAAGAAATTTTTACCCTTGGTGGTGATTTTATGGGGAAGGGGGGAGGGGCAAGTTTTTAAAATAAACTTGTAAAATTCCGGAGCAGTCCTAGTCGAATGCAAAAAACACGAAGTCTCTATCTATTACCGTTTCCGATATCCTTTCGTTCATACGGACGGACGGACAGACGGACATGTCTATATCGACTCCTCTATCACTCCTGACCATAATGGGGGTAACTTTGGGGGGTCTCCGACCATTATTTCTACCTGTTACATACATTTGCACAAACCCAATAGGCTCTTGTACCTTCGGTACAGGGCCTAAAAATTATTACAAAAAAACAATAAACTTCCATTGGATTTCTATGCTATGGTTAATACTACAATGGTTAATTCTCATAACAAATTTTTCAGTTGCCATAATCTCCTACCCATAAAAAAAACTCTATGTTAAATTTAGCTTCTTTTGATATTCAAAATATATCACAGTGATATTTAATCTAAATAATATGATAATACAAGGTGTGGCTCAAAATTTCTAGAACTTCTGAAATAAAATAAGAACTACAATAGATTTTTGAATACTTATTTTTTTTTTTCAATTATTCAAAGTAATCTCCCTCCGACTGAATATACTTATTAGCTCGATCCAATAACATTTCAAATGTTTGTTTTAGCTCGTAGGCCGGAATGACCCTTAAGACGTCGATTCACGCCTTTTGGATGGCCTCCACACCAGCATAGCACCGTTGTTTCATGCTTAATTTCAGCTTACCCTACTTGCGATTTTTGGGCGGCTTCCATTCGACACTTTGACTCTTGGTTTGAGGGTCGTATTGAAAACACCATGTCTCATCACCAGTAACAATGTTGAAAAGGATGTTTCCATTCTTTTTGGCATCTTTAATGATGTCTTTCGAATGTTGAATCCGAAGCGTCTCCTCGTCTTTCAATTTCAATCGTGTACCCACTTTCCTGAAGCTCAAGTTTAAAACAAAACTTAATATTGTTCAACACTTCCCTTTCAATATAGCAATTGTTTGACCAGTTCTATGATATGTGGCATCATAGAACCACACTGTTGTCAAGCCCATTCAATGTTGGTGAAAAAAAATAATTTTCCAACATGGCACGTTAGTGTACTCCATTGACCGTAACATGGCGATCATTTTCATGGACGAAAAATAAGGCCATTTTATTACATTTCTGATGAGGGCTTTTGAAGCACATGTGGGTCTGATGCTTTCCACTAAGGCATAAATGAGCAGCATCGTTGAAGAGGAGTTTTCGATGAAATTCAGTATTTTCTTCAAACTTTTGAAAAAAAAAACGCATTCGTAGAGGTTTCGGCGCTTCGTGTATTAACAATAAAACATAAAATTGTTCTGTTTTTACTGCAAAATCTGCTATGACTATATGTGGTTCATAATTCCTACTGCCTGTTACATTTACTTGCCTATATAAACGCTTTTGCCCTATTTATAATAAACAATATTTGTTAGCAAATTAAATTCCCCCTTCACATGTTCATTCATACATCGTTTTCGTAATGGCAAAACCATACAAAGCCGCAAAACCAACTGCAGGCGAAACTTCAGTGTGATAACTATGGACAAAGCGAGACACCACACCACATACATACGCAGTGGCATGGATGTTGTCTGATTATGACATACGTTTAGCCGATGCCTCGTATTACTTGCAACATAGTTGGTTAGTTAGATACATCTATTAGCCGCAGACGACAACATTGTGCGGCGGCTCGCTGCTGGCAGCTTAGGCACGTTCTCTCTCAAATTACGCGCCGCCTTACTTAAATAAGATGAAAACAAATCGTTTTATTTTCAATTGTATCTTAGTTTTTTTTCTTCTGTTTCTTGCCAACATTCACGTTCACCGTCAGAACTGGAAAAACCAGGTTAACTTCGAGTTACCAAACCGACCAACATAGTGAAAAAAAAAAAAAAAATATAATGAAAAAATAAAAGTGATGCACACAAAGCCACGCGACGAGTGGCACATAAAATTGCATTGAAACGAGTGCATCGGATCAAATGTGCAACACAAGTAGTCATGGCTATAACAGCAATAACAACAACAACAACGACATCGAAATCTATGGCAGACGTTATCAAACTTTTTTGCGGCAGCGGCGGTGAAGCGGCAATTTGCCACCACATACCGTCGCACTACTCGCACAAACAGCAATGACAGTGAAAGTGGTCCAGCAGGCATATTCAACTGGAAAACTTGATTCGGTGTGTTATAGCGTTTTGCGAGTAAATGGTTTCGAGGATTGGTAGTTAGGGGCAAGCTGCATGCCGCTTTGCAGTTGTTACTGACCACTGGAGACCGATAAACGCGCACAGAGAGCGCCGCCATGCAACGATTGTTGCATGGACTAGTTTCGCGCTGCGAATAGATTACTGGACGAAATGGTGGTTAAAACAGATGGATAGCGTACGGGCCGTTGGGTGAAGTTTTAAATCGCTCGTTTTTTGCTGCCTCAGCTCAGCTGCAATGATGTAAATGTTTATAGATAGCGGCGCATATCACGTGGAAATTAGTTACATAAGAATTGCATAAAATTAAAAATTTTGTAACCATTTCTATTTTTTATATTTAAAGAAAGGAGTTTCGTTGTTAAGATAAATCGTAACAACTAAAAATATTGTTGAATTCATGGCAGCTTTCCAAAGAATGAATTAAACTTATAATTAATGCAATTTAATTGAGAATTCAATCGTATCACTTCCCCGAAATCATCTAAAGCGCCAAGCTAACATCAAATATGCCTGAGCTCATGAGTTCAATTAATCAAGAAAAAAAAAGCTACAATCTTCTATACAAATATGGCTAGGTTAACTCAAATTTTGAAGCTGATCCGAAATATATTCATGTGTTTATTCCCGTCGCCGATATAAAAATACATGCATTATTTTATTTTTGATCTTTGCTATCAATTGAGAAAACATCCCTTGACGAAAAGAAAACTTTGCACTTTCACATCCAATTTCTGTTTTTTTTTTCTTCTAAATATGAGAAGAACTTTTAGATAAAGTCGTGATTAGTGAATCGGATAAAACTTATAATGTATTCATTAATTCTTTCATTGAGTCTTTTCTGGAATTTTCAGTGTTTGTACTCCCAGGTCCAGACACTGAAATATCAACGAAGTGTGCCATTTCGATTTTTAACCACTCTTGGATCTCAATAATTTTCTCAATTTAACTGAACCGCGAAGTTGTCACTTTCTTTATTGAATATTTGATATGTAAGAAACATTCGAAGCACCATGCATGAAATGTAGAAAGTATCATTGAGATCATTCATATATTTAAGTGAGGCATTGAAAATTCCGTAAGTCTGTGATGATGTGTCTCCAAGTACATTAAAAACTTAGCCATTAATCATGGACATGTGTAACTTATGCAGAATTTTGAGCACAAATTCGTGCTTTTACATATTTCACCTCGGAACGAATAAAATCCATAGATTCCGGTTCACAAATTAATTGAATTACCACAAATCGTCCTAGTAATTGTGTAATCCAATAATCGCTGCAAAGATACTTCTATGATTCTGATGATATCAGAGGTGTTATGTTTTTCTAGCGGATCACACTACGTCGTATGTCGGATAAATGTTCCCTTTTCGCATTTTATCATCAGCTAAAGCCTAAAAGACTTTGTGTAGTCACCATTAACATACAGATCCAAAGCTTCCTCTGGTATATTCTTAATTTTTTTGAACACATCAATCTCCATCATTAATACTACTTGAGATGCGCTTCGTTTTCAGTCTTATACAAGCTGGTACGAGACGCTATCATGACTTCGCTGCATGTTAGTGTCGACTAAATACGAAACCCTTGCGGTCTGTCGTTCCGTATGACAATCTTGCCGTCCTGCAGCCGGTGTCCCTATGATGCCATTATGTCAGCATTAAGGTCGAATAATTTTTTTTCGAAATATTTATACTTTTTTCCCACCAGATTCAGAAAGAGCTGGAAAATTTTACGTCAGAATATGCCTGTTTCATAAAAAAAAACTTTTAAGGTCTGTTGGAGGTTTAGATCGGAAGATTTGATTTTATTAGAGAATTGCTCAAAAGATAAGGGTATCCAAAGCTAAAATTTAAACTTATAAAAATCTGCATCCCTGATTCGTCCCACAAATAACGCAAAAATTTATCACATGGGGTTGTTATTGAACTTGTAGCATTAGACTTTAGAAAGGCCAACCTGACCAATCGCTGCTATTGGGTTTTCGAATCCCTGCATCGTATGGCTAGTTTTTCTTGTGCCTACCATGACGGCATGAACGCCTTTACAAAAGAACGTCGCCGGTGACGCGTTATACTCCGTCGCCACGATTCAAAAGAGTTCCAAATACATTGGAGAACTGTGAATGTAAAATGTTCGCTTTTTTGTTTTCTGAAAGGATAGATTTTCGTCCTGCATTAATAAATTTTAATCACTGATTGATGTGAACAACGATGGTCAAATCCAATGTTCCACAATTAAAAATGATTCCGGAAGATGACTGGTTCGTGCTCTGAAATTTAAAATTGGTTCAACATACACATTTAATTTTATCCTAAATAAATTCACTGTATCACCTTAAATGTTTAAATGCAGTTTGCAACATTAGGCACAAATGTGGCGTGCAATTATGGCGTCGAAGCTAAAGAACTATTTCCGTTAAATGTAAAAATCTAATAAATATATAGAATTAATTTCAATAAAGCCAGCAGAACATATAAAAAATATAAAAAAAAACAATGCTCATTGCACGGCAGAAAGATCTTTGGCAAGGAAACGTTAAACATACTAAATACAAATAGAGAGAACCCAGACAAAGACCAGAGAAGTAGCGCGAAAGACAGAGGGTTATTTCAAGACACAAGTGGCAATAATTTATTCAATCAACGCAGAAAGCAACACCTAAATTGCCTAATGATGCCATAATTTGCGCAGTAGCAACAGCCAAAATCGCCACAAATGCCAAAGAAAATTCAGCAACAATTGCGACAATGATGACGGCGTGGCATGGTAGCCTGGCCTGGCCTGGCCATACTCTCGAATCAGCTTAGCTAATAAAAATTTACGCATTGTTGAGCAAAGTGGTGGTGTGGTGTGGTGTGGTGTGGCAAGCAAAAAGAAAGAAAAACCTCAAGAGTCATAAGTACAAAAAAGAAAAAAAAAAAAAAAAAATAGGAAACAAAAACGAACGAAGCGCACTTGTCTGAGGCCACTCATGCCGCTGTCACCGCCACCTATGCTCGCTACCCTGCTTCTACGGAAATGTATCTAAGACTATGTATGATGTGCTGTGAAGAAAACACACGGGTTGTTTGGTTGCAATATTCTGAAGTCGTTGTTTGCCTGACAGAGCCAAGTGGCAAATCAGACAAATGGTGTGATGTGCTGGTGGAGAGGGCAACAGCGACAGAAGGAATATGGACGACAGCGACAAGTAAAATGTACTTGTGCACATAATAAGATACAGATGTAGATACACAGCTACAATTACAGATAAAGCTTGAAATACCTACACACACACACATGATGATGGCGGCAACAGTTTGACAACTTTGAGGAAGCGCACCGGCAGTCACATACGGCGACTGTCACTTGCAACTGACATAATTAATCTTTGAAAAAGCTTATTAAAAATTTATACAATTCTATTTTGTTATTTTCTTTTAAGTGTGTGTGTGTGCGAATGCGTGTTGTTCGGGTGTTACGGCCGACAGCACAATTTGTTAATGATCCAAATTTTCGCTAATTGCAAATGTTGTTCAATTATTCAATACAACATAATAAACAAACTCAGAGAAACAGCAAAAAAGTGTGCTATAGATATAGTACATCCTCAGAATCGACGGATAATAAATAGTTGAAGAGTGATATCTGCGATTATATAATACCCTGCATAGTTGTAACGAATTTATTTAAATGTTTTGACACAAAAAAATAAATGTTGTATAGTAAAAAAAATAATTCTACACAATAAGTTAAAGTGTGGGTCACCATTATTGGGGAATTTAATACGAGCCTTGTTGTAAAAAACAGGAGGTTTTTTTATCTTGTTTGTTGCTCCCTTTAAAGTAATCTCTTCGTTTTATGATAAAGCTCTTCACGTGAAGCGATTTTAATCTCCGCAATCGTGGCAAAATATCATTCTTTAAGTTTTGAGAACAGGATAAACTCGCAAAGCATACAGTCCGCCTCATACGTTGTCTGCTGCATTGTTTTTGGCGAACAGGCAATGATGTATGAGCTGAGATGTATCGTGAATTGTTTTACGATGAATTAAGGCATTTTCTTCGATTGCACCGTACTACCTTTTCGTAAGAACTTTCGATTCACTCCGTCATTCTGGCTTAATAGCAAAAATAATAAGTAAATAATAAATTCGTCTCTTACCCACTTTGAAGTAATGCTTGTTTGGCCATTTAAAATCTCAACCCAATTATAAGACAGCGTTGTTTGCAATGCAACTCCACATAGCATATCGGAACCTATATGGTACCCGCAATTGGGTCTTCAACCCACAACCACCACATTTTAGCGCCTAGGCACCTTATCCAACAAGTCAATATGTATAAACAAAAAGTTCATAGGGCTTCTTGACTTCCCGTGGTAATGAATCAAGTTTATTAAATTGACAAAAGATTCATTGCAAGATTTTGACCCAAACGTGTCTTGACTCGTAAAGATTATAATTTACAACCGAACTGAAAACTCCATTGCGCATGCAAAATTTCATGAAGGACAAAGGCAACTCTTTGCAAACCTCGTTACGACATCATTGCTCCCTCAATAAACCTCTTCATACTACCAAAGAGTAACATTTGTGGAGTACCGTTCCGTCATGCTCAAAACTCCACAATGAACAACTAAGTGTTCCACTGCTCTACGCTTTCATCATGTGGGCCGAAACTCCAACGTTTTAAACAACATTTCACTGACCTTTATCTATTACGCTACAGCACCAAGTTAGGGTTATAGCCTTTGCTATAATGTTTGGACCAATGAGGCGCTGAGCTGTGTTTACCCTATATCTGGTCACGCTAAAGTCGCCAAATGGAGCAGTTAAACTTTTCTTTATATTATTCTTCACACAACAATGGATTTAATATACGTTCTCACACAGTGAAAGTCCTGTCAAAATCAGTCCAGCCGATCCCTATATTTTTTTAGGTCCTGTACTGAAGCTACAAGAGCCTATTAGTTTTGTTCAAATGTATGTAAAAGGTAGAAATAATGGTCGGAGACCACAAAAGTTACCACCATTATGGTCAGGAGTGATAAAGGAGTCGTTATAGCCATATCTGTCTGTCCGTCCGTATGAACGAAATGATCTCGAAACGGTCATAGATAGAGACTTCGTTCTTTTTGCGTCTAGGAGTTCGCCGGAACTTTACAAGTTTATTTTAAAATTTTGCCCCTCCCCCTTCCCAATAAAATCCCCATCAAAGGTAAAAATTTCTTCGGCACAAAAAAAATTATACCAGTATAGAATTAACGTCTCTCTAAGCCAAGAACACAAAACTTAATCAAAATCGGATAATAAATGACGATTTTATAAGCAATTGAATTTGAACGACATATGATACTTACGTCCGTCCTCCCTTTTCTTTGCATACATAAAGTGTGAAGTGGAAGGAGCAAAATACTTTTCGTTAGTACCATTTTTTCTTATTAATTTCCTACATTTTTGTTTTGCACTGCTTGGTCATAAGCTAGGTAAACAGTTAATGTGTTTGTTAGGAGTTGTTGTTGTTGGTACAGGGTCTCTTACCGTCGGTTATGCCCGACTGTAATTTTCTTGTTTTTTTTTTTTTTTTTTGATTTTAGGAACCCGTTTGACAAGAAATGAGCTTCATTACTAAAGATGGTTTCTTGATAAAAATATGCATCTTTTTCCAACTGCTCCACATTTCCATCAACGATTTTAGGGTCTTGAAGATTTAGGTTGTATACTTTTATACATGCAGACGGCGTCTTACAGAGACTGTTTGAATCATCCACTGAATAGTTTTGCTCAAATTTCAAAGAAAATCAATGAACTATGATCCATAATTCGTGGATCGCAAAAAAAACGAATTTTACTAAAAAACTTTAAATTTCTGTGCACTTCTCCATGGTAAAATGGTGACTCTTAAAGAACTCTACCTATAGAACACTGGCAACTGAAAACACTTCCATATTTTAGCAGCTGGTTAAGTGGTTTGTTTTTTTAATGTTTTTTTTCTTCAAACTTTACAAGGAATACATTTGTGAAATATCTTCTAACAACAAAAGTTCTGTCAGCTTCCAAAGCATAAACAGTTCCGCTCATTACTATGGTGTAACAGTAATATTACATAGTCTAAAAAATAGAAATTTCATAATATTATTTCGTTACACTTAATTGCTTTTAAAACGTTAAGGTTTATTAATAAAAGAATTTTAAACGAGTGAAACGGATACACTTTATTAATTTGCCAAGATTTATTTTTACTGCTTGAAAAATATTCGGTTGTACTTAATTCAAGAAAGAACTTCAAACCCTTTGGTTCACATATTACAATGGTATGTATTAATTTCCAGACTTTGCAATAAATTATTGTAACTAAATATTTTTGCTAGGCTAAGAAATGGATGCCCATTCATGTTGTATTGTGTTTTGTACTAATTCAGGAAATACGCTCCAAATGTGTAAAAAGTTTGTCATCCAATGAACTTAAGATTGAAATAGAAACAGAATTGGAAAGAAAAATACTACTTGAAATCGATAGAGCATGTGACCAGGACAATGCGGCCTACATACAATCATTATTCAAAGTTATCCAAATGATTCAGAATTGTATTTCTGTGCAGGAGGCACTTAGCAATTGGGATTATATTATTCGGGATGTTATTATTAGTATGGATACAAAAAAATTGGCAAGAATGGAGGCTACAACAAAAACAAGTGCAACGCAAAGATGGGAACCAATGCCAATCTATACACCACCTACCGTTAAACCCTGTTATGCTTGTTGGTTATCTGACTTTGTGAACTATTGTTTAGACGAGATGGACGATTGTATTTAGCTTAATAAGTCAACGAAGTACGTAATACAAAATACATTTAAATAAATAAATAAATAAAATAAATTAAGCTATATTCATATTGTTGCTATTGTAAATAATACAGTAGATGTGCTTGGTTATATAGAGTTTTAGTTGAAAGAATTGGATGTGCCTCAAGCATTAAAATTTGTATGTTACTTCGATCTGTTCACACATTATGTTACTCACCAAAATCTTTTTAAAATCAGTTTGCGCTAAGAAACCTCTAAACCATCGTTTGTGTGTAGGGAATCCATCGACTGTATTGCTTTATTTTGTTTTCGTTGTTAAACTGTCCTCAAAAGAGGAAGATTTGCATTATCAGCTGTTCTAGGCCTATAAAGGCTATCGTGCTGGCCAGCTCAAATGTTGGATTACAAATATCTCGAAGCGGCACATATCTTCATTTAAGAAGGAAAGGAGGCACGCATGCACAGTATAATTAGGAAGATCCACATAAAGACCGAGATCCACAAAAGACCGAGGACGGGGAATTCCGTACTCCTACAATCATGACCTTGGAATCTCTCTCATCGATTTTCGGACCTAAGCAAGTATTTGTTTTCTCTCAAGACAATAAGGCAAATAGGTTAACCCGCAGTGGTAAGTCTGAGCCCTCTTTTAATGCACATGGAGTACAGAGTACTTTTACTTGACCATGACTGGGTCGTAGCAGAGCGTCACAATCTTATTCCCAATCTATATATCAGCGTCATCGTAGATTCTGAAAGTTTCTGTAAGAAAGAAGCTGTTACATCGGGCCGACACACACTGCGAACACCCATGCTTATGATTTCGAATCACTTTTATCAGTGTCTGCATATAAAGCTTTATTGATGACAGAATCGAACACCGTGAAGCCAGAGATTATTATTTTTGTAGATGATGTGGCGTTCGGAATCCGTCGTTATCGGAAAGTCAAGAACTTCGCAATTTAACACTTCAAAAAATACAAATTGAACGCCCTGATCGGGCGATTAATGTTCCTGTGCGAAGCATATACAACAGAGTTGAGCAACACATGGCCCCCTCATGAACATTTTGGTTCTCATCTTGACAACAATGGAATTACTTTTGATGATGATTTGGAAAATGCAATTGCTCGGAAGACACTTGCTAAGGTCTGAAGGTAAATGAAAATTGACAACTGCGATGTTCTAGCGGAATATTTCTAGGATTTGAAGATAGGTTTCAGGAGCCAGCAGAACCGTATCTGGTATGGTATATCGCTTACGTCCGTGAATCGCAATATTTCTTACAAGTGATTAAATGCGCGGATGCATCCTGAGAACTTAATATCTGAGGGGTGTATTGAAATGTCTTTCCGGAAACTTTTCTACCGTCAACCTGCCCAATCCTGCAAACCATGCAAGTTTTCACCACTCCTGTTGTGGTTATCCGTTAATCTTTCTTCTCCTCTAGAAGGGTTTAGGCCGGTGCTTTACGATTTATTTTGCCAATCAGTACAATCCGACCTCAAGAAGAGAATATATGCAACCTGGGGCATCACACAAGAGTGCGCAAATGAACAGTCAAGACTGTCCTGAAGAGTAGAGTACGGCCACAGCGATTTGCTGCCAGAAGGGCAAATTAGCTTCTCTGCATTGTGCACAGCTGTGAAAGATCGTCTGACAATGCCGATTGACTCGACAAAGTAGAAGTTGTTGCAATTGATTTAATTCTGGAATCCTTTTCCTCTGCTCACCGGAGAGAAGACTTTGAGTGGCTGGCAAATCCATGGACAGAGCAGTAACTCTAGTTAAATTGTTGCTGTTTACAAAAAAGCGTTACAGCGCGATACATGGGAGAGGGTGGCTTAAAAAAAATATTTCATTACTAATAGTTAACCGCCTCCTTAAAGCTTCGGTGCCTCCGAAGTTAACGTTTTTTCTTGGGGTTTAGTATTATTTTTTTTTTTAAATTTGTTTTAAATTGGATAAGTATTTGAAAATCATCTTTAGGCTTTTTGGTTCTCCACAGAAATCCATTTTTAAGGTTTTTGTATGAAAAACCTTTATTTTATAGTTGGTATCAACTTGAATATGGATGCTATTTAAGTATAAATGCTACTCATGTGTACCAATGGGCGTGCCATTGTAACTTTTTGGAAAAAGGTTCCATACACAAAAAAAAAAACCAACTTTTGGATTTTTGTATGAAAAACTTTTTTTTTTTTACATTTGGTTTACATTGACTATGACAAGTTTTAAGAATATCATTTTTACAATATTCAACTCTGGTTGTTCCTTTGGTAACTATTTCAGATCAAGATGTTCAACCATGTTATTAACTAAGAAAATATCATAAATATTTCAAGAAATGTTGGTTCTAAATGTAGCTTGTATACCTTGCAGACACATCTTTAAGTATATGTAAAGGTTATATAAGTTTTGATGAACCTGCTACGTGTTTGTATTCAAACAAAGTTTTTAAAATTTGTTTTTGTCATCCAATAACTCGCTCCAAAAGAAGTTTTATAAAAAAAAAAAAGCTGAGCTATGAGCTGTCCAATCAGCTAAATGAAATTATTTTTTGCCTAAATCTGTTGCCTGAACTACTAATTTCTTCAACATGTGTTTCAATTCATTTTAAATAGGAACACGCCCGAATTATTAGAAATATTAACAAAATAAAAGCATCATCAATCAAAGAAGAGATTGGGCAAACAACACCCACAATTTATTAATTTTGGTACAGCAAAAAATGCAATATTATATTAGTACAGGGTGTGTCTTAAAAGACTGTGCCTAAACTGGTTTCGAAAAGTAGCTAAAAAAAAAAACGAATTCAATGCAAAAAGGCAAAAAAAAAATATTGCCTTGTCTACCAGCGTAGTTCATTTTTTTCACATCGCATTATTTATTTATTTTTTTTTCTTTCATTTTCGAATTCAACTTTTGTCTGCTTTGAAATCGACTTTGACAATGAAATTCGCTCTGAGCCAGTTGCAAAAGAGAATGAAGAATGCTGGCAAAGTGACAGAGGAGAAATAGCATCAAAGCATGAATTAAAAGTTTCCAAAGTTTATAAAACCGATTTTTGTCTTACTGTACCTACAAAATATGGTTTACTGCGTTTTCTAACCTTTAGTATATGTTCGAGAAGTTTTAAGAACTTTCTATTATTAATTTATGTCTATAAAATGTATGAATTAAAATATCACAGCTAGTTATATCACAGGACATATATTACAACTTAAGCTTTTACTTATCCATTCTTTTGTGTTCTTCAAATTTTCTATTATTTGTGAACTTTTAATTCATATCTTCGAAGTACTGGAGATAGAGTTCCATTTGATGTCATCGTGTTTCGTTAGAAAGCATGAAAGGGATGGTGAATTTGACGAATAAGGATGAGACAGAAGCAAGGCGGTTTGTCGCCAGTAAAGATGACAACTTAGTAAAAAAAAAACGTCTATAATATTATTCCAGCTGCGGTAGAATATGGCTTTTTCTACTTCTGATAACATGTTAAAGCTGATGTTGACATTTTTGAAGGAATCAACATGCTAGGGTTATGCAAGCACATTTAAAATTCAGAATAAAAAAAAAAATGAGAAAAGATTAACAGTAAAAGAGTGACAATTTCTGCTGTTCTGAATTTCGCGTAAGTTCGTATCGATTTTAAATCGGTTTCAATCCGTTTCGATAACAATTGTTAAACGGCGATAACAACTATTATCAATTGTTTCTTTTTTTTTTTTATGAAACTTAATTTATATATGGAGTTTTTTTTCAAGATTTTTTATTAATCTATAGTCGGGAAAATCTTTTTGTTTAAAATTATTTTCAAACTCTTGTTAAATTTCTTAAATTAACCTTTTCCATAAATTCTTTTCTACTTTCAGGTAAGTTCAACTAATAAATTATGCAAATTGTGTGACGGCTTAAATTTAAGTGAGTACTTCCGTTCAAAAAATATACAATTTAAACCTAAAAGTTTTCTAACTCAAATCTTAACACGACTTTTCGCTTAAATTCCGTCGGTCGGCTATAAATCACATTTTAAATATACAACCTACAGGTGCGCAAAAGGGTTACTATAAACCAAGTTTACGAGTATAATAACCCAAAGAAATCGCAGCAAATTGAATTTATTATTGCTGAAGATGAAGAGCACAAAAATTGAGCACTTTTTATTTCCATAATTTGCGTAATATTTTAATGGTCAAACTTTTTTGCTGTTGGCTAATGTTGTTTCATGGAAACTTTTGCCGCTGCGGTTGTTGCTGCTGCTTTTATTTTATGTTGGTCTTATTCGCCACAATTCAAGGTGTTTCCAGGTCGTACGCAGATTTTTTTAACGATTTTTTTTGTATAATAAATTTTTTTCTTGCTACATATTTACCTGACACAAAAAAAAGCGTAACGCACTTAAAATATATTTCAAAAAACTTTAAATTACTTTGTATACTAGCAAAAAAAGGTAGATGGACGGTTCATGCAGACCTTGATATATTTTATGTTACTTTACTGAAGACCCAACAAGTTGTTGGTTCTTTGGTACGTTAGCTTAGCAAACTTGCCATTTTGTACTCAGAAACTTGAATAAGATTAAAATTTCTTCGAATTATTTCTTACACTTTGATGACTAAATAATTTGAATGATGTTCGTTCTCTCTACGTTTACAATGTCTTGAAGAAATCATCACAATTGAAATTTAAAGAACTTATAGATTATCTCTTATCTGTGGTCTATTAGTTTTAATAGAGCACAGATAAGAGATAATCTACAACTTACCAGATTTTCGTTTTTCTTAACTTAATTCTGGATACTTTCGCGAAACAAATTGACAACCATTACAATTTTTGTCAAATAAACTGTTTCATAATCCCATAATACTCTTCGGTATACAGTCGACCAAGTTCTCTTTAAACTCACTTTGAATAATTTCACATTCTGTCTTTTGGCGGTTCCAAAGCTCCTCAATATTGGTAGATGATCAATTGTATTGACCCAATAGAAATTATGGTCGGAGCTCCCCAAAGCTACCCCCATTATGGTCAGGAGTGATAGAGATGTCGATATAGTCATGTCCGCCTGTCCATCCGAATGAACGAAAGGATCTCGGGAACAGTAATAGATAGAGACTTCGTTCTTTTTGCATTCAACTAGAACTACGCCCGAATTTTACGAGTTTATTTTAAAACTTTTCCTCTCTCCACCCTTCCACATAAAATCCCCCTCAAGGGGAAAAATTTCTTCGGCACAAAACTAATTAAGTATGCCAGTGTAGAGATAACGTCTCTAATAGCCAAAATCACAAAACTTCATCAAAATCAGATAATAAATGACGATTTTGCAATCAATTGAATTTGAACGACATATGATACTTCCGTCCTCCCTTTTCTTTGCATACATAAAAAAATGTGATACTCGTGGAGTGAGAAGAGCAAAATACTTTTCGTTCATTTTCGTTTTTCTTATTAGTTTTCTACCTTTTTGCTTTGCATTGCTTGTTCATAAGCTAGGGAAACATTTAAGGTGTTTGTTTGGCGACCTGTACTGTTACTGGGCCTCTTACAGTCGTTTATGCCCGACTGTAATTTTCTTATTTCGATTCGGTTTAGGTCTGGGCTTTGCGCAGGCCATTTCATCATTTGCAATTTTTACCCAGACAACCAACTTTTGCCAATCTTCGCTGTGTGCCTGGGTTCTCAAGTGATCCACAAAATCAGTTAAAAAATCTTGAACAATTTGGAGATAGTCTTTGGTCTTTATTATTCCATTAATTCTAACAATCGGTCCCAAACTCCGCCATGCTTGACAGTTTGTTTCACGTGATGCTTTCGAATAGCTTCATATGGTCTGCTCCATTAATATTCCTTACGGTCAAATTGAAATCGATTGATTTTTGGATCATCGGAACAAATAATCCGTTTCCAATGATCTATGGTGCAATGCTCATAATCTACAAAATTTTATATAGGATAGAGCTGAATTTTTCTTTCTAGAAAGCACTCTACAATTCCGTGAAGCTATGCACTTGTGTACTTAGAGCACCAGAGCTTACTTAACGCAGAGATCTCTCTATACCTGCTCATTCCAACGCGAGTCTGGTCGTCCTCTGTTTTAGGCCCCCATGTAAACCATGCGTGCTGGAGCTCTTTTATTTATTCGAATGAGATGACCAGCCCAGTGCAGCCGCTGGAATATTATGCATTGGACTATGTCAACCTCATGGAATAGCTCGTACAGCTTGGTTTTCATACGGGACCTAAACTCTTCGCCGACTCAAATAGGACCGAAAATCCTGCGGAGAATCTTCCTCTCAAAGACTTCCAACGCTATTTCATCTGACATGGTTTATGCCTCTGCGCCATACAATAAAACCGGAAGTATCAGCATCTTATTCACTTCTAATTTGCTTGCTTAACCAAAAAAAGCATCTGTTTGCAACCGTGATTCTTCGCTTGATCTCCAGGCTGACGTTGTTGTTGCTGGTTATCTCGAATCCAAGATAGACGAAGTTTTCTACAACACTGAAGTTAAAATTCTGCAAAGTCACTGACCATCGAAGACGCGATGATGGAGTGCGAGAAGACACCAAGTACTTCGTTTTGTGCACATTCACCGCTAGACCCATGAGCCGAGACTGTTTTTCAATCTCTCTGCTCACTCGCCGTTCCTGAGTGCCGAGGATATCGATGTCATCCGCGTAAGCGAGCAGCATCACTTCCTTTTGGAAGATCGACCCCGACATTCTCTGTATGTACGAGCCTGACACCTCTCTTGGTATCAAAGAGGTCGAAGAGGTTTTTCCCCACCCTGACAATGCTTTGTGTGCGAGATAGCGTCGTCATGCAACGAGGAACGATCTTTGCCGGGATACCTAGTGCAGACAGGGCTTCGAAAAACTTCGATCGTATCGGCGTGTCTAAAGCGGCTTTATAGTCGAAAAATAGGTGGTATGTGGCTTTGTTAGACTCATTTGTCTTTTCCAAGATTTGACGTAATGTGAATACATATTTGGTCGCTGGTCGACCTATTTGGCATGAAGCCACACTGTTATAGTCCTATCAGTGAATCCGTCTATGGCTTCAGCCTATTGCACAATACGCGCGACAGAATCTTATATCTGATGGAAAGAAGACTTATTCCGCGGTACTTGGCGGAAACAGCGGAGTCTCCTTTCTTAAAGATACCAGCAGCTTGCTCGTACCATTAATCGCGCGTTTGAATTATTTAATAATCTAGGACGAACTTAAGTATTTGGCATATGAGCTGCATTCCGCCGTATTTGTACAGATATCACGGTGACCCACCTTTAATTTCTCGGCATAACTAAGCATTTTAGTAATAGCTGCTATACTATTTTCGATGTCTACATTGGTTGATTTTTTTTTTTGCTTTATTTTATTAAGGATAACAAAGAATAAAAAACCATTGCATATTATAAGCTAGCAGCCACATAAAACTAATCAGAATCTTCTTTACAGAGCTGGCATGTGAAGTAGTTTCGGCACATGTTGGAACATTTATGTTGAGTGGCTCTTTTACAGAAGCTGCACTCGATGCAATTAGTCAATTTATGTGACATGGTTTGAGATGGAATCTAATGAGTACTGAATTTAATTGAAATTCAAGAAAAGTTATTGGAATACACATGTACAGTTGTGTTTTTCATCAGAAGCAAATTCAAACCATTTCGATTCATTATTTTTATATTTTTCAAAATAAAAACCTTGTTTTTTACTTGTTGCTACTTGAAGTCACCGCTTCGCCGCAAAGAACTTGTCCAAATTACAATTTACTGCAAAAAGATTCTTGGTCTTTTTTTTTTTTATATTTTTTGTCCACAAGTTTTGACACTCAGTGACATGTTTTGGCAAACCTATGTACATATCCCGCATCGTTCACAAGTATTTTCTTTGATGATGATGAAGGAGATTAGTGAACAAGTTGCAAGTTTTTTGTTTTTATTTTCATTTTTTTAATACGAACTTAGAAACATCTTAAAAGCAATTTTGTTGCTTCCGCTGCTTTCGAGATGCTTAACAACTTCTTAAGCACATTCGAAACTTATGACAGACAGGCGAGCAGAAAGAAACAGCAAACAAACAACATTAAAGATTAAAGACAAGTGTAAAAAGCTTTAAAATTCTTAAAAAAGAAAATCCCACCATGATGTTTTTTCGTAGAAGAGCAGGAATTACATACAAGTGTGGACGTGTTTATTTGATTGAAAGGCTTTTGAACCTAAAGGACAAGTTTATGCTTGACTTTTGTGTATAATATATTTCAGAAACGCTGACAAAAACTCAAATAATCTGGCTATTTGTATAGATTAACGATGAATAAAACTAATTTAAATTAAATAGAGTGCATAAATATATTTATTAACTAAGCAATGAGCACCTGTGAATTATAAATAAAAGATTTTTTTTGGAATTTAATTGAACTTTATTAATTTAAGCGCTCATTCCGCCGAAGATTTTCTGATTTTGCTAAACAAATGAATTAAGTAGATTTATTTTATTTATGTCATACTTGACAGAGCCTCCCACACCTTCTGCACTAAGGACATTAAATTGATTTGAACATTATATAATATTTTCTTGTCTTCACTATATGACGCAATATTATATTATTTGTTTGATCTGAAAACTTAATTAAATCGTTTTTTTATATATTAAATAAAACTGTTTATCAAATTGCTCTAAATTCATCGACCTTGACAAAAGCAATTGTCACGATTGAATCAAATTCTTACGTCTCTTAGTAGAAGGTGCTTATCTCTAGATGGGGCAACACTCGCTCGTTCTCTATCTGTTCATTTGGCAGTTGCTGCACATGCACAGTACATGCGTCTGGCCTCACAATTTTCCGCCGTCATTATTTTCTGTTCGTTTCTGATTTTCTTGGCTGGGTCGTTGGTCACTGATAAATGCATTTCATTTGTATAAATTAGTGCATGGCACTCTGCCTTAAGTAGCCTCGTTGCAGTCTTTGTTGTCTGTGAAGATTTTGTTGTTAATCTCTTTTCTTACCAAAAGCTATGACACTCGCATGATGGTGGCACGAAGAAGAAATAATGTAGAAGATTGGTTGCTTCATTTATTGGCATCAATAGCTTTTTGCTGTCATTGTTTAATTAGCGAATTCACGAAGAAGAAGAACTACGCTTCTAAAAAAAACATCAAAAGAAAAAACAACTACACGAAGAAGCATTTATTTCGGTAGTACCGAAGCTTTGTTAACCATACCACGAATTTTTTTATTTGTAAAATAGACTTTTATTCCAAGAAAGGAATTTAAACTCGGAATTTGTAACGTATTAAAGGAAAGAAAGGTTCTTTATCAGCTCGACGAAATAAGTCACAATAAACTGCACTTCTTTCAGAGTTTTCGAATGAAAACGAATATTTTTATACCCTGTTCCCATGGAGAAAGAAGGTATACGAAGTTTGTGTACGTAGCTGATACCACAGAGTATATATATATTCCTGATCAACATCAAAAAAGCTAATCGATATAGAAATGTTCGTCTGTCTGGCTGTTCGTATGAAAATCGAGACCTTGAAGACTATAAACAATTATTAATTATTCTTCAGATAAGTTTGTATTCAATGTGCTTACCCTCACCTAAGTGGTGAATGGGATTTACCATGCACACCTTTACGCCATTTTTATTGGGAGTATGGATTAATTCGTACGGTACTTTTCCCAAAACTAAGAATATATTGTAATATTGTTTATCGGATGCTATGACTTTTGCCCAGCTTTCTGGCAGTTTGTGGATTCCATCAGAAAAGAACTTCTCCACCTTGAAGGTCAAGAACGAATCTAGCCAATTTTTTATACTCTGTTATGAAATGAAACGTGTTCCGTTGAGCGCATTTTGCACTGATCTGAATTAGTAATCAGAAAAGGCCATGTCTGGGCTATAAGGCGGGTGAGGTAGAACTTCACTTCACCCACTGTTTTCTAAATAGTTTTTAACCGGTCTTGCAACATGTGGCCGAGTGTTGACATGATGGAAAATAATAGATGCGTGTCTGGTCGCATATTCTGGTCGTTTTTCCGTGATCGCTCTCTTCAAACAAATCAATTGTGTTCGGTAGAGGTCCCCTTTGATCGCCAAACCCGATTTCAAGAGCTCGTAATTGTAATTCCACCAAATACAGAGCATTACCTTCGGCTTTGCTGTGGATGTTGATGGTTGGCCGGGGTTTACATACGATTTCTTGCGCTTGGAGTTATCGTAATGAATTCATTTTTTATCTCCAGTGACAATCCGATGCAAAAATTACTTCTCTTTGTGACGTTCAAGCAATATTTCTGACATGGAGAATCGGTGTTCCACGTCTCTAGCTCTCAATTCATATGACACCCAATTTCCAAGCGTTTGGTTGAATCCCAATGCTCTTATTCATCTGGAAATGGTTGCTTGATCAACTCTCAAAGCTTTTGCAAGTTCTTTTTGCGTTTGGCACGCATCTTCATCGAGCAATGCCTCCAATTCTTCATCTTCATACCTTTTTGGCTGTCCGGGCCATTCTTCATCTTCCAAGTCGAAATTTCCACTTTCAACCGTGCAAACCACTTCTGGCATGTTGCTTCAGCTAGAGCATGGTCACCACAAACTTCTACTAAAATATGGTGAATTTCGGTAGCACTTTTCTTCATGTTACAGTATTAAAGAACTGCCCGCATAAACTTTTTATCTGACACAAAGTTCGAAATTTTCAAATGAATAAAAAAAATTGTTGTTTATGCTTTAACAAATGATATATACTAAAAAATACCCGCAATGACAGTAGCTTCCAAATGAATATAGTCACGAATGAACATGACGCGGAGTAATACTAGTAACGCCCACTCTTAGAAAACCGCACGAAATAATGCATACACCCAAAATTTATTCTTCAGTTCACTTGTATTCAATGAATGTGCTTACTCCCTCCCTAAGAGGTGGTTGGGACTTACCATGCACACCTTTTCCTCATTTTGAGTTTTTGTATGAAAACATTTTATTGATATTGGAATTTAGAAATGCCAAATTTTGTCTATTTGACATTAATTCTTATAGTTAGTTAGTTAGTTATATGGCCGTCAACCGTCTACCGGTCATGGCCGCGTCCAGGAAAGCGCGCCAGCCTCCATAATCCTGTGCGCGCTGGCGCCAGTCGTTCTGAATGCCAAGTACGGAGAGATCTCTCCATACCTGGTCATTCCATCGAGTGCCCGGTCGTCCTCTATGTCGGGCGTCCAACGATCAAGTTTGGGCCCCCCATGTAAACCATGCGTGCTGGAGCTCCTTCGTCCATTCGAATGAGGTGCCCAGCCCAGTGCAGCCGCTGGAATTTTATGCGCTGGACTATGTCAACCTCATTGAATAGCTCGTACAGCTCGCGGTTCATACGGGACCTAAACTCGTCGCCGACTCTAATAGGACCAAAGATCCTGCGAAGAATCTTCCTCTCGAAGACTTCATTAATTCTTATAAAATATTATATTTAGGTTTAGATCGGTCCTCACTACACAAATCTGTCCCACCTTTTTGTAAGAAAAACATGTATGTTGTTGTTTAATTCAGCAAGAAGTTCCGTACTTGCTGTGTTTTATACTAATTCGAATAAAATATTCTACACGGATCCAGTTATGAATATATACCCTAATGGGATACAGGGTATCTGAAAGTCGGACACAATTGACGGCAGCATTTTTTCTTGTTAACATATCGATCTGGAATTCGGTACAAAGACTTATTTGCTGAAGCTGATCATTAGTTGTAATTACGATTCGTCTCAGCTACTGTTCAAGAATATATGTTTTGGTCCATGATACCTTCCTTAAAAAATAATAGTCTCCAAAAACTAAAATATGTAAAATAAAAACAATTTATTTATATTTAAATTCGTGCCATTCCAAATACAACATATAACTGGGATGCATGTACTATGCATATATATTTACTAAGGATCAAGCTCTGTACCAACTAACTAACAAAAATCTTTTCCATATTTTTTTTTTGTTTATGATAATAGCAACAAAAAATATATAAATATGAAATGTATAAAGCTAGAAAAATAGTTGTCTGACATGATTTAAATTTGCAACAAACAAAAATGCAATTCAAGTCAAGCCAAGCCAAACAAAACAGACCGACTATAAGCCTTAGATAGAGCAAGTAAGAAGGAAGCACATCATTGTAAGAACTGCTAATGGCGGTGCGGACTACCAACCAACATTCAAAAAAGATAGTAGAAAGAATAAAAAACAATAACAAAAACAAGTTGACACTTTTATGAGGCACTTAAATGACATTGCACATAAATTGACACAGAAGGGCGCCGAGAGCCAAAAAAGGGGAGGAAGGTCAGTTGTAGTAGACACTCTCTTTGAGCGAGCGAACGTATAAGGACTACGGACTGCACAGGACAATCGCCATGCTAGATTGACATGCAAACAATGGACAGCAACAATTGCTTTTGTTGGCTACAGGTTGACATTCATACACAATAGTTGTACAGCAGCATAATGGGTAGCCCCTTATGTTTTCTATTTCTCGCCATTAATTTCCATTTATGTTTGTTTGTTTTTAAAATAAAATATATTTTTATGGAAAAATATAAATAAACATTTATTTTTGTGCTGTCACACTTATTCGTTTAACAAAACTATTATATATAAGAAGAAGCATTCGCATACACATAGGAGCTGAGGCATAGTTTACTATTTTGTATAAAAATAATGCTTGGAAATATTACTCGGAATATTATTATAAATTATTATTAAAGCTGTTGCCATTTCTACTACTTCTTTTATCGAGGGAGGTTCATATGGAATTAGAAAACGTTGACGGATTTCATGATTCGATTATTGAGGTCCTCCTGTAGGGTGCTGTTTGCAATATTTCATTTTAGTCTAAAAGATGGTTTAAGGCTTTCGTGAATTATTCACCAAACAAAAATTATAAAAAGTTTCAAGTTTTCCAGCAGAAAAATTTATTCTGTGTAAACAATTGAAAAATCGAAATAATATTCACGAAAGTTTTATTCTTCGCAAATATTTCTACTAAAAGTTCAAACTTGGATACTTATCCACACCTCTAATTAGACATTAGACATTCCAAGACAAGCGAACCATACACTACATTATGAGGACTGCCTTTTATATTTCTAGACTTAGCCACTTTAAGCCCTATTAGGTCCAAATTGTCATTTCCATTAAAAAGTTTTGTACTTTGATTACCATTTTCTTAGTGGATTATAAAGGCTTTGATGCTTTGATCAACTTACTTTGAATTTTGTTAATGAAGCACCAAGCTTAGCCACTGTAAAAACTGGTACAACGTGGTTGTGGTTCCCTGCGGGACAAAATCCGTTAATGTCATCAAAAGACGGTCATTGTGTCAGAAGCAAATGATGCTATGCGTGAACTGATAAAGCGGGAAAGGCATGTAACATATGGTGAGACTAATGTATGGTTGGGAATAAGTGGGACGTCAAGAAGATTTGATTCTTTGTTTGACCATCACCGGAAAAAAACGTACGTAAGCTGGTACCAAGTAATGTTGAAGAAATACAGACACGGTGACTTCGAACACGTTAATGACATCGTAACAAGTGACGAATACTAGATAGGTGCATTTGAGCCCGAAACAAAGCAGTAATGAATAGTATGAGTATTCGAAAACGAGGCGAATGGTAGGACTTCAAATTAAATGCGGAAAAATTAACCATATGGTAACTGTTCCTTTTGATCAACATTGGACGGTAGTTTCTGAATTTTTTTTCAAGAAGTTTTCGGAGAAATGAAGGAGAAGGAAGGCCGGTGACGGATTGATCTCACACATCAGCTTCAACAACAGGGTTTTTGCACACTCCCAACATTGAATTAATAGATCATCCACCTTACACTTCTGATATGGCACCTAATGCTTTTTTTTTTCTGAGAATCTAAAATAAATTGCGAGGTCAACGTTTTCCGGCACCAGAAGAGCCTGTTTTAAGCATTCTTTAAATTAATTTTTAGAGGTTGGTTGGTTCAAACGCATACAAATGTGTTTTGAACATCATGGAGCATATTTTGAAAAACAAGAAAACCAATTGCAATGATGCAATATCGTTATTTCACGATTAGGCTAGAAATATAAAAGGCTGCCTTCGTTCCAGTTATTATTTCCTTCAGTAGGCTTGCCTGTATAGATACCTCGCTACCTAAAAATATCTGGAACATAATGGGAGGCAGACCCTTTGCTTAAATATATCCTTGACCAAAATGAAAATGGAATGTCTAATGTCTTTCTTCAAACGCATCAATTGTGTTCGGTAGAGGTCCCTTTGATCGTCAGACCCGATTTCATGAGCTCATAATACAAAACACCCTTGTGATCCCATCAATTACAAAGCATTACCTTCGGCTTTGCTGTGGATGTTGATGGTTGGCCGAACTACAGATACGATTTCTTGTGCTTGGGGTTATCGTAATGAATTCATTTTTCATCACCAGTGACAATCTGATCCAAAAATTGCTTCTTTTTGTAGCGTTCAAGCCACATTTCTGACGGCACCCAATTTCCATGCTTTTGAATGAATCCCAATGCTTTTAAACGTCTGAAAATGGTTGCGTGATGCGTTTGGCACTCATCTTCATCGAGCAGTGCCTCCAATTCTTCAATTTAAATCGTGCAAACCACTTCTGGCACAATCGTTCAGCTAAAGCATGATCACCATAAACTTCCACTAAAATACGATGACTTTCGGTAGCACTTTTTTTTATGTTACAGTATTGGAGAAGAACTCCCAGCAAAATATTGTTGTTAACGCTTCAACCAAATGACATAGACTAGAAGATACCCGCAATGACAGTAGCTTCCAAATGAATATAGTCACGAATGAACACGTTGCGAAGTAATACAAGTAGCACCCTCATTTGGGAAACCGCACGAATTAATGCATACATCCATTATTTTTTTTCTATTTTGTGCCCTTCAGACATTATTCACTTAAGACATCGCTTTTTCTAATTCTCGGCGCATTTCTGAATGGGCTTTTTGGAATAGTTATGAGGTCTAGCAACGATTTGTACTTTATCTTCCTAGTCGTAGCTTTTGATACCTTTTCAAGGGTCTTTTCGAATTTCCCAACAGGAAAAAATTGTATTAGGCCAAGTGAAGATGATGCCTGAAGCATAAAATGTTCAACAAGCAACGAAGTGTGAGCAGGTGCAATATGATGATGCAAAAGGCTTGAGCGTTTTCTTTGTATTATTTCACCCAAACAGCACATAATTTTAAGATAATAATCCTTAGGGACCATTCATTGTAATTGACGTCATAAGCATATACACATGCTTCGTCACCAGATAAGAACTTTTTTAAACAAATCTGTATTTTCGTTGACGTCATTCAACACACTTCCTGAACGATGGGTTTTTGTATAAAACGTCTAAGGCTTTCATTATAGCCTATAAATATTTTATCCGATTATATATCATAACCAAATTTAAAATTTTATTTCTCGAAGTCTATCATACTCGACTGCAATTTTTTGAGTTTCAAATATGGAAATTAAACAGTTTAATAAAAAAAAGGCCTGCATAAAAATTGCCAACCACAAAAAATAATTTGAAGGAATACCAACGACTTGCAATTCGGTTGAAACTTCTAAGGAACGTCTTAAAATTCCGCGAGCTACGTTTGTTTTTCGATTTTATTTTTTTTTTATACACACATACTCCCAAAATATGTTTACATGATCAGCCATTTTACAACTTCAGTTTGTTTTATTTTATGTTTTTGTTTATTGCAGAAAATATGGATTTAGGCTTAAACTTATTTTATTAGAACGATTTAGTAGGACATTATAAAATCGAACACCGCGACCAAAGAATTCTTTCGTTTTTATACAAAAATATTTTCCAATTTTTTTTTTTGTTCAACTCCGAAGAAAAACTTTTGCAAAGCAAGCAGGAGACGCACAACAAACAACAAAAAACCGAGAAAAGTCAGAAAATATATCAAAAATTTAAACGGAAACAGATATATGGCAGCAACTGCACAAACACACGAACACACACATATACACGCGCATAGGTGTGCATGCGTGTGGGCGCCGCAATTGCTGAGTTGTTTTTTGAAAACTTTTGTGTGAATGTGTTGTATATGTATGTGTGCAGGTGAACTTTTTATATCTTTTTAGTTGTCTTTTTTTTTTTAATTCTGCCCTCGTTGCAAAGTGCGAATGTGCGAAAATAAATTTTATTGCATATTTTTTGGCGCCATCGCAAACACGTTCAAAATTTGCTACTGTCTGTCTTTGTGTGAGTGCGGTGTGTGTGTGTGTGTGTATTTGTTATTTCTTTTTCACGTCAGGCAGCAAAAATTTTTAACCAATACAAATGCAAGAAAGCCAGCAAACACCCAGTAGGAATGGAAAGCATTCTAGAAGCATACTTTGGGTGCTGTAAGCACATTCTTAACACATGAAGTGTCTCGGCGGCATTTTTCAAAAAGACTGCTTATTCGAGCTATGCTTTTTATTCTTAAAATGGGTGTGAAATCCTTACGCTTTTGAAAGATATTGAGAAGCATCTACTTTCAATGTTGCTTCTTTTTGAATGTTTTAAGCCTGCTTCCGCCATATCAAACATCATCTCTTAGTGGAACTTCCGTTCTAAAATAAATCGAAACAGTGTGTACAATGCTTTGTTTTGTTAAGTCCTTCTATGTAGTCCTACTGGGTTGCAAACGCACCACACATACAACGAAATATTTGCCATTTGAAAGTTTAAAGTTTATTCTTCATTGCAACTATTCAATCATGCTAGAAATCAACAAATGCCAACAAGAAAAACAACAACAACAAACGGCAGTATAAACACAAGTGAAAAACAAATAGAAAATAAAAATAGCAAATGTCAAAAAAAAAAAAAAAAAAAAAAAAAAAAAGTTTCAACTTTTTACTTTTTTGTTGAATTTCGTCTGTTTTATTTGTAAATTTTAAACTTTTTGTTTTCGTTCGGTTCGTCTAAAGTTTGTTTTCCTATTTTTCACTGAAATATCCTGCTGCTGTTCCTACTGCTGCCATGCAGGCTTGCTGTTGCCTCCATTAGTTCTTGTTGTTTTTAATAATTTTTCTGCACTACAACCGTAGCATAAAATGGTGTATGAAATTTTTGAGAATTTATGTAACAAACGAATGAAGTGGATATAGCTTTGTCCCTTGGTTCTTTGCTTATATGTGTGTAGCATATGATTTCGGAGATTATAAAAGTTAGAGCACAATTGGAACGCCAAACAATGAACTTAATTGTGTCTTCTAAAATATTGTAGATATATCAGTCGCGCAGATTAACGTCCCCATCTTCCCATCTTAGAATTGAAAGATGTGTATTTGTTTGCAGAATGTTTCATATTGAGAAAAATTGTTGACTGACATTCACTTGGGAATGTCCAACCATATTTCTTTTGCAAACAGTGCAAGCCGTTCTGGGGTGAGATAATTGTGAGAAGACGAACTGTGTTGCCATGGGCGTGGCAGCCGCCACCAGAAAAGAAATGACTTCAATGAAAACAACAAGGAAGCCTTGGATGGGACCATATGATGACGGGCCCCGCAAATGATATAAGCTCAACTCCAGGTTGAAACCTTTTGTCGGTAAATTTGTTGATAAATTTTTAAAAGTAGAGGTATCGAAAAAAGGAAAAAGTAACTAAGCGATTCTGGTCGTTGAAGCTGGCTTTAGTCAACGATATCTTAGCTATATAATTCTTATGGTATTATCCAGTGCAAATCTGGCATCCGTATCACCTTGATATAGATCTCTAATGTGAAAAAAGTTTTCAAAAAGAACAAAAACTCTGGTTACTCTGTGCAATGCCGCATTTAAAGCCCCCTTTTTCTTGGTGACGCCATTGAACGCAATCTTATGTGTAAAAAATTGTTCAATAATGAACCACAATGGCCCATTAGTCTAGTTCCGTCACTCTCAAAGTTTTGTGTCAAGTAGCCTCTTGACATTGGAATACCTAACGTTGAAGTCTTATTCCCGAATAACCAATTCGGATTCTGTTCTAGGCATGGAACAGCCTCACTTTGTTGTAGATAATATGCCTGGAAGCCTTTGACGATAATGAATACTGTAATGCTGTCTTCTTCGATATAACTGTCCAAAAAAACAGGCGCACCATTTTTTTTTTCAGGGATATACAAGGCCTGTCGCAAAAGAAACAGGACTTTTTAAATATAACTGTTTCTGGTGGCGCCACCTATTGGTGAGTATATGAAATAAAAAGTTTGATCTCTTGTTGGCATTTCGTAAAAATTTTAAGACATTTGGACAACTACAATCGAAGTTATCGATCAAAAAGTGACAGCAGCTTTTGGTCATCGGTCGTAAAATGCATTTTGAACACAGAGCAAATATTAAATTTTGTCTTAAACTTGGGAAAACGTTCACTGAAACATTTCAAATGATGAAAAAAGTTTATGGTGATCAGTGCCTATCCCGTAGTAGTGTGCATGAGTGGTTTAAGCGATTCCAAAATTCCTATTACCCAAAACAATATTGAAAAAGTGCAGGAATTTATTAAGAATGAGCCGAAATCTTCTTTGCGTTACATGGAAATGGAGGTTAAATATCACCAAAGACTCCATTCATCGCATTTTGATAGATAAATTGGGTCTACGGAAGGTGTGCTCCAAGTTTGTTCCGCACAAATTGACTGAAGAGCAAAAATTGCTACGAATCCAACATTGTAAGGATTTGATTAAGGAGTCGAGAAAGGACATAAACTACAAATATTCGATTGTGACTGGTTGATGAAACGTGGTGCTTTTAATATGATCCCGAAACCAAACGTCAAAGTGCCGAATGGAAGCATCCAGACGAGCCATCACCGAAAAAAAGTCGTCTTCAGAAGTCAAAAATAAAGACAATGCTGATTTGTTTTTACGATTCCGAGGGTATTGTACACCGAGAGTTCGTCCCACCTGGCCAAACGATTAATGCTGTGTTTTACCTTGGTGTTATGAAGCGTCTTTTGTCACGCATTCGTCGTGTTCGACCACAATACCGTGAGGCAGACGCACGATAATGCGCCGTCTCATCGGTCGACGCTTGTCACTGATTTTTTGACAAAAAACTCCATATTATTAACCATTAATCACTCACCCTACTCACCTGATCTGGCACCCTGTGATTTTTACCTATTTGGAAAACTTCATTTGCCCATGAAAGGACATTGGTTTCAAAAAAAAATATAACTTTTGAAAAATATTAATTTTTTGTTGTTTTTTTTAAACAGTCCACTTTCTTTTGCGACAGACCTTGTAGGAGAAACTACCTGCCCTCCGCCCTTAATTTTTTTTCTGTTTAAAGGGTCGCCAGTTTATGATGAAGATGTGCAAGTCTTACCAATCTTGTCTTTATACGCAAAAGCCTCTCAAGGCAATGTCGTTGGATATGGATGGGTACTTTACAGCAGGAGTAGGCTAACCTTACCCAATAAGCGCACCATATATAATCACTCTTATCTGGAAATACAGCATCCAGATTTGGGCCATTGTAGCCATAACCAACCGCTATAGGTTGCAAACAATGCAGAATGTGGCGCAGCGCAAGACAACGGGCTGCACGAAACACCACTCTGTATAGACTCCTAAACAATCCCTTCTTCGTGAAGGATCCGATCTTTATAATAACCAAGCAAATTCGGTATTTGTGATGAAAAAAAAAAATTCTTTGAAAAATAAAAAAAAAGAAAAACTACAAAAACCTGGTCAGACTTCTGGCTCAAGTAGTACGTTTTAAACGCCGCATTTCGGTCGTTTTAAACTAAAGAGGGTCAATCGATGAAATCTCAGTGAAAGTTGACGCCTTAGAATAAATTATTTTCAAAAGGAACATTTTACAAAAGGGGATTGTTCCTTATTTAATAAAAACGAGTTCGCCCATTGGTTAAAATTCCACGTGGCAACATTGTCAATATGACAAATTGAGAGAAAGGAGTGCATATGTCTCAAAGGCAAATTAATGTGTCTAAATCGTAGTTGTTTTGCACTTTTGGGAAACTTATTTTCAATATATCCAACTGAATTTCAAACAAATAAAATATCAACATTTTCATGCTTCTTCCACTACTTAAGGTAGCCTGTACAAACCAGACGCTAACTTTTGCCTTCTTTTATGCAAAATAATGTTATATGGTAGCTTCTTGTGGAAGGAATGATATGTTTTATTTACGCCTTACAAACTTATAAAATTCAGTGGAAGGATAATAAAGTTTCGCCTCCACCGCTCCGTCTACGAAATATTGCCTTTTTGAATTCATTTGTTCAACTTTTTAAAACTTTTCAGAATCCTCGCGGTTTTACTATTTATTTAATAATATAAAGTCTTAATGAAGTCTTAATATTAACTTTTAAAATCGACTTTATCGAAAAATGTTTGTAAAATTTGAATTAAAATATTTTTTAGTAAGAAACAGATTAAAAGGATGAAGAGTAATAATTTGCATATTAATATCTTATGATACATTATAATGAATATATTCTATATCTGTATCTTATAAAAATATGATACCCACAATCAATAACGCACTTCATTTTTGGGCATTTCTAAATTTATTGTACCTGGAGGAATATAGGATACATTTGCCCTTTTATATATTTTTTTTTTTTAAATACTAAGTTCAACAAAAGCGAAGAATAAAGAAATTTACGCAATATCTTTGTTAAACAGTCTCAAACGAACGTCATTTCTTTTTAAATATTGATCGAAACCAGACCGCAAAGGTTTTCAAAGGGATTTAAATATGGATTGCGCGCTGACCATTCCAAGTATTCAATTTTACTGGTTTCGAAAATAAGTTTTTACTATGTTTGAAACATTGAAAAATGCTTAGAATTCAATTAGAAAAATCCACAGACTTCAATTAGTATCACCAAAATCACCAAATAATATGTTGTCGAAGTGGTGTATGTACATTCGGAATTCATTTTTGTAGAAATTAAGGAAATTGTTGTCTAACCCCTAATTCTAAATGCTGCCTATACCATCAGGAAGCCATTTTCAAAGCTTCTCTTATGACAAGTATTTCTTCGGTGGCAAATATACCTCGAATACTTTATTTATACATTCGATGCATCTAAATTGAACTTATTATCGTCGCTTAAAACTACCTTTTTTCAGTCATGCGACCAGATTTTATATTTTTTCACCAACTTTATCTTTGCTTGTGAATCTGCTATACCTGAGATACAGATAGCACTTTCTCAAATCGAATATTGTCAACAGAAGTTAGACTCTATCAAATTTGACGTTTTGTAATGTTCATCGATAACTGGGCTTTAACATGAACTCAGCAGGTCATGCTCAGTGATTTATTAGTACCATGTGGACGGCGTAATTTGTAAATATTTGTGGATTGTGCTTTTGCTTCTGGACATAATCTTTGGCATTTCTTGAATAGTTTCCCCTTCGAAATACAAATTGCTAACATTTTTCCGCTTTATCGCTTTTGCTATTATTAAAAACAAAAATGAAACATGATTAATTGACGACGTTCATATGTTTATTAACATTTAAATGTACATCCTTTTTTAAATTATATATTGACTTATATGGTCTCTTATAAGTCTCTCGACTTACCATATAAACTTACTCCACATTCTGAGTTTCTGAAAACTATTTGTTGATGATGTAAGTTTTGCCAGAAAGACTAAATTTGGGTTACCTTACGTTAAACTTTATGAAATATTCTATTTAGATCCATTCCATTTAGATCCAGATCGGAACATTTAAAAGTGTAGCCCCCATACAAATCTGTCCAACCTCAGAGATTTTGTGTATGAAAAACATTTTATTGTTGTTTATTTAGCTAGAAACGCCAAATTGGGTGTATTTTGGATGATTCCTAAGAAAGTATTCCATATAGGCCAAGATTGGACCACTAGAAGGAGTAACCCTCATACAAATCGTAATACATGGTGACAAGAAACAACCCGGACTTACATTTTTGATCATAACTTTTTAAGGAACTATATTTGAGAAAAAATGCAGATACACAACTATCAAATAGCTATTATGTAAACATAGTATTCAGCCGGTTTCGAAGTGGCTTCCTTGGGCTGCGATGCAGAGCCCTTAACGTTTCTGGAAATTTAGCGCAATGGGCCGCAGGTCTTCCGATAATCGATCCCATTCTTGGAGCAATGATTGCTTCAGCGCCTCCAAACTTATGTGGCGTTTAGCACATGCCCTGGACTCCAAAATAGACCACACACTGTAGTCCATCGGATTGAGATCTGGCGAGTAAGGTGGCCATTCACTGGATGTGATAAAGTCCGGAAAATTTGCTTTGCACCAGTCCTGAGTCAATTTGGCTCTATGAGCTGGTGCTGAGTCCTGTTGAAACGTCCACTCCGTATCACCAAAGTGTTGGGCTGGGCCCAAGGAAGCACAACAGTTTCCAAAATGTCACGGCGATATACTTCCTGATTGATTTTGACCCCTTGCTCGATGAAAACAAGGGGTGTTTTGCCGAAGGCGCATATTCCTCCCCAAACCATTACAGACTGCTCATATTGACGGCGCTCGATTATTGCAGAGGTACCTGGAGCTTCAGCTGACCAGCTTCTGTCATTTTGGTGATTGTACGCTGGTTGGATGGTGAATATCTTCTCGTCCGTGAAGAGAATACGCTCCCATTTTTGACCTGCGGCCCGACGCTTCAGCTGACGGCATCTTTGGAGTCTCACGCGCTTATTGTCATCCGTAAGAAGCTGCACTTTTTGGAGCTTCTAGGGCTTGAGATTTTTTCACGATCTGGCGAATTCTGGAAGTGTTGGCGGTGCATGGTCTGCCTCGTCCGGGACGGTCACCTTCATGGCCAAGCTCATTAAATCGCCGGATAGCGTCAGAGACCGTTTGTTTTGGTATGCCGAGCAAACGAACAATGTCGCATTGGCGATTTCCTTGTTGAAACATTGTTGAAATTGCACAACGATTGTTAGACATCCTGAAACAAATATCAAATTGATGGAAATCACAAAAATGTGAATATATTTGTTTCAGAAAAGTACAAGCTATCGATAAATGCATTTATGTAAGGGCTGCACCATAACACATTTGTAATCGATTGCATCAAAATTTGTCCGGGTTATTTCTTGTCACCCTGTATTTTTTTACATGATTTTAATATTGAACCATTCCTTAATTAAATTTTTATAAGACTGTGTATTAAACATTATATATTTATACTAAAACAATTATTCTCTTTCTTTTCAGGTATGTATATTGAACAAAAATATTTTTATGGGTTTTTTTGAAAGCAAATTGTGATGAATAAACCTAAAATCAGGTAGCTAACCAATTCATTAAAATGAGAATTCTATGGTTGAAGTAAGAGAGTTTTAATTTAAGCATAAATTAATTATAATACACAGATGGCTTTTCCAAAAAAAAAATTATGTACTTACAACGAAATTTGTTTGAGATAGAGCAACTTCATTTTCAGCAGTTTAAATATGGTTTTCATCCAAAAATATAATATACAGATGACACAATAGTTTTCCTCAATTTTAAAAAACTTTGGTTCCAGTGAATTTAAATTTCTCTCCATACTAAATATTCATTTTAAAGCATTTATACACAGCGCTGCTGTCATAAATACTTTCATTTATTTTTGGCAGTTTAATTTAAAACATAAATTTGCTTTAGAAAATTCTAACGCGCTACTAACGAGAATAAACGATTGAGTGTTTTTATTTCCTACGCTTCTTCTGTTTACCACACAAAAATAATATTTTTGGAGAATAAAAAAAGGAAAAAAAATATTTTTTAACTGCTGCGTAATTTGCATTTACGCCAAAGCAACGCTGAAAGTGAGAGAGAAAAAAAAAAACAGCGTGCAAGAAAAACCGCCAACAGAATCCATACTAAAGGACCTCAACAACTAAGCCAAGCGACTGTCAAGGAAGGTTCACTGTCATGGTGGTGATTATGGTGGCTGTTTGTTTCCGCAAATAAAATGAATATATTTATATGCTTGAAAGGCAACAGAGGTAGACTGTACTGCATGCACCTACGTATATACTTGTATAATACTTGCAAATAAAAAATAAATTTAAATATTATTTTTATTTCACTTCATTTTTTATTGTGCTGCGCTTTTTCGCGCTCGAATTGTCTGCCATAATAATAAATTTATTGTCGTCATTGTCGTTCGCATTATATCATCTTGTCTTCGTACAGTTTAGATACTTTTTGTGGAGTCTGTAAAAGACATTTTTTTTTTTTGAATATTTCTTATGGAATATTTTTAGAATATCACATTGGAGCATTTATTCGTGTACTACAAAAAAGTAGGATACTATTATTTACTCTTAATATTGTCACAAATCATTACAGGTTTCAAGTTAGCTAAAGATATTATGTCTTACTAACAAAAAACCATAGGCAAATTATAAGTACCGATGTATAAGTATCGACTACGAAATACCCAGTGCCCCATTAAACTCAATATTTGTTTGGCATATATATTCCTATTTGGATCCGTGTGGAACATATTATTGTGTTTAGTCTAAGAAACATCAAATTTGTTGTTACAAGCTAAATTAAACCGCAGAATATGTTTTTCTTACAAAACGTAATGAATGGAGACAGACTTGTATTGGATTTACCCCTTCTAGAGGTCCGATATGAACATATATGAAAAATTGGTTGAAATAAAAAGTCGTTCGCATTTTCACCATTATTTTTAAGCCCTGTACCGAAGGTACAAGAGCCTATTGGATTTGTGCAAATGTATGTAACATATAGAAATAATGGTCGGAGACCCCCCAAAGTTACCCCCATTATGGTCAGGAGTAATAGAGGAGTCGATATAGACATGTCCGTCTGTCCGTCCGTCTGTATGAACGAGAGGATCTCGGAAACGGTAATAGATAGAGACTTCGTGTTTTTTTGCATACGACTAGGACTGCTCCGGAATTTTACAAGTTTATTTTAAAATTTTGCCCCTCCTCCCCTTCTCCATCAAATCACCCCCCATGCTAAAAATTTCTTCGGCACAAAACAAATTTAGTGCACCAATATAAAGTTAACGCCTCTCTAAGCCAAAATCCAAAAAGTTAATCAAAATCGAATAATAAATGACGATTTTATAAGCAATTGAATTTGAACGACCCCCCTTTTCTTTTCATTCATATTCGCGCAGTGAGAAGTGGTCATGTGTTTGGTCATAAGCTCGGGAAACATTTAATGTGTTTGTTAGGCGACCTGAACTGGTATAGCGCCTCTTACAGTCGGTTACGCCCGACTGAAATTTCCTTACTTGTTAAAATTGCGTACAATCATCGGATCTAGTTCAAACAAGCGCTGTTTTGATCATTAAATTGTTCCCAACGTGATTCCAAACATCATTATGCCCCGCTCATAGAAGCTTGCTTCCCTATTGGGAAAAAACTGAGATTTTTCGCCAGCTAAAACGTTCGACATTGACAGTAGGAGATGGTAATCCGATTGTGCCTGGTCCGGACTATAAGTTGGATGCAAAATGACCTCCCATCCGAACTCCCGGAGCTTTTGGCGCGTCACAATCGAAGTGTTTGGTTTGGCGTTGTCCTGATGGAACATAATTCCTCTCCTATTGGCCAAAGATGGCCGCATCGTGGCGATTGCTGGCTGCAAGTGGTCCAGTTGTTCACTGTAGAGGACCACTCTTCACCCACGACCGATTGTACTTTACGTTGTTGTAAGTTACCCACTTTTCATCGCTAGTCACAATTAGCTTCAGAAAAAGGTCGATTTTGTTGCGATTCTGCAGCGACTCGCAGATGGAAATTTGGTCCTTGAGGATTTTTGGTGTCAACTCGTATGGCACTTAAATATCGAAATTTTTTGTGTTGCCAAGCTTCTTTCTCCAAGTTTATTGTTGTTCATTGCCAGACAAACGGATGGATGTCTATATCGATTTGACTTTATGCCAGCGGCCACCACTTTTAGTGGTCCGATTTGGAACCTCTGGGAGTATTTTATTAGGATTGACGCAAAGTACACCCAATTCACTGTTTTTATCTGAAGACAATAATTCATAGAAGAAGACAAAAATGCATAGAAATGGTACATATTCATATGAAGGTCACCACTTTTAGAGGTTCGATCATAGCTAAACTGAAATTTTTTATAAATTTTAACGGCAATTAGCCTAGTTTCTTATAAAATGAACCTCATTTTTTTTTTAACACAAAAACTAAAAATGAGGTGTTTGTTTCCATGCATGGAATAGAAGAGCCCTAAACAAGTGTTAGACAAATCTAAATATCCAAACTTAAAGGCTCTATCTCGCATAGTCTTCAAGTTTTCGATTTCGATACAGACAGACAGACGGACATGTCAATATCGATTGGTCTTTCGATGCATGCTGCTCTAGAATATATATATATACTGGGATCTTTCGCCGCATGCCAAAAGTTCTCCCTTATAATTTCAATATGATGACTTCGTAATATAAAATCTTCTTTGCATCATCGTTAAGGCCTCGATATGATGGCTTCTATTGATTGCGAATAGTGAATAGTGTAACTGAATTTAATGTTCTACAGTTCGAAAACTATTATTTTCTGATGTATATGAATGCGCTCCCAACTGATGCTCGCCAACATGTTGAAAAGTGCAACCACAAATAGCTTCTTCGTACTGCACTCATCGCCTGCTCTACAATATGCACCGCGCTTTAGACAATTATTTTTCACTTTTTGTTGCTCGTTTTTAACAATTTTACAGTTTGTGTTTGCACTTATATTTACTAAGTTTTCTTACCCACTAACACGCTCTGTCTCCCCCCACTCTTTATGGTTCTTTCCAATTCGCGCTGAAGCTGCCATAATCCACTTTACTGCGCCGAAAATCCTTTCCGCAAATGTTTTTTTTTTCAGTATGCAAAGCGAAATATTTTATAACGCACAGTATTCGCTTTTGTTCTTTCTTTTTATACCCTGCAGCCATAGGGTATATTATATTTGAGCAAATATTTGTAACAATTAAGCAAGGAGGCGTAGAAGACTTCATAAAGTACAGTATTTACTATTATCTACAAATATATACAATATATATTTTGTTATCAATTTGAAAGTAATACAGTTATCTATAAATTTTTTTTAATTTGTTTAGCAATTATAATTCACAGCTAGTTTTAACATTTTCCATATGATTATCAGAACAGTCTCCTGAACAAGTTTGCTATGGATGTGTTATATAAGAAAGAGGGGTACGTACAACCAACTGCAACTATTTCACTTAAATGCATTTTCTTGAAAACACTCTCATCACCGGTTTTTTTTACATTTACCCTGCACAATTTAACAGTGCAGGGCATCCAAACTATTCAGACATTGTTTCGCTTCTTTTTTTTTATAATTTTTTTTTTTTAACAGTCGTTTGTTACATTTCCCTAAATTTTCACACAAAACATTTTCGTTTGTTTGTTTGTCCTTGCGCTGTGGCGCGGTGTTGCATCGTCGTCGCCGCTGCCGCCACCACCATTTCCGCTACGCATTTGGGATATGCTAGGATAAATGCGACAGTTGAACCGCTTCGCAGCCTCTGCCTTGCCAACTCCTTACGTTGACTACTTTATTTTCGTCTTTTTTACTGCTGATTTTTTTTTTCTCGCGGTTCCGCCTAAATGAGAAAAAATGTGCTTCCGTTTTTTATATGTTTTGTTTGCTGCAATCCGGCTTTCCGTTCTGCGCCAGCACAGTTCCGCTCCATTCCATTTTACGTTTTACGGCGTTTTAATTCAGCCGCATTTCTTCGACATTGTTTCCTGTTTTCGAGCCACTCATGCTCGACGCATTCTTTCACCGCCGCCATCATCGTTTGTGTCCTTTGTGTCGTTGCTTTGTAATTTTTCTTCATTGCTTCATTTTAATGAATAAATTAAGGCATAAAGCATAGCGCAAACAGCCGAGTAGCGCACCAAATCCTTTCTTAACTTTTTTTTGTTCCACCTACATTCTACAATATATTTCTTTCAAGGCGCATGGGAAGGAGCCGGAGTCTCTCGTTGCAGCTGGTTTGTCTTTTACTAATTAAATTCGTCTGCATAATTGCGCATTTAATTAATTTCTTTGCGGACTTATTACTTTTGTTATACACTTTTTTCTCGTTGGTTTGCCTAAGTACAACAGATTTTAAAACCTTATAGAGAAGGCTTCATAAAATGCATTATTGATCAACTCAATGGCACGGCTCTGACTGATACGTTTACCAATATAGACTTCTAAGAAATCCTGCTGGAAAGCATATTCTGTGGAAGAACGTACATAAGCATGTAGCATCAAATCCAAGCTTAACAATCTGCAACTCCGTATGAGTTCCTTTTATAAACTTGATAAAATGCTTTAACAGAAATTGCTAAGCCACAAGGTTACGTGTGAAGAGTATTAAAACTTTAACAGAGTTTATATTTAATTTTGTTTGTTTTTCTTCAAAATTTTAAGCGTTTTATGCATTCTCACCATTTTTATTCGCAAAGTTTTCAATATTTCGCATTACATATTCGTTTTTTTTTTTTTGGCTTTGTGTCATGCTTTGCTTTTGAGTTTACATTTCTTTGTCATATGCTATTCGTGGTTGTCGTCGTCGTTGTTTCCTGTCACTTTCATATTCTTACGAACTTTTGTTGCCACATGCAACACTCTGCATTCGAGGACCACTACGAGGACTTCTGTTTCATGCATATGCGATTTTATGTAAATTTCCATTGCATACCCTCAGGCGTTTTACGTATTGCACTTTGCAAGAAATTGTGCAAATTGTCTGAGTGACTTTTTATTTAGTTTGCTTTGCCCTATTTTGACATCGTCGAAATTCTTGTAGCAATTCTTCAGCAATTGGTGATACCACATTTGCTGCAGAAAAGCTACCCAGAACTCCGGCTTCTGCATATTACGGCGGCTACTATTGCAAATGTATCCGTGTGGGAGCATTGAGGTTGGTTGTTGTGGCAACTTGAGCTCTGCTTAATAATGTGCATGAATCAAAGTTTTAGTTGAATTTTAATTGTCTCAAAAGGAGTGTTGTTTCGTCGTTTTCGAAGATTGCGCGCTCAGCTAAGAAAGATACTTCCAAGTATTGTCTATTTGCATACTTGAAGAAAGTTTGATTGAGTTTCTTTTTTTGCATAAGCCAAATACTAATTTTTGTGGTGCAGTTTTTAGCATTAAATTTGTTTGAAGTTTGCATAATTTTGAAAGATATTCATTTAATTATCTTAAGCGAAAAGTGCAAACCACAAGAAGGTGACAAGAGCTTGGCGGAGACTCATGTACGAACTCTTTGGAAGTATTATACAATATTAAAGAGCATCTGAAACACGTTGAATATTATTGAGCACATAGAGTAGAGAAAATTATTAGGATGTAAGTGGTATGATCCCTCAATTCGATGCTTTTGAGTTCATTTATGTAATGTGACATGGTCCGCCACTTGCCACGAATTTATAGACGTGTTTTTCAACCTTTTTTTTTGGTATCAAACATCATACGAATTTTTGAGATGTTTGATTGTCAATTTATGGAAAGCAGAGGAGAAGATATCTGTGCCCTAAATGCCTTTTAGCTTCAGTAGCCATTCTGGCCTAACCTTATCAAGAAGCTACCGCTTTAAGTTGAGTTGGATGGTTCGTTTTATATAATTTACCTGAAAAAAGGAGCATTGTGGATAAAGAGGAAGGATCAAATTGGGTTGTAAAAACAGCACAATACAGTCATGTTCCCAGAGAAGGTCACTTCGCACATAAGCATGAATTATTCCCTCTGGGCACTTAATAAGCGATATAAGAGGCAGATATCAGCAAATCTTCCCATTAGCAAACAGATGAAATCCATGCTGGAATATCACAGGATTGTGAGTAAACTTTTGCGGAAGTCTTAGAGGGTAGGTTCCAACCAATCTGCTCGAATTACGATTGTCACAGAAACCGATTGCAAAGGCTTCTCCCAGCTGGTCTCCCAATTAATCCCATCACTTTTGAAAAGATTCAGTATCACATCTATGATGGTCTCGACAGCAGAACATTAAAAGCGTTACCAGTCAAAGCGATACTTTTTCTAGTATTGCTTTTCAGCCAAAACCTTGGAAAAAACCCAGGTCGTTATGGGAAGATCCCATCGATCGCATCCTCCCATCTTTGTGGTTGTAGCTAGTGCGCAGCTTCCTGACAGGAAAGACTTTCTCGATCATTCTGGATGGTGTGTTGAGTCCAGCACGAAAAGGATCCGAGGGGGTTGCTAGTTTACATTGCTGCAAAAAAAAAAAAAAACGCAATAAAATAATATTCTGCAGGCGATGATTCTTCGGATTCTGGAACGTAGAAGACCGGCAGGAGTTTAAATAAAAAGACGGATTCTTCCAAGGACCTATACTTAAGGAGTTTATAATATATATACTCACTATAAACATTCCTCTTCACAACCTCTGCAGCAAGCATTATAAATTCTTTGGTTTTTCTCAAAACTTATCCGAATCTTCCAGTAATAAAAGTTTAAAATGTTCATAGATACCGTCAGACGGATATGCCAAACGTTTTAATGCCAAGCACGGAGAGATCTCCTTTACCTGGTCATTGCAACGCGTGCCCGGTCGTCCACTATTTCAGCGTCCACCAATCAAGTTTGGGCCCCCCATGTAAGCCATGCGTGCTGGAGCTCTTTCATCCATTCGAATGAGGTGCCCAGAACAGTGCAGCCGCTGGACTATGTCAACCTAATTGAATAGCTCGTACAGCTCGCGGTTCATACGGGACCTAAACTCGTCGCCGACTCTAATAGGACTCTAAAAGAATCATCCTCTCAAAGACTTCCAACGCTGTCTCATCCGACTCAATCACGGTCCATGCCTCTACATATAGGACCGCTAGGCCCGCTTGAGCCATGAGCCGGAACTGTTTTTCAATCTCTGAGAACGCCTTGCTGACTCGCCGTTCCTGCGTTCCTTGGAAGATCGATCCCGACAAACTCTGTATTTACGGACACTGGCGTAGGATGTATTCCATCAGAAGATTGAAAAAATCGCACGACAGAGCATCGCCCTGACTGAAACCTCTCTTGGTATCAAAGGCGTCGGAGAGGTTTTTCCCCGCCCTGACAACACTTTGTGTGAGAGATAGCGTCGTCATGCAAAGACGGACAATCTTTGATGGGATACCTAGTACAGACAGGGCGTCTCTATTAAACTCACGGGTCTTTTCAAAGAGTTTGCGTAATGTGAATATTTGGTCACTGGTCGACCTTTTTGGCCTGAAGCCACACTGATATAGTTCTATCAGTGAATCCTTATATGGCTTCAGCCTATTACACAATACGCTCGACAGAATCTTATATCCAATGGAAAGAAGACTTATTCCGCGGTAGTTGGCGCTGTTTGCTGAGGTCCTCTTTCTTAAAGATAGGACAGAGATGTTCACTAATTTATTATACCCTTTTAGCCAATGCGTGTAGTGTATGTAAAAGCTGATATTTAAATGAAATATGAAATATTTTTTGAAAAAGTAATTTAGCAAAGGTTATTAAGTGAAAAACTAACAAAAAGTGTAACAACGTCGCAGGATATTTTCAATTAAAATTGCAAAAGGGCGGTTTAGCAAAGGCAAATAAAGCTTGTGTGCTGTTTGTTTTTGTTGTTGTTTTTTGTTGCCACTATACGCAATTATATATGTATGTGTGTATGATGCTGCTTCAAGTTGAAGTTGCAGCTTGATCTCTCACTTATATTCATAGTTTCAGATTGCGTGCTCAAGCGTAAATCTCATTTTGATGCCAACCGAGCGTTGGGTTTCTTCTTCATTTACTTTAATTTGAAGCACACGAAGGAGTTGGCAGTTGATTTTGTTAGAGTCCTTGCAACAATGTTGTTACATAGCAATGTGTTTTTAATTACACTCAAAAGGAGTAAAAAAGGTAGAAAAAAAAATTACAACGCGTATGTAAAACTGTGAATTTGCTGCGTTGCTGCAGCATAAACGCTCATCATCAACTGTCATCTAGTATAACATGGCGTATACATCATCAACGAACGAAGCATACACAACTCATCAACGTTGACGATGATACATATATAAATGTGTGTGTGTATGTGTGTGTGTGCATACAGCCAGCCAGCAATCCTTTGCGGATTTAATTGTATTCGAGCTTCCTTTCCCTGATTTAAACCGCCATATTGCTGCAGCATAGCACTGAACCTCAGCATAATCCTGCTCATCATCAACAAGAGCACACAACCAGCGTGAAATAAAAGTAATAAAAGTTCACAGTGGAAAACACAAAAACCCACTGCACAGATACATTTGTTTGGTTGCTTCGTTGGTGGTTCGTTGGTTGCATGGTTTGTTTCATCAACGCTGCCACACTGTGTATCTATGTATCTATCTACCTGTATCAACTTCGTTGCTCGTGGTCTGCCAGTACTCTAAGCTGTATGCTGTTGAGTTGAATCGCACATTTTGCGGGTGTTCATTTGAAACACTGAATGAAAACAATCCTTTCCGCAGACAACGTTGCACATCTCACCAAACGATAATGCCGACGAAGTGTGCTTATGCGTTTAGTATGCCGCTGCAAATTACAATTTTCACTCTTCTACATTAACGTATGGCAACTGCAGACGTATCTACAAATATCAACTTTTGTCGTCGTCATCAAGTGCATAATTGCATATACTTCATTTGCTGCTGCTGCTTCTGCTGCTGCACATGACAATTTGTTGCACTCACAATTAGCAGTCATCAACTTGAATAATCTGTCGTACGACACTCAGACAGCAACCAAGTAAATACAAATACTGGTACGTTGCAGCAGCCTGCATCAATTAATATTAAACATTTTCATGGCATTGCAATTCATTTCATTTGTTAAGACAGATACAAGTGGCTGATATTGTTTTGCGTTGAAACGAACTGCGCCTGGCTGTCTGACAAAATCCCAAGTGACAACCGCAAAGTTACTACGATAAGGCTTATGCGAAATATTATCCATAAATTCCTTTCTTTTTTCCCCTACACACACACACACACACACACTCAGTCAGAAACGTGACAATTCCTGCGTGTAACTAAATTTCCGCAACTGCCTTTGGCTTCAACACTTTACCAGCTCGTGTGTGTAACTATTTTTTTTAGTTTAAATCTCAAACAATTATATTTAATGGATAATAAGTTGGTAATGCCTTCAGCGCAATTTGAATTTATTTGAAACTTTTCTCGCAAATTTCGAACTTGCTTTGAATAGAACAATTCTAAAATAAAACTTTGCGCCATACAATAAAACTTTCTCTCTAAACACAATCAAAAACATTTATTTTTCAATGTGCTAAAAGTTTGTATACACCACAACTTCTCTAAATATTTTATTTCTTTTTTTGCACAGTTTTAGAATTATTGGACCAACTGTTTATAACGGTATTATTTTATAAAAATTTAATTTAAATTTCAAGAATTCGGTCCGTCTGACTTACTTATAATAGATACATTCTTTAAATTTGTATGTTTAGATTCTTTGATTTATTCTGCAGGTCACACTTGTATTCAATGAACACGCTTAGGTCTCAGCCTCTAAGAAACTTACCGTACTCTATTATTGGTAAACTTGCTAGAAATTCTAAATTTTGTCTACTTTACGTTAATCTTTAAAAAAATATTCTATTTAGGTCTAAATCTGTCCACTAGAAGAGGTGACCTTCATACAAATCTGACTCACATTTCAGAATTTTTGTACAAAAGAAAGCCAGACAGAGGGACATGTCCTTATGGGCTTGAGTTTATTGTGGAGGTTATCTCTGGAATTCGGCATTTTTTTTTAGCTGAACTAACAATAACAAGTTCAGCTAAAAAAAATACCGAATTCCAGAGATAACCTCCACAATAAACTCAAGTCCATAAGGACATGTTCGTCTGTATGGCTTTCAACAACAAGAACTTATAGTCTACAAAATTTCATGAATAATATTTAATATCCCTTATCCCTCTTCAGATAGGTTATATTTATGGATAGTACCCATATAAATCTGTACCTCTTAGTAAAAATTGCTGTTTTGTTTCTTATTTTAGCTATAAATGTCAAATTTCATGTATCTTACTTTAATTCTGTTGATATACTTTATATATGTAGATCCATATCAGACCACTAGAAGAGGTAACCCCCATACAAATCTGTCTCAATTTAAGAGGTTCTTAGATAAAATGAAGCTCAGCAGCTTGAAATAATAAATTTGGAGTATCTTATACTAAGTCCAATAAAATATCCTACACGGTTCCAGGTTCGATAGAAGTACAGGGTATCTCGAACTTACTTGAAACACATCATCCCGTCTGCTTCTTCTTACAGAATTAATATTATTATATATTTCGCCCTATGTCTGAGATTCGTTAATTTTTTTCGTTGTGCTCGTAAGAATTAGCGTTATATTTCGCAAAATTTTTTAGCCAATTTGGGTATTGGTGTCTCTTTAATTGGCTTATGGGGCGTTCTTCAGCAAGAGACCTAGCTAGCCTGTTCATGTGGGCTTTCAGCCTGTCGCTATATCTGCTGGTATGACGATTTATTTGGAGCTCTACGGTCTCCAAGTTCAGATCTCGTTGGAGAGTATACCCTCGATCGTTGCAACCACAATCCGTGATGAGCCGCAAGGCATTATTCTGAAGCTCTGTACGGTTCGTCTCTGTAGCCATCCCAAAATCATGATCCCATAGTTCCAGGTGGGCACAACAATAGAATTATAAATCGCCCTCTTACATCTCAAGGGCAGCTTAGACCTGCTATACAGCATCCAGTTTAGCCGCGCCTTTTATCTCCAATGCGATATTGTAGCTCTTATGTGCGATCTAAACGTTAGGCGCTTGTCTAGTACTACGGCTAAATACTTTGCCTCCTGTTCAACCTGTAGACTTACATTGTTTAGCTGGGCAGCTCGCAACTTTCAAAAAGGTGGAGGAAGGTACGCCTGAGCACCAGAAGCTGCTTCACACACGCTTGAAGAAAGCAAATATTGTCCGCATATGAGGCGATCAGTGATTTCCTTCTATAGATGACTGGAGGAATTGGCACATCCGCGGTAAAAATGTTATAGAGAAGTGGGCCTTGTAGAACACCAGCTGCCATCGTATGAGGAGGGCGATTGAAGCTCTCACTTTTAGCTGGAATTAGCGGTTTCGCAGATAAGATCTGAATAGGAGATAAAAGAGGGCTGCAGCAATCTTTGTTATCAAATGCCTTAAAGATATGAATTACAACCCTGTGAATCCGTGTACTTTCCTGAACTCTAATTGGTGGATTGGCAAGTTTTCTCCAAGATCCACACGCCTGGCAAACCATAATACAATAAGCCTCTCAAGCACCTTGGAGAGAGAAGGGATAAGGCTGATTGGTCGGTACGACTCAGAACCGAGTAGTATTGCATCCTAAGTTAGACAAACGCATGCTTCGGCAGAGCCTTCAGGATGATTTAACATATTCTGTCAGATCCGGGGTTTTTTCGTCGGCAGACATTTTATAGGATCGACTACTCCATCTACTGTTATAGCCGTGATAGGCAGGTCCATCTGTAAGGGTCATCTGTGAGACATCTTCAAAATATGGGTTTGTGACGGTTTAAACAGCTTCTTTGGGCGTAGAAAAACGTTCACCACGCAGTTTATTATTGATGTTTGGGAATGAAAGGAAATCCTTGTGTGTTACTTCAGAGCTATGCGGCGGATAACCCATCAATTCGATATTTTGAGTGCTCGCATTGTCAAGGTGGATGGTGATTCGTCTTCCACGATTGGTTTTGCGAATTTCGCCGAAGACTTCAAGCAAACAAATAGTCGTGTACCATACAGAATGGACCATCCTACGTTGTTCAAGCGTTACAGTGGTCACATGACCCACTCGGCCGAACAACTTTTGTTGAATTTGGCTTATCTTGGAACAGCCACACGGTCGTTTGCCGTTTTGTTTCCAGCTTATACGCTTATATCCATATCCTGCCCCTCGTAATGTTGAAAAGTGCCGAAAAGTCGATTATTTCTCTCTTTCCAGCCATTTTTTCTTCATTTTTTTATGACGGTTGCAGTCGCTGACGAATATGTTCTGCTTGTGACATATGCATAAGTTGAACCACTTGAGCCAATTTGATCTTCTAGTACAAACGATTTATAAACGGAAAATAGTCAATTCTTAAAAACTTTTTCCTCCTTTTTTTGTATACAAGTTTTACAAAATGGAGTCTCTCAATTTTCAACCGAGCAAATACGGCTAGCAACTTTTCCATAGTTGTATGTCACTTGCAAAGCTACAGATAAAGCAAAAATAGCATCAAGTTTTGCCAACAATGTGGTGTCCAATCTGCGTAGTGCTTCACTTTATAAAAAAAAAAATCCTTAAGAGCAGTAGAAAAAAATTCCATACAGGAAAAAAACAAATGCACACCGCTAAAGATAGCAACAGCAACTAGAACACACAATGTATATGAAGTGTGCAACTACGAGTGTATATATACAACTTACTCGAGTAAAATGTACTATCTTCGAGTGGCTCAAGTTGTAACGCAACGCAACGCAGAGCGTAGCAGAAGCAGAAGTTTATACATCATGGTGAAACTCGACTCGTTTCAACTTTTGCGCTTTAAAACAATGGCAAGCATACGCCGTGTAAAAACTAGAGGCAAAGCGCAATAAAGCAGCTAGAAAGATATTTATTAGCGCTGTAAACGAATTTTCTATACGCTTTACATATGCTTAGAGGTGGTTTAAGCTGTAACACTGTTGGAGATTTTGTTGTATAATGTTTTATTTGGAGATAGATATAAGCAACTACCAAATAGGAGAATGTCCATGCTCATTTGTAGTAGCATATTGTAACGACTTCATCTATTTCTTCACGAAAGTAACTCTTACCTCCATCGAAAATAGTTTCCTCATTCTCTCGCTCTATTTATTATGTTCCAAAAATTTATATTGACATAATTGCAAAGGACTATAAGGATTTTTTCTAATCCTAAATTTTTGGGTTGTATGAGTACGAATATTGAATGAATTAAATATAGTTCTTTACTCTTTTATTCAGAGATGGAATCGAACGTGCTCTGTACTAGCTTCGCAATAGCATATTTCGCCCATTTCATCTACTTCTCCACGAATGCTGAACCAACTCTCACCTGCATCGAAGATTTTAAAAGGACAACCAAATGATTTGTGTTGTTTTAGATTCCGCCTTATTGTTGTATGCTCTTTTTCTCGCTCTCTTTATTACCGTTATGTAGAGCTGAAAATCGTACCTTTTTTGTTGTGCGTCTCCAACGTTTACAAAAACAAAATAATTGCTTTTCTCTCTTACAGTTATTTATTTTTTGTGTGGTGCAACAATGCACAAACCAATGCTCTCGCATCGTTTCATATTTTACGTTTCACATTTTCAGACTAAAACGTTAGTTAATGAGGTTTCATTTCTTTACTTCTGCATACAAAAGTTTGAATGGAAGAAGTGTTAGGGTTATATGGAGCTTATATATGATATGCTTCACAGGTTTTTTAATTTTTTGTGTTATCTTTAGAAAAAAAAATCGTCACTAAATTGTAACACTTGTGTTGCAACGGATATGTTGATAACTGCACATGACCAAACGACTGCGTTATCATTTGTTGGTCATGCGCTGTATCCGTTTTGGATTTATTGAAAGATTTTTAAAATAAAATTTCTTTGGCGGGGATAGTAATATAAAAAATCGTCACGAAATTGTAACAATTGTGTTGCAACGGATATGTTGATATTGCTCTGTCTGTTTCCTCTTCCCTAACCTAAATTTGAAATTCTCTGTTATATACTTTGATGAATGCGTTACAAACATTCTGCCAAAGTTTTTACTACCGTTTTAAAACTTTATATGCAGGGTATAAAAAGGACGAATGAAATGAAATGGCATGAACCGGCACCGAGCTATGTATCATTCGATGATTTTAATTTTTTGTTGCCACAACTCAGCATCGTCCTCGTCATCATTCTCGTTGAAAAGAAGAACTGCAAAAAGATGCGAACTCTGAAGGCATAAAGTAAGTAAAACGTGCAGCAGTCGACAGAAAAAAAAAGCTCAACAACCAACAAAAAAAGCTCAAATGCAAATGAAAAAAAATATAAAAGAAGAAAAAAAGGTTGAAAATGCAGAAAGAAAAAAAAAGGAATGAGGTTAAGTTGAATATGCAGCGGGCGCACATACACACGCACACACAGGCACGCAAAGACTGCCAAGAGGCAGTGCTGCACAATCTCATTCGCACACACACACACTCACACACAGCGACATTTACAAACGCCCGCCAAGCGAGACATGAAGTTGGCGTCAATTGTAGCTGACGGAAATGAAAACAAGCTGATGCATACATGAATAGCGAAGCGCGGGCATGCATACGTCGGTCTGCTCGGCATTAAAGAGTCTACATGTGTATGTCTGTGTGTAGTTAAGTCTACAAACGACTTTGCTTCACATTGCGTATGTGCAACTTTATATTTACACACATATGTAAGTGTGTGTGTGTGTGTGTATCTGTGAGTGTTTCTCTGTTGCTTCTGGGCATAAAATTCAAATTAAAATGTCGCGCAAGCGAGTTTGCTATGGAAAGGGCAACAAAAAATAAAAAATAAAAAATGGAAGCAGCGAACACATAAAAATGTAACAAAGCATGAAAATATATTTTCTGTAAATTATTTTGTCAAATTTTTTTCTTTTCATTTTGGCGGCATTCTACTGCCGCCACATCAGACAGCCGTACGGACAGACAGACACACAAATGTACGTTGACAGACGTATGTATATATGCGCTGGCGTATCAGTGACATCCGCAGATTTTATGTCATTAAAAGCACAAAATCTGTGCGTATTATTATTTTTTTTTTTCGCTCTGTCGTGTTAAAGTTATTAACTGAATACAGTCGATGAAATAATAAAAAAAAAATGCATCATATCCGACGTTTTTCCGATAGTTGATTGCTATGCGATATACTTTAATGCAACCAAAAGGTGGTTGAAAATAATTGTAATTAAATTTTTATATACGTGAGAAAAACTATGAATTTAATTTAAAAAAAAAAAAAAAGTTTATGCTCGAATTAACCTAAATTTGTAAAAACTTTATTCAACTTCTTTTTGTCTTATTTGAACAAATTATTTATTTCGTGGTACTATAAAACCTGCAGTTATACCATTAACTGTTTCAATATTTAAGATTTTATTTTTTTACACGGTGCATCGTCGAATAAATACATAGAAGGCAACACCTTACAGGTTATGTGCTTCGCAATACCGCGCTTCACGCTTCGTGCTTTTCAAAACTGTTTCTTCTCTAAGCTTTAAGTCATAATGGAGATACAATAATAACTGAAAATTAATTGATCAGCCAACCCTTTTATCTCACCAATATATGCTCTCCGTTCTTTTCTGCGCTGTACTCTTCTTCTTGAAATTAAAGCTCTCTACTTACTTTATTTCATATCACTTTTATATGTTTCCATTTTTCACGTCAAATTATAAACTCATCCCGAGAATTTTATCTTATCTTATACCATGTACCAATAGGGTAAAATATTATTGTAAAATAACTCATGGAAGTTAAATGGGCTTCAACCGTCTTTCAATCACGTCGCAATCACGGTCCATGCCTCTGCGCCATACAACAGAACCCGGAGTATCAGCGTCTTATAGATCTTGATTTCTGTCTTTATATCTCATTTGTTTAATCAGCTTAATCTCCAGGCTGACGTTGTTGTTGCTGGTTATCTCGGATCCAAGATAGACAAAATTTTCTACAACAATGAAGTTGAAATTCTCCATCGTCACTGACCGTCCAAGACTCGATGACGGAGTGCGAGAAGACACCAAGTACTTCATCTTGTCCTCATTTACCGCTAGACCCATGCGCCGAGACTCTTTTTCAATCTCTAAGAATGCCCTGCTGACTCTTCGTTCCGGCGTACCGATGATATCGATGTCATCAGCGTAAGCGAGCAGCATCACTTCCTTTTGGAAGATAGAGCCCTAAATATTTTATGTTTACGAGCACTGGCGTAAGATGTAATCTATCAGGAAATTGAAAAAATCGCACGACAGAGCATCGCCGGAGAGTTTTTTCCCCATCCTGACAACTCTTTGTGTGTTAGATTGCGTCGTCATGCAAAGACGGACAATCTTTTCCGGGATACCTAGTGCCGATCGTATCGGCGTGTCGAATGCAGCTTTATAATCGGCAAATAGGTGGTGTGCGTCTTTGTTAAACTGAAGAGCCTTTTTCAAGAATTGGCGTAATGTGAATATTTGGTCACTGGTCGACTTTATTGAAGCCCTACTGATATAGTCATATATGCCTTACTAATATAGTCGTATCTTTTGTTAGCTCCGAGATCACACAAGCGAAGTACTGACAAACAAAGATGCATCAACCTGCACTAATTAAAATTAAGAGAGCGTTGAAAGTCATGAAATGTATAGCATTTAACTATATTTATACCAAGAGCATCTACACATTTGTTCTATACACACCTTGCATGTCTGATACGCCCCTCGAAAGCCTCGACGAGAGCTTCGTTTAATGTTTTTGCCACAGTTTCAATGTTTGTTTGAGTGTTTGTGGGTCTAGATTCTAGACTTGACCTGCGTATAAATAAGGCAAGTCCTGAAGGTTTATCTTTTGTTCTCTCCGAGATGACACATGCGAAGGACGGACAAACATAGATACACCAATTGATACTAATTAAAAATACCGTTGGAAGTCCTGAAATGTATAGCCTTTCATTATATTTATTGTAGAGAATTTTGGGTGTAGTATAAAACGACTGAAAAAAGCACAGACCGAGACGAAAAAAGGGACGGCCTTTGGGTTTTCTTTGTAGACAGGTTAATATTTTTACGGCTATTTTCAGAAACGAAAACCTAAAAGTATACGTTGTTCTGCAGATTATAAATTTTCAAAGCCCTAGACTAGTACACGCTTTGAAGTGAAAGTTCTTAAGGCAGGGCTATAAGCACGATTCCCGTAACAAAATTCACGACTCGATCAAGTCATAGTACAATTGAGTTAATTGTGTAAGGTGAATGATTTTTTAAATGAAACTTCTTTAGTTCTGGTTGGGTTAGTCGACTGAATCAAAATGCTGACCGAGACGAAATCGGGGACGGCTTTAAGGTAGGAAGAATCGAAGAGTGTGGCACCTACCAACAAATGCGTACGACAACCAATCTTACCTCTCTCGTGTCGTTCCATTCTACAGTCGTCCTAGAGAAATATCGTATTCTATTTACTCACCATATCTGACGAGATCAGGCCATGCGAACCGAAAGGAAATCTTTCACTTGGGTGACCAATGACGATATACGGAGTGGAAATATACTGTTGACTTCAAGTTTTTTGCCGAACTTCGCTTCACTAGTTGACAAATTCAGACACTGTCTTCCTTTCACATCTTAAGAAGTTTCACTTCTGTCGCGTGGTTTTTAAGTATTCTTAATATACAGAATATGTTAATATTTTGAAATCACTTCAGCAAATATTTGTATTCATAATTTTTAAGAAAAACTACAACCAGATAAACACAAAACAAATTTTCTATCTTCCATTCAATGTGACATACTAGAATTTCCTTAGGCTTTTACTGATTAAAAAAAAAAAAGAAGAAGGAAAATGTTTTTCTTTTAATTACTTAAAGCACTTAAAGAATACACGGAAGTGCTTTTCAAAACTATATACATATATATTGAGCACTATATGACAGAAGACACCTGTACTTTCACGCAATCACTTTGCCCTCCCACAAAATATCAGATTTTCTCTTACCGCCCGCCTGCCTCCAATATTTGACTACAATATTTACCTGTCGACGGCGTGAATGCGTAAAACTTTTATAATTAACTTTTGCGGTATGCAGTACAAAATTGTTCAGTTGCCTTCATTTATACCAGCTCTTGTCCCTTGTCGCTCTTTAGTACACCTGCCTTGCCTTGGCTTGGCTTGGCTTTGTTTCACTCTTAAAGAAGCAAAAACTTTGGCAGTTTAGCTACAAAGTAGCAATATATACATTGTACAACACCACATTGTACATGTGCACAGCGGCAAAGTACTACTTCTCACTACAAAACACATCACCACGAATGTTGATGGTGGTATGGAAAGAAGAAATCAAGGAACATTCATGATATGTACTATACTTCTTACATAGCGCTCTCGCTCTACATCAATCTGACAACTGTCTGTCTGTGTGCCTGCCTGCCTGCCTGCCTGTTTGTCTGCTGTGGCAGGCTCTTAGCGAATCGGAAGTTGTTCCGAAAATAACAATAACTTCTAAAGTGCCAAACTTAATGAAATTTCTCTACAATTTTTTGGTAGTTCGAGCATCAAAAAACGAACATAATAGCAGGAAAACCCAAAGAAAATTGAAAATTTGCGCAGATAGACACTCTTCTGTACATTAAGACATGTGAGAAATTCTAAAAAAAAGGGCTGAGTAGGAAATACGTAGTGTTACAATTGAAATAAACTTTATCAATAGCAAGAGTTCCGGAAAAAAATGTTTGAAGAAATTTTACCATTTTATATAAATTGAAGAAAAACTGCCGAAGAAGACGTAAAACAATAGAAAACTTTTACTTAGGTGTGTGTAAATCTTTAATACTCTGTGCCATATAGTGGGAATGAAGATTCAGTTTTGATTAAAAAAAGTTAAAGGTAGACGATAGATTGTTATGAGAACTGGCAAGCACATAAGAGGGGGCAAGCCCCCTTCATTCGTTAAAAAAGAAAAAATGGAAAACATTCTTGCCCTTTCGCTCCAATAAAATCTTGAATTGATTCCGATCCCAGATCCATCCAATTTCTTAGAACGTTGTATTAAAAACTGACTTGTTTCGATATTAGCAGGCTAGAGCAACTAATCTTGTAGAGTTTATCTAAAATATATATCTACAAAGCATACCTTATAGTGTTTGCCGACGACTACAATCATATGTAAATTGTTGCTAAATGAATATGCCTACTAGACAACACTTCATCCATGAAGTAGCGTATAAACATGCAAATCAAAATGAAATTCTTTGAAGTTTCAGTACTTTTGCTTTGATATCTTTTTTTTTTCACCATAGTTTATCTTTATCTCAAGCACCAATTCATTTTTTTTTTTTTTTTTTTCGCCCACTACATGCTTCGAATACGGTTTTAATTAAAAATCGAGTTTGTTGTACATTCAGATGACATGCAGTCATTCATTTAGTTCGTCTGTCTATACTCAGCTCAGCTTTGTATCCTTCATTCTTCCACCTCTATATGTTACATGAATGATGATGATGATATTTTTTTCTCAATGTTTTTACTTACAAAATTTTTTTCTTTTAAATAGAAAAGTAGCAGAAAAACTGGCAGTTGGTATTAACTCTGTCAACAAACCATTCAATACTTTCCAGTGACGCAATGTTGCACGATATATGCAGTGGAAACATGCAGACGTTGTATGTACAATATTGGGAGAAGCAAAAAAACTATAATGGAAATGGAATTGCAACGAGACTTCTATTTTTTTTTTTTTTTTTTGTTGCTTTGTGCGTATCGTTTCGTCAAGAAGAAATGTACTGAAAATGAATTGAAACTCGTTGCAGTTGCGGATTTTTTCTAACTATTTGATGATTGCAGTACTTAACCGATTACATTGTAATCAATCCAAAAGCATCTGGCTTAAACACTTTAAAATGTACTCAGTCAAGAAGGACGAAAAAAAACGGACAGTTTAAAATAAGTAAAGCTTATTGCTGTTTGCTTTCAAAATACCCTGCCATGTTTTTTGTAGGCTAAGCATGCTCTATTGAAATCTTCAACATTTAAGTGAAACTGGAAAAGAAATAAACTGAAACTAAAATGACTTACGGGAAAGCTTACCCCAAAACTCTAGAGGGTGGAAAACAGATAAATTATAGCACTTACAGTTGAAATTTGGGTTGAACATCAAACCTGCCAGCGACTTGGCGGGGTTAATGTTGAACCGTTTACTATGTAGCATAAGCTATAGATTGTTGTCAAAAGCATCTCTCTACTGAGACAAAAGGTATATCCTCAAGATCCCTGCCAAAATGACAAAGAAGACAACTTTTAAATGGAACTTCACCATTAAAAAATCGGAAAAATCATTTATTCTGAAACCATATAAAATCAAGTATTATATGATCTAGGGATTTGAATGATCTAGCGTACAACACTTTTCAGAACTGTGCGTCATAACTAGGCAGTTTAGCATCGATAGAGCAATTCTAACAGACAGTTAAAGGTCGTTCTTAAGGGTAATTATAGATCTCGGCTAAAACAACAGAGTTCTGGGAAACGAGCAGATTGAAAAGAAGCGGTAGCGAGAGAACCAGATCCTTTTTGTGGCATTGGAAGACAAACGGCATCGGAAATAATTCGTATAGAGGCTAACAAGTAATTGTGGACCATGGGCTAAATAGATCGAACGTAAGCTTACTGACGACTTATATCGTGAAGAAGAAATCCCACTTCATATTATGGCAGAATATCAAGTAGTAAACTTTAAACGAAATACAGCCACTTCATCAACGAAGAGCAGGTGTAGGATTAGAAAAGGTAATCTTTATCAAACTTAGTAGGACGAAAAGGAGATCTTGATATAGATCGCTGGCTCCATAAATTTATTAATAATAAAAATAATATCCTAACGATCGCCTTGGAGCTTAATAAAACTCGATCATATGTTGTGATACAGAAACAGAGAATTCTACTTTTTCAACTTCAGTAGTAAGCAAAGTGAAACGGAATTCAAGAGGAGAAAAGCATTGGCTTTAAAATCTGAAGCATATAGAATGAGTGCTTATGCATGAATAAGAGAAAGATGCTATTGTTATTTTTGTTGCTATTTGGTTTGGTGAAATAACAATGGTGAAACGGAATTCAAGAGGTGAAAAACATTGGCTTGTGAGTCTATAGCATATCGATTGAGTGCTTATGCATGAATAAGAGAAAGATGCTATTGTTGTTGTTGTTGCTTTTTAGTTTTATGTATGGTGAAATAGCAACGGTGAAACGGAAATCAAGAGCAAAAAAGCATTGACTTGTGAGTCTGAAGCATAGAGTATGAGTGCTTATGCACGAATAAGAAAAATATGCTATTGTGGTTGTTGTGGTTGCTGTTTGGATTTGTGCATGGTGAAATAGCAACGGTGAAACGGTATTCAAGCGAAAAAAATCATTGGCTTGTGCGTCTGAAGGATAGACAATGAGTCCTTATGCATGCATAAGAAAAATATGCTATTGTGGTTGTTGTTGTTGCTGTTTGGATTTATGTATGGTGAAATAGCAACTGTGAAACGGAATTCAAGAGCGAAAAAGCATTAGCTTGTGAGTCTTATATTTATTTGAAGTAGGAAAAATACTTAGATTTGGCTTAGAAAAAATCCTTATATTGCGCATAGAAGATTTCAATGTAGATTTTGTCAAAAAATCATTAGCTTCATTATTTAATTTTTTTTTTTAAGTTTATTCTTAAAGTAAGAATAAATTTGAAACTGTGCTACCCACTGGATCATATGAGATATTTTGAGAAAGTGTCGTATTCCATGGAACTCTCTTTGTATAATTCTTCATGAACTAAAAACTGTCATCCGATATTTTGCAAGCTTATATGTCATCCCATTCGTCAGATTATAAGTTTGTCTGTCATTTACAATAAAAAGTTTATTAAACGAACAGCACTGTTTCCTGGAGCAGTTTGTTTCTTTTCTCTTCAGTGAGCTGGATCAATTTTCACTTCTTACCAAATTCTCTCATGGAAGCTCTCGTAATCCTCAAAGTACTTATTCAAGAACGTAACAAAAGAGGATAATAAACTGAAAAAAAAGTACTCCATGGCTAAAATTTTGGAAAAGAGACATAAAAAGTGCTGTTCAAAATTTAAATTAATATCTCTGCTAAGTGATAACATTTATTTATTCTAACCCTAAATTGAGACTTCTAAATATTTCAAATGAATGTGGATAAAAACCTTTGAGTACTTTTGGATTCAAAGATATTAAAACCGTTCCCAATATCACAACTTTATCACTCTGTAGGTGTCCTACATATTTCTTTCACTTCAATTATTTTTTTCAGTTAATGAAAGCAGGTGCTGAAAGTTTACCTTTATGGAAGGTGTTACTATGTGCTTAGAATAATTTGTATTGTCATAGATTTGAACGCCATTTTGCGGTTCCAACATTTAGAAAAACAAATGAATATGTCAAGCATAAAGAAAACTATCGAGTTCTGCTAAGGTTTTGCGTTTGTATTTCTATTTTCTTCTCTTTTTTACCTAAAACCATTATTTTTCACAAGCAAAATATGAATCGATGGGAGAGCGGTACATCTCATCGTTTCATATTTTACGTTTCAGTTATTTTTAGTTTTAAACCTGTGTGTACTTGCTTTTAGATGCGCATTAGGATCTATGAGAACAATGAGGTTGACTATTTTTTAACTATTTTGAATTGAAAGCAAGCGGTTTGAGCTCTTTAGACTTTTTATGCAGTTACTCTAATACCTTGTTTATGTCTGTAATGCTAAAACTTCAATCCAAATAAATCTGCCGCTACTAATCAAAATCTTTATATTAAAAAATTATATTAAAGGATTTTGATGGTAAGACTAGGAGCTGAACTAGTTTTTCTGTAACCCATAAATTTTTTTTCTTTTTAAGAGCTAATTAAAAAAATCTAGATATTGTGAAAACTTCTCCATCGTTTTATATGATTCAGAATATTTCACATAGGAAGTGATTTATTGTAAATTTCTTTAAAATTAGTTTTTAATGTAGCAAAAATTATAGAAACTAATTCATTTATTTTGCATTTCCGGTTTAGCTTAAATTTAGACTCTCCTTGAAACTTTTTAATAGAGTTGCGTTATAATTAGTTCATACATTCAAATAATCTACGCACATTTTTTTGCTGCTCTTAGTCACTTTTCTTAACTTTTGCTTAAAAAAAATCTAATATTTTTTTTTTCAAGCTTAAAAAAGTTTATTGTATTCAAACGAGTTTTGAATTACGACGCACTTGTAGCCATGACTTTCATGACTCTTCAAAATAAAAATTAAATCTTAATTATAACACGCACACATAGACATATTTATGGACATAATAAAGGGTCATTCAAATAAAGCGACGAAGATTTTATGTATTAAAGAATTTCAAGAAAGGTTTTATCTTTGGTTGAATTATTAATAAACTTTATTGGATTTTTGAAAAGTATTTTAAATGTTTAAATTTTTTTACGTTTTTCGAAAAGAATCTAAAATAGTTAAAATGCTTAAAATTAAATTAAACAAAATTGCAAACTTCTCGTTAAATAATTACAGCCAGACATACTTCAGACATATCACTTGAATGACCCTTTATACATATTGTACATACTTCCATAACTCCATTGATGAAGCGCGCTCACAAAACATTCACAACTAATTAGTGCGTAACTAAAATGTTCATAATCCATAAAAACGAATAGCAACAAAAAAAAAAAAAATATGAACAAAATATTATGATCGCTTGCCATGACCAATTATAACAGAGCTAAAATGCTCGTTAATTCTAACAACTCATCTTAACGAGTTCTGCCATTTGGTCAGCAGCGACTTGAACAAGTAAATTACACAACAACAACAACAACAACAAAAAAGACTTTAATAACGATGTAACACTTCATTAGTCGAATTGTTTTTACATTCGCACATATTTCTGAATGAAATATAATATTTTTTGAGCATTTTTTTTTAATATAAACTGTTTTTATTTGAAATACTTTTGAAGAATTTAAAAATATTATAATTAATGTTTGACTTTCTTTTTTTCATTACAGGTATGTACAGCGAAATGTGTCTACTGAAGTCTCTGAAATGGCTATTAAAACTTTTGATAAGTAGAAAGAACCACAGAAACCAGTAATCTTTTGTGCTGCTCATACTCCCTGACTTCTTCATTCCATTCAACCTTGAAAAATATATCAAATTATTCTTCCATTCAAGTCCAATTTTAAATCGAAAACCAGTACAATTTGGTTCCCAAAGTTTACTTTCAAATTATATTTAAACCATGTGAGCCAACAGAAGCATTCTGCTGCTACCTTTACACAACAAATCATCTAAGCAATTTATTTTTTCTCTTTTTTTTTATGAAGAACGTTAAAAATGCCTAAAGAAATGCCTAAATTGCCATATTATTAGTTTTTTCACACACACTAAACTAGCGCCGTAAAAAAAAAAAAAGAATAAATAAAATTAAACGAAGAAATAAAAAACCTGAAGCTAAAATAAGGAGCCAAGGATCGCGTGTTGTACTAACATTTACCAAACAGAAAGTGAAAAAAATATGGAGCGAAAGAAAACAACAAAATATGCATTCAGTTTAGTACAACCGAAGTTTTGATACTCTTCTATTCATACTTACATAGTAGATGTTAAAAATTATATCATTGGAAAGAGTTAGTTTTATGGTCTTATAAAAAACAGTACCCGACCACTGGGCTAGTCGATCCGATCTATGTGCACTAATAGATAATAATGATGTTAGATATTTTATGAGAAACGTTTTAAACAAATATTAATTAATTCTTTGAAGACCTCTATCCATTGATTTCATCCTTAGGGTCAAATTCCAATATTAACTAATATTTTAAGAGGTTTTCTTTTAAAAGTTTCTGAACTTTAAGTAGTTTGTGTGTAGGATTTGATGAAAACTTTTATAGTGTATTAAGTAACATTCAAATGCATCATTTAGAGGCTTCATTTACAGAGTTCGATCCGAGAGCTGCAATTTTTTATGACTCGGTTGCAAAAATCGGATTGAATCTTACTAATCGTTTGAATAATGGATTTTATTACTTTTTAAAGTAGCTACTTAACCCAGCTCCAAAGAAAACAATTCTACTTGAATGATCTTGGAAGGTGCTACAAATAGCCTTCTCTGGTATAACATGTTCTGGAAAATAGAGCAATTTAAAAATCTGTTCAACCAAATTGATGTGAGAATCCATGTCATCCAATAAAGGCAAAAAAAAAAAAAAAATGAAGTCAGTTATCATTATCAATCACCATCTGGCCTTTCTCGATTCGGAAGATTTATGCCCCAATGAAATGAAGTAAGTTTCTTCCCATGCTATTGATACTGCTACGAAATATTCTCTCTCCAATTGCGATTATTTTGCTTATGAAATCATACCTCTTCCGGTCATGGCCGCGTTTAGGAAAGCAAGTCAGCCTCCATATTCTGAGTGCGCTATGGAGAGACCTCTCCATAGCTGGTCATTTCAATGCGTGCCCAGTCGTCCTTCATTTCGGCTTTTTCCAATCAAGTTTGGGCCTGGAGCTGCAGCTCTTGCATATATTCGAATGAGGTGCCTAGCATCTTGAGAATCTTGCTCTCAAAGACTTCCAACGCTGTTTGATATGACTAAATCACGGTACAAGAGGATCAGCGTCTTATAGATTTTAATTTTCATCTTTCGAGAGAGGGCTTTACTTCTCAGCTCAAAAAAGCATCGGTTTGCAAGCCTCATTCTTTGCCAGGCTGGCGTTGTTGTGGCTGGTGATCTCGGATCCAAGATAGACGAAGTTTCCTACAACACTGAAGTTGAAATTCTCCATTTTCATGCGATGAAGGAGTGCGAGAAGACACCAACTACTTCGTCTTGTCCTCATTCACCGCTAGACTCATGAGCCGAGAATGTCTTTCAATCTCTGAGAACGCCTTAACGGCGTAAGCAAGCAGCAACACTTCCTTTTGGAAGATCGAGCCCGACATACTATGTATGTACGGGCAATGGCGTAGAATGTATTCCATCAGAAGAGCATCGCCCTGCCTGAAACCTCTATTGGTATCAAAGGGGACGGAGAGGTTTTTCCCCACTCTGACAACGCTTTTTGTGTGAGATAGCGTCGTTATGCAAAGACGGACAAATAGCGGGGTCTCCTTTCTTAAAGATAGGACAGAGAACACTGAGATTCCAGTCATTGGGTATGCGTTCATCGAACCATATCTTGCATAAAAGTTGGTGCATACTCCTAACCAACTCTTCGCCGCCGGTCTTAAATAACTCAGCTGGTAGCCTATCAGAGCCTGCCGCTTTGTTATTTTTCAGCTTTTTAATAACTGAATTGAATCATTATCTGGTGGTTCCTGCATATCTAGCTACATTTCTCTATCCGCGGAATTGTGCGCTTCATTGCCTCTGAGTAGGTTAGAAAAGTGACTTCTTCAAAATCTCATTGATTCCTGTTCAACCGTAACCAGATTTCCATTTTCATCCTTACAGAAAGTTATACATAAAATGGGCTTGGTCAAGACTCAAGATTATTTTTTAGCCAACACTTGGATTCCTTCTCAAGTGCTTCATAGCCCAATGAAAGAAATTACGATGAGTTTGATGGCAGTGAGGCTTCAGTTCTGTACATATTTCCGTAAAATACGCCAAATTGAGTGCAAAGAAATACAAGAAATGGAGATATTCTTATTTTTAACCACACTCTCTGCAACAACAGGAAAATTCTCGCTGGATACGCAATTGCTCGAATTTTGGAATAATTCTTTCAATTAATTACTCGTTTGGACATTCATTTCAGTTGCAAATATTTCGTGGCTTAAAAGTTGCTTGGCGATGATTTTTTCAGTTTAACTTGAAGAAATTCGATGCATTTATTACATGGTGACTACGTCAGAACAGAACTGAAAGAGCAGAGTAATAAGTTATCAAGTTTTGGAGATAACTATTCGGTTCGAGCGTAACAACTTTGAACATGGTTCTATATAAAAGCCAATAAATCACAGCTTTTGAATAAATAATACATACACAACCTCTCACTAAATATTACACGTTTTGTGTTTTTAACTTTGTATTTATGCGCTCTTTGAAGATTTTATTGGTAATATAATATGAAGATCTTACTTCTTCTTCACTATTTTACTAACTGTGCTTAGAAAGTTATAAAACTCCATTGTTTTTTTTACTTCATGAAGTGTATCAAAATGCTTTTTATTTTCTCTGAATATTTTGGCAGCCTGCAAACGAAAAAAAATGGAAACAAAACTGAGTTGAGAAGTTTTACTGGAGGACGAAAAAAAAGTTCTATCGTGTTTGTTGCCACTACTTATTTCTCGCTCATTATTAAAATTTTTGCTTTTGATTTTCATTAAAGTGGTTGTGTGGGTTATTTTTATATGGCAGGCAGCTTTATTTTTTGTTTATGAACGTGTTTTGCTTTATAGGCTCAATTATCTCTTCTTAAAGCCAGAGTTTGTAGAAGACAAGTGTAACAAAGCACGACGACGAAGGCGACGTCCTAAGGGCACACACTACACACTATAAAAGTGCTTATCTGCTTGGCTGTCTTTCCGCTGTCAGCCTGTCTGTCTGTGTGTCCTTCCGCATGTCGTTTGCTTTGGGCATTATCCTTGCGATTTGTGTGTACGGTATCATTATTGATTGCTACTTTGTTTATATCTATGGCACTGTAGCATGAAAGGCAATTCAATGAAAAGAAAAAAATGAAAAAAATTCAAAGCATGGAACGTAGACACTAAAATTAAATGTTCGCCAGGCAACATTAAAACTTTCAGTCCTGGCGGCGACTGAACCTACGAAGAAGAGGTTAATTATACATCGATCGATTTCTGTACTGCTTCTACACGCAAAACAGATTTTAACAGCTTCTCTCAAACTACACTGGAAGACTTAAAATTAAAAGGTTTCCAATCAATTTGAAAATTGCTTCAAGCATTGCATTAAGAGTTTAGGCGGCATACAAAAACAACAAATTGAGCTACAAGCTGCCGACATTGATTTAATGAGCGTTGCAATGCTGCAAAACAATAAAACGAAAACGTTTTTTTTTTTTTTATGTATTGCTGCCGTATTTGTACGCATACGCTTTGCAGTCACTGTATGTAACCCGTATTTAGCACCAGTCCATCAGTATAGTCGCTATACATTTTTCCGGGCGTAAACTTTAGAACGCACGCAAACCAAAGCCGTTGTGGCATATTTTCAAAAAATAGGCTATATACGGATCTAGGCAGGAGCTCTAATGGTATTTTCTTGTTTCCCTCATGACTGATTGCACACACTGTAACACAAAACGCACTCTAAATCACACATTCGCCAGCACTTGCGTGCAAATTGCCACAACAGACACCCGCACCCGAACATTCAGAGCAAATGTTTACAAGTATTTGCTCGTATCAGTGTATTTGTAGTTGACTAGTTTGTTCGATGTCAAAAATGCTAAGCTCTTCTTTGTTCGAGGGTAACAAGGTGCAAACAAAAAACAAAAACCTTAGCTTCTTATTGTTACTATTTGATGAATATATGAAACATCTCACGTCAGTGTTCTATTTAATAACTGACTTCAACTAAACAAAATCGTTTTGAAAATTGTGCCAACCTTGTCAGCTAAGCCCTTAGCACACGGAAATGGAAAGACATAATTGGTTGGATACTAGAGCCTTGCACAAAAACATTCGTTGGCTATAGAACCCTGCATGAATGCAGTCAAAATGGCAGTTAAAACATTCATACTTAAATGAATTTGAATGGAAGCGCGCTCTCATTCAATTTGAATGATTTCGAAACATTCTAATTTATTCATAGTCAGTGAAACTTTAAACTTTGAATGCTTATGAAGTGGAATGCCATAAGTGAAATGAGTTATTAAGTTAATGAATGAATAGGATATATTCGAATATACTGAATTGCTCTTAGTTTCTAAATCCTCCTTCGCTTTAACTCTAGCTCTTATCATATTCAACGGATTGAATTAATTAATTTATTTATTCGTTCAAAATACAAACTGCTGAAGTGTAACTGTATTTCATTAAGTGAAATTATTTTAACATGTAAACATTTGCTGCATTCATGAATCGTAATTGAAAGAATGAATATTCATAAAGTAGTAAGAATGAATACATCCGTGCAGGGCTCAACAAGCAATTCTAAGACTCATTTTACTTGTTAACAAAAAAATATTGTAAACGAAACAAACATGGTTCCACCAAATATTAATGTTGTTCAAAAGAATGGAAAACTTTGGTTGGAAACTTATTTCCTCCCTCGTAAGTACGTTTCAATTAAAAATCGAAGCCTACGCTGCCTTATTTTTCTATTATTAAGTTTTTCTAATTAATCAAAATATGAACTGCATCTAAATACTTTTCTTTCTGTTGCAAGTTCCGTAACGATTAATTATGGGTTCTGTTTGATGTTCAATAGTTTATTTTTCTCTATATGCAAGTTGGAGCCCTTAAAAACTTTCTTCACCAAAGGAATAATTGAGTTCAAAAGTATAAATAAATTTGGTATTATTTCCACTGCTCAAAAAGCGACAAAAATTTTACGTGAATCATTCGTGTATAGAAATTTTTTTAATTGTATTCTGAGACATCGAGGCATTAGAAGAAGTCTATATTCGCATTCAGAAAGCCAACAATCTAGGACTGAGTTATTTACAAAACGCGGAGCTGCCGGTTTCGTTTGAAAGCTGAGTTCAATAGCTAACAAGAAGTTAAAAATTTAAAAAAATACGATTTTGAAAGTCGATTTAGAAAAAGTCTCGAGAATCGACCCTCCAAAAAATTGGCTAATGACACTCATTTACACTTTGCAATAAAAATTCTAAAATGAAGCATAAAAACTATTTTTTACGAGGGTTACTACATATATTTCTAGCCTAACCATGTAAAAACTAGTAATTTGTGAGAAAAAAATCGTTTTATTGTTTTTCAAAATATTCACCATGAAGATCGATACACTTGCATTCATCCGAACCATTTTGTAAAGCAGTCTTGCCACTCCAACAGATATACCTCCAAAACATGCATTTTGAAGGCATCAACAGTTTCTTCGGGAGTTGAAAACGGCTGTTCGCGCAGTTTATTTTTGATGTGAGGAAAGAGGAAGAAGTCATTTGATGCCAAGTCAGACTGATCGCCAGATGACCCATCAATTCGATGTTTTGAGCGTCCAAAAACTCTTTGTTATCTTGATGATTCATTTTCGTCGGTTGGTTTTCCTCAGTTCATCGAATACTTCAGGCAAACAAATGGTTGTATACCATTTAAAATTGACCGTCATTTTTTCCAAAGCAGCATGGTTGCAACATGTCCGGATTTCGAGAAGAAACATGCGATCATTTGCTTCGATGTGCTGTGCGAGCGAGTAACATTTGTTGGATTTTGCTCGTCTTGAAAGACTCAGACGGTCGACTGTTGTTTTGTTTCGGGCTCAAACGCATATATCCACGTTTCGTCACCTGTATTGATGGAGAAGATGGCTTTTGACGCACCTCGCATGAATTTCTTCAGCATTTGCTTGCACCAATCGACACGAGCCTTCTTTTGAGCGATTGTCAAATTATGCGGTAACCAACGTGAACAAACCATTCTGAAGACCAAATATTCATGTAATAATGTATGTAAGCTAGTCATACTAATGCCCAGGGATGCATCAATCTCACGGTATGTCACATGGCGATGCTGCTTTAGCAGTTTACGTATAGCATTGATGTTTTCTGGCACAACGACCGGTTTTGGACGATCTTAACAAAATTCATTGGTGAGCGTAGTGCAGCCATGATTGAATGCGTCGGTATCAGTTTTGCACAGTGGCCAAGGATAGGGCCACCAAATCACAAAAAGTTGATTTAAGTTGATAGTTGCAGACTTGTCTTGATAATCCACTTCGAAAAACGTAATAAATCATCGCACGAAAATATTCTCGGTTTAATTACATTTTTTGGCCGAGATGAGTTTTACAGGTGCCTGTAAAGAAAGCAAATTGCGCTTGTACATCAAAGTGTTCACAATATGTTAGGCCTAAAAAATGTCAGACTTTAAGATGGAGACGTCAGATTGCATCAAGCTAGAAATATATGTAGCAATCCCCGTAAGTACACGAGATATACAATTTGTACATACTTTTGTGACAGTGCGACGCATACACAGTCTTACTCCGTCAATTTCGTTTATCTAAATACTTTCTACTCAAAGAATTTTCCACTCAGACAGATGGACATGGCTAGATCGACTTGTAGCGTCGTGTTGCCTTAGCTATTTTGCATGAAATTTGATATTTCAAAAAGGCCAAAAAGTATATCCTTCCACAAATATTATTTTTTTTATTAAATATATAGAAATATCTTTTCATTTTAAATAGCCTTGAAGGCTTCCGTATTGATTTAATTAAAATATTTTCGTTGAAAATTCAAGTAAAACGGATTATTTACATTTGCCAAAGTTGAAAAGCACGCCCAAGGCCAGAAAATAATTACACGGAATGTGTATGTAATCCTAATTACACAAATGAAGAACAAAATGAGTAGCAGCAGCAGCAACAATAGCAATAATAATACACTACACAGACAGAGTGTAAGTACGTAGAAACAAATGCGTTCTGAGACATTTTGTGTTCGTAATCAGTTACACATTTCGCATTTTGATGATGAATACTGAATACATGAAACAAAGCGTTGCAAATGTCAAAATCATACATGAAACTCACTGGAACGAACGTCAATAGTTGTTTCTGAAAGGGCTGAAATGATGGCAGGGCGTGAATGTCAAGTTATGCGTTCACTGAATAAGCAAAACATGACATCAAAGCAATTGTAATTAACATTCTGAAGATAACATAGAAGTTAAATTGGAAAATTAACTTGCAATTTGCATGTTGAAATTATTTGAATTGCAAAACACCTAACTAGTTTGTGTCGTGTGTGTGTAGCAATTAAATATGCTTCCCGGAATCAAAACAATTCTATCCGCTTAGTAACTTTGCCAGCTTAAGTACAGAGTGTTATCATGTTGAGAAACTATTTCATTAATCAGGAACTGTAGCTGCAGAAAGTCTTGAGGGTTCATTACTTACCAAATTTATACATTTTCCACACACTTTTTCCAAATTCAACAAATTTAAAAAAGGATTCTCGAAAAAATTGCATATTTCAGGAACCAACCAAGTTGAAACCGCTTCTGAAACAAAAAAAACTTTTTAAAAGCAAATATCCCATAATAGAACAACACGTCTTTATCATTAAATTGGTTAAAAATTGCAGCACCACATGAACCGCATACACGGCTACAACTATGCATGCACAGATACAACAATGCGATAGTGGAAAGACCATGAACAGTTTGCATTTAGTTGCAACAAAAGATCAGAAATAATATGTAGGATTGGTTAGTGGGAGGCAGTGTTTGTTGGTTGAGAGAGTACGAAAGCCAATTTAACGCTTGAATACAATTTTCAATTTAAAGTTTGCGCTTTTTTGATTTTTTCCTTTATTTTTTTTTTTATTCTTACAACATTGCTGACACGCACCCACCACCACTCATTTGTGCTCCACCACCACACGCTGCACTATTTTCTGATATATTTTTTTTTTTTTTTTTTTTAATTTTTTTTTTTTCCTATTTGTAGTTAACTTTCCTCTAGCTCCGAGCCCTCGTTTGACGCGTGTCACATGAGAACAAAGTGCGAAAAAGGATAAAAAGAATATACAGCGCACTCGATGCAACGGAAAGTGCATCAAGTGCCAAAAATGGCAACAAAATCTACTACTCGTACTAGAGAAGTAAATTTTTTTTCCATTTCGGAAGTTCGGCTAATAAAAAGCGTTGTAAAATGTGTTTAGAGTAAGCGTCTCGATTTGGAGATTGAAGCAAGGCGGAGGTGTTAAGCAGCTGCAAAAGTCTTTATAGTGCTTTAGTATAAAAGTTTACTTTGATTAAATTTCGATATATACAGAAAATAAACACTTCGAAAGGAGTTTCTTTTTACTCGTTTTCTGCTCCTACTCAGCTTGGTGTGCTATAATAATAAAATAGCTGAAGGCACAAGCGTGGACTTGCATTATCGTAAATGGATTTTGAACATATTTTGTCATGTTTTGTCCCAAAATAGTGTGTTTTTTGTTGCTGCTAGTAGTTGACGATGGTACAAAATATCGACGAAGCAAGTCAGCATGATGATATGCTTTTACTAGATAAATAAAATAAAATTATCTGCTCGTATATTTGAGTTTAAAGCGATTTATATACATAAATAAATATTGTAATAAATATTTTTTGTATGTGAAATCATTAAAATTTCAATCACTTTTAATGCATAGTGGTACAACGCTTAAATACAATTCTACAATTGTGTAATTTCCGGAAATAAAAGCGGGTAATATGTTATACAATACATAGTTGTGACATCGCTTATTTCTTTCAAATGATCCTCTACCTAAATTCTTTCATAAAATCTTGCAGTAGAATTCAGTTATTCAGCTGCACCATTGCTGCACTAGCAAAATACTATAAAATCGGTAGTGAGTACTTGGGCGCGGGCTGACTACCGTCCATGCCTAATAAATTTAATATCGTTGAAAAATAGGAGCCACCAACCTAACTCCACTTTTTGAGTTTTTGAATGAACAATTTCTACTAAAGATTAATTTTGTGCTATTGCTAGATAGTCCGTCTGTCTATAATATTCAAATTTGGATATTAAGATTCTCCTAACCATTCTACTGACCAATTGTATTCAATGCTATTTAGTTCCAGATCGGTCCACTAGAAGCAGTGGCTCCCATATAAATCTATCCCACCCTACAGGGTTTTTTAATATGAAAATACAGGTAGAAGTGCCCAATTTGATGCTTCTTATACTAATTCCAATAAATCAATCTAGAGAGAAACATATACCCTATACATAATCTGGTTCAGGCACATTTGATTGCAGCATTCTTTCTTGTTGATTGTTGTTGTTATATTATCTAAAAACGCAAAATTTAGTCCCTCTTAGGTTAATCCTTATAAAATATGAAGTATAGGTCTAGATAAAACCACTGATAAAAATTCCATACAAATTTTACCCTTTTCTATGAAATTATTATTTTTTTTTTTTGTAATTAATTTAGCTAAAAATATTAAATTTGGTGGGGTTTTACATTTATCCCATTAAATAATTCATACAGATTCAAATCGGACCACAAAAATGTGTAGCCCCATACAAATCTGTCCTCGGCCGCTGGAATTTTATGCAGTGGACTATGTCAACCTCATCAGCTTACGGTTCATACGGGATCTAAACTCTTCGCCGACTCTTATAGGACCGAAACTCCTGCGAAGAATCTTCCTCTCAATGACTTCCAACGCTGTTTCATCTGACTTAATCACGGTCCAAGCCTCTGCGTCATATAGATTTTAATTTTCGTCTTTCGAGAGTGGGCTTTACATCTCATTTGCTTGCTCAGCCTAAAAATGCATCTGTTTGCAAGCGTGATTCTTTGCCTGATCTCCAGGCTGACGTTGTTGTTGCTGTTTATCTCGGATCCAAGATAGACGGAGTTTTCTACAACACTGAAGTTGAAATTCTCCATCGTCACTGACCGTCAAAAACGCATTGACGGAGTGCGAGAAGACACCAAGTACTTGTCGTCTTGTCCTCTTTCAATCTCTAAACACTCCTTGCTGACTCGCCATTCTCGCATGATATCAATGTCATAGCCGTAAGCGAGCAGCATCACTTACTTTTGGAAGATTGTGCCCGATATACTCTGTACGTATGGGCACTGGCGTATGAAGTATTCCATCAGAAGATTGAAAAAATCGCGCTACAGAGCATCGCCATGCCTGAAACATTTATTTGTCTCAAAGGGGTCAGAGAGGTTTTTCCCCAGCCTAGCAACGCTTTGTGTGCGATATAGCGTCGTCATGCAAAAACTAACAATCTTTATTGAGATACCTAGTGCAGAAGGACGTCGAAAAACTTCGATCGTATCGGCGTGTCGAATGCGGCTCTATAGTCGACAAATAGCTGTTGTGTGTCTTTGTTAAACTCACGGGACTTTTCCAAGATTGGCGTAATGTGAATATTTGGTCTCAGGTCGACCTTTTTGGTCTGAATCCACACTGCTATCATCCTATTAGTGAATCCATATATGGCTTCAGCCTATTATATAATACGCGCGAAAGAATCTTATATCCGATGGAAAGAAGACTTATTCCGCGGTATTTGGCGCAAACAACGTGGTCTCCTTTCTTAAAGATAGGACAGAGAATACTGAGACTCCAGTCATTAGGTATGCGTTCATCGAACCATATCTTGCATAAAAGTGGGTGCATACTCCTAACCAACTCTTTGCCGCCGGTCTTAAATAACTCTGATCGGGTTTCCCCGATCAGAGCCTGCCGCTTTGTTATTTTTCAGCTTTTTAATAACTGAATCAACCTCGTTTTAGTCCGGTGGCTCTACAATAATGCCATCATTAATTGGTGGTTCCGGTGTCATTCCTTTATCGACGGAATTGTATGCTTCATCGCCTCCGAGTAGGTTGGAAAAATTACTCCTATATTATGTCAGTGATTCATCCGTAACCAGATTCCATTTTCATCCTTACAGAAAGTAGCTCCTGCTTTAAAGCCTTCAGTCCTTGACCTTTTGAGAAAATTTTCGAGTTTCATTTCTGTTGCGTAACATCTCAACATCCTCAAACACCCGCCTTTCTTGCTCCTTTTTCTTGTGTCTGAAAAGGCGTTTCTCCTCTCTTCGGTTCTCTCGATATCGCTCTCTAACAGCTCGCGTTGCTCCCGACTGCAGAGTTCGCTTATTCTCTGCTGTAGCATTGCGACACTCCTTACGTACCAAGAACTTTTCACAGGTTTTGTATAACCAATGACATGCTTGGCAGCCCTATCCATGGAGCGGGTGATATGTTGGCATTGCTCACATAAAGCTTGAGAAGACGGAGTGGGTTCCCAGAGCAGTCGGGAGTGTGTGTTTGAAAAAGCTGCTGCGGTCTGTTCTTGGAACGTACGGGGTGCTCTACGCTGAGCATAGTGCGTACCTTGGCTGCGACAAGATAGTGCTCCGAGTCAATGTTGGGTCCACGTTGGGTTCGCAAGTCCAACACGCACGATGCGTGTCAATCAAAACATGATCATTTTAGTTGCGTGTAATTTGATCTGCACTCAGCCATGAAGCCTTGCGAATGTTGAAGTGTTAAAATCTGGTACTACTACCATGTTCCGATTTAGCCTCTCTCCATTATTGGAGGTAGCGTCGTAAAGCCAAAATTTTCCGATGGTTGGACCAAAGGCTACATGGCATGTCAAATTCGAGCACACTCGACTACAAGTGTTTATCTTATTTTTTGTTTTTTAATTATTTGCCCTAACGAATGGCTAACTCCTCCCTAACGAAGAGCTAACTCCTTTCACCTAGGGAACGGCGATGCAACGTCGTAAAGCTAGGTTCCTGCTAATAAAATTTCAATATTTAATTCATTAATACTCTCCATTGCTAATGCAGCACTGGTGTAACCAAATAATTAGTAATCGCAACTCAATTCTTAAACTACGAACTTATTACTGCGCTGTCATACACTTTTTCTCTTCACCGTGCACAACTTCTATTCAGCCTATTCTGTGCAGCCCACTTAATGCCATGCAAAAAAAGAGACAATGCTAGACAGACAAAGAGAATTATACAAACGTGAGTGTTTGCTGTTGTTGTTTACTGCTTTGTCCGCTGTGGCTTCTCTTTTCCGAACGATTTCTGCTTTGACTGTTGCATTTTTAAGCTTTGTATTTCTATCTCTTTTATGCACTCTTACGAGTTCTTATTTGCTATCAAAAGTAGAAGTTTTATCCATTCTCAATCTTGTTCCAAGAAATCAACAAAAATCTTTAATATCAAAAAATAATAATAATTGCTTAAAATGAAACAATTAAAACGAATGAAAATTTACTAATTTAAATGAAATACAATTAATATCCACATATTTATTCATATTCAACACGATAAGCACGAACAAGGACAAGGACTGTCATCAAACTGTATATCCTTTCGTATAGTATATTTTTTTTACGTGAAAATTTATTTGAAGATAGACTAATATTCATAAATAACATGCAGGATTTCAATCTATTTATTCTGTATAGGCAATTTTCATCAATCTAACAAAATTTCTGCCTTATCTTTCACACCTCACAAATTATGGGATGCTATTTTGTACAGCATAATACCATTATATAAACACGCACACACAGCTACAATCTGGCAATGGCAAGCAGTTACAATAACAACGGATATACACGTATGCACGTCAATTAAGACGACCCTAAATGGTATGAAACAGATAGAAAGATAGATAGATAGCTAGAAAAAGACAAAGTCTATATGACAGCAGAAATATCTAGAATGGAAAAAAAAAATTGTGTTGCTTGTTTATAAATTCCATTATATTTATTTATTATTATTTGCCATATAGCTCGCTCGCACGGACTCCCGCATAAAGATACAGTAGAAGCAAGCACTCTCCGCACAGATACAGATACATACCCGCACCAAATTTATTTCATGCTATTCACGCGTCGATTGACACTGAGAAATTTGTCTAATTTCAATGCGAGTCACGCATATCCTGACAAAGCGAAGCCAAAAGCAGAATAATACTACGAGTGAGGCGAACGCTGCGTGTGTCAAAGAATCATATGAAAGATACAAACTAATATATATGTATATAGATACGTTTATATTGTGGCGCAACGCATTATTTTCTGATTATTTATAAATATAAATGTATATATTTTGTGCGTTCGATTTGCGCTTTTTTTTATAGATATATCTTTGACTTTGGTCTGTCTATGCATATATTTTTATTCCGTTCCAAGCCATTTTGCAGCTACTTCATTTCTTACGCGGCTGCTTAGCAGCGACAAACATAAAATACTAATTTATATGAAATTCATTTTGTTCAAAGCACCACCACACTTGAGACAAACCTCGTCTTATTCTATGCTGTTCAATGCTTTGATAATATTTCGATTTACAATATTTTAACGCTTAGATACATTTTGCATTAAGTGCGCGTAGATACTTTTACGCGTGTTCACATGCAGATTGTCGCTTGATGGCATTAAGTGCGTGGAATATTTTGTTGCGCTGTTGGAGTTCTTGACTGCTTGTCGCGTCGCCATAGATACTTTTTATGTATATATTAAAAATATTTTTCTTTTTTTTTGCTTTGACTTTCTTGTATATGGAATTTAAATGCCACGATTTAAGTACTTCCCACTATGCACTGTCTGCAATAAATACTTGCTTCCTGTAGCTAAACATTTACAATTTAAACATTGTGCAGTTGAGCATTATTAAGTAGGGTATTTGCTTTTTATTATATAACTTCATTTTTGGGTAGATTTTATATCTACTTGCTTGCTGTGTTTAGGATATAATTTTTTGTTTTTAGTTCTTTTTCTCATCGACTTTCTTCTGGGTTCCATAGAAAGAAAATTTTTCGTTTCTATCCCAGTTATCTTCTTAGGCTATCATCAAGAGCCACTATTAGCAAAGGTGGTAAGAGAAGGCATCTCTGTCGAGCACCTTTCTTCATATGGAAGGTGTTACTATTTTTGCCATTGAAGCGTACAGTGAGACTTGCATTCTTCTACAAGGCTTTTATAATCGATGATCTTTACGGATCTCTGTGTAATATTATATTCGAAGAGCCTGTAAAATATTCAAAAAATATAAATTATTAAAGAATTGTTTTTAAAAATCATATTCTAATGCGTCACACTGTAACACGATTTGCAGCTACATACAATATTTATTCATTCTGCTGTTGAGTATTGTTTGTATCTCTGGCTGGAACATCTACAAAGAAAAAGCATTAATGAATTTGACCCTCAGTGTCAATTTAAACTGATTAAATGGTTTCGTTCGTACGAATATACGCCGTCAGTCATCAACATCATCATCGTTGCGATCGTTTTTTTTTTCGTTTTTCTAGCAATGTATCTGGCAATAGGGGCGCTGACACTGTAGCAGTTGCTATATGTAAAAATTCTATAAGCAAATAAAATTTTTATGGTTCTCATGATTATTTCTACTTACATTCTCATTCACTGCTGATTTTAATGACGACACAGATAAGGGCGATGTTGTTATTAGTTTATACATTATTTTAACTTTGCGGAACAACGGAAATATTTTTCTGTCACATCATCTGTAGATCCTCGTATTGCTGCTGGCATTCTTAAATTAAGCCGGCGGCAGCTCACATCTTTTCTAACTCTCCAATAATTTATTTCTATACCGCATACCGCAATATGTTTTTGTAATTAAAAGTTTTTCAAAAGATCTTCGCATCTGGCATTAATTTACATTTGTTAGCCTGCTCTGCTGTCTGGCATTTTAATCTTATGCAGCTCGCTCAATTGCTGCTGAACTTTTGATTAAAGCCGATAAACTGCATAAGTAATGAAAAAAAATTTAATATGCTATGCTAAAAATAATAAAGAAAATTATATTTCGTTTGTGCACAAATGCATTTAAGTACTTGTATCTGATGATTTAAAAATTTTTGTCACGCAATCAAAACAAAGACGAGACTTTTAAATACAAAGTAAGTCCGACTGACTTGGTTTTGGCGCTGGCCTTATCGCAAGATCATCTGTTGTGCATTGCATTTGTAATTGCTTTAATGATTCGGGTTTAGGTTTCATTTTTTTGCACTTTGAGTTGAGTAAAATAGTCGATTGTAAAGATATGCAAATAGAGTGCAGATACTTTCATTCTTCACTTTGCACGTTTTATGAATTAACTTTATTTCTAAAAATAGAAAAGTTCATGCGTATTGGTTTAATAGTATGCACACTCGGTGTGAAGCGAATAAGAAGAAATGTAAATTCGATCTATTCTTTAGTAAAATCGGCAATCAGGGCACAGTTTGCAGTTTGAGATGCCTTTTATTTTAAAGGAAATTCAATTATGTATATCCAATAGGATCTTAAATCTAGAGAAGATGTCGAAATTAACGACGGTTTAAACTCCTGGTTGGTATTGCCATGGTCAATGGTGTTGACAAGCGATTGCTGTGGTTCATCAAACGGTTGTTTGATGAACCACAGCACGGATGTTACATACCAATCACAAACAATTATTAGACGTAAAGCTTTGTTATGTAGGGTTTGAATCCGGTTGCGATTTGACCTTGCAGCGATATTCCCGGAGGAGTTCGTCTCTTTAGGGTAACACATACATTTTTTCACTTTTCTCTGTTGAGTTGTGTGTTCCATCTTTTAGCCCAAGCTTCAAAACTCTGCAGGAATTCTTGAAGTACGTCTGCCACCTCTTATTCGCATCTTGAGCAAATTTTTGATGATATATTGCTCTACATCTGGCACAGGAAGATCCGCTGTAAAGATAGAATACAGAATAGATCCCAAGAAGCTACGCGGTATCCCAGCTAAGACTGGGTAAGTGGCTGACATACCCCATCGCACTTTAACAGAAAAGTTACGGTTGTAACATTAAAAAATGGGGTGCCAGGAAAGGGTTTTTAATCTTGGTCAGTAGTCCATTATGCCACACAAGCTCGAATGCTTGCTGCACGTCGATAAAGGCGCTATTGCAGTATTATTTGGCCTCGAAGGCACTGAGTATGTATGTATGTGGTTGACAACTCGGTGGAGCCGTTCCGGTTTACCATGTCCAGCACGAAATCCGAATTGGTGGTCCAGCAACCCGTGCAACGAACAGTACTTCCCAAACCTTCGAAATGGAAGGCAAGCGACTGTTCCGCCGGTATGACTCAGGGTCATTTTCTGGCTTGCCAAGCTTGTGAATGATGGAAATCATTGCAAACTTTCACTGGTTTGGGGAATTGCTGCACACTTTTCATAGCGTTATGTCAAGTAAAATAAATGGTGCGATAGGCAGATCCATTAGCAGTGGCGAAGTTGGAAGCCTTCTGTTTCATTCACTTTTTCTCTGGACGCCAAACTGTATGGTTTAAAGCACTCAACTTGCAAAGGCATTTGCTTGTTCATTATCGGATCGGCACCAACTTCCATAGACGTCCGTTATAGGTACCTGCCGAATCGGTTGTCTTTTGATTCGCCTGGTCACCTTCCATAGCGAGAACGAAGCGTCACTGCGGGTGTCCATGCCTTCCACCATATGCTCGAAAAATTAAGATCATTGCTCCTGAAGGGCTTCTTTAAGCTTTTTACAAGAAGCTTGCCACACAGATTTATCCCATGGATGTTCAGTTTGCATGTAAATTTTCCGCAGCTGTCTCTTCCTTCTTAATAAAGCTCGTAGTTCTAAGACGATTTGATCTAGGCATATCCGTTTAAATGTTTGTGTGGAAAAGCGAGATCTGGTCCCATATTTTTCATTCCCTATTGTTTAAAGTCGTTATGTAGACTGACGACAGCTACCCTGTCATACAAACCATGGTCCTGTTGAACGGGTATTTCATTTGGATAAAAACGTGGAACTACTTTAATTTTTAAGCCTAACTCTACATAGCTTGGTGTTCCTTAGTGTGACCATGTCTTGCTTGTAACGCTTTGCTATTAAAGGTTTGTAACATCTCTAGAGGTATCTTTCGTATGATTTGTACCCTGCACCACTCAGTCAATGCGGAGATTTGTCTGAACTGTAGTCAATGGTGCCCACTGTCTTTGAACGCTCGCACGTGCTTTACTTGATATGGCAGTGTCGACCAAAGTCTTGGCTGGATCTTACCGAACAACTGGGTTTTCTTTGAATCCCACTCCTTTGGAAGTACCACTTCCCTCTTTAATGATCCTATAGGGTGCATATCTTCATCTTGAACAGTGTCATTCAACCTACTATAATTTATTTTGTTTCTTTAAATGTCCAAAAATATTCCCACGAATCTAAGTCCATTGTATCATAGCCCACGCTAATACGATAAGGTCTTTACTACTCTCCAAGGCAACCAAGTACCGGAGAGGCTCCGATTAATACAGCTAGAATAGTATTCCCGTTATGATTCGAGCACGGGACGCATAAAATTGTGTTTAAGAGGGTCGGTTGGACCAAAATAATTGTTGATCTGAACAAAATATATACGTGACCTGGTAAATGAAAAGGGGTCATAGATGCCAAAACGCCAATTTTAAATTTTCTGCCGATTCGTATAGAGTTTTGGTAAACACCAAAAAGCTATAAATTTTTTAAAAGTTTGTTAAAAATTAAAAAAAATTAGTGCAAACTCAAAAAAAACCTCATTTGTTTTAAACCTTGAACAAGAAGAGAGAGAGTCCTTCAGTCCTTATGATTTTTTTTAAGATTTTGAGCATCTGTTTTTAAGAAAAACAACAAATAGTAACGTTGTAGAAGCTTAAATCGATCTTATGCCTTGTATCTTCTTCAGTCTTTCTTAGTCCATAATTCTTTCGTCCAGCAAGCTTTGAATAAACACTTTATAATTCTTTATATCACCTTATTCCAGCTTCAACATGACTTAGTATCATTAAATCAAGTTCTTTTCTTTTTACAACAATCTTTTGGTAGAAATTTGGTTATCAGCTCCTCTTCAATCGACAGCAGATAAATCCATTCTACTATACTTGGTTCCATTATATCTACTATCTGAGACAAACGTAATCATCGGCATTCGACTGACATCATCATCGGACATCGTCAAGACACTAGACTTCTCATCAACACCCCACAGCTTGAAGTGCTAGAAAACCACTTATACCATAAGTTTGTCATAAATTTGTTCATCAGTTCGTGGTTTTAGCCTCGTAATTTGGTCATGTTCACTAAATTACGCTCATAACTGACATGTCTGAACTATGTGCGGTTCGACGAACATGCTCTACTTACACGATAAGGCATATGTACTGTATATTGTGGGCGTTGTGAACATTATATCTCTATATTTTACAAGAGAAGACCAATGACTTAAATTTCCATAATATTTCAATATGCCTTCTCTTATAAATAGTTTCAAAATTGTACACTTCAAAATTAAAGTTTCAATTTAAATCAATTACATTTTATATACTTCCTCAACCACTTTGGGATGCATTCCATCAATTTAAATCTATGAAAAAATCCAGCAAATTAACAGTCTAAAAGAACAGAGTTAAACGAGAAGTACAGACAAAGTGTTTATTAGAATGTTCTCTTATTCTGTACTATTACATACTTCGAATACAAATAGCTATACTATCTCAAGTGCTGGAGATGAAAAAATAATTGGAAAAAGGGCAGATAGTAGAAGAAAATAGTAGATACTCAAAATACAAAAATAGCTACATATAACGTATAGAGAAATGGACAGAATTGATGTTGATGGAAAATGTGTTGTACAAATGAATTCGAGTGAAGTTTAAGAGGCAGCCACATGTGTTGCCTATCAAGCGATGAAGAAGCGATGTGAAAAAAGGATTGTATGCTGCAACTAGAAGGGAATGTAAAGTGTAGGCTGTAATAAACTGAATGTACATAAATAAATTCAGCTATTGCAGCTAAAGTGTACATGAAGTTGACTTGGAAATGTTGAATACATATCTGTACATATAAATCTATAAAGGGACAACATTGGCTTCTGTGATATTAATAACTGCATATCTATAAATAAATGCATACAATTTATAATTTGTGAAGGGGCTACATTGCATTTGTTGTAACTTGGTGAAAGAATTCTATTAATACATGCTTCATCAGCTCGTTGAAACGAATGGATATATACATAGCTCAGTGTCGGTGTTTTTGCCCTTATCCATCGCATACATCTCGAAGCATTTTAAAACTTTATTTTCTCTACACACAGTGAAATTCATATCAAAAAGTACATGTCTCTACTTTACAATTTAAATGACATAATTTTCCAATGTAATGTATTAATTTAGGATTATTCTCGATATTTAAACATCGTTCTACAGATTTATTTGGTCAAATTATAAAATAGGCAAAGAAAAGAGTTTAATTAATAATTGTGCTATAACTCCTCTAATTTTAAAAAGTCAACATTAAAAGTCAAGTAGATATAAACATGTGCGTTCGAGACTATAAGAAATAGAACATTTAAGTCTAAATTTTTAGACTGTCCTATTCTCTCTTCAGATAATCATAACGTACCAACCCCTCCCAAAGAGGGTAGCACCCGTACATATCTATCTCTTCTTTTTCATTTTTTGTATGATAAAGTTAACTCATACAGTATGACATATAGATTCAGATTGGACCACCAGAGAGGTCAAAATTTAGGTTTATTACAAAAAAAAAAAATAGTTGTTGAAGCTAACAACACCAATTTGGTGAGTCTAATTTTTATAAAACAACTCACACGTAGTGAAGCACACTCGACCTCAGCATTCTTTTTTATTGTTTTTTAACAAATTTATGTGAAAATGTTTAAGATAATTCATGCGACTCCATAATATCGAAAACATATGTCTACAAGTTGCACAAGGAGTTCAAAGCGAACGACAATGTGGTATATGATTTGCCTTGTTTTCGTTGTCCATTCACTACTTAGGAAAAGTATTTCAAAAATAGCATCTGACCATGGGGTCTTTTTCGTCACAAAGCAACGCATTTTGCACTATATTTAGGAGAAAATGTGAATTAGAAAACAACATCTGCAGAGACTGCTATATTTCTTGCAGAAATGCACTCACATAGGTGGTGACTATTTGAGCAAAAATAATATTAGTTAGCGAAAATTGAACCAATAAAAGGCAATCACATAATCTTTTCTTTTTATTTATTGGTCGTTAATTAAGATATGATACTAAGAAGACGAGGAATAAGTTTTTTGGCACTACATTGGTGTATAAAGAAAATTTTTTATTTGAATACGCTTATATTTTCAGTAAGATTAAGAAAATTAATAGGGCGTGAATTTTAGTTGACAGTTCTGAATGGTAGATCTAACAGGTATTGAGTCCTCCGGTAGGAACTACTATCCAGGAGGTAAATGGCTTGTGGTTAGTTTTAATTTGAGGATAGAATGTCATACTCAATAAATAGCTTGTCTCACATCAAAGAATGCCGTTGATCTGTGGAGCATTCCCTAAAATTCCATTGAGATGCTTCCCACAAAATGATATTTCTTTGGAGTTCCATAGGGTTGCGTCACAATCCAAACCGATGATCTGGAATTAGATTTTCTTCCTCTAGAATACGCAATAGCCTTCGCAAAAAATATTCTTTCGAGATTCTTTTGAAGATTATTGTCAAATAGGCTTATAGGTCCATACGATGCTACGACGTGCTTTGGTCTTCCGAGCTTTGATATAAGATAAGCTTCTGTGCATTTACACTGAGTGTAGGGAAGCGGTCAAGCTGTATACATCTTAACCACTTTATGACTTTCCCGTCTATTAACAGAAGCTGAAGGTACTTCAAAAATCAGTCTTTAAAAAGTATTGAATGAGAGAGATGAACAAAGTCTACATCGATGATGGGGTGGGGTTTGGATATTTAATACATCCTATTCCCACTTTAAAAAGGTAGTGTTTAATGAACGTATCAACCCCTCTCTTTAGATGCTAGTATTAAACCTGTCCTTCTTTCTGAGTTTAAAAAAAGAATATTTTTTGTTCTGTATTTACTTAAATTATATTAAAACATTCTTTTTAGATCCATATCTGGGTCTCTTCATGAGTTTTTGTAAGATAATCATTTTGTTGTGGTTTCATTAAGCATTAGGCAACCTGTAAGACCAATAAAATATGTCAAATGGATGAAGATAAGAATATATGCTTCATACAAATAAGTTTACTGCGGATACAGGGTATCTCAACTAAATCGTTTTCGTAGACCTCATAAAGTTTATAAGTATACATTCTTGAAAAGTTTAATGGAACGAATCGAACTAGCTATGAACGTTTGTCTTTACTAATCGCCCAATTTCGAAGATATCGATCTGAAATTCATCCATAGCTTTAGTTACTAGCATAGGTGCTTAGTAAACATTTAAAATTCCATTTTTGCCGAGCAAAGGGGCAAGTGTGAAAGGTATTTAAGCTTCGGCTTTACCTTCTATTCAATGGTAACGGGCAGAGGAAGCCATGATAGACCTCACAAATTAGTATGCCTTTCGACCTACAGTTTCAAATTCTCACACTGTCGCATACGAATTCAAGCTTACCTTCTTTACTACTCGTACGAATTTTTACAGATATTCTATAAATACAAAATGCGTCGCAAGTAGCTCTAAGTGCATCAAATGCTGTGCAAATCTTCACGGTAACGCCAGAAATGCGATCAAGGACACTGAGACACAATTTCTTCCTAAATTTTATTTTAGAGGTCGTTATAAGTAGAGGACCTCATATCTTCTGATTTAGAAAAGGATAGGAAAGTAGTGATAGCTTCTCAACCAACCAATCATTCCAAACGACAGTCATCATCCAAAGTTCGGTTGAACCATTAACAGATCGATCTTAGGAAAGCTGCTCTGCATATTCTTTGACTAAAATAAATCCAGTTAGGCGTCTAGCTTGGGTTTAGTTTCCGTCGAAAAGTGCCTCTTTCAACTGTTTACAAAATCATTATTGCTATACGGTTTCATCGAGCATTTATGGGACGAGATGAAACCAGTATTCGAGGGGTATATTCTTTGTAAGAGCTGGTTTTTAAACATTTGCTTCAATGCAGAAATATCAATTTAATGTGTAGCTTACCTTAGGCAATTAAGGCAAATGGTGTCTTTAATTTCAACCTCCTCGAGGAAACTAAATTCTCTCGAACACAGCTGGTTCGGGCTTAATTCCCATGCAATGCCACATTGACAAATGAAGAAAAGGTTTTTCTTTGATAACCAGTCCGAAATTACCTATATTCTGGCAATCTTCAACCATACCTGATGCCCCTCAACAACTTTCAGTGGATTCAAAGATTACTATCTGTTGAATTCCCGGCCATAATGGTATTAATTGTAACTAAAAAGCAGACGGATTGGACATAGAAACCATCTGAACAAAATGAATTTCTTTCCTAAAACAAAGCGTAGACTCTTTCTTGTAGAGAATGAAACTAAGCAAGCACTAACTCTGTAATTCTTCTGTCATTGTCAAAATAATTCTGTCATCAGGTTAGAATAAAAAAAAATATATTAATACGCCACAGTTGCAGTAATACAAACACATTTTCTTCCTCTAAAAATTAGGTTTAAGGTGAAATGTGATAGACTGACGGAGTCGAGTATACATTGTAGCAACTTGATTGGCTTGACTCAAATCCAAAAACTATCAAAGCCGTTATAGCTACGTCCGTCTGTCTTTTTCGATAACTGTAAATGATTCTCATTTTGAAAGAATTTTGAGAGTCACCTGTCACATCTACAATACGCCTATTTGTCTCTTGTAAGCACAAAACCAATAGTAATGTCTGTCGAGCAGCTTAAAGTCAAGTTCGAACCTGTTGTGAGTTCATTTGCGAACATGTTGCATTGTATGTGGCAACCTGAACTTAAGTTCCAACACGTTGGTTATGTTTCTTTAAGCAAATTTCTAAAGCCGAGTATGTCTAACAGTTTCGGTTTAGTGTTACTAAGGATTGGCACTAAGGATACATGGTTGATAAATTTTACACATATAACAAATATTGTCAAAAATGAAACTAAATGATGTACTCAATCCCTAATCTATTTTCCTAATCTGAAAAATCTTCTAAACTGACAAAATGTTATAAATTAATAAAAATAAATCTGTACGCTTACCGAAACATCTACTTAAAACTAATTAAATGTGAACCGTCAAGAAATATACCTAAATACAATTTCTATATTTCCAACAAACTGAGTGAAAGCGACTTGATTATGATTTCAGTTTAAGGAACATAACCAATTTGAAACGTTATGCTTTCTGCAAACCAAAACCAATACTGTAGAGCATTTATACTAAGTATATGTTGCAGGCGGCCGTATTTGGATTGCAATTGTGGGCAAACTTAACTATAAACCGAAACTCTAGAAGAACAGCACTAAAGTATGTACATAATACAGAAATGATGGCAAGAGTAAATATGTTCAAAATCTAAATCAATTTTGGGCTTACAATTCTGGGCAACGAACAAGGAAGGAGTGCTATATGATACTACTAACAGAGCAGAATACAAATCGACTCAATTCAAGGCAATAAAACCCATTTTGTGTGGTGGTCCGATTGGTCTGTCCGTCTGTCTTTTTGGCTTGTCTAGAATGGTTTAAATGCAAATGCTTCGATATCTGACTGTAATTAAAGTCAATGATGCCTGAGAAATGCTAAGATTGTGGTTGTTATTGTTATTGTTGTTGTTGGTATTATTGCTTGTATAATTATAGTGTACAATAACACAACAACAGAACAAAAACAACAACAACAATCTGCCATAATCCAATAAGCAAAGGTTTGCTTCATGGTTGTCACTGCAGCAGCTATAGCATATCCTGCCGCATCTTGTATGTACACACACAGGCATATATGTACATACACCTACACACAGCTATAGAACATGCGTTCACATTATGGCGGATATATGCAAATTAATTTCGTGTAATTAATACGACCAACTTTGCTTTTATCATTGATGGGATACGATGAACCGAACGAGCGTTGTTGCAGGCGCTGGCAGCATGCTTCATGATGTTCGTACGTGTGCAACAGCAGCAGCAGCAGCACATGTCTATATTTGCATATTCCGCATACTTTCATAAATTCGAAATTATTTCGCATAAATTATTCATTGAAATTAATGCATCTGAGCAATTGCGGCCATGATTGCCATTTGTGCATTCGACGCTTTTTGACTTTTGATAGCAACGTCGCCGCCGCCACAGCAAAAGGTGTTGAAAAGACTCAACGGCGGCATACAAAATGCATAATTTAAGTATTTTATTTATAACATTCGAAATTATTTTTTTTTTTTTTTTTGTTTAAAAAAATAAATGCACATTTTTTAAAAATAAATTTCTTTTTCGTCTATATTTTTTTTTGACATACTTTTTGCAGTAATTTAAATTTAATTTTTATAAATATATATAATCACTGGCAGCTGTTATTATTCTAATGAAGTATCCCTCTTTAATGAGGAAACGAAAAAATAAAGTTAAGAATTATTTGTCTGCTTCTACTAAAAGGTTTTTGTTTTGTTTTTCTCTCATATTGGATCTAGACACTGTTCAACTTTCTAGTGGAATATATCTATATTTCCTAGTATTCTTTACATATAGCAAAGCATATTCATGTTCATCAAATAGTTTAAGAGGAAACATCTTACTATTTGTTTCAAAATTAACGCAATTACTTCGTTTATTGGAGACTTACAATATTTCTTAGTTTTTCCAGATCTTTTCGATATGTTTTTGATTAAATTACTTCGTTTATTGGAGACTTACAATATTTCTTAGTTTTTCCAGATCTTTTCGATATGTTTTTGATTAAAAATATTAAATTAAGTTATTTCCATACCGGCACCAGAATAAAAAAAAATATATGACCTTCCTATCGACTGTTATCGAATTTTTGACTATTTCGAAATGCCATCAAAATCGGTTCAGCCTTTTAGAATGAGTTCAATGATTATTGTACAGAATAACTTTTATTTATATAAATAGAAAAATTTTTTTTTTAAATAATTGTTATGTGCACGGTATGTATCTATATTTTCTCAAAATCGGTTGATTATTTTGGGCGTAAATGCTTTTAAAACCTTAGCTTATACAAATAACCAAAATACAACAAGAAAAATGCGGCAGTATAGTGTGTTCGACTTCGAAATACCCTGACAGCCATTGAACCTTAAATTTTTATAGGAATTGTATATATGTATCCCTGTAATAGATTTTTTTTTTTTTTAGTAAGATACACTAAATTTGCAGTTTCATGCTTAGCTAAACCACAACAAAAAAATGTTTATCCATAATTCCTGGAGAGGGGACAGATTTGTGTGGTAGCTAACCCTTCTAGTGGTCTGATACGGATCTATCTATACATAATATAAAATCGTAGAAAAATTGTTGTTTGTTTGTGCGTCCATCACGTCTAAACCGCTAATCCAATTTGTATGAATTTTGGTGTAGAAATAGATGGAAAGTTGGAAAAGAACATAAGCTACTTTTTGTTACAATTGAAGCAAGCGATGTCCCACCTTCCCATATAAGCGATATACAAAGCATCCATTTGAGGTACAGAGATGAATTTGGTATTGATGTTAATGGAATCGAAGGAAGTAACCGTATAAATTTTGGTCAGAATCGGAAGGAGAAACGCACAGCATTTTCCATATAATTGATACATTAGGTGCAAAAAGAAGCATGCTTCCCTATTTTCATAAAAATGAGACAGTCCTCTTTTGAGGTCAATTTTTCGCCAGCTCATTCGTACGACATTGATAGGAATAGATTGTAATTCGATGGTGCCAGGTTTGGATGATAAGGTGGATGCATAAAATTCTGCCATCTGAGCTCCCGGAACTTCTGGCGCGTCACAATCGAAGTGTAGTCTGGCGTTGTCCTGATGGAACACAATTTCTCTCCTATTGGCCAAAGACGACTGCTTCTGGGAGATTGCTGCCTTCAAGCGATCCAGTTCTTTACAGCAGAGGACCGAGTTAAGCGTTAGGCCATTGGGGAGCAGCTCATAGTAGATGATTCCCTGCCAATCCCACCACACAGAAAACCTTTCTTCCGGGCATTGCAACCGTTTGTGCCGCTTCGCTACCCTTCACTCACTACCATTTGCGCTTCACGTTGTCGTAAGTAACCCAGTTTTCATTGCCAGTCATCATTCGTTTTAGAAACGGGTCGATTTTGTTTCGATTCAGCAGCGATTCGCAGATGGACTTTCGGTCCATGAAGTATTTAGGTGTCAATTCGTGTGGCACCCAAATATCGAGTACCCAAGCTTCTTCAAATGCCTTTGCACGGTCATATGATTGATATTCAGCTTCAGGGCGATGGTACGGGTGCTACCATGGCTGGCTATCTCGATCACTTGCTTCGACTTTTTCGACGACAGTTCTTCCGGAGCGTGATGCATCTTCCACTTCCTCCACACCAGAACGGAATCGAGTGAACCGCTGTTGTGCTACGCGAATTGAACAAGTATCGGCCCCGTAAACATCACACTTTTTTTGTCGCTTGCTTTGCTTTTTTGTCTTTCAGGTAGTAAAAATGTAAAATATGGCGAATTTCTTCCTTCGAGACCTCCATGTTCGACCCACTGTACCTCACAACTGAATGGTCCAAGCGCAATGCTGTCAAAAGAGCGTAGTACTAGACATTCACACCTTTGAAACGCCGTAAAGTATGCCCCCATACGATAAATACTTAACAAGAAGCACCAAATTGAAAAAAAAAGAGCTTTTCTTCCAACCATTGTGTTTGCATCCCTTTGAGTTACAGAGATGAGTTTGGTGTACATGTAAATGGGATCAGAGAAAGTACTATTATTAAATTTGGTAAAATTTGGAGTGGGCGAAGCCCCGCCCTTTATACGAGCGACAAAGATATAAATTTCCACTAAATATGGCATGACTCAGAAAAGGTCAGATTTTAAATGAATACAAATGATCTGAATAATACCTACGGATAGACAGACGGAAATGCCTATAACAAAGTGCCTTTTGATACTGCCTCCATCTCTGCCTGCAAAAATGTTTGTATACCCTGCTTTATAAGGGTATAAACTATTGATTAGTTGAATCATATTTCATATAAACTTGTAATATTTTCTTTATACTGTAAGTTTGGAGAACCATCTTCTTCATTGTATTTTCTTCATTTTTTGACACTCATTACTAAAAAAGTGGGCTTAAACTTACATAGTAACTCCTAGTTGTAACATTACCGAAAAATTTTAATCTATGATGCACAGAAAACTCCATTTTATTAAGAAAAGTTGCATTTGAATATGTGTTTACATGAATTTGCTCCAACAGCAGAGCATAATTAATATCGATGATAAGTGCACATCAGATTTATGAACTGTTCCAGAAGCAGTACCTACCAGCAACCAACTGAAAATTTATGGAAAATATTTTCAGCTTTTAATACAAAATTCTGTTCAGAAATCCTGCTACTAAAAATTAACTAAAAAGCCAACACTAAATCTCAAATGTCAATTAGTGACTTTTGCTTTTAAATGAGTGAACCTGGGGGCAAGCACTAACGATTCCAATGTAAAATCCAAAGCAGGTGTCGCCAGCTTCGTCGTACTCGGATGATAAATTGTCGAAAATTGCAAAGTTGTACAACGAATTTCGTAGTAAATCATACAAAATCTGCAGCAGCAGTGGCATTAAGGAAATAAAATTGCCAAAAGAAGTAGATTAGCGCAAAGGCCAACTGTATAAATGGGGGGTGGGGGGGGGGGGGGACGGTGCATATTTCTGTCGTAGTAATGCAAAGTCAGTTTTTGGTAATTCTAACAAAAGTTTTTCTATATATAATCGCTTGCGTATAGAGTTCAACTCTGATTCAGAATCACATACAGTTGGCAACTTTTATCGGTTATATGAACGCATGAACAACTTTTTTCATTACGTTTTTATATACCATTTCATGCTTAAGGGTTTCGTTTGTCTCCAGTTTGCAGAAAATAGTCACGTTTGCTTGTTGAGTTTTTTTTTCTTTTGTCATAAATTTTACGCAAACAAAAGCTACAAACTATGGAGATGTACACGCGTAGTCCAGCATGAAATTTTGTATGTTTTTATGCAGAGTTGTATGTTGTCTGTTTGCTATTTTGTATTTCATTTTATTTGGCTGAGTGATTCCACTCAGCTCAGTTCAAGACGACTCGACTCGACGTCACCTTTACCTACCTGTCTGACCTGACCTGACCTACCAACCGAATATATATTCGTACAACAAAGTAGTTTATCAATGTAAAGACGCATTTTTCATCGTCTTTTCTTGCGTAAATATTTCATGGCTATGATTTAGTACATAGTTGTAGTAGCCCATGTTCAGGGCTACTAACAATGCTGACCATCAACTGAAAAAAAATAACAACCGGTGTTATGCTTTTTAAGACTTTCAGCAACAAGCAACTCAAGCAGAACTGAAAAAATACTCGGTAACAAATACTGCCACTTTACTTCTATATGCTCACTTTTTTTTGCGACTTCTTCATATTTTTATCACAATACTTTGTTAAGAGTTAGGTCATCACCGGAAAATGTACCTAATTTGATGGCTGACTGCGCAACATTGAAATGTCTTAGTTTCAGCTTGTTTGTTTGCTTAAGTTTGGCTATCAAAACACAAAAGAGCGAGCTCATGTGTTTGTAAACAAGAAGAATCAAATCATGTTGGCAGCACAACTTCGTGAAATAATGTTGTATAATTTTCTCAAGCAGTCAAACATGCAGCCTAATTTATATTATTTTGCTTAAGTTTTCCTTGATAATTGCTTATCTGACATATTAGGCGCTTATTTCTTATATAATTTATTAACTATTTATTATAGAAGACCGAATGCATTAATAACAATCTTATTGGCATGAGTTATGCGTAAACTAAATTAAAAAAATTTGTGATGAAGTGTCATAAGTCAAAATACTTGAATGTTTCCTTAAAAATGTATTTCAAATTCGTTTAAAAGCTTAAGCGAACTTCTCTAATTCAACCTGAATTTCTGGATAGTTATTTATGTGTGTGGTGAAAATTTTAAATTTTCTGAAATTTCCCCTAAGACTATTTGCGCCAAAATATGTTTCATTCGATTTTTCTATGTGTTCCAAAGATTCTGAAATATGTTACTGTCAATAGGTGGGTCAGAAATTATATGGGTCACTGTTTTTAATTTGGTTGCCAATTTTTTAACGGGTCAAAGATTATATATGCCAAACTCTTGCTAACCCAAGTGTCCAATTTTATTTGTATACTTCTCACAACAAATAATTCACCTCCAAGAAGGCAAATGGATCTTAAATGTTATAAGAGGCAACATTGGCATTATGTAGAAGTTCAATGAAGTATTTTTTTTAGGAACCAGTCCTAACTGTCTATACTTAATATTCGATATAAAATGAAGTCAAGATTTTCATTTTATATAAAAACAAAAAAGTTTTATGAGCTGAAAATTGAGAATCAGAACAGAAAACTTAGAAGAAGGTAATTCAACAGCAGACGTTAAGAACTATTACTGAACCTATTTTAAGACATTTAAAAATCTATTCCATAAATTCATTCTCTGAATATTTTTATAGACTTATATACGCAATCATTATTAATTAAAATTCATCTTTCTAATTTCAGGTATGTATTTTGAATCATAATAAATGAAATACGAATGTCTTAAATTTTGTAAGTACTCTCAAATTTTTATGAGTTAAACCGTCATGCGGCGCTACGACAGATTTCCATTTACATAGGCGTGGTACTAATCCAATGTTCCAGTGGAGCTTAATTTTTCCGGAGTTCTATACATATTTACCAAATTTTAAATGAAAAATGCACGTAACACGCAAAAGACGGTCTGACTCCATTACATATACATATATAATCTTGATCAACTTCATAAGCCGATTCAATATAGACAATATGCTCGTCTGTCTGGTAGCGCGTATGAACTACGTGAAATTAGACTATAAGAGATTCAGCTTTTCATTTCGGATATTTTGACTGCCTTATTTTTTCCTCAGACAACTTATTTTTAATGCATATGCCAACGCCACTCCCTAAGAGAGGTCTTGCTTTTTTTGATATTTTAGTTATAACCATTCTAATAGAGTATTCCATATAAGTTCTTATTTTACTACTGGAAGGAGTATCCCTATACAAATCTGTTCTCCTTTCTGTTTTTTTGTATGATAATATTTTCTTTGTTGTTTAGTTTAGCTTTTAAAAGACAAAATTATTTTATCTTTCAAGATTCTCATAGCAATATAAGGCCCCAGGCGAAAGTGAGCTTGATAACATCATGATAGAGACTTTGCCTGTGAAGACGGTGCTTTTTTTGGACCTCATTTTATATGCGGTGCTTATGAAATGATACATTTTATCACAATGGAAGTAGGCAAGAATTTGTATGATCCATACAGCTGAAAAAAGCCCTTCAAGCATTGGAATCATACAGACCAATCAATATCTTCCAAACTCTTCTATAGGTACCTCCTAACGAGAATACTTGCTGTCGAGAAAGTCAGGAGGAAGATACCAGCCTTACATATTTTAATCCGTAAGTCCCTTGGAACGTCGGAAAAGTTAAATAGGGTGGTAAACTTTATCCTTGAAGGATATCTGTCCAAAGAGAACGTGGTGGCGATTTAAATCGATTTAAAGAAAGCTTTCAATAAAGTGTGGCTTGATGACCTTTTGTACAAACTCAAGGTTCATGGCCGCATTTAAGAAGGCACTTCATATCTGGTCAATCCAACGCTTCCCCGGTCGTCCTCTATTTCGTCGTCCACCAATCATAAACCATGCGTACTAGAGATCTTTCATCTATTCGAATGAGGTGCCCAGCCTAGTGCAGCCGCTGTCAACCTCAACAGCTAGTACAGCTCACGGTTCATACGGGAGCTAAACTCGTCGCTGACTCTAATCCGAAAATCCGAAAATCCTGCGAAGAATCTTCCTCTCGAAGACTTCCACCGCTGTTTCATCTGACTCAATCACGGTCCATGCCTCTGCGCCATACAATAGGACCGGGAATATCAGCGTCTAATAGATCTTGATTTTTGTCTATTGAGAGAGGGCTTTACTTCTCATTTACTTGCTCAGACCATCTGTTTGCAAGCGTGATTCTTCGCCCGATCTCCAGGTTGACATTGTTGTTGCTGGTTATTTCGGATCCAAGATAGAAGAAGTTTTCTCAGCACTGAAGTAGAAATTCTCCATAGTCACTGACCGTCCAATACGCGATGACGGAGTGCAAGAGGACACCAATTACTTCGTCTTGTCCTCATTAACCGCTAGACCTATGAGCCGAGACTGTTTTTCAATCTCTGAGAACGCTTTGCTGACTCGCCGTTCCTGCATGCCGTTGATATCGATGTCATCGGCGTAAGCGAGCAGCATCACTTCCTTTTGAAGATTGAGCCCGACATACTCTGTATGGCTGATAGAACACTCTTCGGTGTTCTGAATGGATTAGAGGCAACGATGAGAGCAATCATTGCTAGTGTACTACCAGGAAGCGTACTTTGGCAAACACTATTCGTTTCACCAGCGATATCCCCTCGCTGCGCGGAAATGACTACCCGGGCGTATTCCTTCAATGTTCCCAATTTTTTTATAATATTTAATGTGCTATATACAAAAAAAATAAAAAAAAAAATTCGGCATTCTCGAACAGAACTTATGGTGTTTATCTTTGCTCGACAAAATAATCCACCCAATCGTACCATTTCTACTTATCGAGATTAAAAACCCCGTGATGAAATTTGTTAGATATGGAATCAAGAGAAGTTAAATCTTGCAATGGAAGTGTGAATAATTTGGTTTTACTGGCCGCGTGTAAGCTAGTTCCATCCGAGAAAATCGCAATTTTTTTTTGTTTTTAACTTATTCCCCCCTTAGTGTCCATTTTGACTACTCAACTGTTTAGCATTAGTGGTTGCGAATGGTAGTTGGTGTTGAGAGTAGAATATTATATGAACGAGTACATACGAGGTGTGTCCAAAAAGTATCCGACCGACGTTCAGAACTCCGCGTTGGTGCTATTCTTCATCATCCGGGTCGTGGCACCCTCCAAAGTAGTATCCATTGGATTGAACTACACGCTCCCTGCGGTGCTTCCACATTTTGAAGCAGATTTTGAAATAGCCTTCAGCTCGCGCGTCGCATTACTCTCAATCGTAACGATGTCGTCAAAGTGCTTTTCTTTGAGAGGCATTTTCGATTTTTCAAAAGCTATGTCGGGACTTTACGCAGGATGGCGAAGCTGTACAATTTTGTGTTTCGCCAAAAATTGCTGCACAAGTTTGGTGAAGAAACCAGTCGCCGCTTGACCAGAAACGCGGTCGTGTTCTTCTTACGGCGTTACGCAATCTTTTCAGAACTTCAACGTAATATTCTTTGTCGGTCACCAGTAATAACCTTATTATGGAGAGTTTCTTCATCACTGACCATTTTCAAGTTGTCCTAAGCGAATTCAGAGCGAAGGTCTTTCAGCTCGTTCTTGAGCAATTTCGAAATGAGTTTCGCACATACGCGAGTCATTCCCAAAATCTTAAAGAAGATAATTAATCTTTCTTGAAGTCTTTTTCTTTTAATGCTTATCTAAACTAAATCTTTCAGTAAATTTAGTCATTCAGTTGAGTTTCAATAAAATCAGCTTCGAAACTGCTTAATTTAATTGAACAATGGCAATGGTCAGATTTTTAAACTTTTAGCTGCCTTCACACACCAAACTTTAATCATAGAAGAGAAAAACAAATTTTAAACAGCTCTTTCATAGTTAATGCATCGCTTAATTAATAAACCATTTAGTAAGGCGGATTTGGCTTACAACTTAATGTTTGTATATTTGCAATATTTTCGCTTAAATATCTGAACAAACTTTTTCTGCTTTAATGCCGTTGTATAACAAGGATTAAACAACTTCTCAACTTTTATAAAACAAATTTCTACATTTTTTCCCCCCTTTTACCAACATAAATATTAACTTAGCTTCTTCTGAATACTGACTAAATATAAATTTTTAATTAAAGATTTTCAGTCTCTGCATATTGACTCAATCTATATAGACTAAAAGCACTCAACATGCTCCACTCCTGTCCTGACTAGCAAACCATTTGTTAAGTACGAAGCCAAGAATTAAAACTACACACCTACAATCAACAACAGTACGAGTAGTGTATACAAAGTTTGCAAAAGTTTAATGCCACAAAGCCAAAACCCATTAAACCAAGCCAAACCGAACCCGAACCAATGCAAATTGAAGCAAGTCATATTAACTTGCTTGCTTGCTTGCTTGGCAGGAGGTGGGTGAACTGTACTGTATCGAAAAGTAAGAAATAAACTTTGTGCCAGGATAAGTGCGACAGGAACAAGAATTTATAATGCGAGACATATCTGTGTACATTCATGTAAACACTTCACCCGTTAGCTGCTTCGGAATTTATTTGGAAAACTATGGAATTTCTTAAGCAAAGGCAACTCGAACATTTATCTTGTCTAGCGCCATTTTGTCTCCTCTCAAGCAAGCTTACCCACTTGCGGTTAGGCTTACGCCACAGTTTTCCGGTTAACGCACAATTCGGTGACGGAATGCCAACGCCAAAACTGAGTGATATAAAGTTTGCTTACGGCCAGGTTAACAAATTTAACTGTCACTTGGTGGCGGCAAGTACAGAAGCAACAGTTTGTTGGAAACTAAATACGAAGGAGCGAAGGCCATGGACTTGCCACATTAACCACTGTCTGACATGGACAAACTTTGACGATAAAGTTTTTTTTTTTTAATTGTCTGACGTCTCAAATTACGCATATTATGCATTGTTAAACACTGCCAACTCGTTCGACGTTATAAATATTAGTGAGTTGGCATTACTTGTTAACACATAGCACAATAATTGCTGTCAAGCTTGCTACGAAGAAGAAGTAGTGACTTCGAGTGGGTGTGCAAGTGAAAACTGTATGAAAAGTAATGCTCCTCTGTGACATTCATGAAATATTTTATTGACTTTATTGTATTCAACAAGAACGCCTGCCATAATGATTGCCAACTTCAATCAGTTGTGGTGGTGCTTTCGGTTGGCCTCATGTGCCTTATCCATTACACAACTCTTATCGGCAACGACATCATCATCAACGACGTCATTCATTGACTTGTGTAGACCAAACAGGTAGGCACGACTTGCCAATTACTATGTCATTTCACTACTACTCTACTACTCGACTAATCTAAGTACTTGAATTTGTGTTTGTGTAGAATTTTATCGTTTCATCTAAATTGAGCACAATAATTACTTGGCGTCACAGCTTACACAACCGGAGGAGAGTCAGTCGAGTCGGTCGTATGCACTCATTGAACATAGACTCGACTCATATAGCTTTGCTACGGCTTTGCACTATGTCCTTTGTCTACGAGTTGAGTATACCACATATAGTACATACTATTACCGACCGATACATAGATAGCTTAACTCATATCCTTTGCTCTATAATAGTACCTTCTGCACCTTTGTCTTGGTGGCATGGTGATGTTGCTTGATTTCAAATTGTGGTATTTTGAGTACAGAAATTTAAGTGGCAATTGACTTTAATTTTTCGTAAGCACACTCGTGCACACAGATGAAGGCTAAATGAGACTTCTGTGGTGCAATTAATAGAAAGATAATGACGTCTTTAGCTTAATTGTGCTTCTGTTGTAGCTGTTGTATGGGTGCTTATGATTTCAAATGTGCGGTTAAAAGTTTTTCAAAGTATAATTTAATTCTTGACAAGTGATTTGGAAACAAAACAAATGTCGCATTTTGAGGATTCGTTTTTATTATGGTACCGCAGGAACTTGGTTGGCAAAAAGAAGAAGAATGGTTAATTAGTTATTTAATAAATAAAAGTTGCTGCAGTCATGTCTCAATGAATGGAAAATACGCCAACGAGCGCTTTACCTGGAATACACATATTATAGAGGAGGTATAAAATGTCCTTTTTTTACTTTGTTTCCATCTACCATTAATTTTGACAACTTTTTATATACCATGAATCAATTGCTAAATATCGGAAGCCAAGCAATCAGTAAGAAAAAACAATATTTTTTTCATGAAATATGAAAAATTTATGTATTAAAATTACTAGGCCTTGCTAGCTACACATTTTCCACAGAAATTTCTCGAGATGTACCACTTATTAAGCTATTTTCGGACGTCTTCGTTAAAATCGAAGTGCTGCTCAGTGACAAAAAAAGTGATACTCAAATCTGGTGAATGAGTGACATAGGGTAGGAAATCTTGCTTGAGCTCCTCCAAATAATTTAGAACCTTTGGTGATGTGTGCGATTGTACGTTGTCGTTTATGAAAATCAGCTTATCACGACTTTTTTAACGCAGAGCACGGTGAAATTTGTAAAACTTTTGGTGGAAGCGTTGGGCATTGATAGTTTCACCACAGCAGCGTCTCCCATCCGAATCGATTGGGTGTTATGAGCGATGTTGATGGTTGGCCGGAATAAATCCACAATATCTTGAACTTTATATATGTATATATATTAGGGTGGGTCGATTTAAAAATCGCTTAGGCACATATGATTTTCGGATTCTAGGGATCAAAATAAGAAACTTTGCTCAAGAAACCATACCTCTAAAATGAATTCTGATGTCCCTCGTTTTAACGTGATATTTTTTGATATTTTTGTATGGGTGACCCCCTAGGGGGGTACCATTAGCATGACCACCTACAAATCGAACCGCCCTAATATATATATTTATCGCCAGCCATTACCTGATGCAGGAACGACTTTCTTCTTTTACTGTGTTTTGCTATTGCTCAATCTTTTGACATGAGAATAATGTCCAATGGCTCGGTAAGATTTTTACGATTGTTTGTCATCCTCCCGTCGTCCTCAACTTTCTTTTCGCTTAGATGTGCGTTCTCACAGCTGAAACAAATCTCTTCGATTTACAAGCATTCGATTCGGCAGCCGGCTTCTTTAAATCGAAGATGAGATTTCTTACTTACTTCAATGGCCTTCAATCGTCATTCGGTCATGGCCGCATTTAGGAAGGCGCGCCATACCTTGTCATTCCAACACGTGAGCCGACACTGTAGTTCAATCTCACTTCCTTTTGGAAAATGGAGCCCTACGGCCACTGGCGTAGGATTTATTCCATTAAAAGATTGAAAAAATCGCACAACAGAGCTCCGCTTTGCCTAAAACCTCTCTTGGTATCAAAGGGGTTGGAGAGAATTTTCCCCACCCTGACAACGTTTTCTATGTGAGATAGTATCGTCATAAAAAGACGGACGATCTTTGGCGGGATACCTAGTGCAGTCAGCGCTAGTCGACCAATAGGTGGTAAGTAACTTTCTTAAACTCACGGGTCTTTTCCAAGATTTGGCGCTCACTGGTCGAATACTTTGGTGTAAAGCCACACCAGAAACCGTATATGGCTTCAGCCTATACACAATACGCGCGACAGAATCTTATATCCGATCCAAAGAAGACTTATTCCGCGGTAGTTGGTGCAAACAGCGGGTTCTCCTTTCTTAAAGGTAGGACAGAGAATACTGAGATTCCAGTCATTGGGTAAGCGTTCATCGGACCATATCTTGTATAAAAGTTATTCTCTATCGGCAGAGTTGTGCGCTTCACCGCCGAGTAGGTTAGAAAAATGACTTCTCCATAATCTCAGTGATTCTTGAGCATCTGTAACCAGATTGCCATATTCCTTCGTCAGACGCTTGACGTTTTGTTCAAATTTTCGAGCTTCATTTCTGTCACATAACATGAAAGTCGTTTTTCCTCTCTCTGTTTCTCTCGACTTCGCTCGCCGAGAATGTTTTATGTATAAAGAGACAGTTTGAGAAAATAAAACTACGTGCAGTTTGAGTAGCACATATGTCATAGGTTTAAAAAGAGCTAACAAACAGTTTGAATATCGTTACTGTTTAGCAATTTTTAAGCTTAGAAATTAAATTTATATTTCAAAATTAATATCTTTTGAGTCTGTAGCTCGATTTTGATAAAACAAATGCTAAATGTTACTCATAAGGAAGCATCTTATCTTCCAGTAATGCGATTTTGAATACAATGAGTGGCTTTTATGTGATGCGGAAACAACCAGAGAAATTTCGTCTGCGTCTTTATTAGGCTTCATTTTAACTCAAACTTCCCACCATTTTAAAAAATTTACGAAAGCATGTGTTTAAAAAAATTTCCATATCTATCTGATCAAAGATGAACGAACTTCTTAAAGGTACTTTGTCTCTCTTGCAGAAGAGCAAAAACTTAAATTTTCAAATTACATACCATTACTCAACAAAATATACCCATCTAACTTTAACCCCACGATGGTATGAACCCTAGCTGACGACAGACTTGTGTCGTCTGTTCAACTTAAGCATGCAGCGGAAAAAAAAAAAAAAAAACCCGACAATAATTCCCACATTATTATGGCTTTCACACACCTTCGGTCATCATATTCAGCCGAACAAACCCCTTTCAAGCTTTTACAGCTTAGTTCAGCTTAGTCCAATGACCAAAAGGAGTAAAGTGGACAACGTCGGACTGCAGGGAAGCAGCGACAAAAGCAGCGGAATGTGCTGTAACAATTTCACGTTTTAATTGATTTACAAGTGTGAAAATGGCGTGAAAAACAAAGTGTAACAACGACAACAACAAACAACTTGGCTGGCAATACATAGAAAGAAAAACAACAATTGGAAGAAAAAGTATGAAAGAAGAAGAAAAAAAAACCGACAAAAAAACTGGTACAAAAATCCGATTAGCCATAATTGTCGCTGCAGGTGGGCGTGTTTGCCTTTTATATTTAGTTAGTTGAGCAGCTAACAGTTTCCTACACCAACCACCCTGCCTACCAACATTCGAGAGCAATTGGGTGTAGAAATTGTGTACAGCATTAGGGTTGGCTTATAGTCTGCTTAGTTAGTCTTACATTTAGTTGCTTTATGGGTAACATGGCGAGAGTGGAATTAATACTTTGGATGGTCTATTAGCTAGACTTAATCTATTAATTTCGAAAAAATTTCAAAAAAAAAAAACCTTTTTAGTTATTTATAGTAAAGAGCAATTGGGATTACTTTTTTACAAGTTAGCTCCCGGATATAAATAGTCAGCAAATGTTCAGGAAAAAAACCAAAAAGTTCTTCAGTGTCATTATTTGAAAATTCATCCATGATAGTTTGTACCTACTGTTCCGGATATTAAAACATTGATATAGTCAAGCCTGTGTAGTTGTCCAACAAATGTTCCTTAGACTTCTCGTCCGATTAACAAGTGCTGTCACTTTTCAATCAAATGGTGTGTAGATATTTTTTTACCCTGCTATATCAAGTTCAAAGTCTAGATTTCATACTCAGTATATTTCTCGTTACCCTATGATGTTTATAAATTTATATATTCTTTATCAGTTCAACGAGAAGTATCGAACTTGATATGTCAGTCATTCAAGATTATTCCCTCAGTTTGTAACATATCGATGAAATTATTTAGGATCCTTTTGTTATGTTCTTAAGCTATACTGTTTATACAATTTAAAAAGTTTATAAGCGCCTGATACCGGTGAAGATTGTTGCCGTAGATGAGCTACTAAAGGGGCCATTGAATTAAAAGTTTCCTGAATTTTTGAGGACCAAGTTATGGTGAATAAGGCGCATTCCATCTTTCTGCCACTGATTCATCGTATAGTAATTCTGGCTGTACTGACTGGTATTATTCGCTTCCTTCTCTTTTATTTTGTTTTTCTCTGCAGATTTCTCCGTATGAGTAAACGTTCTAATGATGGAACTAAGGAGATTTTTAACATACAAGGAGTTTCTCAAATCGACAATAGATTTTTGAGAACTTGTTTTTTTTTTATTATTCAAAGTATTCGCACTCCGACTAAATACAGTTATTAGCACGATCCAATAACATTTCAAAAGAGTGTCGTTGATGGTCAAAATGCAATTTTTGGTCAAAAAATCGGTCAGAAGTGTTGATCGATGAGATGACGCATTATCATGCAGCAAACGTCAACTTCCTTCTTCGTTATATTCTGGCCGAATAGAACGGAACAAACGCCACATAACACCAAGATAAAATGGTCCATTAATTGTTTGACCCGGTGGAACGAACTCTTGGTGAATAATGCCCTTCGAATCATACAAACAAATCAACATTGTCTTAATTATTGATTTTTTGGGTTTTGGCTCAACGGGAGGCTTCCATTCGGCACTTTGACGCTTGGTTTCAGGGTCATATTGAAGACACCATATCTCGTCACCAGTAACAATGTTGGAAGGAAGTTTTGATTTTTTTTGGCGACTTTAATGATGTCTTTCGAATGTTGAATCCGAAGCGCCTCGTCTTTTAATTGATGAACAAATCGTGTACACACTTTCCTGAAGCCCAAATGATCGACCAACATGCGATGGATTGGACAATCTCAATTGCGATTCAATGAACCGCAGTGACGATTTGTTCGTTCACTTAAGATTTCGGCCGGCCCGAACGTTCGTCGTCGTTCAAGCCTTCCCGACCGTCTTTGAAACGTGTATACCAGTCGTAAATAGTGGTACGACATGGACAATGATTCCCATAAACTTATTTCAACAATTCGTGAGTTTCGATAAAAGTTTTACCAAGTTTAAGGCAAAACTTAATATTGGCTCTGTGTTCAATACTCATTTTTGCACCGATGACAAAAAAATACTGTCACATTAGACGCTATAACTTAACTTCCACGTCTCCAAATGTCATGATATTTTAAATGGAATGTCAATGAAAGATGTCCCTTCCCAACTTTGGTCCTCACCAAGAGATGGCGCCACCACAAAATGCCCTGGAAGTGAAGTTCGGGAACAAAATATAAAAATGTTTATTTCAAGATTCGCTAACATAACGAATCCTTATCTTAATAATGAAACTCTCGGCTTTTTCACATACGTATCCCACCAGATGCCATAAAACAGTTCATCTTGATTCGCTTCCCCAAACAAAACTAACGAAGTCTCTGTATATCCAGTGAGGCTCAATTACACAAATATGCAGTTGAAGATGCAAATGGCTAAGACTGTATAATAATATTATAAAATATTTCGCTCTTAGCAGCAGCACTAACTTGAAAATTAAATTCCGGATGAAGCACCATGGTAGAGTGATAGTGCTAACGAATAGTGATTCACGAAATCGAGCCCTATGGATCTATAAATGCATTAAACCAAGTTGGCTGCATTCCTATGTATTGTTGATACCTTGAGTAACTTTAACTGTTAATCTTACTCTTATCATCTCAAACATATTTTCGTTTTTTTTTTTAATCAAAGTGCTTCATTGAAGATATATCTCCTTAAAAATCCTTCTCCACTTTTTGATTTTTGTATGCTAAACTTTATTTATGCTATCCAATACCATCTTAAAATTCTATATTACTACACATATATAAATCAAAAAGTATGTTCCACATACTTTTAAACGAAGATCACATACAAACCCACCATCCATATTTTGGTTTTGATATGAAAAAACTTCTTTTTAATATATCAACTTAAATTCTCTGTCTCATACCTTGTAACCACTTATGCCTTCAAAAATATCTAAACATATCTAGTCTTAGGCCCCAATAGAGTTCAAAGATTAATCGCCCTTAACTGGCATGTTTGCATGATCGAATACTCAGTATATCGTAACTCTGTTCAATCTTTCTAGACTGTTCAGTAGTTATAGATGTACCAATATTGGATTAGACTTCATTAAATAAGAATTAAGGGTTCCGATGGCCATCTGCCTGTCTATCGTCTCTTGTTGAAATGGGAAAGAATGACATCTTTCTATGACAAAGACGCATCCGTTTTTAGGCCCTGTACCGAAGGTACCAGAGCCTATTGGTTTTGTGCAAATGTATGTAACAGATAGAAATAATGCTAGGAGACCCCCCAAAGTTACCCCCATTATGGTCAGGAGTGATAGAGGAGTCGATATAGACATGTCCGTCTGTCCGTCCGTCCGTATGAACGAAAGGATCTCGGAAACGGTAATAGATAGAGACTTCGTGTTTTTTGCATTCGACTAGGACTGCTCCGGAATTTCACAAGTTTATTTTAAAATTTTGCCCCTCCCCCCTTTCCCCATAATATCACCCCGAAGGCAAAAAATTTCTTCGGCACAAAAAAAATGGAGTATGCTAATATAAAGATAATGTTCCTCTAAGTCACAATCCAAAAAGTTCATAAAAATCGGATAATAAATGACGATTTTATAAGCAATTGAATTTGAACGACCCCCCTTTTCTTTTCACTCATATTCGCGCAGTGAGAAGTGGTCATGTGTTTGGTCATAAGCTCGGGAAACATTTAATGTGTTTGTTAGGAGACCTGAACTGATACAGGGCCTCTTACAGTCGGTTACGCCCGACTGTATTTCCTTACTTGTTTATTGTGGGTCCTCCATATTTTCTTCTAATTGTTTGTATGAAATTTTGCTTCAAGTCTTGGGTCATGGTTTTATAAATACCTATAAATGTTAAGTCTACCCTCGCAGTATGTTGAATATTGTTGGCAATGTGTCTACAGGGTGTGGCGATAACAGGGCCGAGTGCAGTCCAAGACGTGCTCACTCAAGCTTTGATTGCATTTTATGACATTGTTTGGCTTTTAGTTGTCGGGTTTTTTTTTTTTTTTTTTCTTTTCTGTTTTTTTATCAACGTCGCGTGTAATTTGTTTATGACACGCTGATTTGTGTTCTTGGGTTGTGTGTGTGTGTGTGTGTTTGAGTGTTTGTTGTCGCTCATTGAAGGAGGTGGATATAATTTGTTTATGCATATTAAGTGTTCATATAAATTTTTTTTTTTGTTGTGTGCCATTAAGACTTGCACCTTTTTTTGTAAGTGCACACACATAGACTCATACACACACACATATGTACATAAGCTCAATGACACGCGCCAAAAGTTTTAATTGATGAAGTTGTTCTAGCTGAACGGATATGACCTTTTTAGCTTACACTGTTACTTCCTTCCGTTAACGGTTTAATAGAAACACCAATACATATATATAAAGTGTAGTTTTACCTCTCACTTGTGCGTGTTACCACTTAAGTAGGTTTCGAACTTAACTGTTTGCATTCACTTACACTCTTACACAGTTGAGAAGGGCGCACAAACATTTTAAGTACGCTTAAGATATCGATTTTTATTAGTCTAGTGCTTAGATGCTTATACTATGTATAGTACATCCTTGAAATGCTTAAATTACTGACTGACTGTGTGGGTGTGTGTGTGTGAAAGTCAGCTAACTAACCAGTCAGCCAACCAGCCAGTTGGCCAGTTGTGGAGTGTTATTGTAACAGTAGCTGCTCAAATAAACGCTGATTGCATTTAATGCTTTCGTATCAATCACGTTGCGCGCCAGAATTGTTTCAACGAAATTCCTTACCACTCCTCTCATTGTGCGTCCTTCACGTTATCACGCTGTATCCTTGCCACAATATGCTGCAACTTTGTGTTTTTTTTGGTTGCCATTTCAACATTGTCGGCAGCTACTTGCCATGATTTGTGTCACCATTTCATGCACTTCATTGGTTAGCTAGCAAATGACTTCAAGCTTTGTACTTCGACCGCCTTCGTTCGCTCCTCCGTTGCTGTCACGTTTTTCAAACTCTTCGTCATGGCAATTGTTGCAACCATTGTTGCCAAATGTCGTCGCTTCGATGAGTTTCATTCGTTCATTTAACAACTTTTCCTATTGCCAATGAATCAGAGAACTCATTCGTCGCTGGCTTTACTCGTTTGCCATATTGCAACAGCTTCGCAAATCGTATTTTTTTTATTTTTCGTTCCTTTTCGACACATATCAGAGCAGCAGCTTCCCTTCACGTTGAGGCACATGACATGTTTTCAATGCGTTTTTATGCTCTACTCTGTAGGGCAAAAGGTATATTTGGATTTCACGGAATTATGTAACAGACTGGGTAGATTTCGACAGCACTGGAAGATAACTGAAAGATATGGTACTTAAAATTTGTATATGTATATTTTAAAAGCCTTTGTTAAGTAAGCATTTAAAAAAATAAGACTTTTGATAATGTAAACCAATTGAAAAAGTCTTCAAATTGCTTGAGAAAAAATTTAAAGAGTTGGAACACTGCTTTAAAGCCAAAAAAAAAAGTACTAAACCCTCAAATTTTTAAAAATTAATAAATAAATTTTATGACATTGAATTTATGATTGAAGTAAAGTGAAATAATCATCAGTCCTTTGAGATTCTTTTTTTAAGATCAGAAACATTGCAAATTTAGACAACGAACGCCTTTTACACAAACACTGCACTCGATGGACTCAAATTTTGATGTACTTCGCAAATGCAAATGATGCAACATTTTTCATTCTCTTCTGCTCTTTTGTGTTTTTTAGCCTTTTTCGGTAGAAATCGGAGACTTCATGATTGGTTGTTCTTTTGTCTGAAATACAAAACACATTTTTGTGAATTTTTTTTTTCGAGAACATTATTTCTTAATTATTTTATTATTATTTACATTATTAGGCATTGTTCCAAGGGAATTCAGCTAAATTTTCATAAAAAAATATAGGAAAATAAGCTAGTAGAGGTGAGAACCGAGTCACCTCAAAGAAAAGTTTCCATGCTTTAGTCAGGATAACTTATGACAAAATCCTTCGTTCAGAACCAAGTATTTAGGATGTGAAAGCAACTCGCCTGCATGATCCAATGCATCCTTTTGATCCATTAGTAATTAGAAAGAAGTATTAAGGAAATAAAAAAATAAAAAAAAAATTTGAAAGATAGAGCAGCTGCAACAAAGCACTTGCCACGTCGATCCCAATGATGGTCAAGGAAGACCAGGAGGGAGGCCTGGAGACTCAATAGTCTACAACTTGCTGCTATTGACTTCAAGTTTTCTGATAACACAGGGCTGGAAAAAAAGTCTTTGTATTTTCGCTTTTATTTCAAACCTTTATAAAATTGAGTGCAATCATCAGATTTAGTTCAAATAAGCGCTATTTGGATCAATAACTTGTTGCTAAGAAGATTCCAACTTCATTATGCCCCGCTCATAGAAGCTTGTTTCCCTATTGGCAAAAAAAAAAGTGAGACAGTCGATTTTCGATTAACTCCCATCCGAACTCCCGGAGCTTTTGGCGCTTCCCAATCGAAGTGTGTGGTCTGGCGTTGTACTGATGGTACACAATTCCTCTCCTATTAGCCAAAGATGGCGTTTGCTGCCTTCAAGCGGTCTAGTTTTCACAGTAGAGGACCGAATTAAGCCTTTTGCCATAGGGGAGCAGCATATAGTAGAAGATTCCCTGCCAATCCTACTAAACACACAGCAAAACCTTCCTGACCGTCAATCCGGGCTTGGCAACCGTTTGAGCAGCTTCGCCACTCTTTACACACGACCGTTTGCGGTTCACGTCACCATTCGCTTCAGAAACTGGTCGATTTTGTTGCGATTTAGGAGCGATTCGCAGATGAATATTCGGTCCATGAGTTTTTTTTTATATCAATTCGTGTGGCACCCAAATATCAAGTTTTTTTGTGTAGCCAAGCTTCTTGAAATGCAACTGAACGGTCATATGGTTGATATTAAGCTCCCGGGCGATGGTACAGCTGCTACTATGGCGGTCTATCTCGACCATTTCCTTGATTTTATCGACTTCTTCGACGACAGTTCTTCCGGAGCGTGATGCATCTTCCACTTCCTCCACACCAGAATGGAATCGAATGAACCACTGTTGTGTTACGAATTGAACAAGTATCGGCCCCGTAAACATCACAAATTTTTTTTGCAGCTTGCTTTGCTTTTTTGTCTTTCAGGTAGTAAAAATGTAAAACACGGCGAATTTCATCCTTCGAGACCTCCATGTTTGACGCGCTGCAGCTCACAAATGAATTATCCCAGCGCAATGCTATCAAAAGAGCGTAGTACTTGAGTCTTGCATCTTTCAAACACAGTAAAATATGCCCCATAATTGAAATAAAAGAGCGCGAAATACGAAAAGTCCTGTGTTCCATCATATTATATATGAAATAATATAATAGTAGCAAGTTTTTTTGGATCTATGAAATTTTGTTTATACAGTGCTATTGCCATGGTTTGTCTATGTATGGCATGAAGCGTGGTGAAGGGTGGATAAAATGACCAGGGAGAATGTTTATGTTCAATGGGTATATAGGGTTTTATTGGTTATCCTTATTTGGTTTTTAGGGTGTTTTGGAGACTCATCAATCGATGTGGTTGTTCCACGTATAGATCTTTAAATGATTATAAGTTTGCTTATGAAACGCTTCAGTTTGTCGAAGGCTATAAGAAAAAGAATAACGAAAAGAGGGAATCCCTAATGAGATGTTGACAGCATGGTTTTCTTGTGGAAAGGGAGAAAGATATAATATTGATCTAGATAATGAGAGGTTTTTTATTTTGATTGAGGAGTTGGGATTAATTTCTGAACTGAATATGTTTAGTTCAGCGCGCTGGCAGGTTTCAGTTCTATTTTAAAGAGTGCGTTTGTGTTCACGGAGTTCTTTAGAGTCACTGCATAAATACGCAGATTAAGTTCAGAGAAAATAAATGGTGATAGTTCGATCAGTTATCTGTGATATGCACTGATAGGCAGCCAATAGATGAAAATATTTGCAGTGTATTTCGAAGTCTGTACTGACGACTGCCGCAATCTTACTTGGTTTTTATTTCATAATTTTTTCAATGGCATTTACAGTGCACTTTCGAATCAAAGACTTCACTCAACCCGCCCTACCAACTGCAGCAATTCAGGTGATTTAGTTCTACATACAACGCTGCTGCACTTTTTATGTCATTTTTTTTTTTTTTTTTCAAATTGCAAACTCAAACTTTCAATCTTTTATCGAGCGAGTGTGGGTAATTTGAGTAGTGCATTTGCAATTCACAGAGCAATTTGATATATTTATTTCGGGCTTCATTGCATATTAGTGCGTATCGAAATCTATATGCTTGGCCAAGCGAAGTCGTCGTTCAAAATTATTTACTACAACTTACAACTCGTATAAAGAGATAAATGAACAGACAGACATTCACATATGGAGCAAGAGTAGTTTCATTTTTCTTGATTTGCAGCAACACAGTGCAATTTTTTTTATTTTACTCGTTCCAAGTTAGATTTCAATCATTGAATTAAAGTTGATGGAGACACATTGCTTGCTGCAGACATGTGTTCAATGTTAGAGCGTATAAAATAAAAAAAAAAACTTTTTATGTATTAGTTTGTATTGTTATATAATCATGCAAAATATTTACAACAGTTTTTCTGGCAGTTTACATTCACAAATTGTGTTTGAAAACTTTCGAAAAAATTCCACAAACATAAACTATTCACCCACGTTTCTCCACTAGACTGATTATGAAAGAAATGAGTTAGAATTCCACAATTTAAGTAATTTAACTATGACGAAATTTTAAAAATTATTTAATTTATTAAACTTTTTTTGTAACCACTCTTCGAAAAGCATCTCCATTCGTTATTTCTATATTTGAAGAACTTCTTAATGCTAATGTATAGCAACTATTATAATATTTCCCGGGCAAAATCGACTAATAAACAAACAAAAAAAACAATTGTGGAACTAATTTTAAATTTAACACCAACAGTTATACTTAAAAGACTACGCAATATTTTATTTTCTGACCCATTAAAAACTCTGCTGCCGCTTGCTAGTCCATTCATAATTCGTTGCTGTTTCATTGCATGCCGAACGTTAAAAAATTGTCGACCATGACAGATGAGCGAGCGAACCGAGCGACAAACACACAGACAGACGACTGTCAAATTATGCAAATAAATAATGGGTCTGTCGACGCCGCCAACGAATTTCAGCTTTCAAATATTTTATATTCTTTGCAATTTTGTCAAAACCAAACCAAAATTTTTATTTTATTTCATTTTTTTGTATATTAAATGTACAACGATTTTTCTAAAAGCTACCACAAAGAAAGAAAATATTTGAAAATAAATAAATTAAAAATGAATGATTCACTTTACGCACAGCGGGCGCATTAATCTAGAAATGTATTTTGTTTATTTCTTTTATTTACGCATCATTTCTCTATGAAAATAATATATTTTGTCAGCCCTTTTGCGATACGCTTTCTGCATTTCAAAAGACTCATGAAAAAGTAACAATCGGAGGAGGTGGAGAGTTGGAAACTAGGCATATGTTTTTCTTTCTGTGTAATACCCTGCACATGTTGAGTTCTGCGTGCGAAATCAAACCGTTGAAAATTTATTCGTAAGACTTTTTAAAATAGAAAACATTTGGTAAACAGAAAATTTTTATATTTGAAGGAACATACTTTTTTAATGGAGAAGTGTGAGAAGCGATCACGTTTTTTTTTTTGTTTTGTTGGCAAATGTTTCTGGAAATGTTTGAAAAACTCTTGTGTTGATTTTTTTTATATTTCAAAATTTATGGGATACATGCAACGTCGTGGAGTAGCAATGAATTTGTTCAAATATTTTCACCCGAACACTCCACTAATAAAAATATTTGTTATAGTCCGAATTTTTCTAGAGAAAATTTGCAAGAAAAATTAAAAATTTGGCAAGTACTGAAAAGAAATGTTTGGCTTTTTTATGGGAACTAAAGATTACAACTCACGATTCAATCGAAGCATATGTGTAATTCTTTTTATTCTGAAAAATTTTGCAGGGAACTAAATTTATTACAATTACAAACGAAAGTCGGAGAGTTCAGACAAACTCCAGAAATCATAAACTTGATCCTAAATATCTTAAGGAACGAAATATTTGGTTAAAATTTCTTTTGAAATGCGTGCAGTTTGAGTAGCACATATGTATGTCATAGGTTTGAAAATCGCTAGTCAACAGTTTGAGTAGCGTTGGTGTTTAACAATTTTTAAGCCTAGCAATTTAATTTATATTTTAATATCTTTCGACCATACAGTTCGATTTTGATTAAATAAACGTTAAATGTTAGTCACAATAAAGCTTCGTACATTTGAGTAAATCGAGTTTAAATTCAATGAATGCCTTTTACGTGATGAGCGCACAAACAATATTATACAAACAAAATTATATGCATAGATGAGTGAAAAAAGTTAAAATTAAAAGTTAAAAAAAGGATTTTTCTATTTGGCAAGCAGTCAGATTACTAAATCTACCGATTTTCCTCACAGTTTTGGTATTATTTAATCATCCATAATACTTAGTAAGCTTTGGTATATAAAGGATGTTTAATAGTTAACATATATGTACAACTGGTTACGAGTTAATCTCTTCAACTTTGAGAGAAAATCTTTCAGAGACTAAGTATATGACTTCGTCGGTTCTTTTGAAAGATTATTTCAAAACTTTATTTCTCTGTCTTACAACATTTTCTGTTTTTTGTTTTTTACAATTAATTAATTAATTACAAATAATCAATTATATATTGAGGTAGGTTTAGACTGTCAAAAATCTGTTATTTCTTATTTCTAAAATTCGTTATGAAGGGAAACCACTCAACGATGTGTACTGTTCTCGCTTCTATGAAGGAACAAATGAAAGCTGAGGCACATCAGGTGATAGCATATGATTTAAAGGAAAATTTTCGTAAACACTATGCAATATAATTCAGTCGGCACTAACAACAGTCTTAGGGCATCATCTAGTGGTATGGGAGTAAATCCAGCAAACACGAAACGAATACTCTTCGCTAGGAAATACAAAGTTCCTATTCTAACCTAAGTGTAGAAGAAGAAATAAGGAAAGGTAACATAACTCTATTTGCTTGTAGAAGAGCTATTGGGAGGATATGTGGGCTTTCTTCGTCTATAATTCACTGGCTATATACACCCGTTGTAAGACATATCTTACTCTACGTATAGTGCCCAGCGTTGACAAGGGCAACCACTCAAGTGCGTAACTCTTTATTTGTGAAGCACTATACTCCCTCTCGACATCATTCCTAAACAGACAGCCGCTAACTGTTCGAAGAAACCTCTACAGGCCGCCGTGACCATACCGTGCACTCGAGGATGCTCCTTTGCCAAGAGTCCCTCCCATTCAAAACGGATTGATGTGTTCCGACTATAACTTTCGATACGAAATAAGAAGCAGAAGCAGTCATGGCCTCTAACGTTTCGCGTGATACGGTCTATGAGGGCGTCGCTGGTATACTTGAGAATTCGCTGAAGAAGAAGCGCGGCTTCTTGGAGTCAGTGGATTAATCCTCATAAAAATGCTTTATTTGGTATATATTGAACCACTAAAGAGGTGGCTCGGTCTGACTATTAACAGATCTTGGAGACTATTAAAAATAGAGCTCTCATGTTTGGATATGTCTTCTATTCCTTCTTCAAAATTTATTGTATTTAATAAAAGTGTCAACCGCTCTCTAAGAGCCTTCTTTCAGAGTTTTTAAATAAAAATGTTTGTTATTTAAACGTGTATCTTATTTAAATTCCAATGAAATATTCCGTTCCATATGATTCACAAGCCAGCTAAGCTAGATGATGACCCTGAGTCATACCGGCTAATTAGTCTTCTGCCTTCATTATCGATGTTGTGAGAGAGACTGATTGCTGGCCGACTGTAGGAGTTCATGAACCAAAACAGTATGCTGCCAGATCTCCAGTTTGGGCTTAAGGCAGGACATGGCACAATTGAACAGGTTTAAAGGTTTACACATCACATTTTACAAGCTTTTGACGACTTTGAATTTTGTAATGCAGAATTGACATGCAGTAGGCATTCGATTAAGCCTGGCATAACGGCCCATTGTATAAAGTTAAAAAACTTTGTCAGCGCCTTACTTCTGCCTTCTTCGGTCCTAACTAGAGGGTCGAGAATTTCAGGTTAGATACTGAGACACCTAGTCTGCCCCCATCTGATGAGAGCTGGAACTCCGCAGGGCAGCATACTGGGACCGCTACCTAATCCGCTCCATAGCGTTGATCTCCCTATCCCTGACGATAACTACATGGAGGCATTCATTGAGACTTATGCTGGCGATCTTGTCGTTCTATACAGTTCGAAGTGTCGCATCTAGGTGTAGACGCTGGCAACTTGGTGTAGACGCTGTGATTCAAGTAGATGGTGTATATCTGCAGCAGCATTTACTGGCAAAATACCTTGGCATCAACCTGAACAAGAGACTCACTTTCCAGGGGCACCTGACAGCCAACTCTAAAAATGCCGCCTGCGGATGTTTCAACTCAGATGGCTATTCAATAGAAGAACACACTTTCTCTCCTAGCGTGCAGATTTGGGAGATCACGCCAAAGACAAATTGCAATCGTATTCAGTTGCTCAAGAATCGTGCCCATAGACAGATCAGGCTACCCCTGGTACGTAAGAAATTCGACGTTGCTTCGTGATCTTAATTTGCACACAGTTATAGAGGAAATTAGGATGCATACCAGCCGATATAGAGACAGATTAAAAAGCCATCAAAGCAAACTTGCGATGGGTTTTCTTCCTGACAGGCCACTAAGGCGATTGAAAATATCTGGATTTGAAAAAATTTTATGAGGAAGAAGATTGACACTTCTTTAAACAGAAAAATAAACCTCGTGCGATTTATGTGAGGTTCGGTTCATTCCACATTGATCTTTCAAATTCAATCAAATTTGTCCCCATTTCTGGGATTTCTGTATGAAAAACATTTCGTTGTGGTTTAGTTTCGATTAAAACAACAAATTTGTTGTAAAAGAGTTTCTCTTCATCGAAATAAATCATGTTGGTTCCAATCACCGAAGGCAAGTCGATAAAATCATATCCGTCTGACTGCCTGTGTATTGGTGCGCATTTTTATACGAATTTAGGCATATAGTATATGGGCTAATTTAAGTCCTAATTACATGAAGTATCATTAAAAATATGCCACACCTACTTTGTGGAGCAATCCTACCGCCCACTGCTGTGTTTTTGTGTGAAATATTGCTTTAATAAAAATCAGTTTAAAAATCCATGGTTTTTTGGGTCACCTTCATAAAAACCTCACCACCCACATTCGAATATTATTGACAAATTTCTTGTGAATGGTATTAATGCTTCGATTCAACCGAATTAAATATTTTTTGACAGTCAAAAATTTTATACAAATCATTCACCAAGTATGGCAGACTTCAAACGGAAAGGAGCTGAAAGGAAAATGTTTTTTCAATGGAAATATTTTTAATGTGCAAATAAAACTTTTGTCAACGCGTTTGTCTTTCGCATTCCTCAAGTTTGTTTTTCTATTTATTTATAATTTTTTTGTATTTTTTTTTTGTCAATACTGGATACTTTATTCCGTTGGCGGCGACTATTTGCGTACGCTATTTGCATAGATAAACAGTATCTTGCTTTGCATAGGGAATCTATAGATAAATGTTTGTTTGTAAATTGACAAAACGAACAGCAATTGATGTTGTTTTTTTTTTCGCTTTGTTCTTGCTGCCGTTTATAATTTTGTTGATCTCTTTTATTTACTCATACAACGTTTATTTATCTTAATTTATTTGATTGATTTTTATTCGATGCCATTCGATTTATTTACATTATTTAGCTTCGAATGCGAAAGCAAATGCTGCGCTACATTTTTAATGAGCTTCTTTCTGAGTAAATCGAATTCAAGGTCTTCAAAGTTTAATTTTGAAAATTTGCCAATTTGAGTTTAGTAATTTTCAACGAAGGAAACATGACATTGGCAAAGGCGTTCAAATCGATTATTTACTTGAAAAGCGAATGCAGTATAAGCTGTTGAGTAGTTCTTTAAAAATTTCTAAATAAATTCAATTATATACAAATAGTGCAGAAAATATTGCTGAATGTTGCTATTAATTAACTTTTATTGCAGACTATCAATTAAAAGTACTAGCCTGATTGAAATAGTCCAAAATTGCAAACTTCCCATCTTATCATTTGCGCAATTCTAATCAAGCTTCCATCAATGTCCGAAACAACTGTGCCATCCAAATAAATCGACATATTGTGCCAATCTAGCGTTGAACTTTTATTTATTTACTAAAATCGTCGAGCAATTCCATCCATTCACACGCTTCACTAATTCACTCAGAAAATGAGGAAAAAATCCAATTTGATCGGCAGCTGTAAAAATGAAAATTAAACGTTTTCCATTTATCAATGTACAGCAGCAACTTAAACTTATTTGCAATTTTTTTGTTGTTTTCTTATGCAGAGCACTCCATGTGGCCCAATTACTTACTTAATTTTCCACTCACGTACAGTTCAGTTTTTTTTTCACACCCAGCTTCTTCTTCATCTTAAAAAAAAAAAATTAAAAAAAAAACATTGAGTTTTTCCTTTGCTTGAATTTTTCATGCTTTTGTGCGAATAATTCGATAATTTTTCGAGATAAAATCCAAAGTGCATCTGCAGTGAACTTCAGTTTCAGCTTCTCAGCGCTTGAAGTGCAACGAACAGGCGCAAATGTAGCCAACAACTGGCAGCATTCACACGATTTTCCACGCTTCTACTCATTTAACGTTAATGCTATGCATCCTCATTCTCATCCCATCCTCATCATATTCACATTCATCGACCGGACGACCTATAGTCCGACTCCTGCCATTTGCTTTATTGGCATTGTTTCGTGAATTTTCATTTCGTGAATAATGTCAACAATCGCAATAAGGAACTAATTGGAAAATGGCGAATGAGGAATTCATTTTAATAAAGCAGCACAAAAGCGCAAAAATATTTCACTTTTAAAATAGAAGGCGAAGTCGAACCAAAATTCCATTTAAATGTCATAAGCGTTTTGCAGATGCGCACTGGCTGGTGGCAGCCATTATTGTCATCATTTGTGGGGAGTAGCATTTAAATGGTTAGCTCTCTAAGCCACTGCGTTGTCTAGTGTGCTGCTGGCTGGCTGCAACATAGACTTGCCTTGGGAAATGTTTGCGGTTGCACAATTAAAAAAAAGTTATAAGCTAAGTCTAGTCGCACTGAAGTTATAGTACACTGCTTAAGCGCCTAAAACTGCATAATATGGGCAGGTTTTTTATTAATAAATTAAACGCTGTTCTTAGGGGTATAATAAGCGTGATAGAATATGTGTAGCACGGAGTGTGACGGACAGTATTCACTGATAGGTCGATATAGTCTGCTAGTCTCTCCTTCTGAATGGGGTGTAGGTTAGGTGTATGTAAAAACAGTTCTCCGAACCTATGAGACTTATTTTTGTACAAGTTGACCATTCACCATTTAAATTTAGTCTTCAAAATCTATTTCTATTATTTTACCATTGAAACCACATACAAAAATTCAATTTCAGCCTTATCCGATTAGTAGAAGTGGTTCAAAATTGTGTGTTAAATTGTGTTTAAATTGATTTCCGCAAAGGTTTCTAGACATCGATAACAGACACAAAAAGTGATGACAATAAAAAGTTTTTGACCCATAATTTATCACTTAAAAGCGGAATTAATATTGTAAATGTTCTAATAACTTGTTCTCGACTTATGGGTTAGTAGCCCTAGTTTTCAAGTCTTAGATCGATGTTTATTGCAAAAATCTGAGCGAATAGTTTCAGTGAATTATTTTATTTCGTATGTTTCACTTAAATAATACCAAATTTAATGCATGGTAGCTACTTCACCTTCTAGGGCTCGTGATTGTTCTGAAAAGTCTCCATACCAAGTTACAAACCAATACTTAAACAAAAGAGAACGTTGCATTCGACTTCGAAATATTCTGTACTCACTTCAAACATAAATTTGTTTGGGGCTACATTCCCGTATTTATGCGATATATTTGATGGATAATACACCAAATTATCAACCATACAAAAATCCATACCAAAACTAATAAAAAGGGCTAGCTAGGGCTAGTGATGGTTGGCATTAAATTTACTAAATTTTTATATATATGTATCCAAACTTTAATGTGATATAAATTAGTCTCCAAAATATCATTTTTCAAACTAGCACTTAGAAGGAATTTTAATATGCCTCTAAAATATATACTTTATGAGATCTGCGTCTTTATTGGTGTATTTAGGAGGCTCACCTCGAAATTTAAAAGCGTTGCAAATAGCTCGAAAAAATGTAAATACTAGGTACTCCCGCAATGTGCGAAGAGTAAAAGAGAAACAAAAAAAACCACACAATGCATAAAAATGGTAAAAGAAATAATGAAAGAAGATGCACAAACATCAACATCACCATCGTCAAATGACACACAAAAAGTGCAATAAGAGGTCAAAGACACAAAAACCGCATTAAAATGGATGGTTAAAAAAAAAAAACGAAAAAAAAGTGAAGAAGAAACATTGCAGTTGCAGCAGACGGTGGCAGCAGTTGGAGATGAAGTAAAAAAATCAGCGACAAAGTTAATGTTACAGTTGACGGCGAATGTATTAAATGCAACTTAGGAGGAGTACCAGCAGCAGCAGAAGATGACGGCCTTCAACCGGTTTGCATCAAAGTTAGTTTTTCTTGAAGATTTTTTTTTCTTAATTTGACTTTTTTGCGGCGACACAGAGTGTTAAAGAAGTTTTGTAACTGCAGGTGACAGTTTAGTCGATAAAATTTAGGAAAAAAACCGTCAATCAGAAATCGCATTAATATTTTATATACATTACCAACTGATATTATTGATAACACCTCAATTGTTGATATGATATATCACCAGTGATATTTTAGTAGTGAGGGAGGTTTTCAGCTATGAAATCAATTCTCAAAATATTTATTATTTAAAGTTTAAAAAATAGTTTAATTGCGTGTACCAACCGATGTTTTTTTTTACCCATTAAACTCATATAGTATAGAACCCTTATATAGAAAAGTTTTTTTAAATTTAATTGCTATAAGTTTATTATAAAATAATTGTTCCAGCCATTTAACTAAATATACTCTCTATTTTATTTGCAGGTATGTCTTTTGCCATCTTAATTCGAAATGAATTTTAATTAAAATATTTTTCGTAAGTAATTATTAAGTTATTGAATGAACTCCTGTTGATGCTCTCTGTTACAATGCCAAGTAATAATAATGTAGCACTAACGCCCTCTATTGCCTGTGATATACATTAGTAGATGCAAAGAACCAACAGATGGTGAAGCCCTATGTGACTAGACACGCCATCCATTGTTAAAGTATATTTCTGCATATACACCACAAACAGCCGTATTGTAGGCGTGGTGGATGTACTCGGCAAATCGTAAAGTTAACGTTTGATAGCTCACCCTAAGATACCCCTAAGTTAAGCAAGTGTTTCTGAATAAAAATATAAAATATACTAAAAGGTTAAATAATTATTTTTAATGATAAATACTGACATAAAATAAAAGCATGAGCTTACCAAAGTGTGACAGACTTCAAAAAGTATATATATTATTGTTCAATATCCATTGGTAGATCCATTTAACCATGTACTTCTCCTAGTCTCTCCGTCTTACTGGAGTTTACGTGTATGAAAAAACAGTTCTCCGAAACTATAAGACTTACTTTTGCACAAGTTTTTCATTTTGACCCATCCACCATTGACATTTAGTCATGAAAATCTATTTATATTATGTTAGCATTGAAACCACATGTACATGTTCAATTTCAGCCTAATCGGATTAGTAGAAGTGGTTCGAAAAAAATGTAATTCTGTTATATAATTATCTTTAATGACAAATACTGACATAAACTAATAGCATGAGCTTACCAAAGTGGCGACCCAACTTGCGAATAGGACGCCAAATCGAAAAGAGAAAAGTGCACACCTGGTCTTCCATTATGAGCAATTAATCGGTTAAAAAATATATCTACTCCAACTCGCTTAATCCTTTTGTCTATTTACACATTTTTCTTAATATTGGGAATTCTTTTATATGCCAGCGGATCAGTTAGGGTTGATGCGAATACCAAACCACGCTCTTTTAACTGAGCTAGTCTAGTCACATGGTGTTTGATGGTCTAAATGTGATTTTTAGTCAAAAAATCGCTAACAAGTGTCGATCAATAAGATGGCACATTATCGTGTAACAAACGTCAACTTCCTTCTTCACGATATTCTGGTCAAATATGACGAAGCAAACGTCTCATAACACCAAGATAAAATGGGTCGGTGAAGCGAACTCTTGATGAATAAGGCCCTTCGAATCGTAAAAACAAATCAACATTGTTTTCACTTTTGACTTTTCCAAACGTGTTTTTTTGGGTTTTGGCTCACCAGGCGGCTTTAATTCGGCACTTTGACACTTGATGTCAGGGTCTCGACACCAGTAACAATCCTTTTTAGCATCTTTAATGATGTCTTTCAAATGTTCAATCCAAAGCGCCTTTTCCCCGTCTTTCAATTGATGCGGAGCAAATCGTGCACACACTTTCCTGAAGCTTAAATGTTCGAACAAAATGATATGGATTGAGTCTTTGGACAATCCTAATTTCGATTTCATGAACCGCAATTCTAATGAATTCACAGACAATTTTGATGTTTTGTTTTTTCACTGAAGATTTCTACATTTGTATACCAGTCGTAAATAGTGATACTAGAAGGATAAATATTCCCATAAACTTGTTTCATTAATTCCTGAGTTTTTGTAAAAGTTTTACCAAGTTTAAAACAAATCTTAATATTGGCTTCTGTGTTCAATACTCATTTTTGCACCGATGACAAAAGTATGCTGTCACATTAGACGCTATAACTCCACTTCCACTTTTCCAAATGTCATGAAATTTTGAAGGGAATGTCAACGTAGGTCCTCACAAAGAAGTGGTGCCATCAGAGAATGCGATAAATATCCGCGATATAATTTTTATCAATTGTTAAAGAGCGAACGAACGAAGAAGTTTTGTTTCAATCGAAGTATTCTTCATCACTTGTCACTTCATATTTTTTTTATAATGTAAGGTGCTACTTGAAAGACTGGCCAGATGTGTCATTTATCGAAAGAAGTAGATATCAAAGGAACAATGTCTGCTGAGTACGGCGAATGTGGTCAAACTTCCCTATTGAGTGTTTTCATAAAGGTGTTCACCGGTGACACAATATGTGGATGAGCATTACGATGCAGGAGATTAACTTTGTTGTATCTGGAATAGTATTGGATAATAGTATTGGAAATGCATGTCCTTGAGTGTTTGACTCAAAATCATAAAATGTGTTCGGTAGACATCCCCAGTAAGGGACTGATTCGTTGGTGGATCCTACTAAATACACTAAATTTATTTCCAATGAATATTTCATTTTTATGTAATTTCCTCCTTTTTTGGGTTATCATGGTTGATGCAGTTTTCATCACTAGTGACTGTCCAAAAAATATTTCATTTATAACTGGCAAGCAGTATATCAATGTTCAAGGTTTATCGGTGTCAGTTTGTATAAAACCCAATTTTCTTGTTTTTGAATCATATTCAATTATTTTAAACGCTGTGATATTCATGGCTGTGACACTCCTGATATAAGTGCAAATTCTGCTAGCGTTTGGCACCATAATTCATGTAATAATGTTTCTAACTCGTATCTTCGCACACTACTTTACTCCTAGTCCTTTTTTTTTTTGTCTTTTATATTAAGTTTTCTATTCTTAAACTTTTGTTACGATTTATGACAACTTTAGGCCAGAAGTTTACTTCAAAGAAATGAAATGAAATTTCCCGGCAATCACGCTTATTTTTCTGTTAAAAAAAATTCGATAGTTGTCAAGTTTATCTTGTGACAGCTGTCCAAACTGACGTTCTACAGTTGAACCACAACTTGCAGGTGCGATATTTTTTCAAAAGGAGGAAACTTATTTTTTCTTCTACTTCCTTGAACTGTTTTAGTTTCTAAAATATTAAGCTGATCAAATTGAGATTTGTCTTGTTTCATATTTAATCAATGTACTCCGAACTATCCTTAGCTGCTTTAATGTTTTATAAAACGTTGACTACTTTAGCAATTCTCTTACTGCTTGTTCCAACAATTTAACTTTATTTTTATGTTACCATAAAAAGAGCTTTGCCTCAATCCTTCTATAACTTAAATATTACTCCATATAACCCGTAGAAAAACTCTGTAATTCGAAAGCACATACGTACATATGATCTTTTGTATGTTTTTCATATCGTTGCCACATAGTCACAAGCATGAAGCAACATATCCATCTAATCCGCCTCATGCTGCAGTACACACAAGTACGGGCATAAATAAGTAATTTTCACAAACACCTGCTGGCTGGTTGGTTGGTTGGCTGACTTGGAGCTGCTCCTTGTCACACACATGTTGCAAACAACTCAACAGCAACTGAATTAAAAGGATGCAACTCATATTTGTATTTTGAAGTAAATTTCCGTTCTGTTGATTTCACCGACACCTGCTGCAGCAAGCATCACACACACACTCACACACGCACAAATGGAAACATGACAGCAGACTGGGCGTATACTTAATAGAGATATGTATGAAGTAGCAGATTCTCATACCGTTCTGCAATTTCAAGTAGCAATTTCGAAATTCATAGCAGGTGCTAATGAAAGTTCATATCGCTTCCGTTGGAATTAGCACCAACTCGATTTAAAATCGTTTATCAATTGCCATGAAGTGTTGATATAACTCTTGTAGCCTAATAGTAACAGCCATTTTACGCCTTAAATATTGAAGCGATTTGTTTATTTAATTTTTTCAATATGTTACTGAGCTCTTTTATTGATTTATGTATTTTATTTTCAAGTTTTATTAGCTCTCTCCTACCTGAAATTATTTCTGCAACAGTCATTCATTCTACACGTCTATCCTTCATTTCGTTCTGTTTTCACTCCAACAGACTTTTGCAATAATTTCCTGTGCGAAAAAGTGACAACTTGAATTTGGATTGCCTGCAATTGGATTTATGTTATTTGTATGCAGTATAAGTGCCTTCGGAACCTCGAGTTAGATGGTGCAGCTTACGCTGGAAGCTGGAATGGTATGCCTGTAAGCTTGTTATGCTTGTTAAATCTGCCGGATGTGCAACTAATGCAGACATCAAATTTTAATATCCTTCAGAGAACTCGACAGAATTGAATTGAAAAAGGAAACATTTTGCAAAGTTGTTTTGGGAATAATTGCTGAAATTAGCGTAAAGTTGTTTAGTGTTCTAAACGAATTAAATTCGGAATGAAAACTTAAGTCAATAAAGTGCTTTCACTGCATGTCATATGAAAAGTATTTTGCATCTGTTGCGTCAATAATTTGCGTCTAATATTTACACACAACAAATAATATTTGCAAAGCTGTCACGTTTCAAAAAATAATAATTATTATTTTTTGTACGTTGTCGGCATTCTCGTCGTCATGTGGCCACAACCGCAATAACTCATTTCGGCAAACTTGTTGAACAAAGCACCACAAACCGAAACGAACCAAACCAAACCAACGAAGTGAAGTGGAGTCGGTTACAGCCTAAGCAAAGTTGTCACATTGCTGGCTGGCTGACTGGCTGTCTGTCAGGCATATACCGTCAACAATTTTATGTATCTAATGGTCGAACTCCATGTCTGTCTGTCCATTGTATTTGCGTTAACGTGTCGTTGGCATGTCAACTTGACTCAAAGCATTGCATTGCAATGCAACTCAACTTTGTTTAGCCAATTGACAGTTTATTGACCTTCAATGGCACAAATCTAACCTTAAACGGTAGTGGTATGAATATCGAGTTTCGCATTATTTATGGCTCTGTTTCGTTTTAGTTTTGGTAGCATGTGCTAAATTTTATTTAGCATATACTACACAAGTTGAAATGACTAAAAACACTTAAAAATTAATCTGTCATTTAATTAGCTACTAACAACTGCCGGCCGGTATTTTAAATACACTTACATGCAATAAAAACGTCTAAACATGGTTCGCTTAGAAAGGATTTAGTTTCAATAGGCGTAGTAAAGATCACATGGACTAGAAATGTATTATTATAGTTGTTCCCAACAGTTAAAAACTTTGCAGCACAAAAGTCTTGAAATAGTTGCAGATAATATAAATTAAATTTCAAGAAAATTTAACATTAGTTATCTATTTTTTATACTTAATAGTCCTCTTCGTATTTAATAAAATTGGCAGTTAGTATTAGTTCACCATTTAATAGTTTAAACGTGTTATTCCAATAAAAGTTAACAAAAGGTCTCAAGTTGAGACATTCACCCTTCAGCACAACCATGTATAACTTTCGTTATCCTGATTGAGATTGTCTGATAAATAGTAACAAATGTCTTGGATATATATAGCGCTAGCATCAGAGAACTTGCGGATGGCTTATACTTGTTGAGTTCATCGGCAATGATTTCTTTCAATGATGAAGTCGTGCTGCAGTCTTCTCTAAAACTACTTTGTATAAAAAAAAATCCAAGTTCATCTTCATTTGAGATATTTCACAAATACGTATCCCATATATGTCAGTATCTGAAATAAGAAGCTGTTAAGATGAGTACCTTGGGAGATATGACTTCTATATTGGCAACATGACAAACTTTCCATAATCTCTTGTCTTGTTACTGCTTGGTTTCATAAGGTCTTATGAAGGGTAAATTGCTTTCTCACAAAAGTTTTGAATTGAGGTACGAAAAAACTTCTAATCAGATCACTGTATTGAAGATGTATGGACCAATGTCACCGCCGACCCATCAAATACACCACACAATAATTTTCTGTGGATTTAATGGTGTTCCGACAAAAGCTTGTGGATTATTTTCACCTCAAATGCAACAATTTTGCTTATTTACGTACCCATTCAAACAAAAATGAGCCTCATCGCTGAACGAAATTTTATATGGAAAATCAAGATCAATATCAATTTGTGGCCGAATTGGCGACGGCGCATGCGATGGCCGTTTGGCTATAATTCCTGCAGACCTTGAATCTTAAAGCTTTTAATCAAAGATCTTAAAATGTTCCAAAAATTTTATTGACATAACCCCACTTGCGGTGAACGGTGACGAATTGATTGAACTTAGTGCGAAAAAGATCCATATTTATGCATGGTCGCCTAACAAATATATTAAATGTTTCCCTAGCTCATGACCAAGCAGTGCAATAGAATGTAGGAAATTAATAAGAGCAAATGGTAATAACGAAAAGTATTCTGCTCCTCCTACTTCTCACTCCACGAATAAGTGCCTTATAAAACATTTTATTATGTATGAAAAGAAAAGGGGGGTCGTTCAAATTCAATTGCTTATAAAATCGTCATTTATTATCCGATTTTGATGAACTTTTTGGATTTTGGCTTAAAGGGACGTTATTTCTATACTGGTGTACTCAATTTTTTTTTGTGCCAAAGAAATTTTTACCCTAAGAGGTGATTTTATGGGGAAGGAGGGGGAGGGGCAAAATTTTAATATAAACTTGTAAAATTCCGGAGCAGTCCTAGTTGAATGCAAAAAAACGCGAAGTCTCTATCTATTACCGTTTCCGAGATCCTTTCGTTCACACAGACGGACAGACGGACATGTCTATAAACACTCCTCTATCACTCCTGACCATAATGGGGATAACTTTGGGGGGTCTCAGATCATTATTTCTACCTGTTACATACATTTGCACAAAACCAATAGGCTCTTGTACCTTCGGTACAGGGCCTAAAAAGCAACTATCAGCTGTTAAATCGGTTGTCAAATAAAGCAAGGTTGCCAACACCAAGTTGTGAATCTCTTAAGAATCACTCTGTATAAATGTTACTCTTAACAGATATTCTCCAACAGAAGCATATTAGTGTTCCGACTTAAATTTTTAGAATATTTTGGGTTAATGTAAAATTTCGTGTTTCTTGTTGAATTATCCACAACAAACTTTTTACATACAAAAACTCAGAATGGAGGTTTAAATTTGTATGATGGCTACCCCTTCTAGAGGTCTGATCCGAATATATGTGTAATATTTTATTAAGATTAATATAGAATACACCAAAGTTGATGTTCTTAGTTGAAGTAAAAAAATTCCTTTATATAAAACTCAAAGCTGGTATAGGTGTATATGGGGCAACACCTTAGGAACGGCTTTGTATGTTCATTAAACAACAGTTATCTGTAAATGTAATAGGAGAATCTAAATGTACACATTTAAAAGCTATATCTCTTACACTTTAAAAAAATCATCGGTGATAATGTAAAGTAAAGAAATTCCGGGTCATTCTAGCCATATAATATGTGTGGCTGCCTGTGTTTCCCGTTTATACTACTTACTCCGTACTCCGTCCAGATATACCTTCGAGATGTTGTCTGGGAATGAAAAAAGTCATAATTAAAATGGTTCTCTAGTCAATCTAATTAAGTTTAATTCTGTTTGTGCTTAACAATAACTGATAGCAAATAAATCGCCTGTCTAATTATTCTGCCAAGCAGAGGTTGTTTGCCCAAACAAATGTATCTCCAAATATCTGATCAAACGACAACCGTCTAAAAGGAGCAACTCGTGCCAAAGCACCGTCTCCAAAGTTGGATTTAAGCCATTATTATGAACAGTTTTTTATATATAAATAATCCAATAATGTCGCTCTTAATATTGCTTTAAACTTTCTCTGCTTATACTATGTATTTTCAATATACGATAAACTGTTTGTCCCCATTAACATTTATGCGCAATTTCATTGACATATTTCAAATATATTTTCTGGTAAATATGTAGCTGCACTTGCTGCCTTTTACTTTCATCCTTTTTCAACGATATTAAATAGTTTATTTCATTCTGTGCGCAAGAGACGCTGACATCATAAAGAATATTAAAAATATGTACCTAGCATATATATTGGCAAGTTATTTGCTTATTAAACAGCGTACTTTGAAGATGCTTTTCAAAATCAATAAATAAAATATTTATAGATGCGCATTTGAGAGCGGAATGTGAGCAGATAGACAGAATTTTATTGCTATGATCCGCTACTATATATAGCAACAAATTATGTGACACATTTTTTTTTTATTATTTTTGACGCAATTTGTATTGCTGAGTACTCTCAGCTCTCAAAATTTGTTCAAAAGTCATCCGAAAGTAACGAAAAGTAAATAAATTCACTTCACGCCTGCAACCTACAAAAATATTGACCAAGTTTATTTTGCTGTAAATTTCTATGGTCGTCACCATAAGCGTTCGAAATATGTCGCAATAATATCGGTCGGCTGCCCATTCAAATTGCAATTGGCCAATTGGCAAATCAATTTGGGTTTGTAGTCATTGCTGTCATGGCTTTTGATGTCTGTCCATGTTGGCGGTGGATGAATTCAACGCCGGTACTTCCTCATTAGTTTGTAACATCACGGCGTTGGCTCTACAATTCGAGTTGGATTGGGTCAACCGTTGATGATTACTCAATCGTTTTAAGCGCTAAACGTAGCTCAGCTGTGTGTAGTGCATTTCAATTGATTCGAATTGAATTTTAATTTTAAGTTATGTGCGCTTCACTTGCTGCTTTTCATTTTAATTTTTTTTTTTTTTAATTGACATGCAAAACTCGAACTTTGTTATTTACTAACAAGCCATAGTTTCGGTTAGTTATGGTATGGTTAGTCCTCTTTCACCGCTCGACACACTTCCGCTTTGTTTAGAGAAATTGGCAGTTATTTTGTTTTTCTCTTTTTTTTTTTTTTTTGTATTGCGTCATTGGTGCACATAGTCTGTGGCATGCTTTCTTTCCACTGTGAATTGCTCAATTGATTTTGTACTGCAACCGCCTACGAAATAATCTGCTATCCACGCGATTTAAAAATGCACAAAGTCGACTAAATTTTTGTTTTACAAAAATATTTTCTTTGGACTGCCTAAAATAATTTATATCTATTTTTGTATGTACTCTGTATTTCATTTGGCACATATTTTAGCGTCACTGTTTATGAATAAATAAAAAAAAAGACTATTTGAATGCATTTGATTTAGTTGAGTCATTCTTAAATATATATTTAGGAAATTATTCTACATATATTAAATTGTGCGGAATTTAGACCGCAAATAAGATTTTCAAAATACTGCAGATGTATCACTATAATATATATTGTTATAAGTAGATTATTTTTGTCAGTGCACATGCACAAAGTAATAATTATTTATTCAACTTTTGTCTCAAAAATATATTTTTCCGACGCCATTCACTCTTGGGCTATGGAACCGTTTTTGATAAATAAAATATTCTATATATTTTAAAATTTTGAGTGGAAATGACAGCTTCATTGTAATTAGTGGTGCTAGCTGTGTCTTTGGTATACATATAGTCGTTCTTTGATCTCGAATTATACCCACACTATACTAAATATACAGAACTTTTTCTAAGGTCATGTCTCAGCCCAACACTAAAGTGATGAGACATATGAAAACATAATAGAAGAAGCCCCACATAAAACCTTCGAAAAACAGAAAACAGATATGTATCGCACTTTCTTAAAATACTCACATAAGTACATACAAACAAAACAACCCAAATTGAAGATCAGCATTAGTAATCAACATTGAACCCAGAAATCTTCGTTATAACAGTTTTACTTTATTAATTTTTTAGATCTTTAACTAATTTCTACCAAAAATGGAAACACATTTTAGTATTACCATTTAAAGGCGAGTCTTCGTAATTGCAACACAATTTTTGTACCATTTCTTATAATTCTTCATCTTGAGAACTTTGATTTGCTATTAAAAATCTTGCAAATTATTTAATGGAGCACTTGTTCCCAATAAATAATCTCCTTTTCAAAAACTATATTCAAAATTTTTCATCAAATTTCTATTATTGGAACAAAAAGTCGTTCGTATTTTCGCCTTTGTTTCAAATCTTTATAAAATCAATAACTTGTTGTCAACGAGATTCTTCTAACTTCGTTATGCTCCGCTCATAGAAGCTTGCTTCCCTATTTGCAAAAAAGTGTGATTTTCGCAAGGCTTCTTGGAGGCCAATTTCTCGGCAGCTAAATCGTTCGCCATTGATATGAAGAGATGGTTATTCGAAGCTGCCACGGCCTAACTAAAAGTTGGATGCATAAGAACCAAACTCCCGAAGCTTATGACGCATCACAATCAAAGTGGTCTGGCGTTGTCCTGATGGAACACAATTCCTCTCCTATTAGCCGAAGATGGCCGCTTCTGACGTCTTCTGCCTTCAAGCTGTCCAGTTGTTCACAGTAGAAGACCGATTTGAGCATTTGGCCATAGGGGAGCAGCTCATAATATATAATTCCCTGTCAATCCCATTAAACACACAGTAAAACATTCATGGCCGTCAATGCGAACTTGGAAACCGTTTGAGCCGCTTCGCCAGCCTTCACCCACGACCGTTTGCGCTTCACGTTGTCGTAAGTGACCCACTTTTCATCGCCAGTCACCATTCGCTTCAGAAACGGGTCGATTTTGTTGCGATTCAGCACTGATTCGCAAATGGAAATTCGGTCCATGAGGTTTTTTGTGGTCATATCGAGTTTTTTTGTGTTTGCTTCTTCAAATGCCTTTAAACGGTTATATGACTGATATTCAGCTCCCGGCCAATGGTACGGCTTATACTATGGCGGTCTATCACAATTTTTTATAGACATCTTCTACTTGTAATGCGTTTTTGCCTTTCAGGTAGTAAAAATTTAAGGTAGTAAAAATGTGGAGAGATATCTCCATACCTGGTCATTCCAACGCGTGCCCTTTCGTCCTCTATTTCGACGTCCACCAATTAAGTTTGGGCCCCCATGTAACCCATGCGTGCTGGAGCTCTTTCATCCATTCGAATGAGGTGCCCAGCGCAGTGTAGCTGCTGGAATTTTATACGCTGGACTATGTTAACCTCATCGAATAGCTCGTACAGCTCGCGGTTCATACAGGACCTTAACTCGTCGCCGACTCTAATAGGACCGAAAATCCTGCGGAAAATTTTCCTCTCGAAGACTTCCAACGCTATTTCATCCGACTCATTCACGGCCATACAATAGGACCGGAAATATCAACATCTTATAGATCTTGATATTTGTCTTTCGAGAAAGGGCTTTACTTCTCATTTGCTTGCTCAGCCCAAAAAAGCATCTGTTTGCAAGCGTGATTTTTCGCCAGATCTCCAGGCTGACGTTGTTGTTACTGGTTATCTCTGTTCCAAGATAGACGAAGTTTTCTACAGTACTGAAGTTGAAATACTCCATCGTCACTGCCCGTCCAAGACGCATTGACGGAGTGCGAGAAGACACCAAGTACTTCGTCTGTTTATCAATCTCTGAGAACGCCTTTGTAGTCGACAAATAGGTGGTGAGTGTCTTTCTTGAACTCACAGGTCTTTTCCAAGATTTGGCGTAATGTGAATATTTGGTCACTGGTCGACCTTTTGGTCTGAAGCCACACTGATATCATCCTATCAGTGAATCGGTATATGGCTTCAACCTATTACACAATATGCGCAACAGAGTCTTATATCCAATGGAAAGAAGACTTCTTCCGCGGTAGTTGGCGCAAACAGCGGGGGTCTCCTATCGTGAAGATAGAACAGAGAACACTGAGATTCCAGTCATGGGGTATGCGTTCATCAGCCCATATCTTGCATAAAAGTTGGTGCATACTCCTAACCAACTCTTCGCCGCCGGCAGCCCATCTAACTCAGCTGGCAGCCCATCAGAGCCTGCCGCTTTGTTATTTTTCAGCTTTTTAATAACTGAATCGACCTCGTTATAGTCCGATAGCTCTACAATAGTGTCATCATTAACTGGTGATTCCGGTGTCATTTCTCTATCGGCGGAATTGTGCGCTTCATCGCCTCCGAGTAGGTTGGAGAAATGACTCCTCTATAATCTCAGTGATTCCTGTTCATCCGTTACCAGATTTCCATTGTCATCCTTACAGTAAGTTACGTCAACTGGGAAAATATATAAATATACATGCCCCGCCCACCCATACAGAGGGAGCTGGTTCTTTCTTTGAACAACTTATTTATTGCAGTCTATATCAAGTCGAAGTTCGATATGATGACTTCTTGAGAACGTAGGTTTCACATGGTCTATGAAAAGTAAGCTTATGTGTCAAAAAATTTTTTCTTTCACTTATTTGTCCATTCTGATAGAGTTTGAGATGCTTTTTGACTTGGTGAAAGTTATAATTTGTTCAAAAGTTAATTGAAAATGAAGAGAAACAAGTGTACTAATACGATTAATTAATTCTTTATTCGCCAGGAGTATTATTTCAAAAGCGTGTAGAGTATTAAAGCTTCGGTTTTAGCGAATTTAGCGCTTTATCTTGTCAATACAATATAAACGTATTTTAAAAATACTTTTCAAAATGAATTTAAATGCATACACAAAATGTTATATCTGCGTTTCTCATAGCTGCATACATAACTAAAAATACCATCCCAAATTAACTAAAATAAAACATGTAAAATGTTGTAACATATTCTTAATTATAAAAATAAATTTCACAATTCTTAGAATTATTTTATTTTTGCTTTTTCAACACATTTGCGAATACCTTGGTTTGCCTTGGTTTGTGTTTGTCGTCTTTTATGATTTTAGACGTGTTCTTGTGAGAAATTATCTTGTTAATTAAATGCAGACGAATGACATGAGAACTATTCCGCCTTTGCTCCCTTCATTATAGCTTCATTTCAACATAAGGTAAGAGGGTATATGCAATTTTTGCGTATGTATGTAACAGTACGAAGGAGGCATAGCAGAACTTGTATAGTCTATATATGTTTATTCTTAATTATATAGATAAATCTGTCTCTCTGTCTAGCTGTATTAATCAACCTCACTTTAAGGGGGGTAGTACCATACAAACTTGCCCTAGTTTGTTAATTTTTGATTGGCATTTTTAGCTTTCTATTAAGCGAGAAACGTCAAAATTTGTGTGTTTCAAATTGTTCTTAATAAAATGTCTCTTGTATGACCAGTTGTTCAGTTTTATATAATAGGTAGACCCCATACGAAACTGCACCCATTTTTTTAGTTTTTCTATATATGTACACACTTTTTTTAAGTTTTAATAATATAAACCACACAGTTCGAACTCAGAATACAGCAAGCTGCTATACAAGTTAATGTTTCATTAGATAAGATACAGGATATCTCGAAGTCGTGCACTCTCGACTTTCTTGTTTTTTTCATTTATATGAATTCTGCTTGTGATGTAAGAGCCAAATAGTAAAAACTTGTTACGTAGTCGCTCAAAATCACAAAATTAAATAAAATAAATAATAGAAAAGTATGTAAAAAAATACTAAAATTTTAATTGAACGACAACAAAGTATTTTGGCTCCTTTGCCATTTGTCTGTATTTGTAATGTGTCAACAATAATATTCAATTTGAATTGCACAAAAAAAAAAAAAAGAAGAAATGAAAATATTTGTAAAATTAATTTCAAAAATTTTGAATTTGCTAGAAATATTAGCAACAACAAATGATTTCATATATCAACGTTAAAAGTAAGGAAGTGTATTTTATTTATATTTTTGTTATATTTGATGTTTATTCTGATAAATAAACAAAATATAAAAGACAAACACGCACAGTTTGTGTTGCCAGACTGAATAGAACCATTTTGTTTTTTAGACTTGACAGTGATATATGCGACACAGTAGCTTACATAATTTGATATGGCTGAAACCAAGTCACCAAAATCAGAATTGTTGCAGGAAACTAATGTATACATAGTACATACATATATACTAATTCTACTGAATGGGATTTTTCACAAAAACAAAGAAAAAAAAGTGTATTGACACAAAAAAAAAGTTGAATTCCGTTTCACTATTGTTAATTCAGTAGCACAAAAGCAAAGAAAAAACAATACAGCATACATTCTCATTCGCATACATACTCTTTCGCTATACTTCAGATTCACGAGCAAATGCTTTCCCCTCTTGAATTCCGTTTCACCCTTGCTATTTCAACATACATAATACGAAACATCAGTAACAACATAATAGTATCTCTTACTCATGCATAAGCACTCATTCTCTATGCTTCAGAATCAGGAGCCAATGCTTTTTCCCTCTTGAATTCCGTTTCACTATTGCTATTTTACCATACATAAAACCAAACAGCAGCAACAACAACAATAGCATCTCACGCTCTTACTCATGCATAAGCACTCATTCTTTATGCTTCAGACTCACGAGCCAATAGTTTTCCCCACTTGAAATCCGTTTCACTTTGCACACTATTAAAGTCGAAAATGTTGCATACAAACACACGCGCTCTTCCCACTCTTTAAAATATTTAAGGCTTACTACGCAAGCATTTCCCCCTTCTTTTTCATTCTGTACTTTCACACAACGTTGCTCGACTCGCGCAATACCGCTTTTTTGACATCAAAACGTTCTAATTTAACTTCCGTAAAGAAGTTGCACTTCAAAAAATCCGGTGATCATGTTGCTAATCCTGTTGAAATAATGGTCAAATGACGAAAAACGCATCTTCTAAACCCAGTTTGAAGTGTTTCAATTACATATTGCAATACCTCATTAACATTTGCAATATGTGCGCTCGTTTTATATTGATCGGAACAAAAAGTCGTTCGTATTTTCGCCTTTATTTCTAATCTTTATAAAATCAATAACTTGGTACCAACGAGACTCCAACTTTATTAAGCCCCGCTCATAGAAGCTTACTTCCCTATTGGCAAAAGAGTGAGACTCTCAATTTTCGGAAGCCGTTCAACATTGAAAGGAAAAGGTAATCCGATAGTGCCAGATCCGGACTATAAGGTGGATGCATAAGGACTTCCCATCCGAACTTACGGAGCATCTGGCGCCTCACAATCGAAGTGTGTGGTCTGGCGTTGTGCTGATAGAACACAATTCCTCTCCTATTGGCTCTCCTTCTGAGCGATTGCTGCCTTCAAGCGGTCCAATTGTTCACAGTAGAGGACCGAATTGAGCATTTGGCCATAGGGGAGCAGCTCATAGTTGATGATTCTCTGTCAATCCTACCAAACAAACAACAAAACCTTCCTGACCGTCAATCCGGGCTTGGCAACCGTTTGAGCCGCGACCAAAGACTCTCCTTTATACCCCTCCCTAAGTGGTAGTTGCCATACAAACTTTCCCCGCCTTAATGAGTATTTGTGTGCAAATTTATTTTTTTATTTATTATTGTTAGTTCAATTAGTAACATCGCAATTGGTGTATTTTATATCAATCCGAATAATATATACCATATAGGTCAAGTCGGACTACTAAAAGGGGTAGTCTCTGTACAAACTAGCGAGACTTTCTTTGTTCTTTTATGAAATAAGTATTCTTATTTTGAATTTAACTAATCCTTATATAATATTATATTCTATATAGGTTTAGATCGAATTATTAGAAGAGGTAGCCCCCATACAGATCTGTCCACCTTATGGTTTTTTGTATGAAAAAATTGATTTGTGTCGTTACGAACGCCAAATTCGGTGACCCTTATATGAATTGAAATAAAATTAGGATGGACCCAACATATACATTTACATTTAAGAATCTTGAAGTTAAGCAAACTGGATTGCTGAGTTCTTTCTTTATTTTTAATTGCAATCGATCCAAGTGTTAAAGAATTTTTGCTAAACATACACAACCCCGACAAATTTTTAACCACTTCTTCATTTTTGAAGCCAAAACAATATCTTTTCTTTGGAAAGATTGGTGAGAACTATGTTGACAATTGTTTCAGATTCAGTTACAAAATAATGCCAGACCGCTGTGAGATTAAACCATACTGAACCCAATGAACTAATAAGCGCAATATTTTTTTATTTTAATATTAATAAAAGCCCGCTAGATGGCTAGATAAAGGTCGGCTTTTAACATTTTACAATGTTTATATATATCACATTTGATATTTGTTATATCACATCTGTACCCGAATTGCTTAGTTTTTATATAAAATATATTAAAAGATCATATCTTATTGTGCATATATGTTGCAAAGGTACATGCTGAAAGTATAATTTTAACAGATTAGAGATAGATACTCTCTGCTACATCCACTAACACTCGATATGCAAAATTGTTTCTGTCTGATTTATTGCTTAAAAAAAAAATTTGTACTTTTAATTCGGTAGACTTTTGCTAACAATTAGAAGAGTTTTCTATTTGAACTTGTAATTGTTTTGCATTTTCCAAGAGTTGCAGAACAAAATTTACCATAAAATGTGAATATCAATTGAAATAAACAGCAGTAAAGGCAATAGGATTTTTTTGTGCAATTTAACCCTTTGACTGGCTGGCTGGCTGGCTATAAATTTGTGCAACGAATCTGTGCGCTCGATTCATTTCGGCAGTGCTCGCTCTTCATGCATGAATATTTTTCGTTTAATTGCACTTGAATTGTTTATAGAAATTTTATGAAGTGAAATTTTAGCATTGCAAATTTCGAAATCAAATTGCAGTTGAAATAATAACTTCGAACAACAGCTACCAAAAGCATCGAGGCACTCAACGCAGGACTCGAGCACTCGACACGGCGGCATTTTATGTACTCTGCAGGTGCGCACAATTTGAGTTCGTTATTTATGCAATTCTATACAAATTTCTTTACTTTTTTTCATAAAAAAAAAAAAACAAAATGGCTATGCGCAAGGCGCGAACGAGATAGCAAGTACGTTGCTATTTCATTGCTATGTAAGAGGCACATTCAGATAGACAGTTGGACAGTTGTGCCGCTGCATTTACACTGTTACTATAAAATATATATTGACAGCAATTTGTGTCCTTGCATACGTGTCTCATTTTCCCTCTGGCCATGGCTGAGCAACCTCACCCACAGTCCGCTAGTTTTTCGCTCGTGTTTGCATTGCACTCGTAGAACACTCTTTGTCTTCGCTTTTATTGTTGTTATTTTTGGAACACTTTCAACAAAACACTTTACTTTTCAATTTAAAACAATTTCTGTACTCGTACAAGTTTTTATTGTACGCTGTTGTAGAAAAGAGGTGGGGGTCACAATATGTACTTGCTTAGCACTTGACAAAGACGAAAATTTTATGAACAACGAGTTTATAAATTATTGCTCTAATCTGCTGGCCAGATATTGTCTAAATTTTTAAATTAAGAGGTATATAGCAGATATTTAACAAAAAGACGCTTATGTGGACTAAAAATTAAAAAAAAATTGTAATATGAAAATTTTGATTAGCAAAACGTCATACGATACAAACGTCATAGGATGAAACTATTCAGGTCGATGAAGCCTTACAATTTTTGATTTAACTTTGAAGAGTATTCTGGATAAAAAAACCTCATATGTTGTCCAGATGTTGAACCTGATTTCGGCGCAACTTCTAAAACAGTGTTGCATCTTTCCTGCAGTCTAATGTGCTGTACTTTGAGATATGTACCCAGAAGCCCTATTGGACATTAAATTTGTATTGAAGGTACATTCCAAACTTGTTGGCTCTAGCTTTTATAGTCTTCATTTTCTTGTTGTTCATAACCCGATACAGAGACATTTTTATATCGGTATTCCACCACAAGATATTTGCCACGACAAAGGCATCCGAATTGTTGAGGTTTCATCCCTCATATTAATTACAAAAAATGCAATATTATGTTTTTGAAATATTTTATTTATTTGGAGTTAATTTTATTCACTATATTTGCCATCAATAAATAAATATGACTTAAATAAATTTCCTCTAATGATATTTCAAATGCATTTTTTATTTGAAAGAAATAATATTTTATGAAGAATTGAAGTGGAAGATGGTATATTTGCTTTTCAACACTTATGCCGTATTTACACTAGCATTTTTTACCAATTTTCGTTTAATTGTCACTTTTGATTGAAATTTGTGGATGTTTGAAATTATTTTCAATGCAATATTCGACTGGAATGTAAATACGGCCTAATATTTTATAAATTTGTGTTTAAAATAAGTTTTTGTATGAAATATTTATTTGAAAGAGAAATATTTGATTTGGTTAATAAATTTTGTATATTTTTTCTGTTCTTCATGTTCGTATATAATTTATGGATAATTTAGTAAAAATTAATTTATTTACTAGTCGTACCTAGCACGCTTTTCTGCGAACAGAAACATCTATTGTCAAAATTAATGTATTGTCTATGCATCTAAGTACGTTCGCTATGGACAACTCTTCTATAACACACTCACTTTTCAAATAGATCTTGCATCTCCCGATGTACCAAAATTTCATTCCTGTACCTCAAATGGTTGCTAAGATATGACGAATTTTGTTTACAGTTTATATGAAAGAGTTGTCCAAACTTAAAATAAATGTAGACTAGACAACAACTATATGGCAGTGAAAGTCCCGTCAAAAACTAATCGACCGTTTCGAAGATTAGCCGGAACAAACAAATGGACATATAATTTTTCAAAAATTGGATTTTATCCATTTTGTCTATTGCCATTTATTTTTACTGTTAATAGTTAGGCCTAAAATTTACAAGAAGCGGAGAAATAGTATGTTTGGCATTTAGCTGTTCACAAATTTACTCCAGAGTAGCTACACCAGTTTGGAATGTTTTTGAATAGTTCGGTTAGGTCTGTTTATTGTTTGATTATTACAGTTCAGTATAAAGTACAAGTCGTCTACATAATTTGAAATGAAACTTCTTTAAAATCGTTGTGATTTGAAACTCGATGAAACGATATGCGTCACGATAAAGACAGAAACACATAAATGTATATGATTAAGTCGGCAAGAGAATGAGATAGAATATATAACGCATTGTTTTTTACTATCGGTCTACTCTTTGTGCGATGCTTCGTAGCGTCTGCTTTGCGAAAACAAGTTGGTATGTATAGAATTTCATGCGAAAAAGTCTTGGCGCCATCTTGACGCACAAGCAGTTGTAAGTACAGGTGTTTAAAATTTAGTGTCTGTTTGCATGCGAAATAGGACTGAACCATTGTTTTTGTTTTTAAAAACTGTTGTTGTTAGTGTGTGGTGATGCATACGAGCTGGCATAGGATTGACCCGCTGGTATACGGCTCATATACCAGCGGGTATTAAAATAACAAAGTGGTATCGCTAGTACATGCTATGAACTGTACTGTCTTATAGCGCAAAAACATTCGCTTAGCACATCATTCTAGGAACTCTATGTTTTTTTTCGTTTGATGTCCCAAAACTACTGCATATTTAGCTGCTATCTCATTTAGGCATACAACAAAACCGCTGTACTGCAACTCTCACAATATATGTATGATAAGTTAAGCGAAAAGTTACTTATATTTTGAGAGTGACAGCACTTTGTATTATTTCACTTTGGCCTGGGCAATGTGGCTATTAAAGATATTATTAAAATGTTTGAGTATACAGAATTTAAAGTAAGCGATTATGCAGTTTGAAATATGGCCAGGCAGTAGTGTAGAACCTTTAAGACCATTTAATATTTTAAATTTTTTTACGAAAGATTTGGAACAACAATGTCTACAATTTGAGGCTTTGGCCAAAGAAGAATAGTATAGAATGGGTTCCAAACACAAAGAGCATTATTAAAAATATTTTTTTTAATAATAAAATTTCACACAATTACAATTAAAAAGCTTTAAATTTTTATAATATTACGAGTCTAAAATGAAAATAAAAAATAGACTTTTGCAAACCTACATGAAAATAAATAAATTTGTGTTTATTCTAAATAATGTCTAAAATAATGTTTTTATTAAATATTATTTTTTACAAAACATTTATTGTTTAAAACCTAAAAAAAATCATGCTTAACACTCACAGACTGTCATCATATTTATGTTCTTTACGCGTACTTGTATATGTAGGTAAATTTCCAAAAATAACAACAACAAATACACTCTAACACAACCAATTGTATACTTTCAAAAACTAATCCCTTCATTAATAGCCATTTCATTCATTCATGCATTCATTTATTCATTCATTTACAAACAGTTTCTGTGTAAATATAAATTTATGGCAAAACATTTTAAGCTGCTTCTCCTATTTAATCCTTGCCATTTACTCAAACAACTTGCTTGCCTTGCCGCATGTTGACAAAATTTTTGCCTCTGGATTTGTATACAAAACATAGAAGATGAAAAAAAAGTAAAACATAAATAATAAAATATCATAAGCTAGATTTAAATATTTCATTGTCAGCGACAGTAAACTGGATAAAAGCTTCAACTATGGCATAAAAGTGAAAGCAACATGGAGTCGAAAGAATGAACGAACCAAACCGAACGTATGCAAAAAGATGCAAAGAAAAAAAAGAGAATGGAAAAGCAGCCATTTTATTATAAAATCCAGTAATCTAGAGAATCTCGTATATTTTTGGGCAAACAAATTTATGCGTAGTATAGTGTGTGTGTGTCTGATTGCAGCATAAAACCAGTCAGCTTACCTCTGTAGCTCTTTTTCTATATCATTTCTTCGTGCATATTGCATCTCATTCGCTCTATTTGTATCTGTCGTTTTCATGCTGTTTGTTATCTGCAACCATGTTCGGATTTACCTAAACTAAATATAATTTGGTAGCATATTTTTTTCGCTGTTCAAATATTACATGTCACAAAATCGTTTCGTATGATATTTTTCATTTTAACGAAACTAAATCTTTTTTGGATTGTTAGAATAAAATATTTATTTAAATGCATCTAACTTGTTGTTTACTTAAACTGAGTAGCGTTATTTTTGCGCTACAGAAATTATATTAAAAAAAATGGATTGTTTTTGTTGTAAAGACACAAAATTTATACTCGTAAAAAAAATCCTTAACCCATGGAAACTATGGAAACTTCTCTTATTTTGATGCGATTTTTTGTTTGAAAAGGAAACTTAAATTTTTTTTTTTTTTAATATTTATTTCTTATCAAGAGTATGATGTACATGCATTGATCAGCAGTACGCCTTGCTGCTCTAAATGTGTTCTCCATAATTTTAAAGTAAAACCTTTAATTGAACTCGGCTTAATTTGTTTAGGTTCAAAATGACTTCCGTAAATCTGAAGTGCATACTAACTTCCATGTAGAGCTCAGAAAGGATTTGTAAATGGTCAGTTTGTTGGATAGAAAGAGTTTACTTTCTTGAGACCAGCAACTACGGCATTTTTCTAGCTTAAGACATAATGGTTCGCTGTTGTATGTATGACGCCTATGTATTTGTGGATGATCCAACATGACGTCTAGCACGATTACACCAGGACAAGAACGTCTTCTTATTGCAAATGTATCATTTTTTCCGTACGTGTTGCTTCTGTTGCAATATATACCTATATTAGGGCTTCTTGCCAGCACAGCAGTGTCCTCCACGTAGGTAGCAATTAGAATGTGGTCTTCATCAATTGCTGTGATTGAACTAGCTGTTGGCATATCTATTTTAAACAATATGTATAATTTACTTAAATGGCTGTCTTCCGGTCATGGTCGCATTAAGGAAGGCGCAACTGCCTCCATAATCTTGTGCGCGCTGGCGCCAGTCGTTTTGAATGCCAAGTACGAAGATATCTCTCCATACCTGGTCATTCCAACGCGTGGGCCCCCCATGTAAGCCAGGCGTGCAGAAGCTCTTTCATCCATTCGTATGAGGTGCGCAGCGCAGTGCAGCCCGCTGGAATTTTATGCGATAGATTATGTTAACCTCATCGAATAGCTCGTACAGCTCGCGGTTCATACGGTACCTATACTCGTAGCCGACTCTAATAGGACCGAAAATCCTGCGAAGAATCTTCCTCTCGAAGACTTCCAACGCTGTTTCATCTGACTCAATCAATAGATCTTGATTTTTGTCTTTCGAGAGAGGGCTGTGGCCAAAAAAAAAAACATCTGTTTGCAAGCGTGATTCTTCGCCTGATCTCTAGGCTGACGTTGTTGTTGCTGGTTATCTCGGATCTAAGATAGACGAAGTTTTATACAACACTGAAGTTGAAATTCTCAATCGGCACTGACTGTCCAAGACGCAATGACGGGGTGCGAGGAGACAACAAGTATGTTTAACATTGGACCTAAATCGCTGCCCTGAGGTACTCTCGCATAAATGCACCTTGTTGTGGATTTGGCACCATCAACAATAACTTCGAATGTCCTCTCCGTTAAGAAGCTGCTTATGAAGGCACTTTACCTTTGCTCTCAAGACCACGATACAATTCCCTGACAGAAGCTTGCTAATTATCCGTGAACGAGGTCACAAACTTATCCTCCATGGCTTCTAGTTGCTCCAGAGTGCCGTGACTCTGAGTAATGCTTTCTGCTGCAAAATTATTCTTTCCATCATCTTTCGCAGTGCGGGAAGGAGGCTAATCGGCCTGTATGCATCAACTTCGATATGCTGTTTCTAGGGCTTAGGGATCTTTGTAATGAGCACGGATTTCCACATCATTGGAAAATATACCAGTTTTAAAATGGTGTTAAACAATGCACTGTTAGGGAGTGGTTCTTCAAAAGTTCTTCATTTGGAAATTTTTTTGCTTTTAACCTATTAAACTGCTGCCTTAACTGAACAGGTTTTGTCGGTATGAAAATTGGATAAGGAGACTTCAGACTTGATGAAGTCTGATGTCAGTTCAAATGATAAAAATCGCTTCTTCAACTATCGGACTTTTTCGGATTGAAAAGCAACTTCCTAAACCGGCTCGTAAGCTTCCACAGAAAGTAGTTGAACGATTCGTCAGGACCAACACTGGCCAGAATGTTGTCCACTTGGCCTTTTTTGTTCCTAGCGAGAGCGTTTCGAAGATGATTTGCCAATCTTCTGTAGATTTGGTAGACAACGTTCGTCTTCACCCGTACTCTCGTTTAACGCATTTTTTGAGACGTAGCAGTGATACTATTCTTGCAGGCAGTTGGACCGCACAGAAACTTGAGTAGCAAATTTCGCAGAGTGTCTTAAGTTGTCCATGAAAATACTTATGACATCAACAATATCCTCTGAGTTGTTTAGATCTATATTAAGATTTATTTTTCTATTAGACTCAGTCTTAAAAGCCTCAACTAAACAGCCAGCTAGTTTGCAGGTGTTAAAGGGACGAAAAAAAATACCATCTGACGTTAATTTGTTTTAAAAACCTTAACCCTAACCCAGCACCTTTTTCACATTTCTTCTTTAACAGCTTTTACATTTTTATGAAATTTTCTAGGGGATCTACATTTGGAAATTATTAAAAATTACATCCGAAATTCTGATATATGCTGTATGATTTGTTCTTCTTTCTTTCGGATTGTAGTAAGCAAAATATGCAAATGAAAGTATATTTGAAAAAGAAATATCAACCAGAATAAATATAATGGTTAATTCTTTGCTTTAATTCGGTAGAGAAGTATGTAAAGCATGATAAAAAGTATATATTCGGTAGCATTGTTCGTTTTCTATTTTTGCAATTGGCTGTGAACGATTTTACTAATGAATTATGCTACGCGGCTGCTAAAATTTAAAATACTTTAAATATTATTATTTAAAAATTTATTTAAAGCAACGAAATATATGTTTTGCAATTTATTTCTAAGCCAAGATTGAATCGCTGAAGTCTAGTACAAGTCTAGATTAAAACAAACTAATTTAAATCTAAAAATTTCAAATATTTGCGTTTACTAAATTTCACTTTTCTCTCTCTCTCTCTCTCTTCTATTTATAGCACATGGTGCAGGCCGGCGTCGCGCCATTTCCCGGTGCACCGGCTGGCTATCCGACAGCGCCGTCAGCAGCCGCGGCAGCTGCTGCGGCCGCAGCACAGGCCCAGGCACAAGTAGGCGCCGCAAATGAAAGTCTCGCGATGGCCGTTGCCACCGCTGTCAAAGCTGATCCAGTGACCCAGTTAAAGGCTGCAGATAGCAATGTCGGCACAGGTGGCGGCGGTGGTGGGACCGGAGGTGGCGGTGTCAGTACGGTCACGAGTGTCGCTGGAGCACCTGCAACAACACAACAGCTCTACATGCAACAGAAAAAGGTGAGTGATTATTGTGCTTGATACAAGTTTTGGTGGTGATTCATGTTGCATCTATATATATATATATATTTTTATATATATTTATTATTTTTTTTTTTTTTGGGTTGATTGGGTTGGTTCATTGATTCGTTGGTTGGTTGGCTAGTTCTTTTGTTAGTTTGTTTATTTGTTTGTTAGTTACTCACGGTTCATTTATTGTTTGATATATACTTTGTTGTCTAGGTGGCGGCATTAAAGGTGCGTTTCAAAGCGCCTATAAGTATGCACTGTTCAGTGTTTGTTACATTTTGCTTACATCGCATGCGTTACACACACACACACACACACACACGAAGACTTACACACACAAACATACACATGAAGTCTTATACACAGAGAAACTGAAGATCATCTCAAGATTTAAGATTTTGTGGTATAGTTTTTTTACTTGTTTCTCGGTGCTGATTTAGTGTACTACTGCTCTGGGGCTTATTTTCATTTCTTAATTGTATTTAATTGTTTTTTGTGCTATTTCTCATTGTCTGCTGTTGCTTTTAATCGTAAATATTTTTTTTTTACTTTTCTTTTATAACAAATAAATACAAATCACTGAAAAATTTTATAAAAATAAATATTGTTGTTGTTGCTTAGATCCTTTTTAAAGCATTATTGCGCTTAACAATTTATTCAATAAATACCCAAAAAAGCTTTAATAAAACAGAAAAAAAAATTATTAAAAAACCCAAAAACAAAAAAATCAAAAAGCTTTAATGAGCGTAAAATAAAAAGTTTTCAAATTGAACAAAAAAGAGATTTGTGTGCACAAATTGTAAATTTTCAATAAATGTTTAATTGTTTGCATGTATACACCACATTCACACACACACACACACGCGCATATAATAGACACCTATATAAACTATATATATACAATATATTTTCAATAATAGCATACATACATACATACATACTATTGCCAAACACTATCAATAAAAAATTGTTATTTGATTACAAAAACTCTTTAGTCTTTATTAATAATTAAACAATTTAAGCTTTTATTTGGTACTCGGGCAACTTGACATACATAATACCAACAACGAACATTTTATATAATTTCATTTCACGTACACACATACACAAACATAAGCAAATCCATACATAAAATTAATTTGTATTTTATTTACAAATAGCTCTAAGTGAACTTTGCCTCTGAGGTGCCTATAACATTGTACTATAATACTCGTAACTAACGTTTCGTATCGAATGTATTATTGAATACAAATATTTAATTCTTTATGTTGTTTACTATGCTCATGTTCTGCCCTTTTCTTTAACAATTAGTTATTATTGCATTTAGAGATGTATTGTGCAAATATTGTTATGTAATTGAATTAAACAAAACCAAAACCAAAACCAAAAAATGCAAGAAATGTATATCCATAATTTCCAACAATTTGAAAATATATTTTAAATAAAATAAAATCCTTGCATTCCACGTTACAAGAGAATTTTGTTAAAGCATATTTCAAAACGAGAAATTATATTGAAATACATGTACTACTACATACTACAATACATAATACATTTTGATGTGATTTATATATTGACATGCCAGATAACAGATATATATCATATTGTTCCCTTTTACATATATAATTTGGTAGTTTTTTATCTATTACAAATGCAAAATATAGATAAAACATTCAAATAAATTCATTTTTTACTTGTATTTATTTTTATCTGAAATTTTATTTAGTTGAAATACAAAAAAAAGGATTGATAACGAAAGCACAGTTCTAGAATTCTGCAGATTATATATTTTTTTTATGACATTTTGAATACTTTAGTTTTTTATAAGAAGCCACATATTTACTTATGTATACTTCAGATCAGCTCGATGAGAACAATCGATATAGACATGTCCAGCTATTAGTGTGCTGCGATTTCTATACAAAAATGGTTTATCACAGTCTAAAATGGTTTATCAGTTTGACTGAAAGTTTGTCATGCATTAAAGGAGGCTTAAAAATTATATGTATTTTTGATCTTTCGATCTAGTACATTTGACGTCTGGTAATAGTTCTCCAGCTTCCTACTGAATTAACGCAGCATGGCTTATTTTTATTGCTGTCAAATAAACAGTCAAAATTTGAGTTCTCCCGTCAACCTTGAGATTAAAACTCTAACCAAAAATAGTTTAAAGCTTTTAATACTCAATAACTAACTAGAAAGAACGCTGCCCTGTACCCCCATTGAAGCTTAAAATTGTATAAGAAATATATTACCAACTGCATACGTGTAATATACTTTTTTGTGGTCAGTTTTTGTCGTTTCAAGCTAAAGTATATCACAACAAAATGTTTTTCTTACAAAAATCCAGAAAGAGGAACAAATTTGTATGAATGCTATGCCGTTTAGTGGTCCGATATGGAATCTAATCCACTTTTGGAGTTTTTAGCTCAAATAAAAATAAAACAAGAAAAACTATGCTGTCGAGTGGCCTCAATTTCGAGGTTTGTGTGAGGACTACCCCTTTTAATAGTACTATTTTTTGTATATTTTCTTCCGAATCATGCTAGATAGACCAAATTCGATTATTCAATTTTGACGATAAAAACATTTTAATAGAAAAACTCAGCAAGTTTAGAGAGATTTGTATATGGCTACCCGTTTTATTGGTTCGAACTGGATGCATATGGAATATGTGATAAGATTTAACGTAGGATAGCCCAATTTTAGTATTTATAACACAAATAATAACATCAATAAAATTTAGTCATACAAAAACTTAGAAAGAGTAGCTGTGCATGCTAAGTGCCAACGCCCCCTTAGGGAAGGGGGTTAGTGTGTTCGTTAAACACAAGTGATATAATGTGTAGAATACTCTAAAATTAAAAATTTTAAGGATCAATCTTTTATAATCTTCAAGATCGAGGACAGACGGACATGTCTATATCAATTCGCCTTTTGATGCTGCCCAAGAAACGCCTCCTTCTGTCTATTACATAAAAGATAGAATAAAAGAATCTAAAGACTTGAAGACTGTATCACTTATATTCTCCTAGTTCTTGATATTCATTGGGATAAGCAGACAGACGGACATGTCTACATCGACTCTACTTTTTGTAGAAAGGCTGCACTTTGTCCGATCTTGACCTTTATGGAATATTTTTAGCTGGTTATAAGCAAAATTAACAACAATAAATTTTTTTTTTTTATAGAAAACCAAGAAAGTCAGATTTGCATGGTGGCTACTCCTGCTAGTGGTTCAAACTGGAGCTATTTTTTTTTAATTCGGTTGATGTAATATACACCAAATTTGGAGTTTCGACAACAACAATTCAAGTTTAATCATACAAAAACTTAGATGGAGTGTGTAGGTTAATAGGCTATTTTTTATAGTCTCCAAATTCTATATTTTCTATGCTGATTAAGAATATATAAACTTTATAGAGTATACCTCGCCATCTTTGCCCTATTAATTTGTACAGGGTATAAAAACCAAATATGTTGCTTTAAATTCGTCTATTTACATATATATAAATGTGAAAAGTCTCCCCATAAGCATCTACCATATTAACTTCAAAGTTGATATTGACCTTAATATACCGATCATGATATACCGACTTGGACATCCTGAACGAATGCAGACTTTAGCGAGTCTACAAAGCTATTTTTAGGAAGATTGAATCAAAACTTTGGTTCAAGATCTCGTGTTCACATACAGAAGGACATAGTAGTAGCGCATCATCTTGCCACTTATGAGTTATTTATAAACTCTTCTTTACATCATTTTTTTCTAAGTCTATTTTTAAAGTCTAAGAATTAGCTACTGGAAATATCTCGTATGTATATATCTGTCAACATTTGTCAAGCTGAACTAATATTTGAAATTTTATATAACACAATTATATTAGAATTATCTGCACCTAAATAAGAAACAGGTGGACATAGATACATAAATTTAACTACTGCATTTCATTACAAAACTGCTAGACTAATTTGATTGAAAATTTCCAAATCCAATTTCAAATTGAATATAAATGTGCTGCCAGAAGTATCTACTGCTATAAATTTTATGTTTCAATTTGTTGCAATTGAAATGAATAGACGACAACTGGTAAATACATATATCTTCCGGCCAGAACTATTCAGACTGCAAATAGTCAACAGATTTTATGACTATGAACAACAGAAAGTTGACTTAAAACTTACACAACTGAAATAAGCAAATTATTTGCAGCTGCTGTCATGTTCAATATTAATTTAGAAAGTTGTTTTAATACCCTGTATCCTGTATAAGCCAAAAGGATATAATAAGTTTGTACAAATGTTTGTAACAGACAGAAAGAGGCGAGGTAGACTAGACTACATAAAATATATATACATACATACATGATCTACAGCAAAAGTTGAGTAGATATAGACATGAACGTCTGTCTGGCTGTCCTTATAAATATGAAAAACTATAAAAAATGAGTGGTGCTTTCAAGTTTATATAATTAAATTCTGCTATACCTTCTTCAAATTAGTAGTATTAATTCAATGTGTCACACCCTCTCTAAGTGGTGGCACTTCCATAAATTTGTACCTTCTTTCTGAATTTTTGAATGAAGTAATTGTTGTTTTTCTGGTTATTTTAGATAAAAGTGACAAATTTGGTGAAAGTTACTTAAATCCTAATAAAATATTCCATAAAGCTTCAAATAGGAGCTCTAGTAGCGGTAGCCTCATGCAAATCTGTAGCGATTTTTTGACTTTTTGTACAAAGAAATCAATAATTTCTTCTTTTTAATTCAGCTGGAAACGCTAATTTGGTGTATTTCATGTCAGTCTAATATAAATATTCGGTTGAGGTTTATATCAAACCACTAAAAAAATGTCAAGTCGATATATGTATGTCCTTCTGTTCGTACGAACATGAAGAACTTAGAAACTATAAAAGATAGAGCCTTTAGTTTTCATATTTAGTCTATCCTATTTTCTCTTTAGATTAGTATTTGCTGGAAATACCAACCCCACTCTAAAGGGTAATGCTTATAAAAATGTGTCCCTTTTTTCCGGTTTTTTTTTTTTGTTCTTAGCTAAAAAACAGTAAAATCGCCAGATCTGGTATATTTTACTACAAATGTAATAAAGTATCCCATTTCGGATCTGTACCCCTTTCTGGGATTTTATGAGAAACTAGGAGGTGCGTGAAAACCACGCGCACAAAAGTTAAAGCCCGAATCCACACTCTTCTTATCACCAGTATACTTCCCCTTCAAATGCAGTCATTAGTTGCTAATGCAGCACGATAGCTCCCACATGTGCAGTGAAAGTATTCCCCTCGGCTTGTATGGTCCGATGTCGTCTGCTATGGTGAGTGAATATAATCCTCTGATACCTGAAAGCAACTCTTTCTCTGAACGTACACATGTGTTGGTAGTCTTCCTACTCTTTGATTCTCACCGCCCTAAAGCTGTCCCCATTTTCGTCTTGGTCAGAGCTTTCATTCAGCTGACTATCTGTTTTAAAAAGTTTTGCTCGTCTCAGTCTGCGCTTTCTTTCAGCCAACTTACCCTACCGGGCCTAAAGCTTTACTTCAATAAGTTATACGGTAGTCTTTCTCCCACTCTCAATAATGTAAAGAATACAACTGAGGGTATATGGTGCAACTGAGGGTATAGGGTACAACTGAGTGTATAGGGTGCAACACCCGCTCTTTAAGAAGTTCCACTTAGCCTTAGGCTTTAGTTGCTATGGCTTACACGTTGGGCATAATTTGCAATTGTGATCCAATACTTTCTAATAAGAAGAAGAAGAAGTTGCACTTCAAAAAGAGTAATAGCCTACTCCTTCTTTAAAGTTTATGTACTGCAAAACGATGCATTCTTTTAGGATTTTTCTTCTGCGTTTATAAAAAAAAGCACTAAAAACCGTCCCCGTTTTCGTCTATGTACGCATTTTCGTGTCGCAAGTTGGGCTACCATACCCATGCCATAAGAAGTTTCACTTCAAGAAGTGTACTAACCTACCATTTGATAAAGTTTAAGAACTGCAGAACGATGCATACTCTTAGGATGTCGTTTCTGCCGAGCTAACCTAAAGGTATGAAACGTTTTGCACTTTTTTAGAAAACATCGAGAAAAGCCGTCCCCATTTTTGTCTCGGTCAGCGCTATCATTCAGCCGACTTACCCTTCCATGCTTAACGAAATTTCACTTCAGTAAGTTATGTGCTAGTCTTTCTTCCACTCCCAACGATACTAACTAAACGTTACGCATTTTCGTGACGCATATCTTTCTCCTACTCTCAACTATGTAAAGAGGGATTGTAGGGTACAACTAAACTTTACGCATTTTCGTTTCGTAAGTATTTCTCCCACTCTCAACGATGTAAAGAGGGAGTATAGGTACAACTAAACGTTACGCATTGCCCATGCCTGAAGAAGTTTCACTCAAAAAAGAGTACTAACCTACCTTTTGATAAAGTTTAAGAACTGCAGAGAGATGCATACTTTTGGCATGTCGATTCTGCAAAGCTGACCTAAAAGTATTTAACGTTTTGCGCTTTTATAGAAAACTGCACGTAAAGCCGTCCCAGTTTTCGTCTCGGTCTGTGCTTTCATTCAGCCGACCTACCCTTCCAGGCTTAAAGAAATGTCACTTCAATAAGTTACGCGCTAGTCTTTCTTCCACTCCCAACGATACTAACTAAACGTTACGCATTTTCGTGACGCATATCTTTCTCCTACTCTCAACGATGTAAAGAGGGATTGTAGGGTACAACTAAACTTTACGCATTTTCGTTTCGTAAGTCTTTCTCCCACTCTCAACGATGTAAAGAGGTAGTATAGGTACAACTAAACGTTACGCATTGCCCATGCCTAAAGAAGTTTCACTTAAAAAAGAGTACTAACCTACCCTCTGATAAAGTTGAAGAACTGCAGATTGATGCATACTTTTGGCATGTATATTCTGCATGTATATTCTGTCATAAAAGTATATAACGTTTTGCACTTTTATAGAAAACAGCACGAAAAGCCGTCCCCATTTTCGTCTCGATCTGCGCTATCATTCAACCGACTTACCTTGAAGAAGTTTCACTTTAAAAAACATTTTGTTGTGGTTTAATTTAGCTTGAAATGACAAACTTTGTATATCTTTCACTTATCTCTATAAAATATGTCACATGGCTCCAGTTAGAAATATAAACCCTAAACAAATTTAAGTTTCAATGTGCGCACAGTGTATCCTTAAATCGAACACACTCGACAGCATTATTTTTTTGTATATTTTTTGCATACTAGGCAACTATTTAAAAATTTTTCATTTCTTTATTTTTGATTTCCTGTAATCCTTTAAACAATGAACTGAATTTTAATAACGAATGAATTATGACTACTAAATAGAACTAAATATGAAATCTACTTGATCTTGTGCAAGAATATATGTAAACTATTTTGCAACATAAACAATATCTAATACAACTTTATACTTGCTACATATGTTTATATCTACATATCTACTATATATCTCATACTATACACATTTAAATAACTGCTGTGTTGGTTTGGACGCATGAAAACATTGACAATTGAAATGTGTATTGAACCCAGATATCGCTCGCTCTATATATATCTCTCTCTCTATATATATATATTTATATATCTGTATTACACCAAATATCTTAATTGAACTTTTAGCTTAAGTTAAACAAAAAAGTGTTTGTATTTTGAGTGAATTTGAATCTTATACTACATACTACTAAATACATATATTAAACATAGTTGATGATGATGCTGATTGATTATAATGACTCTTTCTCTATACACATACATATATATATATATATATATATATATCTCCTATATAATCAATGTAATTGTAATTGTTTATAATTGAACGTAAATCGAAGGGAAGTGCATCATATTTCGTTTGTTACGCCATTATTTCTTATTATACTTTATTTATTTTCGATATCGGTGATGCTGAATGAATAATATTATATAATGTACAAATATAACTGCCATGGAAACGCATGTCTGCAACTTACTGCATACGTATAAGTAGAACTTTAAATCTACAAAAAAAACAAAACAAAAAAATTAAATATATATATTTTGATAACAACAAAGCATTTGCAATAATAATATTTACTAAGCAATTGGTGTCGGTTTATGCAAAGTATGATTATTGTAGTGCAAGTAAAACAATGAAAAACTGAATCACAAAGCTCAAAAAAACCAAAAAAAAAAAAAAAAAAAGTATTATGCATAACGAGCGCAAACAGTCTGTAAAAAAAACTAAAAAGAAAATCCTTGTTATCCGAAAATTTATCACAGACAAATCTGTCAGCACAGAGTACACAGTACAATGGCAACATAACCAGCAATGGCGGCAGCAACTGCAACAGCATTGTCGTTCATAGTCACAGCATCAACAGCAATGGCGGCATTGGTATAAGCAGCAGCAATGGCGGCAACAGTAACTTAGCAACACCCGCACAAACAATGCACAATGGTAACATTTGCTCGCCACCCGCCTCCGCGCCGTCCATTGTGACATCTTCAGTATTAGGCATGCCCGCAGTCACACAATCTCAACTACATCAGCAGCAACAACAGCAACAGCAACAACATCAACAGCAGCAGCAGCAACAACAGCAACAGCACAATGGCGGCCTGGCCACCATTGCACTAACAAATGGACTGACAAACGCCATCGAGCATCAAAAACATACACAGCTGCAGCAACAGCAGCAGCAGCAACAACAACATCCACAGCAACAGCAGAATGTCGTCAGCATAGTGAGTTGTGCTTGCATATTGAAAAATGCATAAAATTAAAATTAGTATTCGCTACGATTGTGTCTACCACTAGCATCATCACTACCACCACCACCTCACCTCTCTCTCTCTCTCTCTCTATCTCACTGTCATCACTATCATCACATTGCCAACATCACCTCAACTACTTACAACATACTATGAAGTACTACTAAATTATCCACAACTTTTACTTCTACTGCATACTGCATTCTAAGTACTACAGCAGGTTTTTTCGCTACTTTTCGTATTATTTGCCGGAGTTACATGAGAGAAACTGCATTTGTATCTGCAGCTTTTTACTTTTGCTTCTGTGTCTTTGTTCATTTGCTTCTTTTTTGTAAGTTCGGTAGAAATGCTATCTTCGAAAAAAATAGTAATTTCTTTTTTTCAGTTTAGATATTTTAAAATACTTATATATTGTTTAAGTACTCTGCATAAAGGTTGTGTGAATTTTTTTCCACGTTAAACTAAGAAAATATGCCGAAGAAAATATAAAAATCGAACCTTTGCTTTTGCACGAGAAGATTTTTTAAACATATTCTTTTTACAAAACTTTTGTATCATTAAAAGAAAAGTTTTGCATAAGGTAATCTACGCGCTCTCTGGTCGGTTCCAAATGTGCTTGTCTACACAGTTTTCGGTTCAATATTTTTCTTACTTCTATCTTAAATGTTACTCAAAATAAAGCTTCATATCTTTCAAATATTCAATTTTGAATCCAATGAGAGGCTATGACGTGATGCGCGCTCAAACATAGAAACATAAAATTATCTACGATTTTATACATGGCAACACCTTGCTTACAAAGTTTCCTTTCAAACAAGTTTTCTAAAAAGAATTGTATGATATTTCATGATATAACTGAAAAACCTTTTCATAAATAACAGTGCATCGATACTGAGTTTTGACTTATGGTTGCTTGGAGTAAACTTTAAACGCTTCGTCAACTTTTTTCAAACATATCTATTTGATCAACCCCTACGTGAGCGTAGTAAGACTAGAGAGAAATACGCATGTATTGGTAGTCCTCTTACTCGTCAATTCTCCCCGTCCTAAAGCCGTCCCCATTTTCGTCTCGGTCAGCGATTTCATTCAGCTGACTTTATCTGTTCAAAGAAGTTTTACTCGTCTCGGTCTGCACATTCATTCAGCCGTCTTACCCTACCGGGCCTAAAGTCGTTTTACTTCAATAAGTTATGCGCTAGTTTGATACAAGTGATTGTATAGGGTACCACTGAAGTTATAGGGTACAACACCCGCTCTTTAAGAAGTTGCTCTTCAACTTCATATATTGATTCTGTCTGAGCCATAGGTATTTTATTTTTAATAGGACGAAAGTGGCGCTACTATTCCGAAAAAAGTATTGTTCGTAGGAAGAACGACTCGTCTTTAAAGACAATTCAAGAAGACAAAGACAATTTGGAAGCCTCAGACAGATTAAAACTCATCTAATGGAACATGTGATCTTCGAAAGATCATTCACTGTTAAATACTAAGCATTTCAGTCGGCGGGCTTATCTCACGTTGAGCATTATTGTAGTGGATCCATTTTTCAATCAGAATACGATGTAAAAAACATCTCCTTTTGTGCGGTTAGAGCAGCTGTTCCCGCAAATGACGCATATTGTGAATAAAATTCGAAATATAATAGTATATCAAAATCCTGCTTGGAGATTTCAACGCTGAAATTGGGAAGCAAGAAATCTTTGGCAGAACAAGCAAAAAAAAAAAATAGTCTTGGATGCATTCTCAGCCACACTCTTTCGACTGTTCCAGAAATCTTCACTGTCTTCTGATGATATATGTAGTTGAGCAATGGAGAACTCGTTCCATGCATATGACTGCCAAGAAGGTCAATGATTATACTAGGCCTTTGACTATATCTTGGTTAATATATAAGGTGTCTTTGCGACTGAATGCAAACACATATTATAGGAAAAGATTTACTGACACCATTTGACCATTTGAGGTACATTGTGACACCATATAATTTCTACTTCCTCCTATTGGGTTCATAGTACATATCTCTGCGATATATTACATAAATAAGATCTCTACTATCAACCGGAGAGTGGCATATTGAGTCTTCAACCATTTTCTCCACTTCAGCACTCCTACAACTAATACGCAAGTCATGTGAATTGATTTGATTCCTTGCCACATGGCGTGTCTACCTAGTTAGAGCTCCCATCCACATAGATATTTTGTTTATGTTTAGCTTAATCCATTTGTGCGCTTATGTCTCGAGGTTCTTAAGTTATCCCAACGATTATTCGCTAAACAGTTCGTACTAAGCAATGCAGCCATAGGTATTTCTACATATGTATTTCTACCCAGGAAAGATGTCAGCGCAGTGATATCTTCCTTGGCCGAGCTACTCAGAGAAGTGAATTTTATAACACTCAACACATTCGTTAAGTGATCTGCCACACTCCATCGATGATTATGAATTACTACTTAAAAAGTCACGCACTTTGACTATTCCTGAAAAGGAACACCTTTCCTGAAATATTGCATAGCATCATGTACAGCTAGCACTTCAGGTTATAAGACCTCTGATCCCCAAGATCAGTGGAGATGACACCTTCTCCGACTCTTCCATTTCATTTGGTAATCTTTTGACTTGGTTTCTAAACTCTTAACAAGAAATAATAAAACACTTGGTTCGCCGATTCAGGAGTATTTCTTTATCAATGGGTTAAATCGGATCAATATTAATATTGAGCAAAATTTTATTTTCATTCGATCGTTTTCAAATTTAATTTGTATAATCGGAACAGCAAGTAATTAAACACATCTTTCGTATGTTTTGAAAAACTTCACTCCGAAAGAGAGGGGGAATCTCTCTTTTTTTTACTACATCTACCAATAGACTGGACAATAATCTCCACACAGAGTGCTTATAGTACTATAATTTAGCCAGAATGTTTGCAAAACCTTTTGGATGGCCTCCACATCCGCATAGCGCCATCCTTTCATGGATAATTTCAGCTTGCCTAACAGAAAAAAGTCACATGGTACCAATCCAGGCAAATACTGTGAGTGGTAAATGGTCAAAATGCGAATTTTGGTAAAAAAAAAAAAAAAAATCGGTCACAATTGTCGAACGATGCGATGGCGCATTATTGTGCAACAAACGGCAACTTCCTTCTTCGCGATATTCTGGCCAAATATGACAGAGCAAACGCGTCATAACACCAAGATAAAATGGCTCATTAATTGTTTGGCCCGGTGGAACGAACTGTTAGTAAATAATGCTCTTCGAATCGTAGAAATAAATCAACATTGTCTTCACTTTTGACAAGATTTTTTGGGTTTTGGCTCACCGGACAGTTTCCATTCGGCACTTTTACGCTTGTTTTCAGGGTCGTATTGAAAACACCATGTCTCGTCACCAGTAACAATGTAGAAAAGGTAGTCTTGATCCTTTTTGGCATCTGTAATGTTGTCTTTTGAATGTTGATTCCGAAGCGCCTTTTCCTTGTCTTTCAATTAATGTGGAACAAATCGTGCACACACTTTCCTGCAGCCCAAATGATCGACCAAATATCATGAAGTTTGGAAGGGATTATTGTCAATGAAAGATCTCCGTTTGAACGCAGGTCCTCACCAAGAGGTGCCGCCACCAGAAAATGTCCTGAAAAAAAGTTCCTAAAATTTTGAGACACAACTTGTATTTGTATATTGTCTAAATTTTAGTTAAGTTGAGACCTAGAAATCTCAACTGTCTAGCATACCGGCTAAGCATAACTCTGACAAGGCCAAGTGTGAAATATTTTTAATCTTCAGATACATCGAACTTAATGTTATGTCCTATTTTAAATCTTCACATCTCCTATTTTAAATAAATGACACAAATTTCCTGATTTTTTTTTTTTCCTTTTTAAACATTTAAAAAATTGTCTTAGTCTTTCCGAATCTTTTTTTTTGAAGATTGCTCACATATTTCGAGTTGAGTTACAAATGTTTACAAACCTCCATCGTAGAAATTAAGAAGTACATAAATATATTCTCAATCAGCTTGGCAAGCCGATCTAACTGCCTTTCCATCTGTTAGTTGTTGCTCATATTCGGTGCACTTAAATATATAAAATCCAGTTGATTATTAGACGCTAGACTTATTTCTGTTGCGATCAAATAAAGCATCAGACATCCCTGGTCACGGTCAAATTTTTAGGTTAGCCCCATACAAACTAATTGTCCAGTTTGGCTTTTTATTGAAATATTGAAATTTATTGAAATTGCATCTAATCATATATATTTATGGATATAACCCCCACATTTATTAGTAGCTCTCATACAAATCCACAACTTTCTTTTGAGTTATTTCGCTTTTTATTCTATTCAAGTCATTATTTTCGGTTTTTATTAACTGACGCTTCTCACAAACTTGTTGTAGGTTATATCCGTTCAGTTTTCCAAAGGTTCTCTGTGAAGTAAAATTTGTTTTGCAATAAAATGTCTCATCAAGTGTTTGAAAGTCAAAAAAATTCTGCTTAAATAAATAAAAAAAATCAATTATAATTGAACTCCCTAAATTCCTTTTCACATTGCCCATCTCATGATACAACGCTCATAAAATTTTATAAAACAAAAAATTTAAAATAGATTTATAAACATTTTTTTGATATGCTTTTATAATTTAAACAATGCTACTGAGGCACATTTTTTTTAATGATTCAAAATATATTTGTTTTTAAACTTATAAAAAGTTTATACTAAACATACTCGTATAAGTTATATAAACTAAAATGTATAGCATGATTGATACTTGGTAATAATAAAATATAAACAAAATAAATACACATTCTACTATATAGAAAACTTTTAACTACATAATACTATTTAAGGTAAACTAATATTATGTATTATATATATATATATAAAACTAAAAACTATTTATAATAATATTTGCAAATTTTAAAGCAGTTCACTTAAACAATTTTAAATGAATTATTAGTTTTAGGCACACACATTTTTTTTAAATTAACTGAATTTGTTTTTTTTTTTTTAAGTGGTACCCTCCACTATTTCGCTATAGAAGACATAACGAAACGAAAGCAACAAATATGCAAATTACCATAAAAATTCATATAATTTACAATATCAACAGCAACAACAACAGCAAAAGCATTAACATGCCTAGAATATAGCGCCAAACGACCTTTCTTCTTCTTCGTGTATCTTTTTTTTTCGAGTTTTTTTTTTAGGTTTTGTTTTTTTTTTTATGGCATGCAAAATTATTTGCGTGCCACTCCATTACCGGCGATGGCATTTAAACTCGCTAAATGTCATTTAGCAACTCCGCCGATGACTCCAACGACTTCTCGGCTACCATTACAAAGTCAAATCGTGTTTCGTTTTCCCTTACGAGTTTTCGTTTTTATTTGTTGCTCAACTTTTTCACGCCATTTCACTTTTTTTTCACATTTTATATGTGTTCCACATTCGGGAGGAAATAGACTGAAAATGTTGTTTTAACATGCAAACATTTCATTCGCTTGCCTGAACCTCAGCCGTTTGACTTAAACTGCGACTTGGTTCATAATTTTATTATTTTTAACGTTTTGGTGTCTTTATTGCTTGCAGGAAATCTTGAGGGAAATTTGTTTGGTTTGCTGCTGTTTCTTTTAACGTTTATTTAATATAATAAATTTTGAAATTAAATTGAGAATATTCATTTGATTTAAATATGTTTGAAATTCTGTATCAAATTGTATATATTGATTGCTAACATATTTGAAAAAAAAAAAACGAAACATTCGAAAGGTATTTATAGATAGATTTGCGTTTTATCATAATATTCAGTCACCCACAGCTTGTGCGTGGAACACAAATTTACAAACACCTATGTACGTTTTGCGCATCTGACTTTCGCTCTTATTTGTTCTTCCAACATGACAAATTGTAGATCTTAAAGGTATGGCATAGCAAAAAAGCGAACCAAATTGTTATATAAAGATAATAACAAGAACAGACAACAATTTTCAAGTTCCAAAATGAACATTTCTGCTTTAAAAAGACATAAGTCTGTTCCGAATAAATTTTCCCATTTTGCATTGCTTAGTTAAAATAAGTACCGAGGAAGATTATATTTACAGATAAAGCTTATATTTTCTTATAATAATCCCACTGCGATTGTCTTGAAATTTACTTCAAGCCGCGAGTAAACCCAATTTTTTTGTTTTCTAGTTTCCTTCATCTCTCTTCAACTCTTTTGGTTCTTTCTGTTTACCAATCAGTATCTTTCAATTAGGAAATATACAAATTTATTTTTAAAATCTATTATAAAAACCTTTATTTTATAAACCTGTATATATAAAACATCTCTTAAGAAGAATGCGACCCGTGATTCAGGTGGAAAAGTTATAGAAACAGACACAGAATTATTTAATTGCAAACCCTTTGGATAGGTTAGATGTACAAATTGATTTCATCAGATATTATTTTTTTATAAATTAAGCATTTGTTGGAAAAGACCATAACTATTTTCTTTCATCTCTACGGCAGTATACGGATTCCTTGAATGGCCTTCAATCGTCTTTCGGTCATGGCCGCAGTCAGGAAGGCGCGTCAGCTTCTGTAATTCACAGTACGGAGAGATCTCTCCATACCTGGTCATTCTAGCGCGATTCCGATCATTCTCTATTTCATCGTCCTCTAATCAAGTTTCGTCGGAGGGTTGAAACATCTCTTTATATTTTAAGAATATTCATTTTTGGTATCTTTAGATGATTTGAAATACTACTCGGACAGGACATATGTCATCGATCGAAGCCAGTTGAAAGCAGAAGGAATAATCTCTTGGCGACGGGTTGGTTGAAAACCATATAAGAATCTCACGCTAACACCTTATTCTTGATGAACGGTTAAATTGCTTCTTGCGTCAACCTTAAAATTAGTGCAATTTCTTCTTAATCCAATAATACAACCAATTCCGCTCATTCGTACACTTTCAGCTTACCGCTACGTGTGTACATTGTCTTCAAGGTCAAATTCACCGTTTTTTAACCTTTCAAACACTCACGATGACTTCTCTCACTTGAAGAAGCATTACCATATGCTTCTACAAGCAATTGATGCACCACAACTGTAGATTTCTTAAAATTGCAGAAAAAATCAAAAGTTTTCGCAAATGTCGCTTAATCGGCGAAAGACTTCGACATTTTCGCAAAAAAAAAGTAAGATTCGACATCTGAAAATTTCAACCATAGCCTATATTTATTATAGTCTCCATTTACATCTGCATAGTTGTACCACTGACTCTGCCTAGCCCTTTCTTAAGCCTGGTCGGAAATCTCAGAAATTAGTGGACGCGCTGTGACATGTGGTTAAAGTTTAGAGTTCAGCTTTACGCTTACCTTTCGCATATAAGATTGTACGTAGCAATGCATGAATTCAGAAGTTCATAGGCTCACTTTACAAGCTCAATGACAAATGCTCATTGAACGATCAAAATTTAACAAATGATGCACCATGAGTCATATATTACTGGCTCTCCTTAAACTATATAGTTTGGACACCCAACATTGTTTGATGTTCTCTGCCATCGCACTGTATAACGTTGGCTCAAACCGTAGTACAGAAGACGCTCACAAGTTATAGTTCTTGCTTGAGTAAATTCAATTTCCGAAATGTAAAAAAAAATGGCTCATACGAATAATGTTCGTTACAAATGAAGATATTCAGATTCAGAGATACTTTTCGTCTGCGTTAAAATCTGAAGCTCCGTTTTTAATAACATCTTCCATTCTTCTTTTTTTTTTTTTTTGTGAATTTAATTCTATTCCTGTTTTCTTTGTACCAAATCGGAACAAATTATTTTCTTCAGAAAACCCATAACCTTTTAATTGGAAGATGTTTTATCGACGTCAACTTAGCAAAGACCTTATTTGCGTGAGGCTGCAGCACTTGCCCTAAGTTTAATAGAGATGCGTTACTTTGGATTTTCGTAGCCAGGAACGTTTTATGCGCAAACTGAGACATATGTCACGCCAGAAAAATCATCCGTCGAAACCATTCTCTAATAGCGCATCATAGCGAACATTTGTACATAAACAGATCAATCGCACAAGCATAATTAGTTAGTATTTCTCCAAAAATATTTAAGAAACGATTATCTTGCCGAGTTCGAAATTTGATTAACCATTAATCACTTCAGGATAAAGGACTTTTATCTTAGCTTTCGTTTTTAATATTGCTTCAGTCAATGTGGACTTACTTTGTTGTTTTAAAAGAACATTCAAAAGTATATCTTTTGAAATTCTGGATACTGTATAAAGATTTATTTTGTGTTCCCTGATTAGTTTTGGATTAACATATAAATATCTTTTTTCTTCGACAACAGATGGCAGATTTAGTCACATTGGAATCTTGAGCTAAACGGACGCCTTCAACAAGCTTGTTTATATCTTTATTTTGTTTCCAAAGATAAAGATTTTCTTTTTGCACCAATTGAACTTTTCAATAAATAAACAACATAATATAAACTCTGTTGCAGCTATAAAACTTTAAAATAAAGCCCGACAAAATCGAATGTAAAAACGAAATACTCATTATACAGCTCAAGGCATATTGTAATATAGTAGGAGTAGCTTTTTTTCTTTAACTGAAAATGTCGACAAATATCGCAGTTTTTTCACACATTCTCCAAACTTTAAATCTGACAATTTACGTCTGTTCTATAGTATCCCCAGAGATATTGCGTCTAACGATGTGCAAACTAAAATATTCTGCAATAGAAAAGAATGAAACATAAAAAATAAATGCAAACGAACGCACTCGCAGCCACTTGTCGATGTCGTCACGAATTATTTGTTTCGCATCGTGTGGGAATTCCATTTTCATTTTTAATAATGCAAATACAAAAAATGCGAACGCTGCTGCCTGCAACTGTGCATTTTGTATAGTTGTATGCATGCAGTACAGCTCAGTGCGGTGGTACTTCCGGTCGCTGAGTATCAGCAATGGCGGCAAAATAGTTGCGACAGTTTTATTGCATAAATCGAGGCGCAAGTGTAATTGTCTCTCTGTCTGTCTGTCTGTCTGACTCTTTCGCGCGTGTTATCTCGCTATTGTTACATTGTTGTTGTCAATTTAGCTGCTCTTGTTTTTGTTGTTGTTGCCGCTGCTGCGTTTCCGTTTCCTATTTTATCTGCTGTTCGTTTTTATTTTTTATAGGTCGCGTACCACTACAAATACACACAGTTACGCATTCTCCGACAGACACGCACACACACACACACAAACACACATGTTTACATATGGCATACAATATGTAAAACCACTTGAAAATTGCATTTTCATTTCGATTGTTTATTTATCGCTGCACTTTTTCGCTTCTGATTTGTCATACATATTTTACCATGTATTTTCAATGAGCAGAAAAAAGAAGAAGAAGAAGAACTGCGTGTATTATTTTTTTTTTATTTTCCGCTGAATTCGAACACTTGGGCATACTTTATCGACAGATTACATGAAAGGAAATTGCATTTAAAATAAATACTTTCCCTTTTTTGTTAAAATTATTAACTAAAGTTTTTGTCTTGTTTTTTTTTTTCTCTCAACTTCTGCACTCCACAGTCAACAGTATTGATCAAATCCGAAATGGACACCAGTGAACAGAGCAATACACTCGGCACAGCGAACATCACAGCGGTCAGCTCTAATGGCATAGCAACGGATCAGAGTCAAGCACAAACGATTATTAATAGCCCCATCACAAATGAAGCAGCTGCGCCCTCACCCGTCGGTTCCACAGCATCCGTCACCGCTATGGATACGCTGCCGGCATTGAGCAATCAACAGAATGTCATTGCTGCTACTTCGGTAACGGGCAGTTCGGTGGCAGCGGGTACATTAGCCGCAACAAGCACCGCCACCAGTGTTGGTTTGCTACCAACGACAGTAGTGACCGCAGCTACACCCGCCGTTACCGGTATTGGTGATGCAACTGCCGGAACAGTCGTCACATCGCTTGTGCCATCATTAACCGGCGTCGGTGCTGGACCCACCGGCGTTACTTCGAGCACCTCGCAGGTAATCGCCCACCTGAATGCAGCAGCAGCAGCAGCTAGCGGTATCATGACATCTGCCGTGCAGACCGCGCCACATGTTGTCACTAGTCTGTCAACCGCTCTAGTCCCAGCTCAGCAACAGCAGCAGCAGCAACAGTCTCTGTCCACAGTTGCGCTTTCGTCAACCGGCATGACAGTCGCCACTGTGGCCGATTCAAAGAGTCAACCGAAAAGGCTACACGTCTCAAACATACCGTTCCGTTTCCGTGATCCGGATCTGCGCGCCATGTTCGGGGTGAGTTAAATTACAACTTAAAACATCCTGTCTTTATCTCAACATTACAATAAATACTTTTTCTTCTTTGGATTTTCTCACATCGCTTTCTCGTGTTGGCTCGCCTGCAGCAATTTGGCACCATTCTGGATGTGGAAATTATTTTCAATGAACGCGGCAGCAAGGTGAGTAAACGGAATGCTTGTCTAACTTTCAATGGCATGACGCCATTTTTTTTTTTTTTTTTTTTTTGTGTCCTTTTATTTTATTTTATTTTATTTTTATCAACTTGTGTAACTTAAGTCTTAAGTCCTTTTTCATTCTTTCTTTATTTAATTGTCGCACAATTAATTTAAATTATGCACTCCTGAGGCACGTAAAGCATAATGTAATTATGCTGAAGGATGTTCTTAATTTATGACATGTCCGTCAGACAGTGCAAGACTGCGTGACGAAGCGTAGAGATTAACAAAGAAAAAAGAATGAGAGAGAGAAAGAGAGATATATTGGTCGGAATGTACAGCACTTGAATTAAAGAAGAAGAACCATCTAAAATTTTAAAGCATGCCCTACGCGCCGAAAACGAAAATTTGTTGTATTAAAAAAACCGTTAAGTACTTTGCTAGAGGATTTAATTTTAAGCCTAGTCATTATTAGCTACAAGGAAGCAAATAAGTAGAAGATGATTAATTTCTAAGTTTAAGTTTAAGATACATTAACTTAAAAGAATATCAAAGAATTTTTATTGAATGACATAATTTTTTTACAATTTTAAATAATTTAGTGAGACACCTTTGGTATAAAGTGTCTCCAATTCTTAAAGCTTCGAAGCAAACGTTTCTCTATTAGAAGAGAAGATGTACAGATGTTTGGTGAAACCCTAAGCCTTTACGATTGATTAGGTCTAACCGTTTCTCTGCACGAGATGTATACAAAAAAGTCAAGTCGATATAGGCATGTCCATCCGGTCGTCTGTCTGGCTGTCTGTATGAAAATCGAGATCTACGAGACTATAAGAGATAGAGTCTTTAAATTTACATATTTAGATTATCCTATAACTTATATTCAGTGAACACGCTATTCCCTCCTCCCTAAGAGCACTTACCATGCAAGCCAACATCTCATTCTGAGTTATTGCATGAACAATTTGTATTGTTGCTAGATAAACTAATTAGGGTTACCTTAAATATTCCATTTAGTTCCAGATCGGACTACTAAAAGGAGTAACCTCCATACAAATCTTTCGAATCTTTCTGAGTTTTTCTATGAAAATTGTTTATTGTTGTTTATTAAGTCTGAAATGAAAAATTTGTTGTATCTTGAATGACTCCTAACAAAATTTTCCATCCAAAGTCTATTTGGAGTCAATCGGTTCTAGTCAATCGTTTCAGTAGAACTTCAACTTTAAAAAAACAAAAAAAATTCTAGACAAATACGTTTTAAGTTTTGATCAGGCAAACGACGTCAAGTACCTAAATGTGACTCTAGATAAGACGCTTACATTTGCAGATTAAGGCAGCTCTTTTGGATGCTCAATAGGAGGAGTAAGCTATCCTTACGCTGCAAGCGAGCTGTTTACAACTGCGCGGTAGCTCCTGTTTGGAGATATGCGATACAAATATGGGGCATTGCAGCCAAAACACAATGGCAGCGCATCCAAAAGCTACAAAATTGAAGTCTTCGTGAGATTACAGGATGCCCCTGGTACTTTCGCAACAAAACACAACACCGAGACTTGAGGCTGAATACCATAGAACAAGAAATCATCTACCACACAAGCCGCTACAACTTCAGGCTGCTAAACCATGCCAATAGGCTTGCAAGGAGTTTGTCACATAGGCGTCCAATGAGAAGATTAAGAAGTACTATTATTGGAGTCAGCGCTACACCTAATATATGGAGCTGACTGTTAATTAATTTCGAAAACACTATCACAATAATTTGTACAGTTCGGAGATTATAATAGAAGGGTGCGACATGATATAGTTATAGGAAATACCAATTCCTATCAAATAAAATAATTATATATATAAAATAGTTTTGAGTTCACTAAAGCTTCACTTGAAAGTGGGTTTATTTTCGGAAAACCATTTTGAGTTCAAATAAATATGCAAAAATAAATCGTTTTTTTTTTTTTCTAAAATCTGCCATGATCTTAATTTTGTAAAAGTGCAGATGACAGAATCCCCAAAATGTTTGCCAAAATTTGTCTATGTCAAATATTAAAAATTTGCTAAGCGAATGTCATCTTTATAATCGATTTACTGAACAGTTGCCGCCAGCTACAAATAAAGCCTATCAACGTAGGGTACGTTCACTCATTGCATCCGACTCGTATAATTTCATGGAATATAGCAGCTAGTATCTGCATATATGAATATAATAAATATGAGGATGGAATGTACATCAAAACTGTCAGATACATTTATCCATATCATTAAACTCTTCACTCAAAAATATGGAAACAGCGAGTATAATGTTCATTGAAATGTCAAAAATATAAACAAAGCGAAAAAAAGGTCGGAGATCTCATCAAATATTGCGTCTTTTTGCTGCTAGCGAGATTGTAAAGCCTCAGCTGAAGTTTTATAACCTTTGATGTGTCTTTATATCATCCCATGGCAGTCTGATGTATTTCCTCTTCGAAATGTCGTCTCCAGCTAATTTGTAACTGTATTTTGGATAGGTGGCGAAAGCTTTTCGCCTGGAGGGATGAAATTTTAATAGGATGATAAAAAAATTTGCACAAACTTCATATTGACAAGGAACAAAAAAAAGGAAGAAAAAACATTTTAACATTAAAGTCTTTACGTTGCTATCGATTGCTCATGTGTGGAACTTAGATACCGTTTTATACCCTGTTGCAATAGATTAAAGGGCTATGTTAAATATTTGCAAATGCATGTAAAAGGTAGAAGGAGACAAGGCAGAATTATAAAGTGAAAAATATATTCTTGATCAACATCAAAAGTGTTGTCGATATAGACTCTTAGGACCAGAGAACTTGGAGACTATAATAGATAGATCAATCAAGTTTGTATATTTAGATTAATATATTCCATCTTCAGACAACTTGTATTCAATGTACTAAAAAAAAACTTTTTGGTGTGGTTTAGTTTAGTTTGAAATGACAACTCATCTGAATAAAATATGCCACACGATTCCAGATACGAATACATTCCATAAAAAGTTAAATTTCAATGGGGGCACAGGGTTTTTTTGAAATCGAACACACACGATTGTATCATTCTTTCTTGTTATGTACTTCTAAAAGCCTGTACCGCCTAGTTTCCATTGAATCTTATGTGTGCAGGTGCTATTTTAATATAAATAAAGTCTCATCCATTTACTCCATTATATAAATACTGACTTGTAACGAATTTAGTTCTACTACAATAGAACACAACTTCACCCAATTTTTTTTGTAACATGCAAATAGCCACATGTGACTTGACAAGGCACTTCAGCTTTATTTATTTCCACTAAAATTTTGTGAATAAAATTGGCGCAAATTTCTAAAACCAACAAATATATTTTTAAATGCTGCACTTCTGTTGTTTGCTCAGCCAAAGCATAAAATCCTCTAATTATTATTTGTATTTGCATATTTTTTTGAGCTAACAAGCATAAAATATTCTTAACTTTGCAGCTGTTGCCAGGGCTACTGATTGAAAGTTATATTGAAAAGAAGTAGTGGTGAAAGTATTAAAATTCAAAGCAATGTTCACACAATTATAAGTACGTGGAGATATACAACTATTTGGCATAAAAGCAAAGCTAGGGCAGGATACAGTTAAAAGCAACTGAAAACAGTATAGAAAACATTATTGGTAAATAATTGCTTAGTTACCGGTCGGTGCAATGGCAGCAACATCAAGGATATCCGATTATCTCTCATTCTAGTACTCTTTCTTTCGCTTTGAGTTTAAATTTATTTTTTATAGAAAATTTAAAGAGTTAAGGTGCTCTTCAGATAGTTGCATGTTTTGGTAAAAATAAAATTGAAATAAAACACAAGTCAAATATTTAACCATTAAGGATTGCATGTCAGTGCACTGTAAAAATAAAGAAATAAATAAATAAAAAAAACCCGCTATATACATTTAATTTGTAGCGCATATCATTTAAGGAACATATATACACATGGAAATATTCGAGCGAAACTTTTTGTTTTATGGGTTGCCTTGTTATAAAATAAAGAAAAAGAAATTCATTTGCAAAACTTTTATATTTTCTTTAAATATTTTTTATATGTCATGTTTTTATGTATGTATTGTAATTGTATATATTTAATCTTAATTTGTTGCTGGTATATAAAGTATGAACTGATGAACGACGAATGAACTGAACAGTAAATGAAAACAAACTTTACCCATTTTTACTCTGATTATCCTTTTTTAATTGCATGTTTGATTGCGAATGGCAGGGATTCGGTTTTGTAACATTCGCTAACAGCAACGATGCAGAACGAGCACGCGAACGTCTACATGGCACTGTGGTTGAGGGACGCAAAATCGAGGTGGGTGCATGTCCTTCTTTATGTATAAAATCAAAAACAAATAAAAATAAAAAACACACACAAACAAACTTAAACAAATACAAACACATACAAACACTTATGTTGCGAGAGAGAGCAAGCAAATACTAATATCTTTAAGCTAATTAAAAAAAAAAAAAACTATAAAATAATGTTGTATTTCATGTCGAAGGTTACTCAATATGTATTGTGACTTACTAACATCGAAACACATATCCCTAACAAATCTGGTACCTGGAAAATTTACATAAGAAATGCATTCATTTTTTAGCCTTTGCAGACATTCTTTTAGACAATACACAGTTTGACTTTTAATATTAATTTAGACAAAATGGTTGTCAGATGTCTGCCACGATTACAGGACTTCGCTGCATCTGACGAAAATATTTTCTTGGAAATTATTATACATTCTCAAAAATATTTATTTAATCATGAAAGTTATAATCTTCAGAAAAAAAATACACTTGCGCCAGCGCTTTTTTGAATCCTTGACACACTTAATATGCGATTTTTGGTATGACCTTCTTCTCAATCATTGCAAAACTGCGGTCTGTTATGACTCTTTTTCACTTTTGGGAATAGGAAAAAGTGAAGTCCGGTAAAAACAGCCACCGTCTTTACCGGACTTGAAGGTATGTATAGGTGATGTTTATGAGAAAAAAAATCATTAACAAGCAACGAGGTGTGAGCAGTTCCTTTTTTTTTTTTTTCATTTTGTTCTACTCAAACGTCTTCACTTAACTTCAAGATAAAACTCTTTATTTAACATACGATCTTCTGCCAGGAACTCATGATGCGGCACACCATTTTAATCGAAGACAAGAGTAAATTGGGCGTCCTTATTTCGGTCTTGGTCTCTTCCGGCCGCTTCCATTGGATTGATTGGGCTTTGGTTTCGATGTCGTAACCATAAAGCAATCTTTCGTCACCATTTATGCCCTTTTAAATCTAGATCTTCGTTAATGATCATTCAACAGCTACTAAGCGATGCCCATGTGCTCTTTTACAATTTCGGAACTTCGCTGCCACTCGTTTCATGCCCAAAAAGTCCAAAAGTATTGCATGGTATAAGCCAACCGTTACGACAATATCCTCAGCAACTTCTCCAATAGTGATTCGACGATAATCCCCAACAATTTCCTTCACTGCTTCAGCGTTTTCATTGGCTGTTGACATGCTGTGGCAGCGAGGGAGGGCATGGTCATTAATGTCATCTCGGCGTTCTGTGAAGAGCTTGTACCACCTAAAAATTTTTGTTTAATCAAAGTACAAACTTTTTTTCTTCACAAAAAAAAAAAAAACAATAATACAGATTCTTAGATCTATTTTTCGTGCATTTTCTCGATCACACCAAAATACTTCTAACATTTATATCTGTCAACAATAAACTAAACATAAAAAAAGGTTGACCATCTCAACATATGTTGAGAACTTGAAAAAAATAATCTACAATTGAATGTACGGAGCTCGCGAAATTTTTAACATATAATACTAAAGATTCTTAATTTATAAATCGATAAAAAATGAATACCATACAAACGAGTGGTGAGCATCAAGTTTGTTTCCAATGAATGAGCTAAGTGTGCCTACCTAAGGTGGGGTTGACACTTACTATCCTAACCTGCACCTCACTCTGAGTTTTTGTTTGAATAATTTTTATAGATTTTGCTAATTAAGATAGAATCATCAAATTTGGTCTTACTTTTATTTGTCCTAATGACATATTCCATATAGGTCTAGATGGGACAATAACAAACCAAAACCAATTTTGTATGAAAGCTAATTATTTTTCTTGTTAAAGACCAAACCCAACGAATTTTGTGTATACTGCGTCAATCCTAATAAAATATTTAAATCTGGTCATTAAAGAGATGATCAATTCATATAAACACGGACGTTTGTCTGGCCTTTGAACAACAAAAACTGGAAGACTATTAAAGATAGAGCCTTCAAGTTTGATTATTTTATGTCTTTCTATTCCATCTTGAGATGGGTATTGTTTAATGACCAACCCATCTCCAATTAGTAGAATCCTCGTTTTTGAATGCACAAATTTTTCTTTTTATTTAGCTAAAATTTGGCATCTTAAAAAATATTTCAAATAGGTTCATATCGGACCACTAGAAAGGGTATCCGCTGTAGATATCTGTTGCTCACTAATTATTCAGAAGTAGGCCTTATATAAATCTGCCCATGCCTTACACTTAATAAATGTCACAATGCATTTCGAGCAACCCTCGCACTTCAAATACGTACAGTTCGCGTGTCTAAGTGGTTAAAAAATAAATAAACACTTATAGACAAAATTACAACAAATTATTTAAGAATTAAAAACAAACAAAAAAAGCAAACATTTTCTGATTTAAAAGAAAATTTGGCATAGTTTACAAATTACAGCAATTCTGTTGAAAGGAAATGCGCTAATTTTTTCATTTTTATTTTTCAAGAAGTGTTAAATTTCATTTATTGATTTTTATTTTTTTCTTTACTGCCTGATTCAATTATTTCATTTAGTCCTGAAATTGACGTCATTAGATCATAATTGTTTTGTTATTGCCGAGCAATTTCTGCTTTAAATCTATCTATCAGTCAGTCACACACATTTCAACGTCAATTAGTATCATTAAATCAATTTTTATCCGTGCCTTTGTTAATTTTTGCTCTGGTTGCATCACATGAAATTAATTATTTTTTATTTGGATTATTATTTTTTTGCACAGTTTAATGCACTTTTTTTTAAATTTGTATGCAAAACGAGAATATGTCCAGCAAAAATCAGTTGCATACCAACATATTAACTTCAATAAAGTTGTTGTTGTTGTTGTTTCACATTTCTGATATGATTTTCGTATGTGTGTGGATTTATTTATTTATTAATACTTTTCGATATTGCTTTATTTGGCATTGCATTAATTAATGTGTAAAAAAAAAAGCTGCACTGATTGATTTCAGCAAAACTGAAACTTAATTTATTTATCATTAAATAAAGTTCAACACAATTCTGCATTCAATCTGGCAATTATGAGTGCGGTAAAATAATACAGTTTGTGGTTTATTAATAATGTAAATTTTTAATAAATGTATGCGCTAGTAATGTATTTAAATTTACTCCAATGAACCAACTTAATTTAAATTTCTATTTATTTTTATTTTTATATTGGTATGTATAGATTTTTAGCTCACTGCATATTATTTTAGTTTGATAATTATGTATTTTTAAATTTTTCAATATCGAGCCATATCAACAACAACTAAATTCAACTACGTATTCGCATTAGTCTGCTGGCTGTGACAAATTTTTCTACTTCTATTGTGTATCTTAGGAAAAGCGCCTTGTGTATCATAAGTATTTGTATCAAAGGTTAATTGGGTTGTACTATCCAAGCATGCCTTCTATTTTTTTAGATTGCTGTTATGGCTTTTTTTTAACTACTGTGTTTGTTTAAATTAAGTTACAGCCATTAACAAAAATTATATTAAATTTGTTTATATTTAATTAATTGAATATGTTGTCAAACATAGTTCACAGATCGAAAACCTAAAAATCGATTGGTATCGTAAAGAATCGAAACGAAGTTTAACCCAAACAGAACCTGAAAGAAATAAACCTTGATCTCACAACAGAAACGAAACTGAATACTTCTAAGCGCTATTAATGAACTCCCCAGTTGAATATGATGCCAAAAAGCTTGAAGGCCAAGCCAATGAATCTTTTATTTGACTTACTTTTTGGTGAAATAAAAAATATAGACTTAGCTTAACTTAGTACTATTGCTGTGAGTTATAAATCAATTTTGCCAAAATGTGTCTCGAAACTTAATAAATGAATTGAATCACCTAAAAAACATTTTTGATCCAAAACAACGCTTTCTCCCAATACAATACATCTATGTGATGTAATGGCAAATTAGAATAATACATTTATAAATTTTGAATGTATGTAATATCATTTGGTTATTGACCATTTTCGGTGGTTCATTCAATTTCTTATTACTCTTCTGTAAGTAATATTGACTTCTCAATCAAAAATGGCTTATTTCTAAGTACTTTTGACTATAAGTATCCACACAGAATATTCAGTCGTATTTTGTAAAATTACACTAACTAGTCAGAACGTTTAAATTTGTTTAATAAAACCATTTCTCAATAAAGACATTGATTCCTGCGTTGCAGTGACCTAACCTCGCTGTTATCCAGTGCTTCAATTTCAGTTAGCAAATGGTGTCACTCACCATATCTTTCCGAACATCTCATGTTTCAAGTATAACAAAGCTATGAAACCACCAGCCCATAAACCATAGCTAAGTATATAAACGGTCGCTGGTCATCCAATAACTTCAACTAGGTTTGAATTTATCCAATGGCAACAGCAACGTTTGGGAGCTCAATTAGTTCCAACCAAGCGCCGTGATCTAATCCTCAGTAGCGGAATTTCGCTTGGGTGGACGGTCCATGAGGAGTTTTGGTGTCAATTCGCGATGGCCTGCCAAAAATCAAACCTCTGGTCAAATATTTGTTCGATGTAGCCAAGCTTCTTTTAATGCTTTTACACGAGTCATATGGAACTGATATTCTGCTACCGGGCGATGGTACGGCGGCTACTAATGCAGTCGACCTCGATCACTTCCTATGATTATATCGACTTCTTCGGCGACAGGTCTTGCGGTGCCGTAGTTTCACTTCTACTCACTTCCTCCACACCAGAACGGTATCGAGTGAACCATTATGGTTGTGCACAGCAAGATGCATCAATTGAATACTCAGTGCAGCACACATTTTCGTATCGCCGTATAATGTCAATGACCCCGCATAAACGTCACAAATATGTGTACCTAATTTGTAAAAAAAGAACGCGTAATACCAAAAGACTCTTTGTTCCTAACCTATATGAATTTTAGAATGCCAAAGACCCCGTTGATTCGAAAAAAAGTGATCCATTTTTGAACTCTTAGAAGCATTTTGTGTTTCGATTGCACTTCTATAGGCGAAATGAATTAATGCAGATATTGAGCTGAAATTTTAACATGGTATTTTCGGTAAGAATGAAAATTAATTGAAATATTACTGCTGATCAATTCTGTCGAGCCACATTTTACTTTTAAGCCTATGACAAATCCATAGCTCGTTTACTGTGACCGAATTTCGAAATTTTGGTAATTGCTCTGAGATTCCTGTAATGTTTTTGGCTCATAAACAAACGATTTAGCAATAATTCCTTAAAAGGAATATCTGATCCAGCACCCATACAAAAAGTCGGGAATATAGACGTGTCCGTCTGACTGGATATCCGTATGAATATCAATAACTCTGAAACTATAAAAGATAGAGCCATTGAGTTTGGATTTTTTAGTCTCTTTTATTCCCATTTGAGAATAGTATATTGCCAAGGTAAATTGAGCAACCGTTCAGTCCAAGTGTATAGTACTCATAAAATCCTGCACTCGCCTTTCTGAGTCTTTGCACGAAGAAATAGTTATTTTTCTGGTTATATTAGCTAAAACGCCATATTTGATATATCTTACTTCAATTCTATATAGGTCCATATCTGACCATAGGTGGTAGCCCGTAATCAAATCTAAACTCTTTTGTTAATTTTTGTGAGAAAAAGATTTTGTTGTGGTTTAGTTTATTTTGACACGTTAAACTTGATATATCTTTTATTAATCCTAATAAAATATCCATACAAGTTTAAGGGTTAATTGGGCACAGCATAGCATATTTCGTCTTGTTTCTAAATGACAAAGTAATTAAGCAAAAAAAGAACTTCATCATTAAATATGATTTTTCGATGAAATGCTGGATTATCTTCTATACTTTTGTAGAGCACAACCGGAGTAGTTTTAACTTCAGTTCGTGAGTTAAATTGTTTTTGTAATGATCTATAAGCCATATAACAGATCTTTATGTAGAATTCGCAATTCCCTAATCTCACCGTGGAAACCAAATCAAGTTCATTTTGAAATTAACCCTCTTTCGGCTGCAATATTTTCGATTATTTGACCTGTGTGTTGCCTCACCAGCAGAGGTATTTCGCACGAAAATTGGCTCTTAAAGGTACGACGACCAACGCTTTCATGAACTTCAAGATGATACAAATGTAAGCCTTGTCTTACATTTCCACATTAACACATTCTTAATAAGAAAATATTAAATAACAAAATTGTCATATCCCTACTAGAAAATGCAATACTTCGTTGGTCAACCTCAAAACTAAATAAAATCGTTTAACTTTGTAAATTGTTTTCAATGTTTCCCACAGCAAATAGCATTCACTTTTTGAACAATGCGCACGCACATCCTTTAAATTCAACCAAACAAAAAATTAAAACCAAAACATTTTAAAATTAAATAAAATCCATTGCGCGCGCTTTTCTATTTTTTAACTAAGAATGTATATAAATTAAATCTACGCAATGAAAAGCGAACTACAAACAAAGAAAAGATTTTCTTTGGAACTTTGTTGGCGTGGCTTAATTCAACTCGACTTAATTCGAGTCAACTGAGCGCTATTCTCAACCGAGTTGGCGCCAAGTTTTCTGTTGAAATTATTTACTGTTTTCTGTGCGCTTTTCTGCAAGAATTAACTGTGTTGCCAAGCAGGCTGTTAATTAACTTCACTTGTAGTTGTGCACTGCTCGGTATTCAATGTAAAAAAAGGACGACGCAATACAAATGGCGACATTTGCTGCTGCCAGCCAGAGAAAGACGTTGATTAGGACGACAGCAGCGGTATCGCCGGCAACTAAGTGAAAGCTCTTAAAATAATCAGGTCAGGCAGTCTATTGTTCTTTGAAAATATGTAGTCGGAAATTATGTTATGCGAGGCATATTGAAATGCTCTTGAAGACAGAATTACAAAAAAAATAAAAATAATAATAATAAAACTAAATTTGCGTACTCTCTCCGCACATACACATACACATCTATACTCATAGAAAGCACTTAAATTATAAATAACATCTTTTTTTTTTATTCTTGGTTTACTTCTTCTATATAAAATGCATAAATAAACTATATATATTTTTGATTTATATGCTACTACTATTATTGCAACTACTACTACTACTCTCACCAAATTCAAAATGAATTCAACTGAACAACAATAAAAAAAACAACTACTATCTACATCGACTGTTTTGTTCGCTCCTGTTTTCGTTTCCGTTTGCGTGTTTAATCCATGTGAAGGTGAATAATGCAACTGCACGTGTACAAACCAAAAAAGTGACAACAGTACCAAACGGTAAGTTCCTTTATAACTAACACATGCACACACATACACATACTTACACACAGTTTAACTTATATGTAATCAAATAAAGGGTGTTTTCTAAGCGTTGTGCAGTACAGACAGAAATCGTGTTGAAATTAAAAACTTTATGCTCTTTAACATGATTTTTGATTTATATATACCCTACGTTCGGCCTATCATATTTAAATAAACTCTTATGAGCATTTAAGGCACTATTATAATTATAAACTATTATCTTTCAAGTTCAAAAAATATACAGCATATACTAAATCTTAAGACAGAAAGCAAACTAGAATTAAATCCGACAATTTGACGACAAATTAATTTTAGAGTCGAGCTATACGTTTTTTCGACACTATTTTGTTGGAATTATACAAGCTATGCCCAATGGTAAACGAAACCTTTAAAAAAAAAATAGTGACTCCATTTACAACTGATCTAGCGTGTTCGAAAGTTTAATGCTTTATATTATTTTTAGACTAAACTTCATTTAATTTGGTTCGGTACAAGCGGAGATATTGGGTTCAAAGTTACCATGTGTTTCTGTATAACAATTATTTTCGAGCAAGGATTTGGATCGGTTGAGTGCTACCATTTCGCATTGTAGCGCTCGATTTTCAGGATCATACTGAAAGCCTCACATCTCGATACCAGTCACGTTAAAATATTTGTCTTCTAGACTCTTTAAACAAGTCAATATTGAGTTCGATGCATGTAAGCATTTTTGTTTCATTTTGTAGAAGTCGTTTGCTGGTTCAGATAGATAGATAGATTGCTTGCTAAGGGCGACAGGACTTTCTCGGAAAGAACATACTGTTCAAAGCAATACATTTTTACCTTAGCAACAACAAGCATAAAAATCTATCCAGGAAGTTTGAGGACCTTCAATTGCTAGACTATATGAGATGATAACCAATCGCAAAATTCGGCAATTAAAATGCATCATGGGAAATATTTTCAGAATGGAATAGTTTTTGCTGCATGAATTGAACGATAGTCAGATAGAGCCGAAATATAAGAAATCTTGCTCGCCAGATGAAAAACAAAGTCGTTCCTGCAATGAATTGTGACTAGAAATGAAAAGTGTACGAGGGTTGCTACATATATTTCTAGCCTAGCCATGAAAAAAACGGTAATATATGAGCAAAAATCTCTTCATTGTTTTCAAACCATTAAGATCGATGCATTCGCCCGAACCATTTTGTGAAGCAGTTTTGACACTCCAAAAGAAATACCTTCAAAGCATGCGTTTTGAAGGCATCAACAGCTTCTTCGGGAGTTAAAAACCGCTGTGCGCGCAGTTTATTTTTGATGTGAGGGAACAGGAAGAAGTCATTAGGTGCCAAGTTAGGGCTGTTACGCCGGATGAGCTATCAATTCGATATTTTGAGCGTCCAAAAACTCATTTGTCCGGATTTCGAGAAGAAACATGCAATCACTTGCTTCGATGTGCTGCGCAAGCGAGTAACTTTTATTGGATTTTGCTCGTTTTATAAGACCCAAACGGTCGACTGCTATTTTATTTTGGGCGCATACGCACGTTTCGTCACCAGTCACGATCGAGTAGACGACTTTTAACGCGCCTCGCATGAATTTCTTTAGCATTTGCTTGCACTAACCGAGACGAACCTTCTCCTGAGTGATTGTCAAATTATGCAGTATCCAACGTGAACAAACATGTCTGACGACCAAATGTTCATGTAATATTGTATGTTTGCTAATCATACTAATGCCCTGGGATGCCTCAATCTCACGATATGTCACATAACGATCCTGTTTTATCTGTTCACACACATCATCGATGTTTTCTGGCACAACGACGAACTTCACGAAATTCATCGGTAAGCGAAATGCGAAAAGCGTTGTACCAATATTCCGCAGTGGCCTAGGATGGAGCTTCATCACCAAAAGTTATCTTGACAATCCACGTCGAAAATCGTAATATATCATCGCACAAAAATGTTCACGGTTTAATCCCATTTGTTGGCCGAGATGAATTTTTCAGGTGCTAGTAAAGAAAGTATTCACAGTAAGTTAGGCCTAAAAAATGTCAGACTTTACGATGGAGACGTCAGATTGCATCTGGCAATATATTTTGTTACTCAGGCTAGAAATATATGTAGCAGCCCTCGTATAAGTTTCGCGAATCGTAAACGCAAGATATTATATGTTGATACCGGTTAACTATGAACATTGATGCGTTTGGTGAGATCGGCAGGGTATCGTTCACTATGAACTATTGAAACTATTAGTACATCATTGCTTTTCACCAATAGCTGATTAAAGTTAACCGTGCCCTGTCTCAAAAAAAGCCCAGGGCTATCAGCAAATACATGACTAGCTGATATGTATCCACGAAATCGAAGCATTCGACACGTCAACAAGGTATCGAGGGATTGATCCTTTGAGGCACTCAACTGGAAGGTGCTACTCCAGACCTGCCAAATATTGAAAGAAAAAGCAGATCAGATCTGTTCGTCTAAAAGTAGGAAAATGCATTAAATTTTCGATCGTACTAAATCACATATAGATGTGCACCATTAGAGTCTGAATTTTTTTTCAAATATTTCGTTTTTCGTGTATATTGTTCTTGTATATTCCAATTATATAATCTATTTTTCGAAGATGTAGTCTCTAATCGTTAGCTGGTGATGTAATAATTTCTTCGACAGTTCCATATTATCACAAACAGTAGCTACATCTTCTACAGTATGCACATTGAAGCATTGCACCATGCAGCATAATAGAGTGATACAAATTTTATTCAAATTTAAACTTCTACACTTTTGGAAAACGATTTTCAAAATAATTTTCATCATTCTATCAAACAACACTAAAAACATAATTATCAAAAAATTGTCAGCTTCATTTGAAAGTTAATACTAATTTGAGCCATGTCTCTCAAAAAAACACACCCTTTATAAACTAAGAACGCCTTATGCGCGCAAACACAATTCCAAGTTTAAATGTTGAACACAACAAAGAAATGCAATTACGAGTTTTCCGAAAAAACTTTTTCGAACAAATTTTATTACTCGACTTTTGTTAGGTGTGCTACGCCATTTTTAAACTCCACACTCCACGCTCTTCTCTGCCATCATTTTCTCTGCCACACGTATACACTACGAATATGTATTTCCACTTGCTGACTTTATTGCTGCCGCTGCTGCTTCTATTCCATATTCTATTATTCTTATACCAAAGTTATTTTCTTTCTTATTATTATTATTATTCTTGTATATTTCGACAATTTCCTTTTTGGTTTTATTCTTCCACGTCGAAATTAAGTTTTTGAATTGTGAATGCACACAAAGTGCAAAAGTGAAAATTAGTTTGAATTATATTTTTGAGAAAGCAATTTTATTCTTACATTTCTTTCTGTTTTACTTTTCTAAGTATTTGGTAAATTGCCTGCAAAATGAAATTATTTTTTTTTCGTTCTTATAATTAAAACTCTACACTTGTGTTTGTACAGTTTGTGCATACGCATCGTATGCCACCGTTCTTAATGTTTTAGGTACCTACTGCTAGCTACTACTGTACTAACATTAAAAAACAAAAAATTTTCAAATGGTGTTCGTTTTTTTTTTATTATTTTTTTTATTTTTTATATTGCTAATTGTGTTTAATTTGTTAATTGATAATGATTATGAATATGATGATGATGCTGAAGATTTATATATTGTACTTACTTTTTTTTTATTTATTTCACCATTACACAGTTGTACTGACCAAAGACGGTGCCATACCGGCTCCAGCTCTAGGTGAGCAAAGACTTTTTGAAATGGCAAAACCAAATACTAAATATTTAAATTGTTAGAATTTGCCTGCTGTTACTTGTTAATACAATGAATGCGCTTGCTATGCAGACTGTGTTGCTAAACTTTACATATTAAGGCCAAGCGTTTATGTTAAAAAATTATAAATAACTTCAGCATGTTGCATGTTAAAGGATAAATGAATTTATTTACTCGTATAAATAATTGTTGCATGCCTGACAATGCAATTAGTCCTTACTTTACTAGAGTATGCCCGTAATATAATAATTGATGTTTGATGTTTGCGGCGACTTAGTGCTTCAACTAATTTCTACTGAAAAAAAACACATTTGATGTAATAATAAACTAATGTTTATTTAATTAAATTATTTAAAAAATACTTCAATATTAAATAAGCCTAGAACTTGCTCAGTTTTAAAATTTGGCAGGAATTTCGACTTTTTTATAGAATATCTTTTTTTGGGCATTTTAAATTCAACACATCCTTAAATCTGACGATCTAGGTTTATGTTGATACTTGATATTAATATTTGTACACATAACAAACTAAATCATATATGATATGAGTAACTTTAAAATGGCGGCGAAGGGTAAAGCACCTCATAGAAAGCTTCTGATAAATCAGCAAGTAACAATAAGAAACTTATTTTAGTGTTTAATAAATATTACTCTCTTTCTCTCTCCTTGTAACACATTTGGAAATGAGTTACAAGAGTTACATGAGTCCTACTCTTTTAGATTTCTTTCTCTGTATTTGTTGCGGTTTGTTGCTTTTTTTTTGTCATGTAAGTAGTGCGTTGTATAGTTGCATAATGCTATTAATATTTGGATGTACCTATGTGTGCATATTTGTCGCTTATAGCAGTATATGTTAATATTGCAGGTGCTATGAGTATTTCATTTGGAAAGAAAAAAATTAATTTTTAATGAATTTATATAACTTTTTACTAGCGATTAGCAGAAAGTTTTTGGCTTAATTAATCGGTATCAAACGAAAATGGTATATTCGCAAAAATACTTTTAAGAATTGCCTTGATTACAGTAAGGTCCTACGTGCATATTGTCTAGGCCTCAAGACGTTTATGTTTTGATATAAACGTACAATTTATACAATATCAAGTTTTAATCGTGAAACTTAATATCATATTTCTTCCATATCATCTTCTGCCAATTTTAAACAAATAACATTATTTACAAAAATATGAAAAATAGTTATTTTATTAAAGACTATTACAAGTTATTAAGATTCTAGCACATGACTTCGAGAATATAACTTAGAGAACTCAAATCTTTATTTATGGATTGTTAAATATCTTTCTACAATATCAATTTTTACGAACGACAAAACAATCTTTCTTTTCAACAATTTTTCTTTTTTTTGCCAAATCACGTACTAATTTTCGAACCAAAATCTTGAACATTTTGTCAATATAGATCAGAGCAGTATATCTTTTATAGGCGTCTATAATTATTAGGCTTTCTATAATTAATTAAATGTTTCTTCGATTCTAATCCATCTATCGAACATGTAAGATACGAAATTAGCTTTAATATCTTACTGTCCACATAACCGAATAGGAGTATTATTTCCTTTATTTTATTAAGATATCTAATATATTTATTACTGCTAGGTTTAGTGGAATCCTTGATCAATAACACTTTGACTTGTGCAGCGCTGCAGACATCATAGAGTATGAACCGAATTGTCTTACCTAACTTCTAATTATTAAATGTAATTAACTAATGCGGTGCGATGTGACATTGCATTTCTTATCACATATCGAAGTTGCGATACAGTGACCCTTCCGCTTAGAAGGAACTCTTTGAGTTTAATATTATCACAAAGGCCTAATGGTTTATTTAGCTAAAGTGTCTTTCTAGACTATATGAAATATCCTGCATTCATATGATAAAAAATTATATTATATGTGTACAAATGCATGTAAAAGGCACCTCTCAAGTATGTACATTCTCGATTAGCATCAAAAGTAGAGTCGATATAGACATGTCCGTCTGTCTGGCTGTCTGTATGAACATCAAGAACTTGGGTAGTGTACTAGATAGAAGTTTTGATATTCAAACTCTCCTATTTCTTCTTCAGATTACTTGTTTTTAATATAAGTGCTAACTGCCGTCCTTAAGGTGGTAGTTAGGCAGTTACCACACCTTCTGAATTTTTGTTTGAAAAACAAACTTTATAGTTGATGTTAATTTAGCTAGAAACGTCAAACTTGGTCCATTATTGCTAAATCTTTACTTAATATTCTATATTCAATCAGGTCGCACTTCTAGAAGGTTTATCTGATCACCCTTCTCATTGCTACAGGCATAAGAACAGACAGACAATCGTACATAGCTGGATCAAATTATCTCCAAGGGTTCTCTGATGTACCCACAAGTCATTCCAAACTGCGTGATAAAATTATAATAAAATTAAAAAAATCATTTACTGCGAATAAAAGGAAGTTTAAATTCACTTTACATTTCGTAACCTTATAACATGCGTATAATAGGTTAAATAATTTATTGTTTTAAGTAATCTATATAAGGTTATAATTTTTAGCAGGATTGAGCTCAGATCTACATATATATTTTTCCATGTTTCAATTGCAAGAACTGTAAAAAAAATATCAATTTAAAGAGCAACGGAGATACACATTCCGCTAAAGCGATCCCTTTATACTGATGACGATATGAGATTGGTCTACGGCTTTCTGCTAACGCAACTCTAATGTGCTGCGTGGTAAAGGAGAGAAATTCGTCAGCAAACCCGAAGCCAGTCTCTTCTTGTCAACAGTATACTTCAACTTAAAATTCCGTCATTGATCGCCTTTTAAACTGCCCGCCAAAAGAAGTTGAAGCTAACACCACTATAGCTAGCGCCCACATGAACAGTGTGATCGCTTCAGCAAAAGAATACACTTCGGTTCGCATGGTCCGATCTGGACATCTGATAATTCACAAAATGAATTCTTACTCTAGGGTGATTGTTCGCTGGTACGACGCGGTTGGAGTAAGAAGTTCGAATGTGTAGGTAGAATCTTAGATTAAAACCAACCCTAAAGCCGTCCCCGTTTTCGTCTCGGTTCCCGCTTTCATTCAGCCATCTTACTCTACCGGGTCTAAAGAAGTTTTACTTCAATAAATAACGCGCTAGATCTGTTCCCACTTTCAACGGTGTGAGAAGAAGTACAGAGTTCTATTGACGCATTTTTGAGTCCCGAATTACATGACGCGAATCGGGCTTACGTCCGTGCAAAGCAACCCAAAAAGTATATACCATTATGCACCTGTCTACAAAGCAGCACTAAAAGCGTCCCTGTTTTCGTCTTGCTTTGTGCTTCAAAATTTATTTACAGATAACTTATTCTCAAATTCTTCACACAATTAACCCAATTGTATTTCGACTTGATTACATGATTCTTTTCAAACACTATTCTGCTCGACGTCAGCAGAGAAATCGCAGAAATTAAGGTTCTAATTTTCGAGTCGTGAATTTCTTGACGCGAATTAGGCTTTCTCTTCAGAAAGAGTATCAGCCTTTGATAAAGTTTATAAACTGTAGAACGATGCATAATTTAAGCTGTTCCTTCTTCGAAGCAGTCCTAAAAGTATGCACCGTTTTGCAGCTACATACAAAGCAGCACTAAAAAATGCATAGTTCTATATTCTTATACAGATTAAAGCCTAAAAGTATGCAATGCCGTCCTCGTTTTCGTTTGCTTATTAAGCCATGTTATTCAAAATCAAGTTTATACCAAACGAATAATAATCTCCAAAAAAAACTCGACCTTTTGTTTTTATTTTCTTTTTTTTTCAGAAACAGTTTTCCTAACATATTCAGCATATTTTGAAAAAACTCCAAGTATGTACTTTGATGCACTTTTTATGCTCCAACATAATACAAAACCTATTGATTGAACAATGAAATGTTTCTAATATACAAAAGATTAGCAAAATATAAAATTTTGGTTGTTTTAGCTATGAAGTTAAATTTTAGTTTTTGTGTACGAGAAATTGAGCATATTACTGGCATTCGCCTATTATGTTTGTTCAAGCTCTATATGAATGTGTAAAACTCGAATGCAACAAAATAAAATGCAGAGAGATACTTTAAGGCAAAACTTGCAACATAAACAAAAAAGTGCAAAAAAAAAAAATAAGTAACCCAGCTTGTGCTATTTTTCCAACGCAGATACATCAAAAACTTTACTCGTTTCTTGTTGGAACTTAAGCGGCTTAAAGTGAAATAAAAAAAATGACAAATATAGGAAAACGTATAAAAACGACGATGTAGGACGTTGAAATCACTGAATCTAGCCTTGATGCACTTTTTCAATGACTGCATTTGCCGCCGCAAACTGAACTGCGCTGCTGTACCGAATTTCAAAACGATTTTACTCGCTAGAAGAAATTCAACATAAGCTCCTAACAAAGCACATACAAGGAAGCAATGAGCAGCCTTTAAGTTTTTATTCAAACTCATCTGCACATTGGCAAACGATTTAAATATATACTTTATATAGAATACTAGCAGCACTTTGAGCACAGCAGGTGAATGAACTGCTAATGTGCTTCATTGGTAAATACTAAATAAATTTAAAATAAAGACTTCTATGTGGCTGTAGCTGTGGCGCTCTTTATGCTCGATAACTGCCACATCTACCGCAAGGACTCGCACTTTGTGCACAGTGCATAAACCAACCAAAGTCTGAGTACTACTTTTTATCTGGCACAAGTCATCCTCAATGTCGTTTGCTTTGCATGAGGTAAATTGTTTTCCTCGGTTACTGTCTCAGCCATTAGCCGACACTGTTCCTGGCTGCTCCGGTCGTTCGTTCGAGGATAATTACAAATAAACCACAAAGTTGCAAACATGTTGCAAAGCACATAAATTTCTAGGTAAAGCAAAAAATATAAAACGAAGTTTCTTAGATTTGCCAACTTTCTTGCTGCTCCTCATTTAATGTTTCTTTTTCCATTTAACTCGGTCTCGGTGTGTGAACATTTTATGTCTTATGCAAATGTTTTCTTATGCCGAATGCAGTTTTTCAGCGTAGTTTTTCTTTTTGTCCTTGCCGTTGATCCTTTGACATGTTGAATGCTAATGCGCTTTTGCTGCCATATTTATACATGGAGTATATAGTCTGCTGCTCATTTTTACTTTTTGGCTATGACATTTGCATAGTTCGAGTCGAGTGATTGAAACGATCGATTGTAAGTAGATTATATTAGCTGCAAATTCGACAAAAAAGTTTATCTTGTATTTTTTTTATTTGGTTTGCAACTTGAGTTGTTTACTTTTAAGCGTGTAATGAGTCTTGCATAAATTTTTAGTTCATGGCAATAGCATGTGCTTATATGACGATGTTCAATTTTAAAAGAAAAATAAATATGTTCGTTGAATGTTAAAGAAACAAATGAACACAATTGCATGCTTAGCTACTTATAAATGTGTTAAAATAAAAAGCAAAATCTAATTAATACTATAAGTCAATCTATCAACCAATATTTTCTGTAGATATAAACTTAAGAAGATGAAGGATTTGTTAAAAAAAAAAGTTATTAACAATATATAGGAAAAATCAATTTCGTATTATTATTTAAATTAATTATTTATTAGAAAAAAACGTTTATAGCTCTAAAACGGTTATGATTGAAAAAATATAATAATAATATAATATATAACAAATAAAATATTATAAAAATATAAAAATACATCTTTTTGGAAGCACTCATTTGAATGAAGTGTCTTCAGTCTTCTTCTGTGTCAATGAATCGCCAGCCAGGCTATTGGAATGATTTTTCAATCTAGTGTTGTATCTGCTACTATATCTGTTAATTTGGTTACCAACATGCATCATATTTTAGCCCCTGCATAGTGTTCCATTGCAGTCGTACGACGAAACTGCGAAGTGTTTTGTTTCGCATACAAATTTGTACACATTTTTCAAATGTGGTATGCTCAAGTCTGTATTTTATCCAGCTGCATACACAAATAACAGTGCTGGTATAAGACTATCATCCAGATAGTTGGAAATTTTATTGCTGCTTACTGCAAGTACTGCACTTTAGGACTTCTAATAATTTGTTTGGATGTTCCATCATTTAAACCAGTTCAGCAGAATGTTCAAGTATCCTTGGACATGTCTTGCGATTTCGTTGAGACATTTCGTGTCATCAGACTCCTGCTATATATGAGCACTCGGTGTAGGCATATCAGAAGTATTCTATAGCACTGGGCCAATGCCTTGAGAAACACCCGTGTCTATCCGCCGGACAGTTGATTTATCATCCGTTACTTCATCCATCATACAGTGCTACCCAGTGGATTATGTATGCCATGCTTTTTCCTGAAACTGAATTGGTGCAGTAGAATGAATGGCTCTTTGGGTGTCGCTTACCGCCAAAAGTCTACGCAAGAATGTTTTTTTATTTTGAGTTTTGGTAAATATGCTACAAATGCCAAATTTCTTCCAGTTTACATTAATCCTTATACAATATTCGCATTTGGTCTAGATCGCTGCACTAGAAACGTTGGCTCCTATACAAATCTGTTCCATATTTGGGTTTTTTGTATGAAAAAAGTTATAATATTGTTTTTTCTACTAATTTGGTGTATTTTGAGTCAATTCCAATAAAATATTATATTTAAAACCAAATCGTACCACTTAAGGAGAAGGATCATCCACAAAAAGTCAAGTCAATATAGATATCTTCTTTTGCCTTGATAGATACAGCCTTCAAGTTTCCATATTTAGTGATCACTCTTCCTTCTTCAGATAGATTGTATTTATTATAAAGATTTGTACAAATATTCTGGAGAAAATTCTCTATAAGCTTATGTGCCTATATGCGACCACCATATTTTCGGTTTACCAGATTTACGAATCATTGTGTTCACAGCTCATTTACATTCGTTCGTTCGTTAAATGGTCACCAACCGTCTTCCGGTAATGGCCGCATTTAGGAAAGCGCGCCATCATCCATGAGAATGCCCAGTACGGAGAGATCTCTACATGCCTGTTCATTCCAACGCGTGTCCGGTCGTCCTCTATTTCGGAGTCCAATCAAGTTTGGGCCCCCTCATGTAAACCAAGCGTGCTAGAGCTCTTTCATCCATTCGAATGAGGTGACCAGCTCAGTGCAGTCGCTGGAATTTTCTGCGCTGGACTCATCGAATAGCTCGTACAGCGCTCGGTTCTTACGGGTCCTAAACTTGAGAATCTTTCTCTAAAAGACTTCCAACGCTGTTTCATCTGACTCAAACACGGTACATGCTTCTGCGCCATACAATATGACCGGCAGTATCAGCGCTTTATAGATCTTGATTTTTGTCTTTCAAGAGAGAGCTTTACTTCTCATTTGCTTGCTCAGCTCTAAAAACATTTGTTTGCAAGATCTCCAGGCTGACGACGTTGTTGCTGGTTATCTCGGATCCAAGATAGACGAAGTTTTCTACAACACTGAAGTTGAAATTCTCCATCGTCACTGACGGTCCAATACGCGATGACGGAGTGCGAGAAGACACCAAATACTTCGCCTTGTCCTCATTCACCGCTAGACCGCGAATGTTTTCCAATGTATGAGAACGCCTTCTTGCCTACTGATAGTATCGATGTCAGCGGCGTAAGCGAGTAGCATCACTTCCTTTTGGAATCGCCTTAGTAGGAAGGTCAATTCACAATGGAGCTTCAGAAAGAATTCTTGCTTTCAATATCACTGGACTGTGCGTGGTTATGACGCGAAAACCTTGACTGTGAATGTTTCCATATCCATTCTGCACCACTCTACTAATTGGATGGCTGCAAATAGGTTGTCTTTCGATTATTTTATTCATTTATTTTAATCTTCAATTTCAATGTCCTTTCAATAGAGTTTATGTCTGGATTGAGCGACGGTCTTCAAAGAACAATCAAAAAAAAATTTTTTTTTAAATGGTATATAAACTCTTTATACAGGACAAAGCGAACTTCGTTATTCTTCAAGACAGTCTTCAGTGCTTCGAATCTTTTTTAGAACTCACTTTATTTATATTTTACTTCTGCTTAAATGAATAAATGTTGGTATATAAAATTGTATATTAGAAACATGTGCTCAGCATATGTCGTTCTGCACAGTATTTATGAGCGATCGTAAATTTGACGATCTCGGCGATCACAGATAAACCGTGCGCAACGATGGTTCTGCTTGTTGGTATATAAAATTGTATATTAGAAATATGTGCTCAGCATATGTCGTTCTGCACAGTATTTATGAGCGATCGTAAATTTGACGATCTCGGCGATCACAGATAAACTGTGCGCAACGATGGTTCTGCTTGTAAGTATATTATCTCATAAGCAGCGGATGGTTCGGATATGTTTAAACAAATGGTTTCGAGGCATTTTTTAATAGCCTTATGGCATTTTGTTAGTCATCTTTGTATTACTTATTAATGTTTGGTTTAGGATATCTCATAGTATCTCGGAAACGCTACACAGTTTGTTGATCTAAGACCATTGTTTTGAATTTTTACTGTGCATAGTTTACAAAAAAAAAAAAAATTTAAGTAGAATATAAACTTATTAATTGTATTTTAAAGTTGTTTCTAAGTTATCGAAACTACAAATTAATTTATAAACATTTACCGTACTACTTTGCATCTTTGTACGTGTGTATAGCAAAGACAGCTGTGTTTTAAGTTACAACTTATAATTAAATATACATACAGCATGCATATAAGTGCGCATTTAAACTAATATACTTACCTTAATTCAGTGTTTGCAGCATGCAAATCCCCAACCACCCATGTACTTTATACATAGTGCTCCCAATTTAATGAATTATATTTTAAAGCAACTATTTTAAATAGAGACTAATTAATATGTTTTTCTTCTATTTTTTTTATGACTCGCTTTTAATTACAAAACAACAAAACTATCTTCGAATACTTCAATCTCAACCAAAATAACAACAACAGTTTGCGTACAATGGCCTGAAGGTAAGTTTTTTAAAGAAAAAATGTTCTTGCCTGCTTTTTGTTGTTTATTTCATATTTTCAAATGTATTTGTAAATTAAATTTAATAGCCTAAAATTTAGCTCCATAAGTCAAATACATAATTAATTTATAGCGCAAATAAATCTCAAATGAAAAGAAACAGAAAATGAAGAGAGACAAAGCAGAAAATGGATTTCAATAGGAAGATATTATACTTAATTATAAAGAAATAGTTTTGTTTCGAAATGAATTACAAACGTTACTAAACGTTTTTTTTTTTTTTTTTTTTTTTTTTAACTCAACTTCAGATTTTCCGTGTTAACTTAAATATTTACTTTTATTTATAAATTTATTTTAAAGGTTTTGAATTTTGGTTATGTTATTTTTTATGGTAGGTCCCAGAAGTTCTACATACAAAATTTATATAACTGCAACTAAATATCCGAGATCGTGTTCGTAACTGTTTGTAAATCATTTAAATTTTATTAATTTGCAATTAAATATATGTATACCGAAATATTTATTATTATTAACAACAATTAACACAATTTATAGTTCGTCAATGAAAATGAAAATATGTGCATAACACATTTGTATCTGATGACTACAGAATCGTTATTTAGTACACTTTTTAATAGTATTGTCTTTAGTTCTGTTTAGTTTGTTTGTTTTTAATTTTACAAATATTTAAATGACAAAAATTTCATCGTGTCATGCATTTCGCTGTGTCTGAAAAAATGGTCAGTTTGTCAAATTCTATCTTCGAACTGAAATGCTAAAAAATATAAATATAGAAAAGAATATTTCGAAAATTGAAATTTAAATTAATGGTTTTTCAAAACTAGCTCAGATAATTTCATGGATACAAGAGACCTTTTTGTAAGATACAATATTTAATATTATTTTTATAAATAATTGTTTTTCAAACAATTAATGTTGATATTGAATGCTTAACTGGTGGACCATTTGAACCTTCAATTTCGAATCCAAAGTTATTTTTGTCATGGATTTAGATCGTGCACTGTGCATTACCCCCAACACCACTCTTACCGCTTTATATTCAAAGTTGCTTCTCAATTGTGCAAGAAAAAAATCTTCATAAGTGATGAGACTTATTGAAAATAATAAAATGGTTGGTTCTACGCCTACGAACACTCTTCGATCAACGAGTGAGTTTTTTAGTAGGAATTTTATAGAAGAAACTAAAGCGCCAATCATCATCAATGGAGATCGCAGAAAACGATGTTCAGTTACATTTTCAGTTAGCTGCCAATGGCATTTATAACCTTTAGTTCAAATAGAATAGCGTAACAGCGACGACTGTTCTGTAACATCGCTACAGATTAGGAAATATTTGAAGTATAAGGTCTACGTCGTCCTGCCATGTACTCGCTCAGAACTTAATGCCAATATTCAACATAAATTCGAAACTGTCAGCACGAAGTACCTTCGAAAATTTCGAAAATCGTATAGGTTTTTGTTGGCAAACACGGCGAAAAAGTGATGAGATCAAATATTTATGGTTCAAATTGAATGAATAATAGCTTAACTGAACTAAAACTTATTTACATTCTCTTCAGAGAACGACACTTTAAGGGAAGCATCAGATGCCTTATACAGTAAAGTGTCAGTTCAATAAGGAACTGATTTGAATCTTCTATAGAAATAATACGCAAAATAGTAAATATATTGGTCTGAAATTTAGTCCAAGGGCAGTATACATGTTACGTATAAGTATGATAATCGATTTCGTTCATATGAACATCTCGACCACGTTTGTAGTAATCAATTTTTTTAACAATCTCTAACACTTATCTGATGGGATGTACAATATTGTTTCTGAGCAATCCCATAGAAAGAAATGCAACGTTGTTAAATCGCGTGTGAGTACCATTTCAACAGATTATACGATTACTTAACTTCTTCTCCGATAGATCAATTATTTGATCAGCTATGTGACATTTAGCATCATCATATTAGAACCACAAATCAATGATGTCCAGTGCATCCCATTCTGACCGGTGGTTATGGCGATCGTCAATAATCATGGCGAAAAATGTGGCCCAATCATATATCCTACATAGTATTCATACAACAGAGTCTCTATTTGTGAATACCTGACTTTAGGTTTTTCCTCTGTCTTGGCATTTAGCTAACTGGTCATGGCTCCCTTATTGAATGCTTGCATAAAAGGAATTATAGACCAGTTGTGATTGTGGGTTTTATGAGGCGACATGTCCACTGTATGAGAATGTCAGGCAACTGACAGCGTATGGACTTTTACGTTGATAGTGGGTATAATGTAAGAAGGGTACGTCCCACGGCCGATGTGATTAGGGCTTCAAGTTGTAATAGTGGCCAGTAGTCCACGAGTTCCATGGAACTCACTGCTGGTACTTTTGGTACGAAGTCGTACCAGAGGCTTGATCTGGGACCACGGGCGTTTAGGTTTAAAGTCAGACTCCGTACTTTGCCTTATAAACTGTTGGAGATATAGAATAACCTTAATGTTCTTCATAGTTACTTTGCCCTGGCCATTGGAGATTACTTCCTGGAAGTTACGTGGTGGCTGTGGTTGCCGCTCAAATTCTGACCAAGTTTTTTTTGGAAGCTTGACATAGAGTTACGCCCACAACCGATTGTTGGGAGACATAGACCAATAGAGGCTTTAGATAGGCCCCGACTTCACTCACCAAGGAGCGAATTTGGACATTCAATATAAAGTGGATGCATAATTACCTCCCATCCGAACTCCCGGAGCTTCTGGCGCGTCACAAACGAAGTATGTGGTCTGGCGTTGTCCTGATGGAATACAATTCCATTCATATCGGCCAAAGATGGCCGCTTCTGGGCGATCGCTGGGTTCAAATGGTCCAGCTGTTCACAGTAGAGGACCGAATTGAGCGTTTGGCCATAGGGAAGCAGCTCATAGTAGACGATTCCCTGCCAATCCCACCTTCCTGACCGTCTTTAAGCCGCTTCGCCACCATTCAACCATGAACGTTTTCGCTTCACGTTGTTGTAAGTGACCCACTAATCATCGCCAGTCACCATTCGCTTCAGAAACGGGTCGATTTGGTTGCGATTCAGCAGCGATTCGCAGATGGAAATTCGGTCCATGAGGTTTTTTGGTGTCAATTCGTGTGGCACCTAAATATCGAGTTTTTTTGTGTAGCCAAGCTACTTCAAATGCCTTTGAACGGACATATGACTGATATTCAGCTCCCGGGCAATGGTACGGCTGCTACTATAGCGGTCTATCTCGATTACTTCCTTGATTTTATGGACTTATTGCCTTTCAGGTAGTAAAAATGTAAAATATGGCGAACTTCTTCCTTCGAGACCTCCATGTTTCTATGCTCTGTAGTTCACGACTGAATTGTCCTAACGCAAAAGATCGTAGTACTAGACACTCACACCTTTCAAACGCCGTAAAATACTTCACGAGATATACCTAATTGAAGAAGACTTTTTTCCAACTCTATATTATTTGAAAAATATTTCCAACCGCTACTACCAAAAAATTAAAATTGTTGATCAAACTTTTTAGAGTTTTAATACTGAAGCAAGTTAAATAATTGTCGAGCAATGACGCCAATCTGAAGAATGTGACAGCTGTGAAGTATTCAAAAAAAAAAAAATGGCAAAAGGTTTAAATGGTACACCCTGTATATAGCATTCTTTATAATATCTCTTATATTTTTTTTGAAGGTTTGTAAACACAAACCTAGTTTTCAAACATCAAAAGCAAATGCATTTGTATTATTTAAAGAAAAGAAAGTGTTGTCCCATAAAGTTTAATAAACATTATTTAACATTTGCACGTAATTGTTTCAAAATAATTTCTTTTTTTCCTAATTTATTTTGTAATAAATCTTTTTTCTTATTTTTGGTTGTGGCATTTAATGCAAGTTTGACTCTAGTCCATGTACTATATAAATAATAATAATAAAAAAAAAAAAAACAAAAACAAAGTACAAGAAATCTTTAAATAATTAAGTGAACGAAGGATTGACGCGTTGCTGTAAGACATGTATTCACTGCTTTTACTTATCAATACATACATACCTACCTATATATAAATATATAATTATTTTTTTTTTAATGACTGAGTGAAGAATGCTTTCTGTTTCTTTTATTTTTGATTTTAAATAAAAGTATAATAAAATTAAAAAATACTATAATATATAAAAACATTTACTGGTAAATGGTTATGACTGCAGTAATTTCGAATATACTCTATATACTACAAAAAAAAACATACTACATACATATATTTATTTAAATATTATTTTAATTATTGTGCAATGCTTATACAAAAAAAAAGTTTAAATTAAAACACACAAAGACCAAATGTGATAACAATTATAGCAATTAAATTTAAGTTTAGACTAGATTTAGTGTTAAGCATTAATATTTATGAATACATGGTATGGCTAAGCGCCATGAAATCGTTGTTTATTAAAAAATATTAGAGAACTTACTAACATTATGACACAAAGTACGCGCGAAATAAACAATTTTTTGTTTTAAAGTTTTTTTTTGACAAACAAAATTGTCAAAATTATTTTAAAACTACTTTCTTGAGATGTTCAATGGCGTAGTTAGACAGAAGCAATTGGACAGAAGAGATTGTAATTCAACTAATTCGAACTTGATTTTAATAGTACTTAGTTCAATTAAAAATCGGTTAACTTATTTCAAGTTCTAAACGCCTTAAAGCGCCATCTATAGACAATTTTTGTACAGTTGATGTTGCTTGATGTTTCTGTTCGATAAATCAAAGATGTTTTAAATTTTTTCGTTAATTTGTTAAGTCTTGCGGCTATACACTAACAATAAATAAGAAGTTTTATTAAGAATCAATGAAATTAAAACATATCTAATCACACAAAAATCAATTCGATATACGAAATTAAAAGGTTATCGACTGCCAGTAGCAACATGGCCTTTTCTGGGTGCACCAGTTGCGGCAGCGACACCAATAACTTCAATGACGCCTGTGCCCGCAGGAGCTGCGCCTACGTCTACACAAATCGTAGCGTCGCCACCAACAGCCACGCCCATTATGATTGCACAACGAACGCCAACAGCAAGCGCTATAACGCCCCGACGGAGGTATACCAGCAGCAACGTTGCACACATTAACTTACACCCATTTCGGAACTAAAAAGCAGAATTCAAAATTTTGAGAACACTGTAAATGTATTTTTACGGTGTATGTTGTTATGGATGAAGCATTTCTTCTATTATTTTATTGAATTGAGTTTTGAATTGTCGCCATAGTTTTCCGTTTCGGTCAGATATTTCGTTAAACATTTGAGTTAACTTCTTGATATGTGGAATTGGTTCGAATTCCAATGTCTAGCGAACAGTGCTAACTAGTATTGAACAAATATTATAATTATATAAACATAATATCCAGCATTTAGTATCGATTTAAGCCTAAGCATTTAGTCTCATTTACTTCTCGTAGTAATGTGCTTTGAAGATGTTCCATTTGTTTCTGAATAATTTTTCTTATTATTTTGGCATGTTTCGCTATAAACAAAAATTTGAATTGAAGAATTTTCATGTTAAATCAAGCATTTGTTTGCCGGTTTCTCATTAAATGCATGTTTAATATTTTTTTTTTTATTTTTATTAAAGTACGCAATTTTTGTTTGTACATATTTTTTAACTCACATTTGAAAGCGATAAATCGCAACGAAATGAAATTTTATAACATATCTGTTGGCTTATTGCAATGACATCCTCGACATGTCTCTTCCGCTATTTTTCATGTATTACCAACTAATTATTTTAGAACACAATTGTTCACAAATTTAAATGTTTTTCATTCAAGTACGTCCGACCAAAAATCATTTTCCATAACAGATTTTGTTTGCGGCCAAAAATATTTACGTACATACATGAACTGTCGTTTGTGGTGGCTTGGCTCTCTATGCAATTAAATTCAATTGCACAGCACTGACTGCCAAAATAATAATTTTAATTTGATGTCCTCCACTCTGCAGAATTGTTTCGCAATAATTGTCAATTGATAATCCCATTTGAAGTCGCCTACGTTGCATCGCAATGCAGCTGTGTGTGTGCCTGGCAATAATTTTGGATACTGAAATTGAGTTTTCATTTTAGTTTATTTAATTTTGCCGTCACTATTTATAGTTTTATAATTTGTTACATGCATGCACTGCAACAAGATAAAAAAAAAATAATATTTATTTTTATTTTTATTATTGTATAATATTATGTACAATGACTGTTTTTGGCCGTACGTAGTATTTAAATAAAATTTTTAGTGTTCACTAAAGATAGCATTTATTTTGATTGTTGTGTTTTTTGGCATTTTTAAACAAAGATAAAAATTATTTTCATTGTTGCGAACGGAAATATGTTTTTGATATTTTATAAATGAATTTTTATTTTGAAACCATTGGAGCACTTCATTTGCATTAAGCGAATGGCGAATTTTCAATTACATACACATTTCCTAACAAAAGTTCCATATTTCCATAAATATAATGGCCTATACTCAATGTAGAGCAATAGAAAGTTGTGATAATATATTGTAGTAAAATTTTTAGTATAACTCGATACGAGACTTATAGATTTCATATATTATTATATGCTTTGTATAGATCTTGAAAGATTTTTATATAGTAAGTTCGAGTTTGTCGATGTCTGTTTAAATTTTAACTGTCAGTTTATACACAGAAAAAAAGATAAAAAAGAAGAGCTAATCGGCAGAATAACTGATTATTAAATTTTAACTAGACATGGCATATTGTAATAATACATAGTGATGTCACTTCAGCCATGTGCTCTCAAAATAGCTGCAGTTGAGAGAGTACAGCTACACTCAGTATGCGACCGATCGTCTCTCTTTTTTAATATCTACTGTTCGCAGAAATTCCTATCAGCTACATATAGTGTGAGAGTTGCGATGTCTTCTATAAGTGTACCACGAGTCATGGAATTTTAGGCGATTGTCGCGGAAATTTGAAGTTTCTCGTATGACAGTGCTTCAGCATTAAAAGAACATCATTATCGTCAACGTCAAGATACTCCAAAATGCAGCGAAAGGATTCCAAAATGTTGTGCTGTGAATTGCCATTTCATCGAAATATGTGTCAGCGCCATTTATTCGGCAAATTAACGGAGATGTGATCAATTCTGATGTATATATCAATAAATGCCAACAAAATAATAAAATCTGGCCAGACCTCGCTAGTAGTCATTACTCGAAGAAGAAATCGTTGCAATTTATCACTGGAAAATAGTTGAAAATTTTTTGGATGTTCTCACTCGGACAGTGGATAAGTACAAAATCTGAGCTGCAATTAGTGAATAGAATTGCTTGAAAGCTGAGAGAAGTTGAAATATCTGTCATTCAGACCATGACGAAGAACATCAAGAAAACTTTTAAAAAAAATGGTCCGTTACGAAATATAAAAAAGTTTACGAAAGAGTTTGCCAAGCAATATTATTTTAATTTATATATTTGTACAAAACACGATTCTTTAAGTTTGTCTCCAGACTTATGTGACATTCGTCATGTATATTCCTAATCTTGACAAATCCGTCTGTGTATGATCACTGTCTGTATGCATCAAAACTATTCCCACAAGTTATTTGATCTAAAACTGCGCATGGAGACTTATTATGTTCCTAGGTTGTACATATATGTCAACTACCACTGCAAGATATAATAAACTTCCAATTTTAGATTTTTTTAATGAAAATCTTTTCTATTGGAGTACATATCAAATTAAAAATCGATATAGTGGATTCCTACCGTAGTTAAAATTTCCTTTTGTTTATTTATATGAAGTCTGTCTGGCTGTCCATATAAAAATCGAGAGCTTGGAGACTATTTTTTATAGTATAGTCTTTGGATACATATATATTCTCCTATTTCTTCTACAAATCATTTGTATTCATATAATATGCTAAGCAGAGCTACAAGGGACGTCTGATGCCGACCAAAGACAAGCAAGTTTCTCTGAACGTAACGCCGTTGCAAACTAATTATTTATGTCCGTTTGTCCGCCTTTAAAAGTTTTTCCATTAAATGGCTATCAAACACGAAATAAATGTTGCAGATCGCTCGAAATTTGAAAGTAGCCCAAACTTCTTTAAAAACTACAAGCGCCAACTGACAACTGGTAGGCTACTTCTGACACTGAGTTGCCTATATGCCTAATATTTTATTGTGAAATTAACTTATACAAACTATGATCCTAATACAAACAATTCAAATCTGTGCTTTTCGCTATGAAGAAGTTTCTAATTAAGAATCAAGAAGACAACTTAACATCTTCTGTAGAATATATTATGATTATTAGGTCCTGTACCGAAAGTACCGAAGGTGTTGTACAAATGTATGTAACAGGTAGAAATAATGTTCGCCATTATGTTCAGGAGTGATAGAAGAGTCGATATAGACATTTTCGTCCGTATTGACGAAAGGATCTCGGAAACGGTAATAGATAGCGACTTCGTTCTTTTTGCATTAGACTAGGACTTCGCCGGAATTTCACGAGCTTAAATTTAAATTTTGCCCCTTCCCCATAAAATCCACATCAAGTATTAAAATTTCTTCGGCGAAATTAAGTATGCCAATATAGAGGTAACGTCTCTCTAAGCCAAAATCCCACAACTTCATCAAAATCGGATAATAAATGACGATTTATTAAATAATTAAATTTGAACGACCTATGATACTTCCGTCCTCCCTTTTCTTTTCATACATAAAAAAAAATCGTGGAGTTAGAAGTGGGAGGAACAAAATACTTTTCGTTAGTAAAATTTTTTCTTATTAATTTTCTACCTTTTTGTTTTGCACTGCTTGGTCATTAGATAGGGAAACATTTTAGGTGCTTGTTAGGCGACCTGTACTGGTACAGGGCCTCTTACAGTCGGTTATGCCCGGCTGAAATTTTCTTACTTGTTTTGATAATGGATAATGAAAGAAAGCGGCGTTCCAGTAAAATATCGTATAAAACAAATTATGTCTGGAATGAGTTAACAACGTTCGATTGTGCCTAATATATATATACTCCGCATTTACGATGGCTTAATGACTAAAACAATTATTTATCAACTATTACGGATACTTTAATATAGTATTTATTATTATTTCGTCGCATTATTTGTACAAATCTTTAAAAGCAAACATATTAACATTTGTGTTCACAGTAAATTGCGCATTTCGTGTTTAAGTAAAAATTTATTAGTGTAGAAGGGTTAAAGTTTACTTGTTTATGTAAATGTTTATTTATTCTTTTATTTAGCGCTTCAACTACTCACAAAAAAAAAATAAAACAAAAATCAATGCAGCAAGCAACAAATTGCATTTTTATACTAAATAAATTGTTGATTCGACACATAAAATAGAAAACAAAAAATATATATTATATATATTTTCTATAGATAAAACAAATTCATTCAATTGTACGAAATCCTTTTAACAATAAAATTAAGTAGAAATTTTTTCTTGAGATACGTGTTAAGTATATAAACAATTAATTACTTATGTATGTATTGTTATATGTATATATATATATATATATCAATTTTCTTTTTAATATATATATCATAATTAATAGAACGACTACTTATACCTATATAAATAATTATACTATATATACATAGACTTTTTATATGTCGATATACATTTATATATATATCTGAAAGAGAGAAAACTAACCGCATGCGTTTTATGTTCTTTTCTTTTTCCTTTTTTCTACTTTTTGCACACAAAAAAAAAAAAAAATATATAAATAAATAAATAAAAACACACACATCAACTACAAAACACACATATTACACTTAAAAAAACAACAACAAATGACAAAAACAAAATGGCGACACAAATCGTTGATAATTTATTTATGTCAAATGCTATGTCTGTGTGTTGTTATTGCTGCCGCCGCTGTCACCAACACCAAACTTCATGCACCAAAAAAAAAACAAAATAAAACACAACACAACGTAAAACACACAAAAACACAATAAAAAACAAACACAAATGCGCGTATATATCCCAAATCCATTGCTTCAAAAAACCAACTACGTATTATAAACAAATGAAAAATACAAAATGGCGACGTTTCTTCAATGACTATGATCCATCTACAGCCGCCGTAGCTGCCGCCATGCGTGGAGTTGCCATACAACGTGGACATGTCGGCGTAGTTGGTGCATCACCGTTCCACCATCCAGCTCTAGCCGCTGCAGCCGCTGCGCAGCAACAGCAACAACGTCAAGCAGCCGCTGCAGCTATGGCAGCAGCAGCCTCCGCTCAACATCATCAGCTGCCGCAGGCGCTTAGTCTACAACACACGTTGCAACCAGTACAGCAATCCGCAGCCGCCGGCATGCAACAGGCCAACGCAGGCCAACAGCCGAGCGCCAGCGCTGTAGCGCAACATCAACAGCAAATGCAATCCTATGCCGCTGCTGCTGCTGCACAATCGAATGCTGCCGCCGCCGCTGCTGCCGCCAATGCAGCGCAACAGACACATAATGCTGCAAATGCTGCAGCTGCGTCCAATCAGAATGCCGCCGCAGCCGCCTACGCAGCACGTCTCAGCTCAGCACCACCAACGTCAGCTGCAGCTGCCGCTGCTGCTGCTTCCATGGCTGCGTCGGCAAATGCTGCTGCCGCTAACAATGCCGCCGCTGCTGCCGCACTGCATGGATTTGCGCCGTAAGTAAAGAAAACAAATACTACGTACACAACGAGAAACAGTCACGCAACAAGTGCAGCGCCGACGCCGCCAACGAAGTGACAAACAGACCGACGGACTAATGGACGGTTGGACGTATGTACGGACCAATGTATGTAGCAACTTGTCTACGCTATTATAGGCGTCGTCGCTGTTCGCTTGTAACTAGTACTAAATACTTCTACTAAATTTTATTCTAAGTTCGATAATAGAATCTTTAGTTGGTTTTTGTTTTAATTAACCATTTTATTTCGTGTAGTTCCATTAGCTCTTGTTGCACTTGACTACTGCTCAGAATATTATGTCTTTTAACAACAACAACAACAACAACAAAAACAAAAGAAGTATTTTCTCTCTTATAAAAAAAATAAATCTGCATAAAACTGTCTTTGAGTTATTGTTCATGTATAAGAAGCATGTTAACACAACAACAGCAGCTCATATTTAATTCCATCAACATACACTCACACACTCACACATGTAAACATCTAAGACATAAAATATCAAAATAGTATCTAGTATGCCCGGCGTCCGTAAATAGAAACAACACCCTAGAGGTCGCTCGCACATAGGCCAACATTTTATATCATTTGTAAACGATAATCAAATCTTAGCTTCAGTGTTTTCTTTTTTATTTTCTTAAATTGTCATTTTGTGTTTTCATTACTCGTACATAATTCCAATACATTCATTCTTCTAAATACTTTGCCTTAAAATTGTAATTGTGTTTGAATTTGAATTTGAATTTGAATAATTTTCTTGTATGCGGTGCAGCTATTTAAAAACAATAATCATACAACTTATAAGCTAATAGATACTTGTTTGTATAATATGCAATGATAAAGATGATGATTGTGACGATGATAATAATAATAATGGTGATGATGATGATGTTGATACTTACTTACATATATTGATGATGACGAATTTAGCACGCTCCAAATAAAGCTATAGTTTGGCTGAGGGACCTACTCTATTCTTGTTACTACTGTACTACTAGGCGTATGAATAATAATCTGTATTTGGTGGCATTTTGCGAGATTTCGTAATATTTTGGCGTGGTGCATGTGCCGAATTTTGTTTTGTCGCTGGTTTTTGCATTAAAAGTACAATACAAACTATTTCTAAATATTATAAATATACAAAAATAATATTAAAAAAAAACACATACATATTTTAGGCTGCATGTTTGGTTAGTTGATTGTTTGTCTAAAATGTAGTTGAAAGGACTTTTGTTTCGAGGAAAAAAAAAAGAAAGAAAGAAAGTTAGGTTTACCAACACATTCTTCTTTAGGCTTAACACTTAGATGTGTATGAGGTTAGGGTATTAGGTTCAGACGAGTCAAACCGCAAAGCATTTCTTCAACTAATTACTCGTTTGTAAAATCGTGCGAAAATCAGTACTCTTATGTATAATTCCTATAAATAATGGGCAAAACTCAAAAACCAAATTTAAACACAAATGAAAAGAGAAAAAAGAAAAACAATTTTGAATTTTGCTTTTAAGTGCTCCATGAGAAAATCGAATTAATAAATTTTTGCATGCCAAATTATGCTAATTAATATTTTTTTGTGCTCATTCGCAGCGTTTACTATGATCCCTTCTTAGCAGCCGCTGCAGCCTCTGCTGATCCAAATATGCGTTTCCAGGTAAGTTTTCAGCATTGCAAATATGTAATTTTTATATATCTAATATCTTTTACAAACCTATATAATATACTATATACTGTATCTTTTGAAATATGCACAATTTAAATAAATACTAAATCATGAGATATTTATTATGAGAAGCAGTTTATTAATATTAATAAAAAAAAATTCAAAGTTAAATTAATAAAAGCTAAAATATTAAACAAATATAATAGATTTCATAAGCTGGGAAACTCTATCTTATCTTAGTTCAATTTAAAGATCCACTAGCATTGGCGCTTCTATTTCGAACACAGGTCAGAACAAATGTTTCAGAGCAACCTTTCTTTCGCAGCAACATTAGAAGATCAATATTCTATATTCCCTATTTAAATATGAAATGCGGGTGTAGGGCCGAGCATGCTAAATGTCCAAGAAATTCTAAAGGCCTGCAAGTCATTAGAGCTACACAAAGAAAACCAATTCATTCAGATTTAGTTCCCATAGGGAAAAATAATATACTAAGTTTGTGCATAGGGAGGCGAGACAGACCACATAAAGTATGATAAGCATTAAACGTCAAATCAAAAACGACATGGCCGCCTGTATGTCTGCAGTTGAAGAGTTCATAAATGCTCAAGGACATTATTGTGTTTGGTAGTTCCGTATAGAACTACGTGATCGAGTGTTAGAAGATACGAATCGATATTACTACTAATGGTTTCTGTTCTATCTATCCGTGCTTCACACGACTCACCTGAGACTTGAAACCTAGTCAACCGTCATCCGGTCATGGCCGTAAGAAAGGCGCGTCAGCCTCATGCCAAGTACTGAGAGATCTCTCCATAACTGAGAGCTCCCATACCATACCTCTATTTCGGCGTCCACCAATCAAGTTTGGTCCCCCGATTTAAACCATGCGTGCTGGAGCTCTTTCATCCATTCGAATGAGATGAGCGGCACAGTGCAGCCGCTGAAAATTTATGCGCTGGACTATGTCAAGCTCGTCGAATAGCTCATACAGCTCGCGGTTCATACGGGACCTAAACTCGTCGTCGACTCTAATAGGACCAAAGATCCTGCGAAGAATCTTCCTCTGAAAGACTTTCAACGCTGTTTCATCTTACTCAATCACTGTCCATGCCTCTGATACCGGGAGCATCAGCGTCTTATAAATCTTAATTTTTGTCTTTCGAGAGTGGGCTTTACTTTACTTTACGTGCTCAACCTAAAATAGCATTTATATGCAAGCGTCATTCATCACCTGATCTCCAGGCTGACGTTATTGTTGCTGGTTATGTCGAATCCAAGATAGACGAAGTTTTCTGCAACACCGAAGTTGAAATTCTCCATCGTCACTGACCGTCCAAGATGCGATGACGGAGTGCGAGAAGACACCATGTACTTCGTCTTGTTCTCATTCACTGCTTGACTCATGAGCCGAGACTGTTTTTCAATCTCTGATGTCGATGTCATCGGGGTAAGCGATCCGCATCACTTCCTTTTGGAAGATCGAGCCCGACATACTCTGTATGTATGGGCACTGGCGTAGGATGTATTCCATCAGAAGATTGAAAAAATCGCACGACAGAGCATCGCCCTGCCTGAAACCTCTCTTAGTATCTTGGGTCGAAGAGATTTTTCAACACCATGACAACGCTTTGCCGGGATACCTAGTGCAAACAGGGCGTCGAAAATCTTCCATCGTTTCGGCGTGTCGAATGCGGCCTTACAGTCGACAAATAGGTGGTCTGCGTCTTTGTTAAACTCACGGATATAGTCCTATCAGTGAATCCATATAATAGCTGCAGCCTATTATACAATACGCGGGGCAGAATATTAAACCCGATGCAAAGAAGACTTATTCCGCGGTAGTTGGAGGAAACAGCAGGGTCTACTTTCTTAAAGATAGCACAGAAAACACTGAGATTCCAGTCATTGGGTATACGTTTATCGGACCATATCTTGCATAAAATTTAGTGCATACACCAAACCAACTCTTCCCCGCCGGTCTTATATAACTCAACTGGCAGCCTAAAAGAGCCTGCCGCTTTATTTTTCTGCTTTTTAATAACTGAATTGATCTCGTCATAGTCCGGTGGCTCTACAATAGTGCCATCATTGACTGGTGGTTCCGGTGTCATTTCTCTTACGGCGGTATTGTGCGCTTCATCGCCGAGTAGGTTGGAGAAATGACTCCTCCATAATCTCAATGATTCCTGTTCATACGTTACCAGATTTCCATTTTCATCCTTACAGAAAGTTACTCTGGATTTAAAACCTTCAGTCAGACGTTTGAACTTTTGATAAAAATTTCGAGCTTCGTTTTTGTCACCTAACATTATATTCTTTATAGGACTAGATCGGACGGGCAAGCAAGGAGATACGAGGTATCTTTAAGACTAGCAAACTTGACTGAATAGACGTGCTTCTTACTTCATCATACTTCCGATTGAATCTAGGCAAAGTTTATAAGTGTACATTGAGCCCAAAGATATGAAAATTTCGTTGTTGGGTTACTTGACACCGGGCGGGAGAGGAATAAATGAAGTCAGACTTTCGTGAAAGTAGAAAAAAACTTGTAGTGCTGCCGGATCGTACTGGTACGACCCGCTATAGAAACTATTTCTTTATATGCAATCCGTCAAGTTTGTTATAGAACGCCCTCGAATTTTTTCTATGACTGGCTCGTAAACTCTTCGGATCAAAGTATAATATTTTATACAAAACAGAATTTAAGCTAGGTTCTCTATGATTTTTGGTAACACATAAAATTGCAATACGTTAGAGGCTCAAAAAAATTGTTTCGCATAATAAGATTTCAAAATTATTTCTATCTATTCGTAAGTACTATTACATTAAAAATTCTTTTCAACAATTGTGCATATTTTAAAGATTATGGTTTCCTTTAGTGCTAAATATTTGCAGGCATATTTTTTATTTTCATACAATAATATACTTATTTAAAGTTAAGTTAGTTAATTTACCGTGCAATTAAGCTAAGCAAACCAACGATACGATGTCGAATATAAAAATATCGAAATAAATATAATTTTACAGGCAGCCAAACCGGTCACTGAAGTTCCAGCCGCGCAGCCAACCGCTATACTAAATGTAATAATCGCCATTTTATTCCAATTCAATCTAAATATATTATGCCTTTAAGACTGCTTTATTAGTTGAAGACTACTCATCACTCTAACAATCTTTACTTTTCGTGACTTATGCATTACTTTTCTATTATTTTTTTTTACGCGCTAACCAAAAATTTTTACTATGATTTAATGTGCATATTTTGTATTCGAATCTTTTTTATCAGCGGTATTTTGGTTTTGGTATTGCAATTTAAGCTTAAGTCAATAAATAGTCTGATTGCGAATAAAACAAGCTGAATATATCGAAACACTTCTTATAACAAAATAAGAAACTTAAATAGTGAATTGTTTAATATATTTTTTTTTACTTTACTTTATTCGAGCAGCTATTCGTACTATAATTGAATTTTTTCATATATACTCTACATATTATATTCATTAGATTCTTATGGTTGTAGTCTTTTTTAAACTTAAACATAAATTTGATGAGACTACTTCGTGTCATTTGTAAATCTTCTGCTAAAATGATTATTTATTTCATTATTTGTGCATCCGAACTTTAAAGTCATTTGTATTATTTATTCTTCCTTCTAAGCATAATCGATCGTTATATATTGCTTTCGTTCGTTAATAACAGCCGCAATTATTTTATTTCTTACTTCACAATCAATTTATGTTAGTTGTAAATAATGGTAAATAAAATGAAGTAAACTTAAATAAAATTTTAGAATTGATTTTCAGTTTTTTAACGACAAAAAAGTTAACAAATTTTATTATTTATTACGTTATTAAATTTATCTACGAAAAAATTGAAGTAATATTAGGAAAATGTCAGATGTTCCATTAAGTATATAAATTGCATTTCTGTTCAGCAAGACAAAGTCTAATTGATGGCTTTCCTGTGAAAATCCGTCTGTGTTTGTGAAAATACTAGTTATTGACATTTCCTGAAAAATTAGTTGAGTGGGTTGTGGGATGAACGAAACCATACAAACCTACTCGCTCTCTGAGTTTTTGTATGAAGAACTTTTGTATTGTTAGTTCTAGTTTAGCTTAAACGCTAAAACGTTATGTTGAGACATGTCCGTATGAACATCATGAAACATGGATACTAACTACTTTAAGCTCAGATCGCGTGAGCTGCTAAGGTTGTCCCGATTCCATAGACACTAGCTACGGTTGTCCCGATCCCGCTAAAAATATCAAAATTGTTGCATCTTTCAATTAATAGTTCCATATCGGAATACTAAAAGCTGTAGCCCTCATAAGAAAGCCCTCATCAAAAAAGTTTATTCTGAGTTTTTGTAACATTTTTGTTGTAGTTCAGCTTGATACGACAAATTGATTATAACTTATATTAATTTCAATAAAATATCCCACACAGATCTACATAGACTGTTCTCTTCCATACAAGTATATTGTTTAGTAGGAGTACAGCGTATCTCGAAGTCGAACACATACGACTGCAACGTTTTTTTTTTTTTTATTTTACTAAATGCAATAAAATTGACATACATCAATATTTTAAGAAATTGATTAATATCCTTATTAATAATAGAATACAAATGCCTTCATGTGGCTGACTCGGCCAAGTTGGCAGTCGCCCACACAATTTTCTCGTCCGTTTGTGGATTTCACACAGCAATCCACAAAAACAATATATTTTTTAAGTTGTTTCCAAATTTTCATTTGGAAAACATATTGTCGGGTGATTTGAGTTAATTTAAAAAAATTAGAGAAATAATTAAAAAAAAAGATATAAAAAATAAATAAAACCACACAATTTGCAACAAAATAATAATTTTTTTGCTTGCATAGCCTAGGCTCCAAAGAAATAGATGCATTATTACTCCATTACTCGAATCGGCTGCAGTTTCAGCCAAATGTTTCTCAATATGACATTTAAGATTCATCTGATCGATATCCACTAATCTTGCGTCTAGCCATAGTTTCACATTTCAAGATTTCACCGCTGAGTATGACTTAACCAATGCCTTCATTTTGATAATTCCGTGATGGGTCTTTCATTTGATGCTGGACACGCAAGAGACTGAGTAACAATAAAAAAAATTTAAAGAAATAAAAAAAAAATGTTGCGTAGCGACCACGTGCGATGGATGTGAAATTTCTTTAGGTTTGATAGGCTGACTTTTATAGTAAAATTCAAGATGACGAAGCAATAACTTTAAAACGCTGATGTAAATGAAAATAAAGTTTGTATTGCATTTTATTATTTCATATTTATTGGTTTATGACAGCTGAAATATAATAAGCATACAGTCCACTTCAATTGATCTAAATGTCTGGAACATTGCTGGATTCGCATTAAATATCAAATATTTTTTTTTTCCAGAACTTCAATCAACAACCGAGCAATGTTAACGTTGAACCACTCCAAACCATTAATAGTTTGTCATAATCTTTTTTCAATATACATAGCTGAATCTAAATTTCTATAATATTCTTCACTTACTGAATCTTTGATAAATACATGACGACGGTGATTACTGCCTGACCGTTCACCATGATACATTGAGCTTGTCTGAAGTACATTTATTTCCATGTTCGCAGTAGCAATAATTGTATTTTTAATTGATTTATAATCGATGTCGCTACTATTTCTTATAACAGAAAATTTAAAATACAACATGCATTTAAAATTAATCACTGCCAATCGTGCTTTGTGCAGGTTGGATGACGTACGAATGTGTTTGTAGCTCTTACTCTTCGATTTTCCCCATCCCAAAGCCGTCACCATTTTCGTCTCGGTCTGCAATTACCTTCCGCCCACATAGCCTACTTAGCCTAAAGAAGTTATACTTCCACAATACAGTTCATGCATCTGGCAGCGACTCAATAGTAAGCAACGCTCTGACCTTACTCCCCACATTTCAAATAGAGTGCTTCAAAAGGGTACTAGCCTAGACTTTCGATAAAGTTTGAAAACTGCAGAACTAGGCAGACTTTTAAAATTCCGTTTATGCAAAGAAGCAGCATTAAAAAACCGTCCGCGATTTTGCCGCTCTTTTATTCCGCTCTATTATTCATCCATAATGGGCCTAAAAAACTTTCAATTAAAAAAAGAACATTGTCAGTAATTGTAAAAAAAGAAGAATTTTTATTTTTCCTAAAAAAAAAATATTTATTAATTCATCATAATCTTTTTTGATCACTCCCGCATATATAATACACTTGTGCCAACACTTTTTACAACCCTAGAAATACTCCTGATATGTGACTCTTGGTATGGGCTTCAACGGCCTCAATGGTGGCAAAAAATCGTCCTTTCATGTGTCATTTCAGTTTGGGAAACAAGAAAAACTCGCTGAGGCATAATTACGATGATGTTTTGGTCTAAAAATCCCTAATAAACAACAATTTGTCAGAGGGTGCTTTATCTTGATTCAAAAGTCATGAATTTTCCACAAATCCATGCATTTTCTTCGTATTGCTTCAATTTTAAATACAATTATTTTTATAATATATATATAAAAAAAAGTTTGTTTGAATTTTTAACCCTTTATGCCCCCTTCGATTTTTTTTAAAATACCTCAAAATGTTCCTTATTTCATCACCTTTTTTCCCCCTAACGGGCATTTTGGGCCAACAATATCTTTATGAGTTACAAATCAAAAACTAGAGCAGCGCATTAAAATTTGACCCCGTTTGACTCTGACATATATATGTACTTTATAGGATGTCTGGGAAGCATTCCCGTCATTAAGGCGTGACAAATATTTTCACCAAATTATGGTATTATTTCTCTATTCTCTATACTATGTCACAAAACACTGTATTTTATAAAAAAATTTAATTTGTCTATAAAAGTTTTCGAAAAGTCGAGGCGAAATAAATTGTTTGGTCTCACAATGAATGAACACTTAAAATACCAATGACTCAAATCATCCGTCAATGCCCACTTAACTTGTTTATACGGTTCTTTGCAGAACAATAATGAAATATTTAATACAATATAATTTATAATGTTTCGAAAAAACGTGCAGCAATCTTTAATCCAAACATTTTTTTATTTAATTTATTTTAATTTCTAAGATCTAACAAATTTTAAATTGTTGTACATTTTTGCTGTAATATTTCTGTAATTACTTTTTAAAATATCTTCATGAACTATTTTTTTTTTTATATTTTATTTCATTTTACATAAACAAAAACTACTACAAAAACAATTTTGTACTAATACCACTGCAAATCAAAAATCAATAATCGAAAAAAAAAATTTACAAAAACATTATCGAAAAAAAATTTACTTGCAAACTTACAGCGCCGCACTGTGACTACGCTAAACAGTACCCCACATACGATCAACCGCATTCCGGTTCCACAAAATGTTTTGGTAAAAATTCTATATAAATAAATGTATTTGTATATTCGAAAATCGTTTGTTCGTTCGTTTTATACGTTTGTATATGTGCATTACGACTTGCCTGCCTATATCGTTTTTTTTTTATTTTAAATTAATTTTCAAATTGTATGTAGATCGCCTTACACATAAAAAGTTTAAATTTACTTACGCGATTTTTTTTTTTTTTATGAACTGCACTTTTAACTTATTTTTTGTTTAAACTTAACGCCTTGTGGATTTACGGAATAAAATACTCTTAATTTGACTTATTTAATTCAAACTAATAGTTAACGTATTACACTATTTAATCGACTATTTGTTAAGATTTTTTAGCTATTAATTTCATGTAATCACACGCACTCCTAGACACGCTATTGACTGCGTGTTGTCGGCAATTGTTATTTATCTGCTGACTTGGTTGTATGCACTCTAATCGTTTTCATTTTAGTATCATTGCTTAGTTTGTAGTTGGTGAACAATAAAGAAAAAAAAAAAACAAAATATAGCATAAAAACCCAGAACTGTATAAAAAATAAAACTATGTAATTAACTGTTTTGGTCCCTGTTTTCCTGATTCTTCGGTTTTTTGGCTATTGAGCACTTCGGTGATTACTAACATTGTTACTTGTAACCATTCCAGGCTACTGCTCCGTTGTTAAAGACTCCGCTCTCTCAGGCACAACAGCAAGCATATGCGAACGCTGCCACAACGTACACAGCGGTCGCCGCTCGGGCAGCTTACGGCGCAGCGGCAGCCGCTGCCGCTCAACCAACACTCGCAGGATACGCAACCGTCGCAGGGTAAGTTGTCTGTCTGCGTAATGCAATCTAAATTATGTTTACGCATTCAAAATTTATTTTAAGCATTAAACATACATCTAACATCTTACATAAATCTTTACTAACTTATAAAATTTTGTTATTGAGATTGGTTTATTTTTTTTTTTTTTTTTTTTTGTATTATTTATAGATTGTACATTTTATTTTTGAATTTTAAATTATGATATTTTGTATATATAAAAAATATGTATTTATATGTTTTAAATGTGAAGAAGAGCTATGGCGCCAATTGTTTCAATATGAGCTACGAGTCCTCGTACATACGTTGACTGTGACATTAAAAAACCGTTACGAAAGGTTTCTTTCTCATTTAAAAAAAATTGTTTGAACTCGATTGAATATTTATTCTCAGCTGAAAAAAAGTAGAAGTTGACTCTTTCAGTCTGTTGGAAATTTACTTACTTTGGACGAATTGGATGTAAATAGTAAAATACCACAGAAAGTAGTTGATTGGAACATCAAAGATTAATTTTATTTTATTTTTTCAATTTTTGAATCACTGAATTTCAAGTTTGAGATAAGAATATTGTAATTTGCTTTTATTTTATGGTTTTTTTATGTGAAACTTCTTAAAATTATTTTGCTTTGAAACTCGGTGAAACAAAATGCGTCACGGTTAAGACAGAAACAAATATATGTACAGGATAAGGTCGGCGAGAGAATAAAGTAAAATACATAACACATTATTTTATATTCTCGGTCTATTCTTTGTGCGATGCTTTGCAGTGTCTGCTTTGCAAATACAAATGTATTTGTATGGAATTTCACGCTAAAACGGTCTTCACGCCATCTTGACGCACAAGCAGTCGTAAGCACAGGTGCATAAAATTTTGTGTTTGCTTTGGAAAGACTAATGTGTACAAGATCTGCAAGTAGACAGAATAGCATTTTCGTCTAATTTTCTTGTTCTTTCCAAGACGTGAATGAATAATGATGAAATCGTAGAAATTCCAAATTTTGCTGTTCATTATAAAATACCGCATACGGGGGCGGGTGGTATAGCAATTAATAATAAAGGCCGGAGCACGTGTTGTTACTCCACAAATAGACCTTAATCTCAATCTCTCTTAGGCTACTTTTTGGAAGTTTCACTTCTTCCGTGTGTGGATTTCACACACACACCCTTTTTTATAATTTTTTTAATGCAAAAAAAAAATTATTTTTGTTCAAAGAATCCAACCAATTTTTTTTTTTTGTTTTTTGGGATTAGGTCCAGACCAAAAGATTTCTATTTATATATTTTCCAACAGAGTAAACGAATTTTCAATCGATATCACGTTTTTGAGTTACATAGATTTCCATGTAAACATAAATCATTGTTCTTTGAGTTTAGGACAGCAGCCTAAAATTTAAGTATATTATTTAACCACTCTGTTCCGCAGGACATAATTAGGCCCTGTATCGAAGGTACAAGATCCTATTGGTTTTGTGCAAATGTATGTAACAGGTAGAAATAATGGCCGGAGACCCCCCAAAGTTACCCCCATTATGGTCAGGAATGATAGAGGAGTCGATATAGCCATGTCCGTCTGTATGAACGAAAGGATCTCGGAAACGGTAATAGATAGAGACTGTCGTATTTTTTGCATTCGACTAGGACTGCTCCGGAATTTTACAAGTTTATTTTAGTTATGATGATTATTTAAGCAAATAAGAGTAGAAAATATGAAATGTCACAGCCAGCATACTGATGAAGATTCGCATCTGCATTTGAAACAATTGTTTCCCCAGGTCTTAAAACTTTATGAACAAAAAATAATTATTACAGTTTTCTCGTACATTAATAAATATATATACATATATATTTCTCAATAGTCCGCTAATCCAATATTTTAAAATGTTGCTTGTTAATTGTATTTTATTAGTTATTACATTAATATATTGTAAGTATATTGGTGATAAGTAGCAATGGGAACCATATACAATAATTATATCAGTGAGACGTGTAACATAAAAGCATAGTTTGGAAAAGTTGCTTATACGATTTATATTTCATTAGCGAGAGCCGTCAGAGCAGACCATATATAAGACAAATTAAAAAATGTTGATCTGCGCAGGGAGACGAATTGTTCTGTTGAAAAAGCTCATACATTTTCTTTATTAAACAAAAATCACTGGTGGGTAATCCAATTAAAATTAATATTATCTCGAGGTTGGTACAACTGTCTGATGGTTCAATAACTTGTTAAACCAGTCAGTTTTTTATGTAGCTCCTAAATTTCGAAGTTTACGCTTCTAATGAAAAGTCATATGAACGGTTGGTACAAGCAGTTCAAATCGAGCCGCCTCGTTCCGGTTGCATATTCATGAAAAAACCAAAAGAAATTAATAGAAGGGAAGTAGCAGCTGATTTTTATATTGATGTAGAGCATATATACACAATATTTTGAAGAAAGTTGAATTGTAACTTCTACCGAAATTGCTGAATAGAAAATTTCATCTCATATGTGTGTATGCTTATATTATGCTCATAGTAGATGATTCTCCCCCAATCCCACCAAACACACAGCAAAACCTTCCTGACTGTCAATCCGGGCTTGGCAACCGTTTGAGCCGCTTCGCCACCCTTCACCCACGAACGTTTGCGTTTTAAGTCATCGCCAGTCACCATTCGCTTCAGAGACGGGTCGATTTTGTTGCGATTCAGCAGCGATTCGCAGATGGAAATTCGGTCCATGAAGTTTTTTGGTGTTAATTCGTGTGGCACCCATATATCAAGTTTTTTTGTGTAGCCAAGCTTTCTTCAAATACCGTTTGACATTCATATGACTCAAACTCAAAAAAAAAATTTTCCTAAAATTTAGGAATCATTACCTAAAAAAATTTTGTTTACCTAAAACAGGAATTTAAGGTAAAATTTTGTCTAAAAATTAATTTTATGACCTAAATTTAAATTTTTTTTACCTAAAATATTAAGAAACTTTTTCCTTAAAATTCATTTTTAGGCAAAATTTTACCTTAAATTCCTGTTTTAGGTAAAAAAAATTTTTTTAGGTAATGATTCCTAAATTTTAGGAAAATTTTTTTTTTGAGTGCATATTCAGCTCCCTTTTTGCCTTTTATATAGTAAAAATTTAAAAAATGGCGAACTTCTTCCTTCGAGACCTCCACGTTCGACGCTCTGTAGCTCACAACTGAATTGTCCAAGTGCAATGGTGTCAAAAGAGCGTAGTACTAGACACTCAGACCTTAAAGTATGCGACAAATACTTAACGAGATGTACCTAATTAAAAAATACATTATTGTCCACAAACTTCGAATTCACCTTAATGATCCCTTATGATGATTTCCGGTTCCACCGACTCAAGTTTGCACTCCGTAAGGGTCAATAGAAAAAAGATATCAGATAAGATAATTTGAATAAGGTACAATACTTGCACTGCAAATCACAGATTGATCTATAATGCAGCCTATTCATTGGTCAATTATTTATGTTCGAATTTGGACTTTCTCTAGAATATTTAGGCTAATATGTATATGCATTTGCATAAAACATGAAATATGCTCCAAACATTTCTCTGTCTTCACAGTATGATCTGCAAAGCTGGTATCGACTAAGTTTTTAAGATTTGCATAATATATGTGCTGCATAATATAGGTTTCGTTTCAATGAAGAAAGCGACGTGGACCCCATAAAGTCTATATAATATATACAAATATTCTTGATCAGCATCAAAACTCAAGTCGATATAGATATGTCCGTCTGTCTGGCTGTTTATCGTATAGTATCGTACGGATAAAACAACGAGAAATTTGACACTATACGATATATATATTCTCCTATTGCTTCTTCACATAACTTGTATTCTGGAACGTATGGCTTTAATATTAAAACCTCCTCCTCCTTTTTGTATAATAACTGTCCCCACCTTTCTGGGTTTTGTGCCAAATTTGGTATATGCATATCGGACCACATTTTCTTTGTGGCTTAGCTTAGCTTTAAACGACAAATTTGTGCTAACTTACACTAATTCCATTAAAATATGTCACGCCGATCTAGATATGAATATATATTCAATAAAAATAAAAGTTTAAATTGATGTACCAGGTGTCTCAAAATTGAGCCAACAGTCGAGTTTGGCTCATTATTTTTTGATTTAAATAATTTTATATTATTTAATTATTTTATTTATTGTTTATTTTGTTATATTGTTTAATTTGTATTTATTATTTTTTGCACTTTTAATTTTTTAGCATGTTCATTTAATTATTGTTGTTTTCTTTTGTTCTTCTTCGTAGAGAGTCACTAACAAGAAACACAGATGCTGAAACTCTGAAAACAGAGTTGCAAGTTAAATTCGAAGATTTTTGCAAAACCATATCAAAATTGAACAAATTCGGTTAAATATTAATATTAATATTTTTCTGATACGAAATTCGACAAGCAACGTTATGCAGCATTATTCATTATAACTAAAAACTAACACAAAATTGTACATAACAAAAAAAATAATCAACAAAATGAATCATAAATCATTTAAAATCAGCACATTTCATGTTCAAAACTTCAATAATTTGAATAGTAAACTAATTACTTAAAAATAAAATATTACAATAAAATATACTTTATAGCTATGCACGCGAATATGCGGATCCCTATCTAGGACATGGTATTGGACCGGTACCCGGCTATGGGGTAAGTGTCACACTTAAATTTTTAAAACTTTTATTTGCCATTTTTTTATTTCTTTTTTATTTATTTAATTTTTTTGCTTGTTCTTCCTTAGGCAACTATGTATCGCGGTGGATTCAATCGTTTTACGCCATATTAAGCGTATAGCATACAGCAAAGGACATACACTCATACACCTTTACACACGATACTCGATATGCTCAAATCAACCAAAATACTCAGAATATTGTTGAGATTAAAATCAAAGCAAGCGCTGCTTAGCGCCTAAAGCCAACTTTATTAAGAAATTAAAAAAAAAAGAAAAAAAAAACAAAATGCAAAATTAATTATAGCGCAGGCGAGACAAAAGATAAAATCAAGCGTAGTTGTTTAAATCAATGTCGTCCAACAAAAACAAAAAAAAAAAAAAAAAAAAATTAATTATACACGAAAATTTATATTATCAGCAGCAACAAATGGACAAAATAGAATTATTGTTCAATCGCGTACGAAACCGTGCTTCTCTCGCGTAGATTTTTACAAAATTGCAAAACAAAAAAAAAAATAATTAAATCTTTTTGCTGTCTAAGAAAAAATTAAAAAAAAAATACATACATAGCTAAACTAAGTGAAAATTTTATGCTGAAAGAAAGAAAATTATACAAGAGCAAAGTGACATTACTATACAATTTAAAAAAGGAAAATACAACTCGAAATGCGCAAAATCAAAGCATATAAGAATTTAAGGATATACAAGCGAGAGTATGTCAGCAATTCTCATAAAATTTAATTCATTCTTATACTTATTCACTTGTATAAGTTAGGCTTACGCTCACTTTAACAACTATCTACATTTTTCACACTCGATTTTATTGATTTTAAGCTTATGGAGCCTTTCTCAAAAATTTTTCTTAAATAATATATTTTTTTTTTCCGAATTGTATTTACATAAACATTACTAATATATAGTTCATATTTAGCTATAGAGTTCATACAAAATGAAAAAAATGAAAGTAAATGCAAAAGCAAAGATTAAATATTTAAAATTGTATATTATTTTTATATGCAAAATTGTAATTAATAATAAAAAAAAAAAAATAAATTATAAAAATAATATTGCAAATGTTGCCAAAAAAAAGAAATATATTGCTAAACAATTTCACATTTTCTATTAAATTTGATTTTAATTTGTTTTAAGTCCAAAGAATACTCACCATTGTTGTATAGTGCAAACGCTAAAATTTAAATTCTCTTCACACTACATCACTTTTAAGTTCCTGCATACACTTTTTGCAATATATTTAATTTAATTTAACTTTATTAATGCTCATAATGCAATTGTTTTTTTGATTTATTGGCAGCTAATAATATATAAAAAAAGTAAATTAATATAACAAATAACTATTGAAAAAAATTGCTCAACAAACGTAGCGCAAAAATGCAAAAAATCGAGTAAAATCAACACGTAGACATATCCTTGGAATATACAATAATAATAAAGATGATGATATTTACTTTAATAGTACATACATTTAAACGTGATCGAAAGTGAGAACAAACGCTTTCGGTGGAGCTGAAAGTTAGTTGGAAAAGATTTAAAAAAAAAAAAAAAAATTAAAACATTTTAGATTTTAAACATAGAAAAGAGTTAGCTTCCAGTGACAAAAAGCAACAAAGAGAATTACTCAAAATATACGTAGTATTTTTTTGTTTTGTTCTTATTTTTCAATGTCGTTGAAGACTACTTCCGCCAGTTAAAACTAAAAGAATTTATTTAAATTAAAGTAAAATCTAAACCATTTACATTTCGCACAGTAATTTATGTGTTAAGCTGTCGCCATTTTCTAGAAGTTAGACAAAAAAAAAAAAAAATGAAAAAATTGGTCATACTATAAAGTAAAAGAAAAAGAAAAAAATTAAATCAAAAATGATTGCTCAATTAATTCTAAGCGATAAAAGATATGCGTTTTGCAACTATATATGTATATTACTTATGTGTGTGTGTGTTATGTGCAATTCTTTGTTGTAAATGTATTTGTAAATCGGATTGGGACAGAACAGGATATATAGCATACCACATTATACTGCATAATTGATGCAGAGTTCAGTGCAAAGTCAGTGAAATCACTCTAATGAGCTTCGTAATTATTAAATCTACAGACTTATAGTTTCGTCTTAACTAAATATACTCGTACTATGAATTGTAAATACTCGCCAGGCGCTGAATTCGACTTTGCTCGCAATACAAAACAGCGAAATTATACAAAAAAAAAAAAACAAAAAACAAAAAAAAACAAAAGAAATAAGTAGTGATCATACAAACAAATTATTAAAATTATTGTCCTTGCAATACGAACAAAAACGTTTTTTTTTTTAACTTAGTTTATTTGTTTTCAATCGAGATTGACATTTTTAATGCCAAAGTTTTAATTTTAGCACATGACAAGCAAATAGTTTAGTTTCATTATCATTTCCTTTAAGTTACAAATATAAATTCTAGTTTTTAGTATAGACACAACTTAAGTCTTCGTCAAATGATTTCTTTGTTAATTTAGGTGACAACCAACATGAACAAAAATCAAACCCAACAATTGCCAAATTAATTGTAGCTTTCTAATGAAAAAAAAAAAAAAAATAGAGAAGAAAAAACAATTTCAAACAAACAAAATAAAATATTTATATATATAAATAAAATATATCTAATAATTAGTTAAGTAATTTTTCACATTGATTTTATCATTTACACACACCTCACACATGCTCAATTTTAAAAACTAATTTATACAATGAACTTGCAATCATTTTTGGGTTTGATCTAGAATTACAGAAAACAGAAAGAACAAAAAAGGTAATTAAAAATAAAGAAAGTTACAATATACAACATATATATATTATATATATTTATAATAATAATTATAAAATAAAAATTAACTTCCACCGCAATTTTAAATATATTACAGAACACAATTTTCGTCTTATGCAAACAAGATAATGAAAAAAAAAAACATAATAGTATATTTATACATAGGGTATAAATCAAATCAAACAAAGACACAAACACAGCAGCTATTTTTTGTTCTCAGTTTTAATTTTATTTTTAAGTTTAAAATTTATTTTCTCTTTTTAATTATTTATACTAAGCTAACGAAAGCTGTTCAAAATCAACTAACAGAGCAGAGCAGGTAGCGTTTGAGAGATTTTTTTTTGTTCTTTGAGCTTTATAACATACATAAGTACAGCTCAGATGTTGCAGCTATCAGTTCAAACTAGCTTCGCTTGCTGTCAAAATAAGTCATTAATAAATTAAACTAAAAAATCTCAAACGCTGCTTAACAGTTAAATTAGAAGAGCTCTTAATGTTAAAAAGAAAATATTATAAAAGCAGCAAAGAAGAGAGGAATAAATAATATATGAAAAATGTGCCAAATTGTACGTTGTTCCATTTTTATTTAAATGGACTCATCCATAAGTTTATAAATACATAAAAAAAAAACAAAATATATTAAAAATAAAATAACTAAGTAAAAGCAAACAACAACAACAACAACCCTATTTTAATTTTTAAAGTAGATTTACACAAAAACAATAAGAAAAAAATTAAAGCATATTTTTAAATTAGCATTGTGTATAAAAATAAAAATAAAACAAATTGATTATACATACATACTGCTATGATGTCTAATAATAATAAGAAATGAAATTATATATAAATTAAATTAAATTAAAAATCAGTAGCAGTTGTTTTCTCTTCCTTATAATGAAATGAACATTTGAACAAAGAAATTTAAGGAAATAAAATTAAAAGACAACTTAAAAATAATTGAAAAGCTAATAAAATATTTAAAAGCAAAATGATGAACAACAACAAAGTATTATTGAAAAGCAATAGTAATTTTTTTTTATAACAAATAACTAAAATCAATTAAAGGCGACCGGAATTTCAATTTATGTTGTCCTTTTTTTTTTTTGTTTGTTTTCTTTTAAAAACTTTAATTGTTGCAATAGTTGCAGAAAAACTGCAAACATTTTTATTTTTAATATAAATCAATTTCTTGTCGGTTTTTAATTGTTAGTTTTTTTTATAATTGTTTTAAAAATAAATTGTGTAAAGTCACGCAAAAAAATGCTCTCTGTTAATTTAAAAATACTATCTAGAAATAATCATCATACTGAAAAAAAAAAACTAAAACAAAAATAAGAAAAGTTTTTAAATATTGGTTTATATCAATTTTCAATTTGTAAGGTTGTGACAAATTGTAAAAAAGTAAAATGCAAAATACATTTAAAAGGTGTAACAATGTAATGAACAAAAGAAAATAATTGACATTCATACACAAAAAATGCAATAAAATATCTTTGAAAAATACAAAAAAAAAAAAAAAATGATGGCTGAATTTTATTTAATTAATGAATAAATGGGTTGGTATTGTTATTTTCTATAAAAATTTATTTTCAGCGAACGGCGAAATATATGAAAAAATTTTTGTGGCAGAATTAATGAAACAATTGAAATTGAGATTTTTGTTTCAATAGGACTCCATTGCACAGGGTAACAGGCAAGATTTTTATGCTCTGGAATTCAGTGGAGTCAGAATTATTTAATAAGTGCACTTTGAGTTCACATCGCAACCTTCCGAAACTCACGAATTGCAAGTCTTCACTATCGTATATGCAATGCATCCGAACAGTTTTTAAATGTGCTAGTTAAAATTTACAACAATATTTTAAATAATTGCAAATTGGATGACGCATTTGTTACAAGTATTATATTTCCTCTTTTTAAAAAAGGAAACCCGAATGTTACCGAAAATTATAGAGGCATTTCGTTCATGAACTGTTCAGCGTATATTTTAATGGGTATTGTTAACGATCGGTTAACTGCATGGGTTATGAAACATAAAAAGCTGAATGAATATCAAGCCGGATTTAGAAGGAATTATTCGACAATTGACAATATATATAATTTATCCTCAATAGTTCGAATAAAGTTCTTCGAGAAAAAGAAAGTCTACGCGTTTTTGTCGATTTTAAAGCTGCATTTGACCGAGTTCCGAGAAATTTATTAATATTTAAATTGCACCAAATGGGCATGTCAGCCAAGATGGTTAAATTTATTGAGTCGGTTTACAAACACACTAAATGCGCAGTATGGACCGGTGAAGAATTATCAGAGGAGTTTGAAACAATGAGCGATGTTAAACAGGGATGCTTATTATCTCTCCTGCTGTTTGCGTTATACTTAAACGATCTGAATGACTGCCTTGATGGTGGGCTCTATATTGACAACGTAAATATTAGACTCCTGCTCTATGCGGATGATATTGTAATATTATCTGACGACGTTGAGAAACTTCAGCTTATGATAAATGAACTGGAAGTATACTGCGAAAAATTGGGTATGGAGGTTAATATAAGTCAGAGATAATGGTATTTCGTAAAGGAGGTCGCTAGTCAAATAGAGAAAAGTGGAATTATAAAGGAACTGAGATTAAAATTGTGACAAAATATGATTATTTAGGTGCAAAATTAACGCCAAGCATGTCATTTGCTTCTCATGTCAAAAATAAGAAAGCAGTATCAAAGGTGGCTATTAACTCTACCTGGAAGCCTTTTTTGAGCAAGAGAAAAATATATTTAAGTGCAAAATGGAATTTTTCGTACTTTAATGAAGTGAACGAGTTACAAAGGTACTCTGTTAAACGGATATTACTGCTACCAGTTAACACACCATTGCATTGAAGATGGCCACTTATACACACTTAATTTACATCTCAAGTATATAACTAGAACCTTATATGATTCCACGTGCAACAGACTCCCATATATCCTAACAAAAACATTGAAGACAAAAGGCATTTTATGGCACACAGAACTATTTAACTATATGCGTAATTTCGACATACATCTAACAAATACATTGAGTCGAACGGAATGGTGCAATAAATGCGTAGAAATGTTGATGGCAGTAAAGCAAAATGTGAGTCAAGAATATAGAAATCGAGCAATTATGAGTGATAACCGCATATATAGGTACCTAGACTTTGGAAGTGGAAAGTCATATTGCAATAATATCCAAACACAAAGCACAATAACGTGGATAACAAAAGCCCGGGGTGATTTATTGTGGCTAAATGGTAGTAAATATCGACAAGCTAGTTCACGATTATGCAATTTAAAGGAAGAAGAAGACATCCTACATTTCATTGGCAGAGGCCCGGTATTAAGTGAATTTAGATATAGGTACTTTAGAAAAGCACAACTAATGGAAAATGAGATAAATGATATTTTGAATGGCGTTCCTGAAGATAATTGGTATAGCTTAGTTAAATACTAAGAAATAGCTACTAATTATAGGAAATTTATAATAAATTAATACAATTCATAATTTTTCTCTTTTTATTTTAGGCATAAGTTAATTTTTAGTTTTAGCATCAAAAACATTTTAGGAAAATAGTTAATCCAGTCCTCGATCGATCTGCTATCTCGCTAACCCGGGGCAGGCAGGTGTAGTAGAGGGTAGGGTTAAGAAAGTATTGTTAGTAAATTAGTAAATTAATGAATTAAATTGTATGCGTTAGGAAAATTATGTTTGGGCAGACGGCAAGTAGCCGAACCAATTAATTTAAGATTTATATAAGAAAAATAAATTTTGATTGAGTAAAAATTGTAAAGAAAAATTTTTGTGAATAAAAGAACTCCATATCTATCTATCTATCTATCGTATATGCAAGTTACAATATATGTTTAGGGTGGACCATAATGGGCAAACTGATGAAAATGTTACTATGATTGTGAGTGTTTTTTTTTTTAACTCGGAGCGTCTAATCAGTTTTTTAGTTGTTGACATTTTGAACATAACGAGTTAAGTTTGGGCCCCAATGTAAACCACGTATGCTGGAGCTCCGTTGTCCATCCGCATAGATGATCAGCCCAATAAAACCGAGCAGATCGCGATTCATACGGAATGAAAACACTAATTGCGAAGATTATTTCTCTCGAACACTTCTAAATATGGTTCAAGCAGGTTCTATGTTTTTAATCTATACAGCAGGATCGGGACTATAAGTATCTAATCTATTTTATATGCGTCGAACATTTTGCTTGCTAAGCTCATGGTATCTTATATTAACTGGTTCTAGTTGCTGATTTCTTTAGTTCGCAGGTAAACAAAGTTATCTACATCACTAAGATTGAAATTTCAGAACATGAAGACGGTTTGCGGAAAGATATCAATAACTTCGTCATCGTCCTACATATTTGGTATGTATGTGCATTCTTTTCTAATCTGACAGAGTTTAATGTGTGCGATTTCGTCATCGTGCAAAGACGAAAAATTTTTGCTGGGGTACCTAGTACAGATAGACTTCATTTTTATTTTATTTAAAAATTAACAACAACATAATAAAAATATTAAATCTGTATTAATAGACTTTTAAAAATAATCAATTAATACTAACAAATTTAAAAATTAGATGCTAATATGGCATTACGTTTAGAATTAATAGAGAGACCTGGAGAGACGGCATTTAAAGAGTTATACATATTGTAAACAGAACATAGAATTCTATATGGATCGTTGCATGCATAATTAGTTGTGCAGGTACTAAGATAAAAAAATTCATAATTTCTAGTGATTCTAAGAGTTACAGAAAAATGTAAACGCTGAATTAAATATGGAGAATATATTTCACCAGAGATAAGCTTTTGCATAAACAGTACTGCCATCATTGTTCTGCGTTTTGCCAAAGTTAATAGATTAATTAGATTAAGACGATGAATTTAAGGAGGTAAGTTAACATTGGTGTCCCAGGCTAAGTTACGCAAGACAAAAAGAAGAATCTGTTTCTGAACAGATTCTAAATGTGCTTGATGTATGCTATATTGAGGGCTCCAAAAACAAGAGGCGTACTCTAAAATGGAACGCACTAAAGAGATAAATAATAATTTTGTAATGTATGGATCATTAAATTCTTTTGACCAACGTTTAATAAATTTATATGGGGAACAAAAGATAATTTGGGATCAAAAAGAAACCCAAGTTCGAGTTGTGAATGTAATATGCATTTATTAGAGGATTCCTCCGACAAAAAGACATCACTTTACACTTAGCGCAGTTCAAAACTAAGCTATTACGTTGACACCAGCTGTACAACGCATTGAGGTCATCTTGTAATATCTTATGTCCTTCAGAACCAGTATATGACAAACATAGCTTGACATCATCAGCGTACATCAATGTTTGGCAATGCGATACAATATCTGGAAGATTATTTATGGAAAGAACGAAAAGTAATGGTCCGAGATGGCTACCCTGCGGTACACCAGAAAGCATATCAATTTTTTTTGACAAAGTGTTTGCGAACGACATTTTAAATAGGCCGATATCCAATGCAGTAAGTTCAAAGCAAACCCTACTAAACCTTACTAAAGTCAGTGTACATAACATCTGTTTGCAAACCATTGGCAAAGGCGAAACTGATTAGAGAAGTGAATTCTAATAAGTTTGTCGAAACTGATCTACTTTTAAGAAAACCATGTTGCGCTGTAGACAACATTGACTTACAAGAAAATTGTAATTGTTCTGTTATGAATTTTTCAAATAATTTTGGAATTGCACAAAGCTTAGCAATACCTCTATAATTGTTTATATCAGATTTGCTCCCTTTTTTGTGCAAAGGAATTATGAAAGAATGTTCCCAAATTAAAGGAACTATTGATTCCTTAAGAGATAATTGAAATAGATACAGCAAAATATCACATAACGAGTCGGCACATAATTTAGGTATACAAGATGGGATATTATCTGGCCCAGGAGAGAAATTTAGTTTTAAGTAGCGCAAGAGCTTTAAGAGATAATCTCTATCTATAATTGGAACAGATTTATGAAAAAGATATTATGAAAAAACGTACCGTACGGAAATGAGTTTAGTATTAACGAATTTATAAAAAGATTTTGGATCTTCTCGGAAGTTGTTTTTCATTCTAAGCAAGTAACATTTATAGGACCTCCTATTTGCTAATTGAAAATAAGAACGTGCACAAGAATATTTTGAGTAATCTTGCGCCTTCTGAGATCTTTTAAATTTTATATTTTCCAAATGGCAGAGGTGACGAGTGAACCACGGAGGCTTGGAGGTGCACCTTTGTGAAAATGTTGGTAAACTATTTTATAAGAATGTTATAAAAAAATATCACAAGTTATGTCAATGCTGTCGCAGGTATATACATCAGACCCATCTGTTCTACAGACGAGATAATTGAACTTATCAAAGTCAGTTTTTGCAAAGCAGTAACGATTAATATAAAATTCGCGTTTACGGTACTCAAAAGTGGAGACTGATAATGCTATTTCAAGTGTTAGATGGTAATTTTCTTCAGGTACATATATAGTTGAAATTCTGGAAATACAAGCGTCAACAGTACTGTCAATAAAAATTAGGTCTAACCATTTATTAAAACAGTTTTTAGTCTGGTTGATTTTGTGAAAAGAATTGTTTGCTAACGTGTCAAAAAAATTCAACTGAATAGAAGGAATTATTGATTCAGAAACAAAACAACTCATCCAAGAAACATGGGGTAAGTTAAAATCACCAGTAATTAGCAGGAAGCCATTTTCGCGTAATGATTTTGAAATCAATTCAATAGCAGCAGCGTGTTGGTCACATATACTGGAATCATATGATGGCTGTATATACGAACAAGTTATATAAATATTGCTTCCTTGAAAAGTTGGGACAACACATATCTCCTCAGCTATACACTCCTCAGCTATACACTCCTCAGCTATAAAAGTGGATTTAACAGATATAAGCATCCCACAACCTTTACGAATGCAACGATCTTTATGATATGTTGTAAAGTTATCACACAAAACTTGTGCCTTTAAAATGTTGGGTTCTAAACAAGTTTCAGTAGAAATCAGAATATCAGCATCAAAATCAGTGCTTTTAAGATATAAATTAACTAATTTGCTCTTCAGGCCTCGTAAATTTTGATAATTTTTAATAAGATGACAAATTAGCTTAAATTCTTAGAATCTAGAGTTTGCGCAGGTGGACGTGACAAGTCGATAACCCGACGTGAAGATGTACAGAACTTAGCATTACAAATTAAATCGAATTACTCCAAAGGTACGTTCAGTTTGAATGAAGCAATATCTCTGGAATAATTGAAATTAAGTTTTTGTACTGCGATGTTTTTCGATGTCAGATCGGAGTTTGAAGTGATAAACTCAAACTCCGGTAAACCTGGATACAAACACATGTTAACGGGCTGCCACAACTGACAATGATTTTTTTATTACGGCAGCAGATGTTGTCGGCAGAACTTTTATGTTTGGGGTTACTGTACGATTTGGTTATGGCATAGCTTCTCTATCGGCGACATTGTGTATATCATTGGCTCCAATTAAATAATGGAAGTGACTTCTCCACATGCTTTGTGGTTTCTGCGCATCTGTTATCAGACTTTCAAATTCGTCTTTGCAGTAAATTACTCCGGGCTAAAATTTGAAATACGAAAGACTTTTGTTCCAACCTAAATGTGTTGATATTCTGTTGAAAATGCATTCGGCACAACAACAAAATTGTGTCGAAACTCTCAAAAAATATTGCGGTCTTATGGTGTTTTGTTTTGTATTTAAGCTTAATTTCAATATTTTTTAATGCATTCCATTAATTCTATTCCATCGAATGCCAATGGTCGAGAATACGGCAAACTCTTATCTAAATTATTTTCGCGGAATTATTTGTAAAAGTAATTATTCAGAAATAATATTATATTTAATAGGTTAGGCTTGGCGATAACCCACAATTTCAATAAACAAAATCGGAACAAACGCTGTACTCAAGTGTGCTCAACTTTGAGATACCCTGTACCCACATTGAACTGTATTTTTTATGGGGACTATATTCATATCTTAATTCGAGATTGCTATTTTATTGGAATTCTTATAAAATACCCTAAATGCACCAAGCTAAACTAAACCATAAACAAATATTTTTCTTATAAAAACTCAGAAAGGGTGACAGTATGTGGGCTAAACATTCTAGTGGTCCGATATGGTCTTATATCGAAAAAAAATTTCGAACAAAAATTCTGAAAGAGGGGTTGTTGTTGTTGTTGTTTGTTAAGTGCCAACCCTCCTTAGGGAGAGGGAAGGCTTGGCACATATTGTACAGTGAATACAAGTTATCGGAATAAGGAAAAGAAAAATTTTTACATTCATGTTGCTCATACGGACAACCCGTCAGACGGACATGTCTATATTTCGATTCGACTTTTGAAGCTGATCAAGCCTGATACATACATTTGCATAAACTTAATACACTCTTTTTTTACTCTATGAGTGTAGGGTATACTAAAAATGATTACCATGCCATTTAATTTAAAATAAAAACTGTATAAATTGAGCTCAATATTCCGCTTAGAATTCAGTTTGAATTTGCAACTGAAGCTGAGAAGTGCTTAATATGGGGCTAATCGTTGGTTTTGCAATATTTTTAGCAGTTGTGCATGCAGCACTTTGTAAGTTAATCTTGATTAACCGATGAGAAAGTAACTTTATTAATATTTTTTATTCAGCTGCATCTGGATTGCCAGAACCAGGTGAATGCGGTAAACTAAAGATTGAAAGCTTCAATAAACAGGCGAATATCACCGATATAGATGAACATCCTTGGATTGTACGATTGGGATATCAAAGTAAGTGGTTAAGAATACTGTTTTATTTTTGTATTTGAATACTCTTTACACTTGTGCGAATAGTTAAAAGTTTTTTTTATATTTAAAGAACTATTCGTCGAATAGATATACATTTCAAAGATGAACAATCAAAATAGTAAAGAGAATTTAAGCTTTGGTTCACCAAATGCTTACTTGTTTCTTTTTTAATTATATTTTGCAAATAAAATACAATAACTGAAAAAATTCAATTTTATGTGCACAGTTAATTCAGAAATCCAATATATCTGCCTCGGCGTCCTTATCAGTCGACGTTATGTTCTTTCGCCTGCACATTGCCATACAATGAGTGGCTTGGATCATATACTGGTTGGCGACTGGAATGCTGCTAATAGTGTAGATGAACAGGACTGTGATGCACGAAATGTTTGTGCTCCAAAGCCCAAGCAATACAATGTAGAAACAGTTGTATTACCTCCTAGTTTTGATAACAGATATAATGATTTGGCGGTAATAAAAACGAAAGAGGATATCGAGTTCAATGACTACGTCAGCCCAATTTGCTTGCCGCCAGCGGTAGTTGGAAGTGATGAACATGCCGGACAGTTGCTGCCTTATGTCGGCTTTACTATGCGTGATCCTCAGTACAGAACGAAGACTTTGCTGCAAGTGTTTGAATCAAGTCAATGCAAAATCAAATTAAACCAGTATGGTGGTGTTCATGAGCTGGATAATTTTTTCTGCGGCGCTTCAAGTAATCAAGAACCGATGATGAGTGGCTCAGCCTTGGTTGGGATTTGTAAGAAAAATGGTATAGCAAATCAATATTATTTGTTGGGTATTGTAACTCTCGGTGCACGCCGCCCAACCAATGAAAGTCCGGATGTGTTTGTTCGCATCGCAAAATATCGCGATTGGATACAGTCATTTAAATGATATCGATATATATTGGAAGAATTTGGAATAAAATGTAAATAACTGCACATTTCTTTTTTTTCTTTTATAAAATGTTTGTTAAATTTTAAAAGCTCAAAAGTAAACTGGAAAGATCTTTCAAATAATACTTGCGATCGGTCGATTACTCTAATTTATTTAGTCATGGCATAACATGACATCTAGTCATGATAATATGTCGTCCGTCAGTCTAATCCTGCAATTATATGAACGACATTTTCCCGTAGAAAATTTTAATCCAAAACTAAAAAAACAAAAAGATAGAAGAAGATGATTTGCTATCGAATTCTCTTCCAGATTTATTCCTACTTGTTGAAAATTTAATGTACTCTATTCGTACAACAACAACAACAACAATATAAACTTTGTAGCGCCTGTAGCAAAGCAGTTTGCGTACCTGAATGTTTTTCCATTGTTTTTGTTTTTTGAAAATTTTTGTTGCAAATGTGTGGAAGCATATTGGCTGCCATATATGAGCGGGTATTACAATAACAAAGTGGTATACCTGGTATAGGCGCTGAGCATCACTGCTCTGCTTGATACAATGATGCGCCAGTGCAGCATAGAGCGATTTTGTGAGCAAGCCAAGTGTGCGAAAATGAGGCAACAGGTAACAAAGGTTTAGTGACATCAAATTTTGGAAGAACAACAGATGCTTGTGAATAATAAATACATTCACAGCATAACTCTCAATGCTTTGTTCTTCGTTTGCTTTTGCCATTTCATTTTGCTCGTTTACGTTGACTATTCATTGCTTTCTTGTTTTCGAACTATGAATCTGGAAAACTGTTGTTTCACGTTTTCTTTTGTTCGAACACTTTAGTTGACAAACGAGTTTCATCATCTGTTCATTTGTCCGTCTGACTGTATATAGATACGTGAATTCGGGACCAAACTAGACTATTAGTTTTCATTGAATAATTCGAAGCACGTTTACTCTGCTGGAGTGTAGCACCCTTTTATTTTAGGTTTTTATATGGAAGCCAATCCTATTACGACCAATATCAAGTTGAAATTTGATACAATGAAAGCCATAGCCTTATTGGACATGTTTCTCAATAGTCCAACCCACTTTATAGTTTTGTAAGTAGTTATTTTGTGGTGTTGTGAGTTGCCAATTTCAAACACGAAATTAAATATTTAGGCTTTTATATCCTGTGCTGTAGAAGAGTATATTTTCCGAATTTATGAAACAGCTAAATGTAGGCAGTGCAAACTCCTTTAAGTTTCAAATCGCCCAGGGACAAGGATTGGGCTCAATTTCGCTAGGCGGGACGAACAGTTGAAACAGTAGGTCATGTGGAGTTTGACCACACTTTAGATAGTAATCAATGGTGCTGGTCCCATGCCATATTGTTACCTCAGCAAGTCCCAACAAGTGTCTTCAGCACTTGTTTCTCGATTGGATCCGGATGGATTGGATTAACACATCTTCATTGCATTAGCCAAAAATAAAGCATGTCCCAAAATTCAAGATTCGAATTAATTTTTTTTTATTGAATCATAATATACATAGGATAGTTTTAAATATGGAATAATACATCGGGCATATGGCGTCCACGCTGTGTTGGCACATATAACCTATTTTGTCGAAAGACCATTCTGCATGTGTTGTGGGCTTGTTGACATAGACCTTTGATTTCAAATAACCCCACAAAAAGAAATCCAAATGACACGATCTAGGGTATCAGTTCTGATCATCGAAACGAGAGAGTACACGCCCAGGAATTGTCTCATGAACGTGATGTAAGGCATGTGGCACTGTCTTGTTGAAACCATATATTGACCACATCATCCAATTTCGGCAGAAAAAACTGAATGTCACTGCTTGACCAGCTTTATTTTCAAAAAATGTATGGTCACCAACCCAAAATCAACGCAAAACAGAGACACGATGTTGATGCGTTTGTTTTTCGACAATTACAGGTCGGTTCCCCAAATGCCAAACACGGCAGTTTTGGTGATTAAGAAAACTTAGTCGCTTAGGATGATTTTCTTTAAAAAAAACTGTTGTTATTTTTGAGAAATTGTTTAATAATGGAAACACGCTCCATTTTTACTAACTCTTAGCTGTCAAATTGTTTATTTGTTTTTAGGCTTACTAACAAATGCCGGCGGTGAAGTTTGGCGACACCCTTTATCATTCGTGAATTGAAAACCACACCAAGTATACTTTCGGAATGCTTAAGCATCTATCAACAAAAATGGGGATTTTGCTCAATATGGAAGTTGGTGCCGCCTGAGGATATGCAATGACTTCAGATCTCTTAGGAAGTGGAGTTCTGCCTTCATTGCGTCGTGCTGCCAGTCCTCACTTGGATAGCTTTAATGTTTCCAAGCCAATTCACTTTAAGTGTGTCATGATCTTTCAGGGCAGCGTTAGGTGGAAACTTCAGGATCCTGCTGGAAAAATGCGCGTTGTTTTAGTTTGCCAGAAACTCACGAATTGCTTGCCGCGCTTCTTTTACATGTTTAATTTGAACGAGCACTCATTACACGGTCAGAATTCAACAATTAACACACATGAATCACATTTTTATTAATTTGCCATCTCTGACCGGGATTTATTGTCCACCTCCTTTTGATTTTCCTTAAACTGGCTGAAGCCTACTTGCCCATACGATTGATCGAACTATATTTATGTAATTCATATTTCTAGTTCTAAGTAATCTAATATGTTCTCTTATTGTTACCACAAAATCGGAATCGCATGGTAAACTTAAAACAAACTGGACGAGACTGTAGACAACTGTTAGCAACTTCCATGAAATACAACAGGACGGTTGGAGTTTTTCTACAAAGAAAAGTCGTTTATTTTTTTGTGCAAGAAGACAACATTGAAGGTACATGAAGGTAATGCGTGAAGCGAGAAGGTGCATTAAGCAATACACATCGTCCTGCAGTTAGGGTTGGTCCGTGCTCGAAATTGCTCCTATACGTCTGGTTTTCAAGATATCCTAACCTAAAAGTGAAAAACGCGTTTTTTGCAGGTTTAGGTCGGATTTATCGCATCAAAATCCTTTGAATACGATAGGTCTAGTCTCTGGGTTAAAAATTTGTAGGCCTGTGATATATTTAATTGAACCACATATGACGGTAGATGCCCAATATAGGTTTCTGAGTGCAAACAGCAGGAACTGATTTTAAACAGAGTCAATACGGTTTTGGTGAGTTTCATATCGTTGGTTCCAAGCAAAAGAAAATACTTTTAGTGCTGTAAATTTTAGCTTGAAACGATATATAAAACGACATACGATATGATTATATCCCCTATATAAATTTAAAGTAGAACTGGGGCACAGAGTATAGTGGCTAATCTTTTAGATTGTATTTGAATCAGAAGCAACACCAATGAAAATTTCTTTTTATGTTTCTCTCTGTTCTTTATTTTATTTTACTTCCTCTCTGCTACAGCTTACACTTGTTAATAGAGAACCCGACTGAGGTGAAAGTCTAAACATGATTTGTAGTAGAGGGAAGACTGGAACACTGTTCAGTCATCACTAAGTGACTTATACCGCCTTGTCGATTGGTGATGCGCGTTCTAAGCAGCTGAAAGAAATTCAAGAAACATATCAGTCCCCAAAAAACTAACTCATCCGGAGCAAATCTAACCGGACTCAATTGAACTCATATCGCATTTCTGAAATATGATAATAATGACGTGTGACGAGTCTATCAGAGTGACTATTGCGGTGATTAATATGCCCAGACTTTTTCAAGAGATTCACTCAAAATTAACAAATAATAGATAGTAAATATAAAGTGAGTTTGAAGAACACACCAGCACTTTAACAAGAACAGTATCATGATTATACGTGTATCTTTAGTTCGAATAGCGCAATGGATGTATCTGCACTATCATAATAGTGTCCAACACTTTCTATATCAAGAGTTATCTGCAGCTCTAAAATAAACTTACACAATTCTTGGAGCACCATGTTTGAGTACCTGATAAGTCCGGCAATCTAGATTATCAAACACGTTTCATTGACTCTTTGAAATGGAACGAAACCAACTTAGATATAAACCATCAAACAAAGGCATTTGGGTGAAATCGATTTTCATGCGATTCGAAGATTAAGCAATTAGAGCCTCTTCTAACTGTAAATGTTTCCTTTCATAGTCTCTCATCTGTAAATGGGCTAAACTCTCGTCATCTGCGCAGTGTATCCCTATATTCACATTATTTTCTGCACATTATTTCACTGTTACGTCGATGAAAGTCATTGCTGTCTGTGCGTAACATATCTCGATTCTAATTGTCTGGTTGAAAAACTCGTTTCCCGATAATTGCTTCATACAGGATAACGAATCTCTGCATTGATGAGGTCACCTTGTACTACTATCTACTTTCCTTTGGAGATATTGAAGTTGCTTTTTGAAACTGAAACAGCAAAATGTAATAATGGTTTCTTTGACGCAATTTGTTTAATTTCAAACAGGATAACAGCTTATCGACAGCTTTTCTGCTTTTTATTAGAACGGATTTAGCTGTACGCTCTCAAAATTCCAGACTTAAAATAAAGTTGGTGTAAACTTCCACCGAGTGTTATAGCAGATTCCAGTCTGTCTAGAAAATAGCTTTCTATGGTGGCTTTCATTAAAAGTAAAAGCTACGCAGATTTGAACAGCACAGACGATTGGTCTCTGGTTAAAAATTAGGGCTTGTTTGGCATATTGTGGTAAAAGTTTTTCCTTTCAACTTACACACTCGGTTTTAATTTTTTACTGTCGTGTTTTTAGGCCCAAATGTATGTAACAGGTAGAAATAATGGAATGAGACGCCCAGAGTAACCCACATTATGGTCAGGAGTGATAGAGGAGTCGATATTGCAATGTCAGTCTGTCCGTCCGTATGAACGAAAGAATCTCGGAAACAGTAATAGGTAAAGACTTTGTTCTTTTTGCATTCGACTAAGACTTCGCCGGAAGTCGAGTTGGGTGTCGTCGTAGCTTATTGTGTAAGTAAGAAGTCAAAACACTCCAATATCTGGGAGAATATTTAAAAAAAATTTAAAGTCACACGGAAAATATTGTTTTGGAAGAGAAATACATATATAAAATAAATCAGGCTATTTGATGTGGTATAAGATTTTCCGATTTCTTAATACATATATTCCATTTCCAGAGTGAAGCCATTTACTGACTCATAAAAGATTAATTTTTGACCAAATAGTCTGCAGTTAAGCAATTTATTGAGCAAACAATTAATGCGTTTCAATTCTCTTTGATTATCTCGGTTGCTCATTAAAGAGCGACGTAATTAAAAATCATTTCCATTAGCGGGTACAACAAACATGAAAGGTTGGATGGATACATACAAACCATAAGCCAGACAGACAGACAGACAGACAGACAAATAGGATACAACTCAACAAAGACAAGAACATGTATAGGGAACACCTTGCTGACATGCTCGCTTGCCATTTCAACCGGATGCCATTCATGCCATGATTTCATTCAACCATTCATCAATTCAGCCAGCAAAGTTCTGTTTAGCTACATACTATGCACCGATGTCAACCGACATTGGTAACAAGTTTATGTTGCATACAATGCGGCTCCAACTCTACGAATATATGGTATGCTCTGCTATGCAGTATATACAACAGTCCGTCGGATACAACTGATGCTGTTTGAGTGTGTGAACATGGCTGCGGGTAATTTCAGTGTACATCCATCAACTATTTTCATTTAATTTTCATTCTCATTTACGAATGCAGCAAGGCGTATGCAAATACAAACCTGACTCGGCTCCAAATGTTGCTGCTGACTTGATGATCGAAATGCAACCAGCCCAACCAACTCTTGCCACCGACGTGTGTTTTCTTTTGGTTGCATCGAATAGTCAGAGAGTTTGCACTGGCATTCTGGTTGATTGTGACTTCTGACTTACCACAAGTTGACGGCAGCAGAGACGTGTTTAATATCGAATGAAATCCACGTTCGTTCACATTTTAATTATGCTGTGAAACTTTTCGTTGCAATAATTTTGCTAAAATTCATTGAGCTAAAACCAGCTCATTAGGTTTCGAATACGCTTCGTCGTTTCATGCTCAGATTTTGACGTGATTATTATCGTCTCACCTGCTCTGAATTATTGAAATCACGCGATTAATGTCGCCGGCGAGCGCTATTAACCTGATTAAATCAAATGGAGAGCTATCCGAATCCGCCTACTTGGCTGCCGCCTATCTCGCATGGGCGCCGTGCAATTATAATTTTGCATTTGATTGAAGACCCGACATCCGGTGAACCGTTAAAGTGACAGCAGCTTGACATATATAATTTTGGTATCGCTGCCAACAAGCGGACGCATGGACATGCCAGTGGAAACAAAGTTGCATAGGGTAGGGTGTAAACGTAGCCAATGATGAAGGTTTCGCTGGACTTTCCGGATATCATACGCAAAGGGAGTTAGCGGCCGCCTGTATGTGTGTGGCTATTATGTGGGAGACTTTGCCTCAATGCAAAGCCAGCGGTCTGTGTTTGTTTGTGTGTGTGTGTGTGTGTGTGTGAGTATGTATATGTAACTATTTGTTTGTGACACAATAAATTATGCTGCTTGCAAACATTGATTAATTTTACATGAACGCCATGCCATGACTGCTGACAAAATATAGTACAGCAGGGTCTGCACAAAAAAACAGAAACAACAAGCAGCACACATTGTCACGCACGCAAAGCAATCTCATTCCACTCGCCGTATCGAAATCATTTCCAACCAAAAGCAACAAAAAACCTGTCAAATAATGTTTCCGGGCGCTTTTGGCTCCCGCCGATTTATCTGGCACGTCGATTGTGGCTCCACAAAATACGTCTATATTTATGTAAAGGGACGCACGCACGCACGCATACATACGTAAATACATATACATATATACAATATATATAATGTATTTCAGTGTCGATTTGTGTGGCTCAGATAGTTGAACTTACGGACTGCCCCATTGGGTCAATGAATTATTAGGTGCAATTATTTTCTAATTAATTATTTCTCAGCGAGCTTCGATTACGGCGTTAATTTAGCGCAATTGTTTTTGGGTGCGCGCATTGGAGAAAAAAAAAAATACTGAAACAATTTTGTGCAATTTGCCTTTTGAAGCTTTATTTCGAGTTACATTTTTTTGAAAAAGTGTCAATTGGATTTAGCAATAATTTTTGCCCTAATATATAATTTTATTATTTTTATATGAATAGTATTTTAATTTAAACACAATGTTTGTAACGCCGCAGAAGAGGCATCGAACAGCTCTAAGGATTATATTTTTATTATCGTATCAAAATTTAATTAAGTTATGCAATTTAAATACGTCTCTCTCTGCTATATAGAACTCTTTCTTTTATTAAAAATAAATTCTCTCACATAGCATCAAATTTTATTATCATTTTGTCGAAAAGTTTGCAACATATTAAAGAAGACATCGTAGACCACATATACTATATTGGCAGGCAAACCAAAGAAAACGCTTTCGCTTGAATTTCACTTTACCATTATAAAGGACTGCCGGCTTACCCGGGCCGTGTTAAAATCCAACTGAAGTTCAAAATTTCACTTCTTTACTTTGTGTCAAAAGCTGCTACTTTTATACTATTTTTCTCCGCGTATTCTGCAACAACACTGCCCATAGCGATACCGTATAAATCGATTTACTTGTCGCCACATTGTCAGTATGCCGCTATTTTCTCTCATCGTCCTTTTGTAGTGCATTTACTGCTTCCCGCAAATGCATAGCTGAACAGTTATTAAGCTACAACGCCTTTAGCTAGTGTTGGCGGCAATTTGTAGTTGCAATTGTTTTATTATAGTCCTACATCGGGTACGAATTAATGCCGTAATAATTCCTTCAACAGTTCTTTAGCAGCGTTTATAGAATTATTCTCTAGCTACAAAACGTCTCCAATGAATTTAACAGAGCTGCTTTTTTAATCATCTTAGCAACATTCCATTCTTTGATTTTTTTTTTTTTTTTTTTTTTTTTAAAATTTATTGAACCGGTTAACTACTAAACTATAACAATAAAAATATCACAAAAAAAAAAATTATAAGCATCGCCGTCTCCTAAGAGAGAGATCAATTGAGTATAAATATTGCTCTATACTATGGACTCTGTATGAGCCCTACATTTCTGCGCCTCAGTCGTCTGATTGGACGGTAACCCGGAAGAACCCGAGCCAGCCTATTAACATGGCTGCTCAATCGGTTGTTATACCTACTGGTGTATTTTGAGATTTCACTCTCTACCGTCTCAATCTGCAAGTCTCTGTGTAGGCTGGAGTTGCGTACAAACCACGGGCATCCCGTGATTGCTCGCAGTGCCTTATTTTGCAAGACCTGGATTCGTTTTCGGTGGCTTTTTGCAGCAATGCCCCAGATTTGTATGCCGTACTTCCATATGGGGGCAATGGTAGCATTGTACACGGCTCGTTTGCATCTTAATGGAAGCCTACTTCGCCTGTTCAGCATCCAATACATCTGAGCTTGCCTCACTCGACATCGGGTGACAAGGTTCCTGATGTGCCTAGCAAAGGTCAGTCTTCTGTCCAATAATATACCCAGATACCTTACTTCATTCGCTTGGGTAAGGAAGGTATTGCTCAGACGAAGTGTGGGTGGTGTTCGCTTTCTAAGCGTGAAGCAAACATTTATGCATTTTGTCGGGTTGAGTTTAATATTCCACTGCTTAGCCCACGTTTCCACGGCATCGACGTAAGTCTGCACATAATCTGCTGCGTCATGCTCACAAGCAGAGTTATAGAGCATAGCCACGTCGTCAGCATAAGATGCCAGCAGTACCTTTTCTGGTGCTGGATCAGCTGGCGTCGGAAGATCGGCTGTAAAAAGCGAATACAGCAAGGGCCCCAAGACGCTTCCTTGTGGAACACCAGCATTAACAGGGTATGTTGTGGAGAGTTTATCGCGTACTTTTACGTGGAAGCACCGATCAGCCAAATATGATCGCAGCATCAAGTAAAAAGGTGCCGGCAGAAGCGCCTTAAGTTTCGCCAACAATCCAACATGCCACACTCTGTCAAACGCCTCCTGCACATCTATGAAAATACCGTTGCAGTACTCTTTATCTTCGAACGCCTGCAGGATGTGGTTAACCACTCTATGCACCTGCTCTACTGTGCCGTGACCCACACGAAACCCAAACTGGTGCTCCGGCAATGCCTCTTTGTAACATTCCAGTTCCGCCACTCTTGTCACGAATAGTCTTTCCCAAACCTTCGACAAAGAAGGCAGGAGACTTATCGGTCGATAAGAATTCGGCTGATCCTCTGGCTTGCCAGGCTTATGTATCATTGATATTCTTGCCATTTTCCACATAGCCGGAAAGTGCTGTAGTTTCAGCATCGCGTTAAATATTAACGTGATGTAGAGTACAGCACTCAACGGTAGGGCTTTCAAGGTTCTATGGCATATACGGTCGTGTCCCGGAGCTTTGTTACCAGGAAGTTCCTTTATCACTGATATTACCTCAGCAGGTTGCACTTCCCTAATGGGAAAATCCAGCTGTAGTGGAGTCTCCAGTGATCGCTGCACGTCCACAACTTGGTCATCATCTGCTAGCTCGAAAGGGCTGAACCTGTTTTGTAGGTGCGTCGCAAATATGTTGGCCTGCTCGCTATCCGACTTAGCCAACTCACCGCTAGGGGCTAAAACAGGGACTTGCCTTGCCACATGCCTTTTTGTAGCCCTTGTCGCCTTCCACAGTGAGTAGTTTGCGTCAGCGGTGTTGTCCATAGTTTGGAGTCTGGTTTCAAAAAAGGCTGATTTCTTAGAGCGCAGCATCTCCTTCAAAACGTTAGTTGCTCTGCAATATGCCGACTTGTCCATGGGGTGTTGAGTCCTTATAAATCTTCTTCTTAACCTTCTTTTCACTTGGAGAAGTTCCCTGGTAGCTTGATCAAGCCGAAAACACGAGAATTGATGCCGTGGCTCAGGTTCAAATGGGCTTGCGAAAGCTGCTGCCTCCTGAACGTTACGCGTGAGTATTTCAACAGCGTCATCAATATCCTCTGCGGAGGTCAGCTCAGTTTCAGCGTGCACTACATTGTTTAGATGCAGTTGAAACAATCCAACTTTAAAATTCCTCGACAAAAGTCGTCCTTCTTTTATTATGTCAGTTGGCCTCACATTTATTTTGACAATGAGTGCCAAGTGATCAGAAGGTAGGTCCCACGAGTCTTCGATGCTCATGAGCTGGCCAGGAATTCCGCAATACATGGCGAAGTCTAGGCACGAGGCCCTACCACCACGTCTGGTTGGGTGCCGAGTCGGTGATCCAGTGGCCAATATTTCCAGGTTGGTTGAGCTCAGAAAATTAGCAAGCCTCCTGCCTCTTCGATTCGCTGTATAATCACCCCACAACCAGTGTCTAGCGTTCCAATCACCGCCAGTCAGGAAATGTTGTCCAGAGTATTTCCGAATGTTCTCAAAATCCACTGCACTTAGGTCATTCGGAGCAGGGGGGCAATAGATTGCACCAAAATCTATTTCTCCCAAGGCAGTTGAAACTTTGACAACTGCGAGTTGGTACTCAGGCGTGGAAACTTCGTTTTGAGGAAAGTGGGCAAGATTGGATTTTACTAGGACAGCAACTCCACCCTTGCGGCCTCTAGTCTGTATCTGGTTGGCGGCATAGGAAGTAAATCCGTATATTTGAGGAGCAATGCCATGATCCAATTTGGTTTCATTCAATAAAACTATATTAATCTTATGAGCAGTAACAAACAACTCTACTTCGTTTCTCTTATTTTGGATGCCATTGGCATTCCATATAAGAACTTTTAACTCACTCATTTTGATTGGAATGCAGCGCTGATTGAGGAGAGCATCTGTTGCTGCATTTGCATTAATTTGGTCATCATTTCAGTCATCATTTGCATCGCAGTACAAATTTCAGCTAGTTGATTTTGCTGTTGTTGGGGTAGCTCATACCTTTGGTAGTTTTGTTGTTGTTGCCACTGTTGCTGCTGCAAAAGACGGGTTTGAGCAGGCTGCTTGACGTTTTGGCGGTGTCCTCTGGCAATATCTGCATATGAAATATAATTTTCGGTTGTAGAATTAATCTGGCGGCGAGTAGTTGACTCCTGAACGCGCTGAGGTGGTTTTGGCACGGGTTGGTAATTTGATGGCTTGGGAGTAATAACTCCTTTTTTCAAAAGAGTTTTATAGTGATTGCAGCCCCTATAGTTAGCTGGGTGCTGCTCTTTGCAGTGTATGCACGTGGCAGGCTCAGCTCGTGCTCTGTCACAATCTGCCGATTTGTGTCGACCACTGCACTTAACGCAGATGTGCTCTCGCCTACAGTACTTGGCAGTATGGCCATACTGTTGGCAGCGGAAGCATTGCACTACAGCTGAGACCCGTCGCATGGGCTCAATAGATATCCGCTGGCTGCATAAATATTTGATATTTTGTAGTTCGCTGTTATTTTTTGCGACTTTAAGCGAAACAAAAAATAAATTTGACTCACGACCAGTCTTCTTATTCACGTGGTTGAACACGTTGCTCACGGAGTGTCCACGCTCTTTAAACTCTTCAATAATTTCTTCAGTTGGCGTTGAGTAGTGTAGCCCTTTGACTGCCACTCTATACGGCTTGTCTTCTGCCAACTGGTAGCTGTGATATTCAACCTCCAGGCTATCGAACATCTTTTGAAGAGCTCGGTACGTTGCTGCATCTTTTGCGTATACCCGGGTGATGTTACTCATGGATACACGCACTTCAAATTTTTCTTTTGCGGCAACACTCCTCATGTGCTTCAGCATGTCACTCAGATTTGATATGTGTTCCAGAACGAACGGTGGCGGTTTTGGGGCAGATGTGGCCTGAGCAATTGGAACCTCTACTTCTCCCACTTCATCATCGTCATCATCGTCCATTGCCAGTGCCTGATATGGGTTAGGATCCATAACAGGTGTACTAGCAACAGATGCCGCAACTTGCTTGCGAATTTTCACTTGCACATCCACAGGCGGAGTTAATGAACGTTTGCACTGAAAATTTTGCTTCTTCCCACGCACAAGAGTAAAGCCGCTTTCAACTGCACCAGACGAACTTGTTGCGCTGGCTGTGCTTTCGGATTGGCGGTTAAGAGCAGCATTCAATAATTCACCGAGGCGTGGTCTACTAGTTGCCTCAGCCAGCGTTTTAGAATTTTTGGTCATTTCCATTGCATTATTTTTGGATGCCTCAAAGTATGCAATGGACTTTGTCTTTAGTTTAGACTTAACCCAATTTTCAGGTTTTTGTCCAGGGATTAAGAAGCTATTTGCTTTCGATCGTAATCGAGCTTTGCTTTTACCCAGACTTAAACCCGAAATTTTTGCTGCAGCTTTTTCTGAGCCGCTCAGCTGTTTTGCACGTGAATGCACTAGTTGGTGGCCGCAGCCACACTTTGGCAATTTAATGAATGTTTTGCACAGAATTGCTTTTGCACTTTTTCACTGTAACACTGTACACTGAAACACAGTTGCTTTATTTTGCCACAATTGTGGACTTGTCTATGCTTTTTATTATTTGTTTTTAACAAAGTTTTACACTATCCGCGCAGGCGTCCGATGCCAACGAAAGCTCAATCAAAACTCCTTCTTTGATTTAACAGAGTTTAATCATTTAAATGTGTTAGCAACTTTACTTTGTTGATCCTATCTAAACATGTTATTAACATTAATTACTTTGCTTTTCTCTACCGATTTTGTTACCCGTATCAGAAATAGGTATGTCCTAACCGGTTTCCTTCAAGCTGATGTGTAGCGTTTGTCTCTTTGCCCCGTGTCATGTGTTGATGTCAATCGTGAATGTGTTTTTAGGTAATAATCACTTTACAAAGCCAACCTAGTTGACTGAGTTCCTCTAATGACATAAGAAATTTGTGATTTAAGTATTGAAATTTCGTTCCTTCACGCCATGCCACAGACCGAGTTTCCTAAGGATTTACAATTCGACGAGAAAAGCATTTCTCTAAACAAAGAATCAGAACACAAATAGAAAGTGAAGAAAACTAATAAAAATGTAAATAACATAATATGCTCCTTAATCGGAAACTATCTGACCAAAGACATTTTTAATTAAACCCTTTCACAAATTGTACTTTTTATTTCACTTTTTATTCTTTATGTAGTCTGTAGCCATTCACATTCCAACGTTAAAGTGCGTAAAAAGCTAAAATTGTGAAGTAAGCTTGTAGCGGGCAACAAATTCAAATTGCTTGCAAACAACAAAAGTAAAGCCACAATTTTTTTTTTTTGGCTCAAGTATATTAAGTAGCAATATTGATATGCCACGACCACTGTCATGGTTAGCATCCATATAAGCTACAGGTCATTAATATTGAGAAAAGTTTATCAATGTGAAGAAAGAGCCCTTTAGCTATAATCTCGTGTGAATGGCATTAGAGATGCTGTGCAATCGAAGATAACATTTTTCTGGTTTTTTATATCTATAAATAAATATAATTTAAAAAATCGAAAAAAAAAAACGAAAAATTATTTTTAATATACGCAGAAAATTTAAATGAACGAAAATGATTGGTATTAATCTGAAAAAAGCGTGGGGTGCTCGATAAATAAAAATATGTCACACTCTTTTTTTCACAATAATACTATTCTTTTTCGTTCATTTATATTTTCTGCCCATATTAAAAATTATTTTTTCTTTTTTAGTTCGATTGATCATTAAAGCGAGTTCTTTAGTTTTTTAAACTACATATTTTATTTTTTCTTTTTAGTCTTAAAACATATGCCAAAGTATTGCATACTTTTAGGCATACAGCTAAAAATCATTTTAAAGCACAATATTTCATTTTGTACTAATGATCCTGGTCAGGGTATTAGGTCGAAATTGTGAAATTATTGTATTGTCATAGGTTCTTGATAAGAATACAAAGTTTAAATTAAATATGACCGCTTAAAGAGAATTAAAATCAAGTTCAAAGAAGTCAGTTACATAGGGGTGAATATATGAGCGTGTTAAAAATAACACATTTTCCAAACATGTTGGGCTTAATTCTGATTCATCTGTTTGTAAAAAATTAACCAACAAATTTTTTTTTAATTTGAAGAAATGAGCTGAACAAGCCATCTACAGAAATAAAAAAAGTGGGAGCCAAGAGTGTGTAACTTTTTAACGTAGTTAGGTATAGGTCTGAAATTTGAAATATTTCGCCAGTAAAATAAAAGTAAGTGTGGCATGAGAAAGGGCGTCACTTTCGTTTTTCTTTCAACCTTTGAAAATATACAAAAAATTATGTAAACAATTGTATTTTTGCACCAGTTATAGTACGATCTACGAGACTATGTATAAAGCTGGAGCCGCCATAATTCGAATTTTTCTTATAGTAATGATAGTTAAACTCAATATTTATAAAATTTATGTTTTTAGGATTTTTAAAACGACTTTTTAAAGTCACTCACATAACATCATCTCGATTCTGTGGCATTACGTGTCGTAAGACATACGATAAAAACTCCAGCAAGTATTCGTGTGGGAGGCTTGCAGTAAATGGAGGTTCCAATAAGATGTTCTCATTATCAAAGTCAACTAATGCATGTAATTTAAGCAATCGAAATTAATGATATTCTTCTTATAAGTTTAGGGTCATATAATTTCTCGCGATAATACATAATTTTATTTGGAGCTTTTTCGCGGACAGATCGAAAAGTATTGCTAACAAAATATTTTCAGTCATTGCTAAATTATTGCATCGTATTTTTTAGGGTAAGGTCCCTTTTGTTGACAATCGGATCTCTTGCTGGTATTGCCGGCTCGATGTCACATTCAAAGCTATCTGGCAATTGGCTTCACTGTTGATCGACGATATTTACCTCGCATTCGGGAATTGTATTCCTCCTGCTCGTGTGTTGGTCAATCAAGAACATTTTTAAACTTGATGAAAAATATGAATCAGAATTGAGCCCAACATGATTGTAAAATATGTTTTTTTTTTTAATACCTTAAATTCCTCAAAATACCTTAAAATATCTCAACCTGGCATCTTTATGCTTCTCAGCGGGAGCTAGAAATTGCTTTTAGACACATAGTTTCAAGGTGAAATTTTCTTACAATTCTTCATAGATTCTGATTCTGGTGGAACATTGTTGCGAAATATATTGACCCACCCTAATGTACATTCTTTATAGACTTCTATATAGACTTACAATTCCCGGTGCCATTATCATGTACATCATATATCATCCCTGTACCTTAAATGGATGTAAAGTTATGTTGAATTTTGTTTGTCGCATATATGGTGGTATGTAGATTAGTCTGTTGTGCCCTGACCGTAGTATCTACCTACAACCTTTCATCCAGCCTAACCGCCCTGAAAAAGGATACGAAATTTTACTCTAGATTTAAATTTTGCATATGTGTCTTCTAAGTCTGCAGTGTTCAGTCTGAAAATCTAAACCATTCTTAGATCTTCATCTTGAGTCCATTGCAAACTTCTGATATTTTATTACTGCTAAGACCTAGCATCTTGTCTTAAGCTTTTATATTTCTTCTAGAAAAAGTCCGTGGCCTTATTCTCTATTTTTCAATAATACTGAATGAATCTGGTCGCACCCCGCAGAATGGCTCTGGACCTGTGAAGAGGGATGCGTTTCCTGCTATGCCTGTTTGACTTTCCTAGGTTTTTTTGTTTAGCTATGCATTCCAGGACTGTTTTAGACTTGATCACATGTGAACGTACTACTTTAATAGCCGCCTGGATATCGGAGATTATGGTAATATTTTGGGTTCTGTCTGTATCTTACTATCGCATATATTTCTGATATTGGTGATTCTAAAACTTCTGCGCCAGTTTCTTTATCTGTAATGGAGCCATCTGTAAATCAGCTGATTGCGTCCGATTTATCATTGTAGTTTCAGATATATTTTTCTTGATTATTGATATAAAACTCAGATACACTATTATTTCTTCCTATCCTATGACGTTCTTGGAATGTTCTTGGATGTATCATGTAGCCGCATTAGACTTTAAGCTAATTTAGCCCTATTCAAGCTCTCACAGACCTGACCATTTTTAGGCCCTGTACCGAAGGTACAAGAGCCTATTGGGTTTGTGCAAATGTATGTAACAGGTAAAAATAATAATCGGAGACCCCCCAAAGTTATCCCCATTATGGTCAGGAGTGATAGAGGAGTCGATATAGACATGTCCGTCTGTCCGTCCGTCCGTCCGTCTGTATGAACGAAAGGATCTCGGAAACGGTTATAGATAGAGACTTCGTGTTTTTTGCATTCGACTAGGACTGCTCCGGAATTTTACAAGTTTAAGGCCCCTCCCCCCTCTTCCCCATAAAATCACCCCTAAGGCAAAATATTTCTTCGGCACAAAAAAAAGTATACCAGTGTAGAGATAACGTCTCTCTTAACCAAAATCCAAAAAGTTCATCAAAATCGGATAATAAATGACGATTTTATAAGCAATTGAGTTTGAACCCCCCTTTTCTTTTCATTCATATTCGCGCAGTGAATCATGTGGGTCATGTGTTTGGTCATAAGCTCGGGATACATTTAATGTGTTTGTTAGGCGACCTGAACTGGTACAGGGCCTCTTACAGTCGGTTACGCCCGACTGAAATTTCCTTACTTGTTTTATTATGTGTTATATGTTATACCTAAGGGAGGAACTTGTAAAGTGATAGAGTTGAATACTGTGAAGATCTAAAGTGGTAGAAGATAGGAAAGATAATCACGTGAAAGCTGTTTAGGGAACACGTCATCTCAAGAGTCTTGTCAGTGCTGCAGAAACAGCACCCGCTTATTTTTCAGTTGTGGTACAGCGTATTAAAGTGCTACCCGCAGTCCAAGCTTGATACAGGTTTGGCCTGTTTCAAATATAGTCACACTGTCAAGCTTGGCATGGTCCCGCAACCTGCGAGCCGTCTGATTCCCAAAGCTAAATAGATCCGCAGAATAGTTCCTCAAGTTCTGCGGGCAGATATCCATATGGTAAAAGGGTTTATAAAGTTTGTGGAAATCTTTGTTATATACGTCAATATGTCTGTAAATCTTGTGACAAGGCGTTAATACGTGAGCTATCTACTTTAATTATGATATAGAGGATGAGACTTTTAACAATTATGACCTTTGTCGGATTTCATATGATATTTAAAATTCTAAAATGAGAAAACAGAGAATGAAATTAAAACGGAATGACGCACAAAGCATCTTAAATTAACTTTTCATATTAAAAACTAGTTTAAGCTAAGCATTGACTTTTTTTTAAGCAAAAAGAAACAACAACACATTTCTTTTTGCTATCAAAGGATCATGTTGGTACTGGTTGCACCAATAAATTATGCTAGCGTTAATTTGCTCAAGGCCTCGCAAATAGTCCAAAACAAAGGCAAAATGCAATTAAAATGCAGAGAAAACATCCTGAAGGAGGGTGTAGTGACTGTGTCGTGTATATCTAATAGCACAGACACTGATGCCGCCACAACTATGCACATATGCGATGCCGATAGCTAAGCTAAAGTTTCTGCAAACAACCATACACATACATAGAAGCACACAGATACATATCGGCATGTTAGTATGCCGCACATATTCAGACGATAGACAGACGACCAAAGACTGCAGCTAAAGCATCCGGTGCAGTACAAAGGCAAGTAACGATTTTAATTAAAAATCATAGAATAGCTTCAAAAGCTTCGCAGCTAAAATTCAATTTAAATTCGATAAAAGAATTCGACGCCTTTGTAAACTCTGATCTTCAATTTTCACTTCGGCAACGAGTATGTGTGGATACACTCGAAATTTAATTAATTAGCCAAAAGATTAAAGTGGACCTGGTCAAGGGTGGAGATACATAGTGGACAGAGCGCATGAACGACGTAGCTGGATTTGTATAAATGAAATAATTAAATATAATTAAAACGAGCGAGTTAAATGCGCGTTACATTAATTGGCAACAAGCCGCAAGTAATTCCAAAGTTTTAATTGAAATTATGGGCTCAGACTCACAGTAATATGTATACAGAATTGTATTGTATATATATATAGTATATATAGACACGTACACGCATACAGAAAACACATACACACACACGCATTCACGTTACATCCTGTTAATTATTACAAATTTTATTTCGTTTTATTTTATAATATATTTTATTTTATTGCTGCCCCTCAACAACAACAGCAAAAAAGAGCACGACATCCCAACGAACCACAACAGCAATTAACAGACAAATAAATATGCATATATTACATACACATATTACATAATATAAACTAACGCAACGGAGCGTGATTTCAGACCAATGCAAACTTTGCCAGGCCATCATCACGATTTACGCATACACTAAAAAAAAAGTCAATAAAAATCGATGAAAATAAGAAAAAAAAAAAAAGAATGCCGGAATCGAGTTTACTGAATTGCGAGTTACCCTGTACTCAATAAAATCATTCACTCGAAATTATGTTGTCATCAATTCTGTCAAAGCTGTTTCCATTGAATGTGGTCTTTATTTTAGGAAACAAAACAAAAAATTGTCTTAAACTAGATTGCCTGAATTGAGTAACAAAAAAACTTTTTCTTTTTTAAGAGTTTATCCTTGGTAACATTCCGCAAGGCAGTGCCGTTGACGAGTATCTCCGTTAGAGAAAGTTTCTTTAGGCTGAATTAGGTGTTTGTGCATTTGTCGCCATTAAGGTTAGTTTTACATTTCTTTGCCCAGGCTTTAAAATCATGTAGATACTTTTGCAGACGGTCTGTGTCCTTGTATTCACACTTTGACGAATAGAACACACTAACGTCATTAGAAAACGAAGTGTTGAGCAGTCGATCAGAAGTTGAGCCCATTGCGATAAACACTTTTTTTCCAGACTTTCGAAATGGAAGGATGGCGACTGATCGGTCATTTTATTTTACGGCTTACGGACTTGTATACAAAAAAACCAAATTCATAAAATTGAAAATATTTATTTATTTAAATTTATTTATTAATTTTAATTAAACCCAAAACGGACTTAAAATGACCCCAAAATGGTCTTAAAATGACCCCAACACGGACTTGAAATTACCCCAAATTTGCCTTCAATTTGTCTAAAAAAGGTCTTAAAATGACCCCAAAATGGTTTTAAGATGACCCCAGAACGGACTAAAAATTACCCCAACATGGTCTTAAAATGACCTCAAAATAGACGTATTTGGATCCCAAAACGGACTTAAAGTGACTCCAAAATGGTATTAAAAAGACCCCAAAATGGTCTTAAAATAACTCAAAAATGGTCTTAAAGTGACTCCGGACTTAAAGGCGGAGTTAAATTGAACCTACCGTTGTCAGTTTAAGAAAAACCGGATTTACCCTACTATTGTCAACGAATCGACTTGATTTCGATACATTTAGAACGGATTTTTCCCTGAGTGTTGATCATGGATACGATAACAAACTTCCACTTTAAGGGGAAGTGATGCACTATTATTATAGCGTTAAAGACAGTAGTGTCTATTCGTGCGGAACCTTTAGATTGGTGTTCCTGATTAGGCTTTTAATCGAACTTCTCAAGAGAAGGTGAATGGTTTGATGAGCTAGTCCATTTGTAGAGTGGAGTTCAGAGAGTTATAAATTTGAGAAACTGCATCAGGTGTCACGACAAGAATGACTAGCGAAAATGTTTTCTTGTTTTTCGTCAGATTTACACCATATATCGTTAGCGTCCATAATGGTTACGCGGTGGAACGATTGCCTTTTGATTCCCCTGGAGCCTTTCAGAGTGAGAAGCGTGCATCGCATATGCTGTCTGTGCTATCGAACAGACTGCCCATGATCAGGGCGCTTCTTTAAGTAAATTACACACTGTCACATGGACGCTGCGATCTCATACATATCTTGCCTAACTGCCTTTTAAAAGAGCATGAAATTGCCTTATAAGAAAATAGAGATCTGGATGTGGTCAAGGTGCGAGCTTCCTCTGCTGCGTTATAGATATTTATTATAACGACTCCAATGCAAAGTCATTGTCTTGACCAGCATTAACTTCCATATTCAAATGCATGGAAATTGTAAGGCTTCTCTATAGTTGGGAACGCAACCGCGTCTCCGAGGTCCTTGGTCCTTACTTTCTTAAATGACCGTCAACCGTCTTCCGGTCGGTTTAGGAAGGCGTCCATCGATGACGGAGTGCGAGAAGACATCAAATCGGCGTGTCGAAAGCTGCTTTAAAGTCGACAAATAGATATTGTATGTCTTTGTTAAACTTTATATGGCTTCAGCCTATTACACAATACGCGCGACAGAATCTTATAATCGATGAAAAGAAGACTTATTCCGCGGTATTTGGTGCAAACAGCGGGGTCTCCTTTCTTAAAGATAGGACAGAGAACACTGAGATTCCAGGTATTGGGTATGCGTTCATCGGACCATATCTTGCATAAAAGTTGGTGTATACTCCTAACCAACTCTTCGTCGTTAGAGCCTGCGGCTTTGTAATTTTTTAGCTATTTAATATACAAATCGACCTCCTTATAGTCTGGTGGCTCAACAATAGTGCAATTAATAACAGGTGGTTCCGGTATCATTTCTCTATCGGCGGAATTGTATGACTCCTCCATAATCTCCGTGATTCCTGTTCATCCGTAACCAGATTTCCATTTTCGTCCTTACAGAAAGTTACTCCGTGCTTAAAACCTTCAGTCAGACGCTTGATCTTTGGTGCATGGTGCGAGGGTTAGGAAGAGAATCCATAGAGATTGAATGATCTAACCCCCTTTAAATAAGTTGAGCTTAACAAAATCACATGAAGATTGAAACGCCAGTGGCGTTCTCAAGAAGTATACAGAGACAATATTTGACTCTGCATTTTGAGCATATGAGATTGTATATGCACAAATCTAAAGATTGATTTATTTTAAGAAGTAATAGAAAGAATGAGTCTTTCTAATTTAGCTTCTACACCATTATTTGGATCCCATTTTTTCTCTTGCTAGTTGCGATTGTTTGCAAAAGTTTGGTGACCACCTCTCGCATGTTAAACTTGTTCGCAACGATGTGATACAAAATAGAAATCAATGAATTATGTAGAAAAGTCATGTTTTGATTGGTTTGGGTTTTTGATTCCAGCAAAAGACTAATCTAGCGTGCTCTGTAAGTCTGGGAGAACCCACCTAACAAACCGATTCGATCCAGTTTGCGAGAAGTAATGGTGCCAAAAAAAATATATTTATTTCATGACTATTAACTTGACTAATAACCATCATCAAAGGTCGAGTCGATATAAACATATTCGTCGGGCCGACTATAACTCATAGAACCTTCAAATTTGAAGAGTCATCGTGTTTAAAGGCAGATGGAGTATATAAAATGAATGTGCCAACACTACAACCTAAAAAAAACCTGCACCTGCTTTAACTAACGCAAAAAAACATATACAGGAAGATTTCTGATTTCTTCGAATCGTCTGAACCGGTTTTAATGGGACTTGTATTGATAAATATAAAATTTTTCAAGAAGAAATAATAGCCACACTGACATACACATAAAAGAAAAAAGAATATCATGTATGTATGTATAATTTGATGTCGGGATAACTTCGATCCACTTAAAAATGGACAGTACCACGGCCCCATATAAGTGAATTACCAAATTGATCGCGTCTTAGTCTCACGTGCCTTTGGGCGTATCCAAAGTTTCGGCATTCTTGATCTACGATCAATATCGAAAGCTGAATCAATGTAGTTATATCTGTCTTATAGACATTATAGGAAGATTTATGATTTTAAATTTTGTTTAAATTTCGTTGCATAAATCGGGATGCTTTTATTTTCCCTTTTAAGCCATGGAATTCTCTTTAGAATATAGACATCAATCCAGCTACGTATCATGACTTTGACATCATTAGTTCAACCCAGAATCATGTTTTTGCTTAGATAAACTTCACAGTTCCTTTTTTGCTGAGTGCATATTCGTATGGTTAAGATTCATGGATAGCTGCATATGTTCCGATTTTACGATTTTGTGTTCAACTGTTGCCACTGAATTATTGTTGGGTTTGGCCCTTCGTGCATATCGGCAGCAAGCAGCCATTTAGCTGGCCAATGGAGTTGCCTTGTGTCGCATTCCACAAAGCTTATTGATGCGCTTTTAGGCATCGTTGCCGGCGGCCATAATCCCTCGGTCATTGTACATCGGCCATCCATATCTGTTGCAGGCGTAAAATCGCTTGATGCAGTGTAAATTTATGTCACCCTCGCAGTCGCTTTGCCCTGGCTGGCTCACTTCAACTTTAAAGCCAAGCGTCCAAGTGCACCGCTGGCGAGCTGTGATTTGCGTCCATCGGTATGCGTCGTTTGTGGCATGGTGTTCTCGTTGTTGGTGGCATTGTTACTTTTGCTCTTGCCATTGTTAGAGTTGGCGTTGTCCTGTTTATTTCATGCGTACATGTCCTGACTTACTTTGTATGTGAGTGTGTTTGGCTGTGTGAATGCAACTTGGTCGGTTTCGGTTGCTGTTGCTATTTGGCTTTTTGTTTTGTATTTTTGTTTTTTTTTTTCGACCTGGTTTCCAATTGAACTCGACGTGATTGCCATGAGGATGGTAAGCCAACGTACACGGATTGCATCAACTCGAAATAATGTAATTAGTTTTTGGGGAATGCTGATTTTATTTTGTCTTATACAACTGCATTATTGGGATTGTTTGTCTGAGCTCAGACATGAAAATATTTTCTCCATTTCATTTTTGAAACATGCTTTCGGCAATATGAATCAGTGGTTGCTTTCAATCAGATGGAGCGTAAAGTTTCTGATTAAATTTAAAATATAAAAATTGGTATATACTCTTTATAGAACCAGAAGCAACACTTAATTAGAATACTCCAACAAAAAACATATTCTCAATTTATATTAAATATTTTTTTGTTCATGCAATCAATTTTTAAATAAAAATAATATTAATAATAATAATAATAAAGGTGAAACTAATTAGGTTTGATACAGAGGGAAAAAACGTGCACAGTGGAACTAACTAAGTAATTCATTAACAAAATGTACTAAAATTATTTTTTATGCACACAAACGAAATGTTACAGCAGCATTGTTGAAGGAAGAAATTCTGCAAGATTGTACAATGCATATGCTATTGAAGAAGGATAACATTAGACGAGCTATTCGCAATTATACAAAGTAATGAGATTGAAAGGACATTGGACGCGCTGAGTATATTCCATAGACATAAAATTTATTTATTTGATGGAAATGCATATGATGTCGCTTCTCCAAGCCACTCTGTTCAAAAAATGAATTCCAACTTACAGATTGGATTCTGGAACGCTGATGTATTCATCCAAACGTATAAAATTAAAGTCATGTTTATCTACGAAACACATTTAACTACCAGATCCTACTATAATAAATTAGGATTTGATATCTGCCAATCATCCGGACGATAGAAGCACTGGAGGAGCTGCTGTTCTCATAAAGTCTGATATAAATCAATGTGTTGGCGTCAAAGTTTGCAGTGATTGCGGAGAATAATAATGACCTCAGTTTATTGCCCACACAACTTTGTTTGGAACTCGAATGATTTTCTGATTGCTGGTGATTGGAACGCAAAACATCGCCTTTGGGGAGCTAGTCGTGCATATCGAAGGGGCAACACATTGTTTCATCTCATTTCAAATACAAATTTGCAGATTTTGTCTACTGGTTCTCCTATGCAATTTCCATATAGAAACCAAACTCCCAGTGCTATTGATTTTGGAATTTATTCGGGCATTCCATCGTCAAGACTTTCTATTACTAAAGTCGCGGATCTATGTTTTGACCACATTCCGTTGATCATCGAATTAAGCGTGGTTGCTCAATTTTAAGCCATAAGGCCTAAATTGAAACCATCTTACGCGAGGAGCGATTGTTTTCAGTTAAAACTGAATCAGTCACAAAATCTCAATTTTGAGATAAAGACATTGTGAAGACATTGATGACGCTGCATAATTATTCCTATGGAATATATACACGGCAGCTAATTTGGCTTCACTTGGACAACGTCCACATAATCAAAGCTCTCTACATAGCACGCTTATGTCACCTGAAGCTCTAGATCTAGTAAAGCTCAAGCGTAGTCTTAGGCGACGCTTCAGCGTGGAAACGGGTTGCTGCTGATCTACGCAAAAAAAACTTTTCGCAGCAAAAAAATGACGTCTTTGATAAATTGCAGCGCAAGGCGGAACCAGATAAATCCAACGGATATAACTTGTGGAGGTTTACTCGAAAATTCAAGAGAGAACCAATGCTTAACACATCTATACAAATGCAAAATGACAGGTGCTGCCGCTCTGTCGAAGACAAAGCTGAAATTTTTGCCGACCATCTAGAAAATCGTTTCAAACCATTCGATCTAGCCTCACCAGCAGATGTTACTAACACTTTAGACCAACTTTCTCTATCATGCTCTCCACCTGTTAGTATCAGATCTGTTACGTTTGAAGAAGTGAAACAGATGGTATACAAAGCAAAACTGCCAAGTGTCTATCAGTTCATGGCATTCTGTTCCTCGAGCTCTTATTTAATGCCATGTTAAGTATCAGTCACTTTCTATCACATTGGAAATGTGCAGTAATTACGATGATACTGAAACCCGGAAAGCCCCGGAAGGACACATCGACTTAAACAGACCGATCAATTTACTCCCATTATTCTCGAAGTTATTCGAAAGAATATTTCTGCACAGATTATTGCCAATTTTGTACGAAAGGAACATAATCCCCGATGGTCAGTTTGGTTTTAGACATCAAGTTCACACAGTTGTTCATCACATCCTTGATGCTTTTAAGGAAAAGCAATACACCTTTGCTGTTTTCTTAGATATTCAACAAGCTTTTGATCGAGTTTGGATTGAGGAACTGATGCTAAAAATCAAATCTGCCAACGGCTTATTACAGTATCTTAAAATCTTTCTTATTCGAACGAAGTTTCCTGGTAGCAGTAAAAGGTAAATTTTGTTCGATACGACCCATACTTACTGGTGTACCCCAATGCAGTGTACTAAGTCTAACCCTTTTTTCCTTGAACATATACGAAAACCAACTGGCGAACACATGCTGCTTGCTATGACAAACTCTAACTGCCCTGAATCTGTTTCTGAATTCTGAAGTCATTGCACCTTCACGTTAAAACTAGAAGATGCCCCTCTGGTGTACCCCAATGCAGTGTACTAAGTCCAACCCTTTTTTCCTTGTACACATACGAAAACCCACTAGCGAACACATGCTGCTTGCTATGACAAACTCTAACTGCCCTGAATCTGTTTCTGAATTCTGAAGTCATTGCACCTTCACGTTAAAACTAGAAGATGAGCCTCATTTTTTCTAGACAATACACCTATTCCCCAGGTTAATCACGTAATATGGAAAAAAGATTTACAACATGAACCTGGTTGCTTCAGCTGTTTTTTCGGTCATCCATTTTATTAATTAAACATATTCAAATACAACGACTATTAATTAAGCTGGATTGATACAACTAGCCTATGGCTTCCGAACGTCTAATTATTTTTAATAACATCCTCCATATACAATAAAAAAATCCAGGAAGCAATTTTTTAAAATGTGATCTTGGAACAAGCGACGAAGATTTTCCGACGACACTAATTGACAATCTCATACGAAGATATTACAAAAAAGGACCAAAACGAATGGAATTTGTAAAAACACAATTAATTTAATTTATATTCCTTGACTGTATGATAGGTTAGCAAAATATATATTAAAGAAAAAGCATGAATAGCACATTAGCGACAAATCGGACCATCAATGCCGTAGACTTAAATACCATAAAACGGCACTTGCAGCCCACTGTGCAAGAAGTCACTCACCACATTTTGCAGCTGTTGATATTTTACAGCAAGAGAGTAATTATGGGAAGCGGAATTTGTTAGAAATGTCGCACATCATAAATACAACAGCGGATTAATTATAAAACAGACACAGACAAACTTTGCGGACATATATAGCAGCTAGTGATAAACTCTCCGTCTAACTAGTCACAGCCGTATATATTGTATTATGTCAAGGTGTAGTATTTGTAAGTTTTGGTTTTAATGTGAAAATAATTATAAGTTTAATAAATATTAAAATGTAATGTTTTAGAACCATGAAGACTATCTTAGGTGCAGCCACCAATATTCTCAATAATGTATGAAATAGAGCTCATGTCAAATTGGAAGACAATTTACAAATTCACATCTATATAAATTGCATAATTATTACAGCTTTCATTCCATTTACCACAAATCTTTGACAACCAGTTGCACATGATATACAAATCAAAATATAAACCAAGTATTTCAACAGTTTAACCGCATTGAAATTTCCATTGTCCTTTAGTCCAGAGCTCAAACAAATGTTGATTGTTTCTTTCATTCATTTATCGTATTTAATTAATTGCTAGTCAATATTTTTGCTGCTGCAGCCACAAAATATGCTGGAAACCATTGTAATTGGTTTCTAAAATATTTTAAAGAAAATCTAGTCAAATTTTTTACCAATACAACAAAATATGCAGAATATGCATAAAATAAATATTGACTTACATGCAAATGAAAGGAATTTCATGGATGCCGCCATTCAAAGTGCATATTTTTAATGAAAAATAATATTGAATACGAATTTTTGTGCTTGTTGTGCAATTTCCAACATTTTTCGCCACAAATTGTAATTGTCGGGACGGGACGCTGCAATAAATTCAAAATCAGAAATTGAGTTCATGGAAGCAATTTTTAGTGTCAAGATTTAAATTTCGCAGAAATAGAAAAAATTCTAAAAAAAAAAGAAAATAATATTAAATAACATCGAACAGATGCCGAACTGGGCATTCAATCATGTTGGATGGATAACTCATAACATCCCTACATGCCTACAGTTGCTTTTAGTGCCTTAACATCATCTGAAACCAAGACTCAACTCGGATGTCAGTTGAACCAGAGTACAATTGATGGGTGCAATTCCAGCGAATTCAACGGCATCAACATCAACTACAACAACAATAGAAGCAAAGCATTGAGAGCAAAGTACACTTTAATCGTGTGTGTTCGACTATAAGATGCCCTGTATTCACGAAATATTGTTGGAGCAGAGCTTAGCGATCCAAATAAATACTTGTTTAATCAGATATATTGGTAAATCAATCTTATAGACTTTAAGTACATTTTATTATAATTTTTGTGACGAATAATAGTTTAAGTATATGTCCTGCTTAAAATTTAACTTAATATATTGAACGTAGGCAATGCCCCTAAATTTGTAACTAGAGCTAGATAAGAATCGATTAACATCACGTTCTACAAAGCCCTTATGTCAAATTTTGTTTATAATTGTAGGATATCAGATATACCTATTTCAGATCAAAGGATCATACTATGTGATATAGCAGGGCACTCCTTGGTAGAAAAAGTATTTAGAAATAGTTAGAAAAGTAGTCTCTTTAATAAATCCAAGCGAACAGTGGACTGGTTGGAGTACACAACCTGACTTATGGAATACAATAAAATCATACGGAAGGCAAGACGAGAAAATTTTTTAAGATTTTACAGCAATATTGCAGACAAGAAACCCTGCAACTAGAGTATTTATAGCTCACACCAAAAATTAAAGAGTTTCATGCCTATATCTGAAAATGATAGATGGGACGTTCAAGAAGGATGAGAAAGAGAAGGCACGTTTTTTACCCGAAACACACTTTCAGTATTGAAAGTAAATATACCAGACTACTTTCAACAATGTAATCCCGGGAGGGAAAAGTGGTTCATTCTAAACCTCAAAAGATCCCCTGACGTAGATTAAATATGTCCAGCAGCATTACAGAAAGGCTTATATCATTTACTACATCCAATTGTAAAAATTTTAAGAAGTAGCAGGAGAGTAGCGGTAATATACCGATGTGCTGAAGGGAAGCAAAGGTAGCGTTTACTTCGAAGGCAGTTAAGAAGGACAATTTTTATCCTAAATAATTCAGGCTCATAAGCCTCACTTCATTTATGCTAAGGAGTTAAAGTAAAATAATGAATAGCCACATCAAGACAAAATACTTCATGGATGAACCACTTCACAGAAATCAACTTCCCCTGAAACTGCTCTTTACCAATTAATTTTCTTAATCCATGAAATCCAAAAAGACAACAATTTGTGCTTTTATGAAAATAGAAGGTGTCTTCGACAACACATCTCATATAGATGTTAGAAGGGAACTCAACAAAACAAATATAAATCAATCTCTTATTATATGGCTAGAACAACTACTAGACTTAAGGATAGTCGTGGGTAATCTTTGTTATTAATAAAAGTCTTACGGTTTAATCTAGAAAAGAATACCAACAGGAGAGCGTACTATCCACTATTCTACGCAGCCTTGGAGTAAACGAAACTTTGGAATACCTAACAGATATGATACCTAACTATGTGATCAAATTAAAATGGGCTTTAATATCACAGGATTTGGTGTTCCAAAGTAGGACTGAGATCAATCCAGCTCAAACAATAATTCTTTCTTTGTCTAGGAAGTATAAGATTAAATCACTTAAACCTATATAGGTGAATGGCAAGTTGATATTATCATCCAAGTAGGTCATTTACCAGGGAGTTATCTTTGATCAACGTACCACATACACCCTGTCAAGAAAGTATCAAGAATCAAATAAATTTAAGTCTCCCTGGTAATAGCTAGGCAGGTAAATATTTTGCCACCCACTTTATTTTTTTTTCTGTTCACCAGCTTATTTACAGCAGCTGCTTCAGTCTACCTTAGTAGTGCTTAAAGATTTTTTAGAATAAGGCTTTGGCGCGCCTTTTGGAACATTTTCAATGTATTGGCACACGAACTTTCGATCGCAACACAAAATTTAACACAAATACGTTAATCAATATTTTTATTCATTATGAAAAATTGGCGAGCAAAACAGCTGCTGCTGACAACTTAATTAACGAAAGTGTTACCAACCTGGCAAAAAAATGTACTACCCGGGATATAGTGTTAGGCAAATGACGATAGTGAAACCCACTATAGCAATAGTACAATTGCCGGAATGAATTGGGTGGTGCTAACATTGACGCCACTGAATTGAATACATGATTCTGGAATTCATAGGTAAACTAAAGAACCTAGAATGATTTAACAAGATCACTCTATGCTGGTTATCAACGCGGATATACCAGGAAACGAATGCGTAGACGACTTGGCAAGAATAAAGAATAAAGAATAAAGGGTAAACAATTTCTAAGTCTTTACAATTAGAAATGATTAGAAATTTCCAATGGACTCAAAATGTTCTGAGATTGGTCCCCGTTTTTCTGAATGGACACAGTATACATAGAATACACTAATAGTTCCTTTTTAAAAGATGACAAAACTCCAGAGAATATTTTTTAGGCATTGCCCAGCTTTGACCATAATCAAGCACAAGTATTTTTGCAATTTCCAAGTGGCAGAAGGGGCATTGCGGCACTGACTACTTAAATCCTCGTGGCCCTTTAAGGGCGGCAGGGCTGGATGAAGTGTTGTTGGTAGATACTACGGTACAATAGGCACAATAGACTTGCAAAGGTAACAATGCCTAGTAAAAATAATAAATATAAATCGATTTTATTAAGTGTACAAAAGGGAGCTAGGCAGACCTCATAAAAATTTATATTTTTAATTAGTATTAAAATCGATTCGATATAGACATAACCGTCTGTTCCTTTGTCTGGCTGTCCGTATAAACAACGAGAATATGGACACTATAAGAAATAAAGCATTCAAGTTGAATATTTAGATTCTCCTATTCCTTCTGCAGTTAACTTGTATTCAATGTTGATTTCTTTGCTTTTGTTGACTCGATATAAACATATCCATTTGTCCATCTAACGTGTACATGTCTAACTCACCTGGTTTATACTATAAGCTGTAAGACAGAGCTCCCCAAATCTAGCTTCGATTGGACATGAAGACAAATGCTCACATTTTTTTGAAAGACAATGACCAAACCATGTCATTAAGTTGGATGAGTAATCCGTTCTAATCAGTCATCTCGAAAGCTTTATTAACGTCAAGAATTATTTCAAATCAGAATGGTTGTATTTATTCTTCGCTTTTATTTTGTGAGTCAATGTAAATATTTGTTACATACCAGAGCTCGCAAGAAGTGGTCTTTCTTTTGCATATTGTCAGCAAAAATACCTGTCGCTCACAGAGACGATTTGAAACTGTCTTGAAAAAACACTCATACATTGTTTTTGTTCTTCGCTCAACCAAAGAGCGGTTTAGTTGGCTGTCTCTGCTCATGGGTTTACTCAAGACCCTTTGCTTCGTAATTAATCGCCAAACGTTTTTTTTCGCATATATGTGTACTGTTTGTGGATAAATAAACAGCGAGCATGCATTAGCATGCAAATAAAAAAAAAACGTAGTCCTATCCCTTTCTCCCTTCCTCTTCTATGTTTTGCCAGTGATAAAATATCTAAGGCAACAACATAAGGTAAAGACAACAACAACAAAAAAGGGCTTTTTCTTGGACACTTTGACGAACGAGTCTGTTAGTTTTGAGCGGTCAGCAAGAGACCTATTCGAGTGTTACCCGAAACCCCAGAGCGAGGACACCAACGAAAAAGACGGTTGCTGTTGAGACCATGAGCGTCTCATTTCATTTTTTTCGGTCTTTTGAGTGAGCAGACAGCGCAGAAAAATTTGGTTAAGCATATTTTGCGAGCTCTGGTTATTTCCGTAACTGGTTGTGATATTGCTACGATTTGTAAAACTTTCCACAGTTCTGAATGGTATTTAATTTTTAACATTCTGTTAAGCCGCATAAATATCCTGTTCACTTGTCGTATGCTAAATATTACATTGTCCCACAGAAAAATGTTACATGGTGCCAAATCAGGCGACCACGGCGAGTTGTTGATGGTCAAAATGTGATTTCTGGTCAAAAAATCGGTCACAAGTGTCGATCGATGAGACGGCGCATTATCGATACGTCGGAGGAAACGCCTCATAACACCAAGATAAAATGGCTCATAAATTGTTTGGCCCGGTGGAACGGTGGTTTTGGCACACCGGACGGCTTTCATTCGACACTTTGACGCTTGGTTTCAGGGTCGAATGAAAAACACCATGTCACCATCTTTAATGATGTCTTTCGAATGTTGAATCCGATGCACCTTTTCCTTGTCTTTAAATTGAAGTGGAACAAATCGAGCATACACTTTCCTGAAGCCCAAATGATTTATCAACATGCGATGGATTGAGTCTTTGGACAATCCCAATTCCGATTCCATGAACCGCAATGACTATTTCGGCTAATTTTTTAATGAATTCACGGACAATTTGTTGTTTGGTTCGTTCACTGAAGATTTCGGCCGGCCCGAACATTCGTCGTCACTCAAGTCTTTGAAACGTCGTAAATAGTGGAACAGATGCACATTTCGTGTCGTGCTAATAACAAACATTTTGTCCACGGTAAATTAATTAAGATACGCTGCAAAATATGTCCAATGGCCAAACATAGCAGAGCGGAGAACAAAATGTTGCTGTACCAAGTACCTGATTTATTGCTATACTCATTCAACAGTGCATAGATCTAAAGCTCTGTGAAATACTGATTTGGGATAAATGGATACATTAAAGAGAGGTTGATCCGTTATAGTTTTGTTCATATCTATATCTGAAGACTTTGTAGGGATCGTGTTATATATATTAAACACTACGACTCGTCACATATGATATTTATATATTACTAATCCTTATTAGATTTGTAAGCTTACCTTCGATTATTACATACATTTGCACAAAAGTTAATAGAGCCACCAATTTACACTATGCGTATAGGGTACATTGAAGTATGCAGCGATTGATTTGATGTTCGGCCGCCATCTTTTACTCCTCTAGCGATGATGCCTCTTCACTGTCAACCCTTTTAGCTGTCAGATATTTTGCAACGCGCATAGATTCTCGGGTTATCTTACTGGCAGTCTGTCTGTCTGCCTGTCTGCCTGTCTGTCTGTCTGTCCGTCTGCAATGTCATTCTGTCTGCATTTATGACATTCTACGAAGCCACGGTGCATCGATGCAGAAACAATTTTTCAAAATCCAATTGTATTGAATTGAATTTTTGATATGGGAGCATCGTCGACGCAGTCTGCGCAGTACGCGTGTCAGATATATATTCGCTGAAACCAAAGCAAACTAAGCTAGCTCAGCTGAACGCAACGGAACTGAAGTATAGTTATGGGTTGCATTGGATGGTAAGAGGTTAAGGGAAATATACGAGCGTACAAAGAATATCAAAAGCATTGGTGATAAACCAAAGCGAGGGGAATACCCATCTAAAAGATGACAGCAAAGAGCTGTTGACGACTGGGCCGAAGTTAGATATGATATGACAAAAATTGCTCACTTTTGCAACTTTTGATTGAAACTCAAACATGAAAAGGTAATCCAATATTTATGGCTTCAATGGTTTCGCAGCCAAAGCGTAACAAGAGCAGAGACGGCGAGTTGCCGTGCTATATGAACTTATTTATCGCACAGCAACGCTGCGTATAAATAATGTTTTTGATCGGAGTAAGCGGTTCACGTATGATTATTGACATTGGTTTAAATATCAAAACATATAATATTAAAAAAGTGTATGTAAGCTGTATAGAAAGTTTATGTAGAAGTTGAAAAATAGAACAACTAATAAATCAGCAGTCGACGACTTCAAATACATTACACGCTTGCCTAAGTGGTTAGATTTACAGCTTTGATATATTTTTATTGGTATAAATGCATGATTCCTTTGAACTTTAATAATTAAAATAAAATTTGACATTAAATTGTAATATTAGCAGTTATAAACTTAATTTGTTTTAGAGCTATACCTAAAAGTGGGCGGAACAAGCCCCTAGATGGTATATATGTGAAGCAAACATCACAACACAAGGCCGTTTGACTACAGAATCCTTTTGAAATATAAGCTTTTTTTGATCATTCCACGGGGAAATCCACCATTTTGAAAAGGGGTTAGTTCTAAGTTTTAAAAGTACTACTTCAAAACGATGAAAAAGCTATTGTAAAACCACCAGTTATTGATGGCTTTATGATAGAGATTCCGCAAAATTTTAAAATAAAAAAGCGGCAGACTCCAATGAGCTTACAGCTAACATCTTCAATGCCGGCGACGAGGAGTTGGTAAGAAATATGCACCAACTTTTATGTAAGATATGCTTCAATGAATGCATGACCATCGATTGCACAGTATTCTCTATCTTATCTTAAAGAATGGAGACTCCACTGTTTCGATTAATTACCCTAGAATGAGTTTTACAGGGTCTGAAGCGTCGACAGTTTAAACACGTTCTCGAACTTGCCGACAGCGAACACACTGATATAACATGTTATTGCGAAATTCGTTGGCTGAGTCGCGGTGAGTTACGACATGTTATTACAGAGTTTTTGGTATGTAAAAACTTCTTTTGTAAGACTTACCCCTAATAATAAATATTATTTACAGCAGGAGAGACTTATGACAGACATAATAAAACACTTGAATGACTTAAGCTAATTTTTAATGGGGCGAAATAAAACTATTTGTAGTATGAGTAATGAAATCGATGCATTTCGACGAAAGCTTGGTCTTTGGAGAAGACAAACAGAGGAAAACGATTTCTACTTTTTAACTGATTTCAGAAGATTTCAGCAGTTCAAGCTTTAAATGTGTCTAAATATAATGGATAAACTTGAAGAGCAATTTGGGGAACGGTTCCTGGAATTAAGACCTTTGAAGCTAAAATTTTAAATCTTTGCTTCGCCCTTTGCAGTTGATCCTTATATTCTTTATTTTTATATAAGAAAAGAATAATACTAATAATAAAATGAAGTAATAATAAAAACAATAATAAATATCTATGAATTGAGTTTTAACTTACAAATGACCCAATATTATCTCGATTTGCCCCACTGTGCAAATCGCATCACTATTCTAGAAGGAAGTAATGCAATCAGTAGAAAAATTAGGATCTTAAAGAAGGTGATAACACCGGTTAGCCTGTATCGTGCATGTATCCTGATTGAATCAGACAAAAATGTTTTGTGATTTTTTCTAGGGAACGATGATATGCAAGATTTTTTAAACTACTAGAGTTGGCCAATAACCTATTCAATAGCCATCTAATTCGGTTGGACTACAGAATACACGTAATTTACATGGGGTGCTCAAACTTAAATGGCGGAAGTCGAAATAGAGGACCAGATATGAAGAAACATCTGCTCACTTAATATTAAAAACAAGTAAGGAAATTTCAGTCGGGCGTAACCGACTGTAAGAGGCCCTGTACCAGTTCAGGTCGCCTAACAAACACATTAAATGTTTCCCGAGCTTATGACCAAACACATGACCACTTCTCACTGCGCGAATATGAATGAAAAGAAAAGGGGGTCGTTCAAATTCAATTGCTTATAAAATCGTCATTTATTATCCGATTTTGATGAACTTTTTTCCGACCATTATTTCTACCTGTTACATACATTTGCACAAAACCAATAGGCTCTTGTACCTTCGGTACAGGGCCTAATAACTGGCCTTCTGCGCACATGATCGCAGAAGCTAGTGCGCCTTTTTTAGTGCGGCTATGGCCGAAAAGGGGATGCATCTGCATGCATGCATCCCCTAAGTCATAACTTAGGAAAAATTCGCATAGAGCTGTTAAATACATCATTGTAAATAAAATGTCAAAAGTCCCCTACGATTCTACTTCTGCAAAAAATTTTATTCAAGGTCAACAGTACAAAATTAAGGTTTTTCCCATTTTTCTCGAAAACAGTAAGTTTTATCGTGAAAATAGGTCAGACAAAAGTTGTAGATCATACATTTCTCTACAAAAATGGTCTAGTCTTACTCTTACGATTCACCATTCGTGAGATATCGCGGTTTTAATAATAAGAAAATTCATATTTTACATAATATGCACACATTTCCGCACCACCTATGAGGTAATGCATTTTGTTTAACGAGGTTTCGCCAGTTGGTATACTCCACGATCTATTGTTATAAAGAAAGTTTGAACAGATCGTTTCCTATTGAATGAAAGAATGGTAAAATTAGTAATGATCAAAGTGGAATAGGCTGCTTTCTTCTTAATATTATTCTATTAGATAATTGTCTAATTCTACTTCGACAATGATTTCTTCGTCTTCATTTTTATCTTCTTGCACAATTTCTATTCGCTGTTCTAAGAAAATGGATGCATCAATTGTCTCTTCTTCAATATCATAAATATTTTCAATTGTTGTATTTGTTTCAATATCGGTGCAAGTCTTACCCTGACAATTGATGCATACTGGCGAACAAAATAAACCCACAGCCACAATTCTTACTACAATCCGTCTTGCATTTACAAAAAATAGTATTAAGAAGTTTTTCTGGAGCAGGCGGGAGTAGAGTTTGAATTGGCTACAAATAATTATCTTTTAATTTCCAACCCCATCCTTCTGGATCTAGCTCATTGCCTAGCCACACTTGAACTTGATAATGGAGGCAGACCAGACAGCTTTACTGTTATATTGTTCCATGCAGATTTTACAAAGCTCAAATATCTATATTTGTCTATGGAATCAATTTTTTTTTGGAGCACCATACATTGCAAGAAGACAACGAATTCCATTTGTAACGATGTCGTGTGAAGAAGAGTCAATCTTTGTAGAATTATTGTGAGCATTTGCAAGAAATTGTTGTTGGTTTGAGGGATCTTTCAGAGATCGATCAAAAACTATATCAACAGATGAAGATGTTTTTTGTAGTCCGAGGACGTTGTTCTGCAGCTTAAATATTTTTCGTATGATTAGCTTCATCAACCATCAAATACAATCGTACTGTTATGACCAAAATATCTTTGTACATTCTGAACATATTTTTAAAAAATAATATGAAATGTTTCATCTCGATCCCATACAACACGGTGTAATGGATACCCTCCATCGATGATGTAGATAGCATTTGTGTTATCAATTTCGAAGTTTAAACATTCAAGGCAATTATAAAGAGCTGACTTCATAGCCCGACCACTAAGCATGCTAAAAATTCATTATTATCGGAAAGAAATAAAACTGTCTATGAAGAGATCGAGATTATTTCAATGACATCGCTTAGAATAAATTTAATCTTTAGTAAGCTAATGAAAGCTTGAAGTTAACATTGATAAGGTGGGCCGTAATATGATACATACAAGGCTTAAATTAATTACAGTCAAAATAAATTTTGAATATAAGCACGATTGCGGCAGGGTTTCTCTGTTGATATCTATTTGTGATTTCAACCTCTATGAGTTTGTAATATGTATATGTAAACCGATCATTTTGTAAAAGTCTTTTCAGAATTACTAACAGTATTCTAAAATTAAAGTTCTTCTATATGAAAAAAAAAAACAATTGATTTTAATATAGATTTTTTTCTTTTTATAATATTTCTTTCACAAATGTCCTTTATAACAGGATAAAGTAAGTACTTACTGCTTCAAGTTCAGTTGGTTTTGAAAAAATTGAGGTAAAATTTTACTTTTTATATCAAATGCTTCCTAGAACTATAAATCGCATAATCAACTTGAAAATATTAGTAATTTTTATTCTGTAGCCCTTTTTTATTCTTTCCTACAAGCAATTATTTTGAATATTGCTGGTAAAAAAATGTCGAACTATAAAAGCAAGCAATAAAGAAATATTAGAAATATTTAATGAAATATATTTTAATTTAAAGCTTTTAAATTTCACATAATGAAAAAATGCAAACCTCAGCAGAGACTAACTGAAATATTCAGAAAAGCAAATTAAATAACGAAAACCAACTAAAATCGTAAAATATTCGCTAATAGTATACAGAGTGGAAATGGGAAAACATTCAAACAAAAGTTATGAATTGTAATTCTTATTTTTTTCCGAGCAGCTGCTCCATGCAACTCTTGTTTATTTTTGGTTTATCTACACATTCAACTCAATTCATGAAGCCATTTTCGCAATTCTCACAATTTGCAATGGTTTCCAATTGCATACGTGTGCATATGACGAGTATCTAAAGCGAGATTATATGTGTATCATATATACATAAGTGACTATCTTATTTCCCCTATTTTTAAATATGTATGCATATACATTTTTTACACTACGCGCACATAGTAAGTAAAGTTTTATAAATAAAACAAAAGGTTTGTAACGCTTCGCTTCGCTTGGGAGATTGGGATTCGTTTGCTCAAGTGCACATTGTGTGGAAAGTTGTTGACTGCCATACACCTGGGAATGGCCAACAATGATTCTTGTGTCAAACGGTCCAAGCAACTCACACGTCCGTTAGGACACGTATCTCCTGGGTAGCCTCTGAACATCCGTTCAGAGGTGAGCTAACGTGAGAAGGCGAAGGGGCCCCCTCTCCTTTAAAAAGGGGTTGGTGCGCTGGGCTTGGGACCCGCCACTTTAAAAAGAAACCCCCCAATGAAAACGAAAAGAAAGCCTCGGAACGGCCCCTTTGATGACGACCCCCGCAAACGCTACAAGGATCACGATATACGGATATGCACCTGGAATGTCCGCACCCTTAATTGGGATGGTGCAAGTATCCAGCTGGCTGATGTCCTCGAAAAATGCAAGGCTGACATCACCGCAATCCAAGAAATCCGATGGATAGGACAGGGTTGCTCTAAAAAAGCATCCTGTGACATCTACTACAGCTGCCATGCGAGTAAGCGCGAATTTGGTTTCGTGGTGAGTAGGAAACTACGTGGCCTCGTCTCTAGGTTCACACCTGTTGACGAGCTTCTAGCCGCGATACGCATCAAGGCTAAATATTTTTATATTAGCCTGATTTGTGCGCACGCCCCGACGGAAGAGAAAGACGACGATGCTAAAGATGAATTCTATGAGCGCTTGGAACGCCTGTACGAGCGCTGTCCCAAACACGATGTCAAAATCGTGCTTGGCGATTTCAACGCCAAGATTGGGAAGGAAGGAATCTTTGGCCCAACCGTTGGAAAATTTAGCCTTCACGACACTACCTCCAATAATGGAGAGAGGCTAATCGATTTCGCCGTAGGTCGGAACATGGTAGTTAGTAGTACCAGATTTCAACATCTTAACATCCACAAGGCTACATGGCTGAGTCCTGATCAAAAAACATGCAACCAAATTGATCCTGTTCTGATTGACGGAAGGCACGCATCGAGCGTGTTGGACGTGCGAACGTTACGTGGTCCCAACATTGACTCGGACCACTATCTTGTCGCAGCCAAGGTACGCACTAGGCTCAGCGTAGTGCACGCCGCACGTTCCAACAAGCAACGAAAGCTACACGTCGGCAAACTGCAATCAGAGCAGACCGCCGCAGCCTTCTCAAACACACTCTCCCGACTGCTCCGGGAAACCTCTCCGATTTCTCGAGATATATGTGAGCAGTGGAAACATATCACCCGCTCCATGGATAGATGTCATTGGTTATACAAAACCTGTGAAGAATTCTTGGTACGACGAGGGAGTGTCGCAATGCTACTGCAGAGAAGAACGCTTCCTATCAGCGAACTCTGCAGTCGGGAGCAACGCGAGCTGTTAGAGAGCGATATCGAGAGAAACGGAGAGAGGAGAAACGCCTTTTCAGACGCAAGAAAAAGGAGCAAGAAAGGCGGGAGTTTGAGGATGTTGAGATGTTCCGTAACAGAAATGAAGCTCGAAAATTCTACCAAAAGGTCAAGCGTCTACGCCCGGAGTAACTTTCTGTAAGGATGAGAATGGAAGTCTGGTAACGGATGAACAGGAATCACTGAGATTATGGAGGAGTCATTTCTCCAACCTACTCGGCGATGAAGCGCACAATACCGCCGAAAGAGAAATGACACCGGAACCACCAGTTAATGATGGCACTATTGTAGAACCACTTTCGACACGCCGATAAGAGCGAAGTTCTTCGACGCCCTGTATGCACTAGGTATCCCGGCAAAGATTGTCCGTCTTTGCATGGCGACGCTATCTAACACACAAAGCGTTGTCAGGGTGGGGAAAAACCCCTCCGACCCCTTTGATACCAAGAGAGGTTTCAGGCAGGGCGATGCTCTATCGTGCGATTTTTTCAATCTCCTGATGGAATACATCCTACGCCAATGCCCGTACATATAGAGTATGTCGGGCTCGATCTTCCAAAAGGAAGTGATGCTGCTCGCTTACGCCGATGACATCGATATCATCGGTACGCAGGAACGGCGAGTCAGCAAGGCGTTCTCGGAGATTGAAAAACAGTCTCGGCTCATGGGTCTAGCGGTGAACGAGGACAAGACGAAGTACTTGGTGTCTTCTCGCACTCCGTCAATGCGTCTTGGACGGTCAGTGACGATGGAGAATTTCAACTTCAGTGTTGTAGAAAACTTCGTCTATCTCGGAACAGAGATCACCAGCAACAACAACGTCAGCCTGGAGATCAGGCGAAGAATCACGCTTGCAAACAGATGTTTTTTTGGGCTCAGCAAGCAAATGAGAAGTAAAGCCCTCTCTCGACGGACGAAAATAAAGATATATAAGACGCTGATACTCCCGGTCCTACTGTATGGCGAGGCATGGACCGTGATTGAGTCGGATGAGACAGCGTTGGGGGTCTTCGAGAGGAAGATTCTTCGCAGGATCTTTGGTCCTATTAGAGTCGGCGACGAGTTTAGGTCCCGTATGAACCGCGAGCTGTACGAGCTATTCAATGAGGTTGACATAGTCCAGCGCATAAAATTCCTGCGGCTGCACTGGGCTGGGCACCTCATTCGAATGGACGAAGGAGCTCCAGCACGCATGGTTTACATGGGGGGCCCAAACTTGATTGGTGGACGCCGACATAGAGGACGACCGGGCACTCGATGGAATGACCAGGTATGGAGAGATCTCTCAGTACTTGGCATTCAGAACGACTGGCGCCAGCGCGCACAGGATTATGGAGGCTGGCGCGCTTTCCTGGACGCGGCCATGACCGGTAGACGGTTGACGGCCATTTAAGTAAGTAAGTTGTAACGCTTCGGAATGATGTACAGCTTATGGCATGCATATTCTTCTTTAGCTCTACAAAACGAGGAGTCGACCTTGGTCAAATGAGTATAAAATCACTTACTTGTTCCATAGTTTTCAACAAATATTTCTTGAATTCCATATGAATAATCAAGAGCTTATTGTTTCTTTTCTAAAGACAAATGGAATCTTATTTAGTTACTATATGAAGACAACTTGCCCCTAAATGTATGCTTTAAAAAAGTAAAAATATGATAAAGACGATGACCAATTTTTGTTGGCGGGTCGTAACAGGACAACCGTGCCCTGAAGCAGAAAAATAAAAGTGCCATATTTTTTGCTTAATACATCATCTTTGTTAATACATATGTTTATATTATTGATCAGCAACAAAAGTTGATATGATGTAGACATATACAGATAACTTGTAATGAATGATGTTGTTTTTTTTTAACTCAACCAGAAGCAAAATATTCTACAAATGTCCAAATCGACTACTAAAATTCACCTTCTACAAAAATTCACAATATGTTTGTTTATGTCACCGTCACTTGTTGTTGCATCTCTAAAATGTGCATAATCTTCTGAGCTCAATTTCTTTTGATTTTTGCGTACATGCCGACGATGTACTCCATTGCAGTGGATCATAGCATTTATGAGTTCCAGCAATTCATTGGTGTTGCTCATTTGCTCGCTGCAAAGCGATATCGCGAGGATGAAATTCTTCTTCAACCATGACAATTGCTACCTCATTAATTCTCTACAGGGATTCTCAACCAATTACCTCCAAGCCACTTCGAAAAATGTGCAATCAAAATTTGGCAATCTCAAATTATCTGCAATTTATTGTCCCCCTCGTTTTACTGCAACCGAAAAACAGTTCATAGACTTTTTTAACACATTGGGTGATCGCTTCTTAGCTGCAGGAGATTATAACGCGAAACCTACCCATTGGGGATCACTGCTTTCAAATCCCAAAGGGAAACAGCTCTATAAAGCACTCATAAGCACTCAAAACAAACTGAACTATGTCTCACCATGCAGTCCCACATACTGGCCAACAGATCCAATGAAAATACCGGATCTTATAGACTTTGCAATTACACGAAAAATCTCAACTAGATTAATTTCTGCAGAATCACTTTCAGATCTGTCATCGGATCACTCTTCCATAATTTTTAATCTATTGGAATACCCACAATACAAACGAAATCCCAGTTTTCTCACCGCTTACAATACGAATTGGCTTAAATATAAAAAATATATAAGCAGTCACATTGAACTCAACCCTGGAATCAACTGCGAAATGGATATAGACAACTCTGTCAGTGGACTCAACTCAATTCTCGCTGCTGCAGCAAAACACTCTACACCACAATTTAATTCACCTTCAACGACAAATCACAGCATAACAAATAGTCATATTGAACACCTGGTTGCAAAAAAAACGCCGCCTAAGAAGAGAATGGCAAAACTTGAGTTCTCCAGCTGCAAAATTAAGGCTGAAAACAGCTACTTGTGAGCTGACTACGGCGCTCAAAATTGAAGATAAGCTAGCCCAGAGAAGATACATCGAATGTCTCTCACCAAAAAACTCTAAATTTCCGTTATGGAAAGCTCGCGCTACTATTCAGCCACCCGATGAGGTATCTAAACCCATTAGAGATAATACTGGCAAATGGGCTCGCAGTGATGAAGAAAAGGCTAACATTTTTGCAGCACATCTTAAAAATGTATTTCAGCCAAACCCGTCGACAAACGGTTTCGCTCTTCCTCCATATCCGGATAGGAACTATTCAGCACCCCTCCGAATACACACATATGAAGTAAAAAACATCATAAAAAATCAATCATTGTCATGACCCCGAAGCCCGGTACGGATAAAACTCAGGCGGCATCATATAGACCCATAAGTCTTCTATCATGTCTGTCCAAGCTCTTTGAAAAGATTTTTCTCACAAAAATAAGCCAGTACACTCAAAATATCATCCCTACCCATCAATTCGGTTTTCGTGAAAAGCATGGCATCATTGAACAAGTCAATCGTATTACCTCAGAGATTCGAGCTGCGTTTGAGCACCGTGAATACTGCTCCGCAATCTTTCTCGATATTGCCCAAGCGTTTGATCGAGTTTGGCTCGAGGGGCTTAAGTACAAAATTAATGTGTTGCTCCCACAAAATACTCACAAGGTTCTTGAGTCCTATCTCAGCGAAAGAACCTTCGTTGTGCGACAAAATGATTTTCTAACAGTAGAGTCGGAAATCAAAGCTAGTGGGCCCCAAGGTAGCGTACTCGGCCCCAAGCTGTTCCCAACTCGAACAAAGCGAATCTATTCTCAAAAACTCTACTATCACCCAAACCCGCTCGCAAGAGCTGTCACTCAACAAAATAACACATTTTAAATTATTGTTGTTATATAATATTTATTGCACCTACTCAACAATATGTCATCTGGCTCGAGTAGAGAATTAAGTGTTTTAAATATGTAAATTTGATCTCCCATGGAATATATATCGTAATATATAATATTATAATTCTATTAATATTATATAAACATCCTCTCACCATTTGTTAAGCTTAGAGCTTTATGTTTAGTTTTAAGTTACAATTCTGTACATGCCGTCGACTGAGACTGAATTAACAGTCTTCAAAAGCAAAAATATATATAGAGATTTTTTTTTATTATATGTATATATATATATATGTAAATCAAAAAAAAAAAAATACGCTGTCCTATCTCTTTTTCCCTACCTCTTCCATGCTTTGCCAGTAATGAAATATCTAAGACAGCAACATACGCTGATCTGCCAATTCTTCTACGCACCTTTGAATTTTTGTGATTCTAACACACTTCGAACTTCTTTAACTGTGATTTGTATGAAACTTTATATATATGGAACTCCAATAAAAAACACATAATTCCACATCATCATCCATAATTGATAACTTATTTGTTCAATTTGCTATATCATGGGTTCGTAAGACATCTTTTAGGTGTATCTACATATAGCCCTATTTCCTTTTGAAATCTTTCTTAAATTATTGTTTTGTGACCTTTATATTAGATCTTTTCATTTCGTTTCTAACTTGCCAATTCATTACATTATGTTAGGCTGACTTCACAAATAGAGCGTAATTTGCTAGATTTTATGTTGGTTAAAATATGTAAAACATTGTTTCCTATGAAGGTCATAAACGCCTCGAAAGACGCAGTGATCTTTACCAAAATCTTACAAGCAGAGATGTTCTATTAATGTACAACAAAGCTCTATTAGTTTAAATGGTATTATTGTTGTCACAAATATTTTGTCAAATGAAAGAGTTTCATTGTCTTTTGATCTTTGTTTACACACGCATTGTCCTATAGATTCATCGTATCCATAAATCACAATTATTTAACATCGATTATTGTTCTCTTATCAATAAAAACTTCTTTTTGCATAAGCATAATTCAACTCGCAGAAATATTTATCAAACTAGGTAATGTATTCTGAGCTGTAGATTCCGTAACTGATATTCTATCGGGTCTTTTTTTATGATTTAAAGTTTTTTATTTTAAATTTTAACAATAAGGGATTCTAGTATGAAGTATCGCCGGCTCCTTGGAGGGTAGCAACTTTGAGGTCATAAGCGGCGTTCGATTAGAGGAAGACATTACGCCTCCTCAGTCTGTTGATCGGCCGCCTGTTTGGTAGAGTGCGAGCTAGTCTGTTGCAGTGTGCGGTCAGCCTGGTGTTATACCGACTGGTATAACCGCCAATTTGCTTCTCTATCGTGTCTACGCGAAGATCCCTATGAAGTGTGCTGTTTCGGACGAACCTTGGGCAATGACTGATCATCCGCAGGGCTTTATTTTGCAACACCTGAATGCGCTTTCGATGTGTCTTGGAACAAATGCCCCATCGCTGGACTCCATACCTCCAAATGGGGGCAACAACAGAGTTGTAAACCGCTCTCTTGCAGCGCAGGGCCAGTTAACTTCGTCTATTTACGAGGCAGTAGAGTTGCTTACTATGTTTCTGGTGTGCCGCGCAAACGTTAGCCTCTTAACCAGCGTCAGCCCAAGATATCTAATATCATTAGCTTTCGTGAAAACGGTATTATTCAACCAGACATTAGGAGGGATCCTTTCCCTTAGTGAGAAGCACACGTTGATCCATTTGGTTAGATTTATTTTAATATTCCACATTCGGGCCCAGTGTTCAAGCATGTGCAAATACTCCTGCACACCATCTGCCGCTTCGTACTTGCATTTTGAATTGTACAAAATGGCAACATCGTCTGCATATGACGCCAGCAGTACTTTGTCGTTATGTCCATTATGTCTGCACATGGCACAGGGAGATCAGTTGTGAAAACCGAGTATAGTAGCGGGCCCAACACGCTTCCTTGGGAGACTCCAGATTTTATAACATGCATGCTGGACAGCTTAATTCCGACTTTCACCTGGAATTGGCGTTCATTCAGATATGACTGGAGCATGTCCGGCACGCTACACTCTGTCGAACGCTTTCTGCACGTCGAGTTCGGATGAATATTAGGTTTGCCGGGTTTGTGGATCATAGTTATTCTGGCTATCTTCCACTTGGAAGGAAAATGCTGCATCCTCAGCTTAGCGTTAAAGATTAACGTTATGCAGAAGAGCGCCCTCACTGGCAGGGCTATTAACACTATCGGGTCTGTATTATAATATGGCTTCCATTTTTTATTTATAAGCTGAATATATTTCACAAAAATGCTCTTAGTTAGGTCCCGAATATTGTTGTATTGAGCTTTACTTAACGAATTTTTGACCAAAAATGCAATTGCTTCGCTTGGCGTTCTTAATATTTTCCGTTATACTTCTTCGCTGGGACACCAGCTTTTTAATATAAAAGTCAAAACTCTTCACTTTTTTCAAAATATTGGTTATATACGCTGTGCAACGGTCCTTAGAGCTAAAATGGTACAGAATATAGTTGCAAATAGACTCTTTATTTCGATTATTTACACACCAAATTTTCAGCAGCGCTTTACGATTAAAACTGAACTTTTTCTGCATATCTTGAAGGGTGGAAAAAGTGTCAATAGTACATTAATCTATAAAGATTTAGGCATTCCTAGCGATCTTCACAGTTGCTTACCGATTGATGAACTTAATAGATTCAAGCAATATTTTTTAATATCAACAAAACTTGGCAGTGATAAAAAAAGATACTCATCGAACATGATTGTAATGAAATGTATATATAAAAATTTTTTATATATTTATTAATACGCCTTAACTTAAGCTGTCCTCAGACGGCGAACATCTCCATCGGGTTTGTTCGGCTCGCTGTAATTTGTGTGGGTTAGCTTGCAATCCGCTTGCTGTTAATGAAAAATTTCTATAATGAACGAGCGGCTGGCGTTCATGTACGTCGTGTATAGTATGGTGTGCGAACAACAATAAAATAAAATCACTTTTCTGTATATGGATCGACAAGGATATTCATCTGTTCAACTCATTTTAAATATGAATAACCGCGCCTTGACTGTGGACAGCAAGAAAATGTGCATTTAAAGCAAAAAAAGTAAGCGGCTCGTCATCTGTGGCCAGCATAACAATGTAAATTGCTTTATTAGAAACCCAAATTGAAGGAAAAAAGAGCATACTTTGAAAAATAATAGCCTGTGCAGGGTATAAAATATTTCATCACCTCGACTGCAGCAGTATTTTGATTTGCTTTCATTTTTTTTCTGTTAATTTAGCATACACATATGACGAATGAGTGACTTTATAAAAGCGCTTTGGGTATTGCTTAAAAGTTAGATTGATTTGAGCGTGGAATGAAATATACAATACTACAAAATATATGCATACAATTTTTTTTATTGTTAGTTTCAATTTATTTATTAATATTTTTGCATTTATACACATATTTATTTTTTATTTTCAGTTCCCACAATATTTAAAAGCGAATTTTCAGTATAAATTGCTTCAATAAAACTCAAACATAAATTGACGTAGTTGCGCTGCCAGTGACACATAGTCGTACCAACATAAAGGCATACACCACACACTTATAATGTATTCACAATTAATTTATGCTTTATTAATTTAAAATTATTTTCATAAAGTGCTGCATTAAGCGCGTTCCCATTCATTATGTATTAAAAATTATTAATGTTGAATAATTACGTTTTATTATGAGCGAATGACTTAAGGCAATTGATTCGACTGTGATCGATTTTTAAAATATCGAGCCTTTTGTTTTGTATGCCTTGGTTTGTAACCATATAACAAAATATAATTTTATTGGGGTTTCTAGTTTTGGTAACAATTAATAAAAATTGGGCGCAATTAATAACAATTGAGGTACAAAAGTTTACCTTTAACAGTGTTTAAGATATACAAAATTTTCATAAATACATTTTAAATAAATAGTTTTAATAAATTTTTAATTAATTTTTTTTACGCCATCAGTTGAGTGACTACTTAGCATACCAATGCAGACAGAACGACTTGTCGACATTCAAATTTGCCGATTATTCAAATTTGCTATTAACTAAAAAAAAATGCAAATATATACAAATTTTTTAACATGACTTTTAATAAAAATAAAATATCTGTTCAGTTTTGTGCAGCGTATAAAATGATAATGAATGTAAAGCAAACAAAAAAAAAATCAGTGCAACACGCAACACGAAGGACTCAAACCTCAAACATTTGTATTAATGAGCTGTCGACAACGGTTCGTATGCGTCATGTGGCAAAAAGCCTGCAGCAAAAATCATTGCAAAACCACATCATACAAAATGTTGACCACGCTTAATTTATTGATAGCACTCAATATGAACAAAAAAAACATTTCAACTGACATAATGGTCAAACAAAAGCCGCTCTTTTGAGGTTCCCACAATTTAAAGCAAGTAAAATAAGAAAAAACATTCATTGAAGTGGAACCGATCCTAAAGAAGTCTTTATACGAAACAAAAAAAAAAACCTGTTCAATAATATTCTCCATCTGTCGCACACACATATTTAAAAAAATAGATCTTGGACATCGTTGAACTTTCTTTTTTCTCTTTTATTAGCATGGCAGAGTTGGCACTTGGGCCAATGGAAAACAAGTTAAAGCGTAGATAGTTTACAATAAATATATAATAACAATTTTTTAAAGACAATCATCATATTTAATGTTATATTTCTTTTCAAACATAATGTAAATAGGCGACAGCAACTATTCTAGGTTATTTGATGCGGCAATAATTGGCTCTTCATAGTCGATTAATCATACTTAATAATATGTAACTCACATTATCTATGGAACTAAAGTACTCTGGGTACAGGCTGGCCACTTCATAGTTTGAATAAATCAGGCAAATATTGCTTATATGAATGTGAGCATAATCCTGTTGGAGAACTAAATACATCTCTCTATTTGATCAATTTTTAAAATTAATAACTTACACTGCCCCTGTATCATTTTTTTGATATTTTTATATATTTCCAGTGCTGCAGAATAAGCCAAATTGTTTTTTTTTTTGACACTTTATTGTGGACGGCGACGAATTGAATCACGATTCTAAATCAGTAAATTTTAAAATTCCACCAACGTCTTATCATTATGAAACATCGAAAAGATCAGAGTCAAATGGAGAATACTGTAAATACTTACAATCGTTTTGCTGTGCTACCAAATGATATGGTTATGGATTATCGCATGATGCATTATGAGCTTTCTACAAGAAACGCGCATCACTATACTTACAAGCATAGGCAGTACAAGACATAAAGATTGCTTATACGAAAGTTAGCAAGCTACTCGCCAGTAGAGCTTATTCAACATGCCTTAAGGCAACATGGTAACAGCATCATACGTGTGCACAAACCCAAAAAGGCCCAAGAAGGTTTTGCTAAAGGAAAATGGGGTAGCAGTGGAGAAGTTTATTCCAAACCACTTTAACTTCATTGATTTACTTCGCGTAGTAAACAACAAGGAGGCACTTAAGATCAAAATAGTTGGGAGTCAGCAAGACTTGGTAGAAATACCAAACAAGAAACAGAACGCCATCTTCTGTCATAGATGCCAACACCAAAAATTACCATATTCTTGTAACAAGTGTGCTCTGGAGCACCCAACTACCCAATGCGTCGGATGAGTGCCTCACCTGAATCCAAATCCAAATCGGACGAACGCAAAAATTAAAAATTAAACTAAAATTAGCACCGCAATGAACGTGAGTCTGTTAATCACCGTAGCTAAAGAAATCTGCAAACAAGTCCGATATCTCATTTGTGTGCGTTGCTGTTTTATTATGAAAAAACATACTCGACGGATATGCGCCAGATTTTCGTGTAGAATTAACGAATTTAGAAAAAGATTTTGGATCCTCATGGAAGTTGTTAGGCCCTGTACCGAAGGTACAAGAGCCTATTGGTTTTGTGCAAATGCATGTAACAGGTAGAAATAATAATCGGAGACCCCCCAAAGTTACCCCCATTATGGTCAGGAGCGATAGAGGAGTCGATATAGACATGTCCGTCTGTCCGTCTGTCCGTCTGGCCGTCCGTATGAACGAAAGGATCTCGGAAACGGTAATAGATAGAGACTTCGTGTTTTTTGCATTCGACTAGGACTGCTCCGGAATTTTACAAGTTTATTTTAAAAACTTGCCCCTCCCCCCTTCCCCATAAAATCACCCCCAAGGGTAAAAATTTCTTCGGCACAAAAAAAAGTAAGTATGCCAGTATAGAGATATCGTCCTTCTTAGCAAAAATCCGAAAGTTCATCAAAATCGGATAATAAATGACGATTTTATAAGCAATTGAATTTGAGCGACCCCCCTTTTCGTTTCATACATAAAAAAATGGTTTAAAAGGCACTTAGTCGTGCAGTGAGAAGTGGTCATGTGTTTGGTCATAAGCTTGGGGAACATTTAATGTGTTTGTTAGGCGACCTGCACTGGTACAGGGCCTCTTACAGTCGGTTACGCCCGACTGTGATTTTCTTACTTGTTTTTCATTGTAAATAACATTTATAGGACCTAATATTTGCTAATTGAAAATTAGAACGTGCACAAGAATATTTTGACTAATCTTGCGCCTTCTGAGATCTTTTAAAGTAACGTGATTTTATATTTTCTAAATGGCAGAGGTGACGAGTGAACCATGGCTTGGAGGTGCACCTTCGTGAAAATGTTGGTAAAGTACTTTATAAGAATATTATAAACAAGTAAGGAAATTTCAGTCGAGCGTAACCGACTGTAAGAGGCCCTGTACCAGTTTAGGTCGCCTAACAAACAAATTAAATGTGTCCCGAGCTTATGACCAAACACATGACCACTTCTCACTGCGCGAATATCAATGAAAAGAAAAGGGGGGTCGTTCAAATTCAATTGCTTATAAAATCGTCATTTATTATCCGATTTTGATAAACTTTTTGGATTTTGGCTTAGAGAGGCGTTATCTTTATATTGGTGCACAAAATTTTTTGTGCCGAAGAAATTTTTAGCCTTGGGGGTGATTTTATAGGGAAGGGGGGGGAGGGGCAAAATTTCAAAATAAACTTGTAAAATTCCGGAGCAGTCCTAGTCGAATGCAAAAAACACGAAGTCTCTATCTATTACCGTTTCCGAGATCCTTTCGTTCATACGGACGGCCAGACGGACGGACGGACAGACGGACAGACGGACAGACGGACATGTCTATATCGACTCCTCTATCACTCCTGACCATAATGGGGGTAACTTTGGGGGGTCTCCGACCATTATTTCTACCTGTTACATACATTTGCACAAACCCAATAGGCTCTTGTACCTTCGGTACAGGGCCTAAAAATATCACAAGCTATGTCAATGCTGTCGCAGGTATATACATCAGACAAATCTGTTCTACAGACGAGATAATTCAACTTATCAAAGTCAGTTTTTGCAAAGCAGTAACGGTTCATATAAAATGCGCGTTTACGGTCCTCAAAAGTGGAGACTGATAATGCTATTTCAAGTGTTAGATGGTATTTATCTTCAGGTACACATATAGGTGAAATTCTGGAAATACAAGCGTCAACAGTACTGTCAATAAAAATTAGGTCTAACAATTTATTAAAACAATTTTGGTGAACAGAATTGTTTGCTAACGTGTCAAAAAAATTCAACTGAATATAAGTAATTATTGATTCAGAAACAAAACAACTCATCCAAGAAACATGGGGTAAGTTAAAATCACCAGTAATTAACAGGAAGCCATTTTCGCGTAATGATTTTGAAATCAATTCAATAGCAGCAGCGTGTTGGTCACATATACTGGAATCATATGATGGCTGTATATACGAACAAGTTATATAAATATTGCTTCCTTGAAAAGTTGAGACAACACATATCTCCTCAGCTATACACTCCTCAGCTATAATAGTGGATTTAACAGATATAAGCATCCCACAACCTTTACGAATGCAACGATCTTTATGATATGTTGTAAAGTTATCACACAAAACTTGTGCCTTTAAAATGTTGGGTTCTAAACAAGTTTCAGTAGAAATCAGAATATCAGCATCAAAATCAGTGCTTTTAAGATATAAATTAACTAATTTGCTCTTCAGGCCTCGTAAATTTTGATAATTTTTAATAAGATGACAAATTAGCTTAAATTCTTAGAATCTAAAGTTTGCGCAGGTGGACGTGACAAGTCGACAACACAACACGAAGATATAAGTATTCCTCTACCAAAGATAACACAGGAAAACAAATTTTTCACCCAGAGACCAGACCTGACATACCCGAAGGATTTTGATGCGCTGAATCCGAATCCGTGCTCAAAATTGCTCCTATACGTTTCGAGGTTTTCGAGATATCCTAACCTAAAATGAAAAAACGCGTTTTTTGCAATTTTTGAGGTTGCGTGACGAAAGGAAAAAAATTATTATCAAAAAACGTTGAATGGCAATTGAAAGTACCACCCTTCCCCTTTCAAACCTTTTTGGATTTTTTAAAATATCTTTTTTTTGACGAAATAGCGCTCATATTTAACGGTGTTCTGAGACTGTGGAACATTCCTAAGAAATGGAAGAATGCAAAGATCTGCATGATTCATAAGGCTGGCAAAAGCACTTTTAACTTGGACCCTCTCAAGTCTATAACTCTGCTGCCTACAGTTTTTAGACTATTTGAGCGCTGTCAATTGACGCGAATCCTTGATGTGAGTAAAGACAGGAGAAGGATGGTCTCTATCAATTTGTATTCTGTAGGAAGGATTAGAGGCCAAGGAGTATGTGGTACCCGCTTAACTTGACATTAAACATGCATTTGACTGAGTTTGGCATGATAGGTCACGAGTCTACTAACGCCTCAGCAGAGGTTGTTAACACGGGTTTTTGTGTGATATTGAATGGCATGGAGTCCAGTGATACGGCCATACTTGAAAGAATTCCAAAGGGGAGGATGCTGGGCCCACTATTGTATACACTATTTGAGCACGACATGTCCACTAGCTTTGGAACACCATTCCATTTGCAATACCATTCTGGTCAGAGACAGCTGTGTATATTCACCCTCGGGTATCCTGCAGTAATACTTGCGCTGGACTAACCCCAATAGGTGTGCCAATGTGACTATGCCCTACGTCCGGACTTTTGTCCGGGACTTTTCATTAATAACCAGCTGATGTGTCAACAATCGAGATATAAGTACCTTGGTGTATTTCTGGACAGGCACCTGACTTTTAAAAACCACATCACAAGTGTAACCAAAGCAATTATTGATTGAGGAAAATACATTGGCTGCTCCATAGCAGAAAAAAACTTTTGCTGAAGAATAAATTCGCCGATAACTATTTATCAAACATTAAATAAAATTATATTAGGTAAAATTATTTTCGGATTAAATAAACAAGAGCTCATCTCCTTTAACAAAAATTCTCAGCAAATTAAACAACATTATATCATATGTGTGTGTATGGCACGAGTATAATAATTAAACTGTGAAAATAATATTGCGATATCAATAAACTAATGAACTAATGCTCGAACAGCATTATTTTTAGTTTGAATATAGCTCCAAAGCTCCTTCTACGAAGGCAAGAGTGGCATTTTAATCTCAATATTTATTGCTAAACTACACTTTAAGTAAAATTGGAATTGTGTTGCAGTCAGCTGCCCTCTGGAAACTGCAAACGATGACTAAGAGCTGACTACGTGCGGCAAACAAACCTCGGACCGGACCGGACCGGACCAGGCTGAGACAAAACCAACTGCACAAAAAAGTATTGTAAAAAATTGTACTCGTAATAAACTGAAATAAAATAACATTTGCAGTTGGAAGAGCTTTGTGCATGTGGAGCACGTTTGCCGCATGCTCTGAGCTGAGCTAAGCAGAGCTGGCGATAAGCAGTAGAAACCCGAGCAGCATACAAGCATGCAGCAGCACACCAGCCAGATCAGCTTAGCTCTGGGAGTATCTTCCAGTTATGAACGGAGCTACATGTAAAGTTAAGTAAAACAAAAGTTATATAACTGCGGTTAAGTCAACAAATTAAAACTTTGCAAAAATTAAAGGCATAAAAAAGCCAAGCCAACAGCAAACAGCAAACAGCAAACACACACTCGAATGTTTACACGGAAACCAGCCACTCGCTCAGTTGGTGAAGTTTCATACATTAAATATGAGCCTCAGCCACATTGTATACAAAGCAATGGAAAACTTCTTAAATTTAATTATATTCTCACATTGCTCCGGAAATTATGTTGCCATTTGATATAAATTTAATATTTTAAGTATTTGATATAGAATAGGCATATTCTATACCAACTTTTTTTTAATAAATTCAAACTTTTATTAAATATATTTGTTACTGGTTAAACAAAAGAAAACTTTAACTCGGTTGTCCATGTCCTCATGTCCTTTTAAACCTACAAAAATTAATTAAATCAATTAATTACATGGATTAACCACTGTTAGCGCCAAATTTGGATTTGTGGTGTGTAACGTTTTTTACTACACCGCGCTAACTTGCTACTCGTCTTGGTAATTTTTTTGAAAAAAAATAAAATTTTCTATAAAATTTAATTTCATTTTTGGCTGAAATTATTTTTAATTTTGTACTTTTGCATCCTCATTTTTTTGTTTATTTGTTGACTAAGTTTTAAAAAAAAAAACAGATTTAATTATTGTGCTGACGAACTTCTCCGGTTCGCGGCACAATGTAAGGAAATGCGCCCAGAAGAGCAAACATCCTTCTCAACAAAATTGTTGAAGGATGAGTTGAAAAGTCTGTGGCATGCAGTCAAGGCTTCTTACGACAAATTAATGTGTCAGAAACCAGAGGGCTTGGATAAAGAACTACTCATGGCTCATGGTTTGAGTGCCTTTATGACATGTGGAGCCATGGTAGATATGACTTGTTCATTTTTATTAGAAGAAAGATGTTCAACGAGGGTACATCTTTCAGAGCATGGTGAAAGTAGAGATGCCCCAAATGTGTCACAAAATATTTCCTTACCTCCATTTGATACAGACTTGTTTTACGTTGATTATAGTACATGGCCAAATTTTCGTGATATGTTCACGGCCATCTGTAAGTCGAACTCTAGACTACAACCTATTGAGAAGTTGTATCACCTAAAACAAAAAACTCGTGATGAAGCTCGAGATATTGTCAACAGATCTCCGCTAACCAACGATGGGTTTGAGTTAGCTTGGCAGAATCTGATTGACCGATATGTGAATAAACGAGTTCTAGTGAACAGTCAGTTCAAGGCATTGTTTGGTTTAGAGCCTGTAGCTTCTGAGAATGTCGAGGCCATTAAAAAGCTTCAGCGTGAAATTAACAATGCAATTGCTAATTTGAGGTCTAATAGTATCAGCATCGAAAATTGGGATGCTATACTGGTGTTTCTGTGCTCTACCCGTCTTCCAGATACTACTCTGACGCTTTGGGAGGAGGCTTCAGAAGACAAACGAGAGATTCCAAAGTGGAAGGACATGGACACCTTTTTAACAAGCAGGTTCCAAACGTTAGAAACGGTCTCAAATCTTCGTAGCTCTTCGAAGTCCGTTTCTATTAAGCCTTCAACAGGTTTTAACAAGTCGAAGCGTTTGAACACTTTTCAAACAAAAGTAACATACCAGTGTCATATGTGCAAGTCTTCGGAGCACAATTTGATCAAGTGTCCGAAATTTTTAGCACTCAGTCCTAAGCAGAGGACAGATAAAGTGAGAGAGAATCAATTTTGTTTCAAATTACTTGGCTTACAGTCATATGAGGAACAAATGCAAAAGTTTGAATAGGTCACAAAGTGCTCAAAACCCCACCACACGCTGCTCCATTGGAACACTACTGCCAATGTTTTAAATTCTAACCCTCTTTCTCCGGCAGCTCAGTCAAATTCCAATGGACAGCCAGGTTCTTCGCAAGCAATGAGCAGCAATAGTTTGCAATCTTGCTTTGCATTTTCAACCAAGAGTGTGCTCTTGGGAACTGCTATAGTGCGAATAAGGTTCAATGATCAGCTTGTTTCCGCTCGAGCACTGATAGACTCAGGATCTGAAGGTACGTTCATTTCGGAACGTCTGCAGAGGCGCCTAGTTGTGCGACGCGAACGAGTGCATGCACATGTTTCAGGATTGAATACATCTCTAGCTGCTAGAATTAACAGGTCGTGTCGCTTGTTACTGGAGTCATCACTCGATCCAAGTTTCAGATTGGAAACGAGTTCTTTTGTTTTACCCAAACTTACTGGATTTTTACCCAGTAAGAATATTTCAATGCAATCAAATGTAAGTTTTGATTTCCCCCTGGCCGATCCTCAATTTTTCTAGAGTGATCAGGTCGACATTGTGATTGGCAGTAATATTTACCCTCAAATACCTATAATACCTATAATATAAAACAAAATATTTTGGGTTCATTGCTGACTCAACGAACTGTTTTTGGGTGGATTCTTACTGGTCCACTCTCTCCCCCACCAGGTGCAATACGATTTCTATTGTATCCTGTTTTACAAAGTTTAGCTTGGGTCAACAAATAGAGAGCATTCCCAATAGGGCTTTTCAGAGTGTTGAGGACGAGTTCTGTGAACGAATTTTCGTCAACACCACTAGAAGCGATAGTGACGAGAAACATGTGGTCACTCTTCCTGTTCGCCCTAATTATCAGTGTGAGCAGCCTCTAGGAGCTTCACGCTCTGTAGCGCTAAAGCAGTTCATGCGTAATGAGACAGCGCTTCTCCGGATCTCAGAGATTAATTATGATGAGGAAGTTACTGAGTGCTTGACCTTGCCGCACTTGTGTAAGGTAACCCCCTCAGATGTCAATGAGCGACATCATTTAACTCATTATACATATTTAAAACCGAAAAGCACCCCTACTTTTTTCCAGCATAAATATCCTCTAGCGGCAAAGAGTCTGCACTCGATGATGTATGTGGATGATGCATTTGCTGGTGCTCATGATGTAGCCACTGCTATTTGCTCACGTAATGAGCTGATAGCTGCATTGTATTCTGCAGAGTTTTCAATGCGAAAATGCACTGCAAGCATGAAGAAGCATTAGAAGGGATTCCTAGCTATTTTTTATGTCAATTTTTTGCTTGTCAGTTGCTAGGTTGTTTGATCCGGCATGCAGGTAAGCTCCAATTTTCGTTTCCGCCAAAATTGTAATGCAAAAAATTTGGTTGGAGAAGACGGATTGGGACGACTGTTTGTCTGCATCTAGACAGCAATCCTGGAAAACTTTTTGAGAGAAAGATGTGCGGATAAAATATGTCAAAATTCCTCATTGTGTGAATTTCTCCCCCGTGGTTAAATTTGTGTGCAATGGCGTTTCTGGAAAAGCTTATGAAGCTTCTTTGTTTTTGAGATATTTATGGAAGTACGATAATTCTCCCCCCACATGAATGGCGGCTCGGCCGCATTTTCCAAACGTACGCAGGGAAGGAAAAATTTGGAATCGAAATCAATTTTACCGTCACTAAATAGAAAATATGAAATGAACTCATTCCCTGCACTGAACTAAAACCGAACAAGAAAATTACTGTCGGGCATATCCAACTGTAAGAGCCCTGTACAAGTACATGTCGCCTGACAAACACATTAAACATTTCAAAATTTTTAAATAAACTTGTAAAATTCCGGAGAAGTCCTAGTCGAATGCAAAAAAACACGAAGTCTCTATCTATTACCGTATCCGAGATCCTTTCGTTCATACGGACGGGCAGACGGACATGGCAATATCGACTCCTCCATTACTCCTGACCATAATGGGGATAGCTTTGGGGGGTTCGACCATTATTTCTGTTACATACATTTGCACAAAACCAATAGGCTCTTGTACCTTCGGTACAGGGCCTAAATAACTGTCAGAAAAGAGTATTACGATGTGGGCGCAAGTATTGATACCTTCGCTTTTTTTTCAGAGATATTTTAATTGAAACATTAAAAACTGAGCAAGTTACAATATTTTTTTTTTATCCTTAATCTTAAATGAAAGTAAATTTCTGCGCTTCGAAACTTCGTTCTATATATTCTTTTATATTTACGCAAACCTATTTATTTGTTAGCAATTTTCAAACTGAAGTCTACCACTTTAAACCGTGCAACTGGCTTCCTTGTGGTCAATGAACAAATTCAATATGAGTTGATTCGTTGGATTCAATTTAAAACTAATTTTCTATCTCATTTTCATTTTTTTATCGTTGAATTTTCTGTAAACTGTCTACCATAAATAACATTTTCTGGAAAGACCAACTATTATGCACTGCTCTGATCGCATTATTTCCCTCACTCTCAGTTGCTTTCTCGCCACAAATCCATGTATTGTATATTTAGCTCATCTACTTGTAGCATAGAGTATATATCGTACAATATGAAGAAGCTACATATATATCTATATAGTATGATGTGTGCATGTGTGTGTGAATGTATCTTAATATTACAGCAGCACACAAGGGCTCACATATTTGCTCAATGTCTGTCTGTGTATGTGTATGTGTTAAAATAAATTGTATACGAAAAGGGGTTTTGTTATATAAATTGCTTGTGAAATTGAATCTTTATGGTTCAGCTGCAATATTTTGGCAGATAGTCTATAAATTATGACCACAAAGAGCTTCACAGCGCTCGTCCAAACGCGCGTACGTTCCTTCTGCATATGTTTCTGCGGTCGAACGACGGCGTAGGGTTGTCAGTGGGTGTTTGGACATTAGAATTTTAGTAAACTTTTTTCGTATCTTATCTCTTAAAACTGTTCTGCATGCACTTAATTTGTGCCAAACTTTATCGGTCAGTTGGATTTATTTAAAGGCAACAGATTTGTTTATTTATGTCATGTTCAACAATGCGAATATATGCAATGTTTCTCAACTTTTGCTACTGTTTGTGATGTGTAATCAGACCAGAATCATAGCAAGTTATTTGTGCCAAGTGTAAACAGTTACAGGATCTATAGTAGTTTTATATGAGTGTTGCAATCTGGCGTGAACCAGTGCGCTAGTTGCTGGCACAAACTCTCCGGGTTCGCATCTTGAGTTAGGGCATAGTTGTTAAAGTACATAGTTGGATTATATCATACCGAAACTGGTTGCTGGCTCTACTAGGTCAATAAATTTTACGAAGAATCTTTCTGTCCAAGACTCGCAGCGCCTCTTTGTCTGATTAAATCACGGTCTTAACTTCTGCTCCATACAGCAAGATCGGGAGTATCATCGCCTTATAGATCTCGAGTGTAATCATTTGGTAGAGGGCTACACTTATAATTGGTTTGCTAAACCTAATGTAGCATTAGGTATACAGGGTGGTCTTTAGCCCTTTTATAACCAAAAGAGCGCGCCGGCTTAGTATTCAAATTAATATTAGTTTTAATTTAATATTAAACTATGTACATTTTGTGTAAGGTGTTCAGTGAGGGTGAGGTCTCTCAGCTGGCGTCTTTTACACTGTTGCATTGGTCGGACCCTTGACAGATCATTGGTTTCTATGGCGTTCCTATCTGGAGTTGTACCGACTGGAGTAGAAGTTTATCTGCTGCCAGACTGAAGCCAGATTCAGGTTTTTGTGTAACAGAGTGTATCGAATAAGCCACTTGCAATGAATATATTTTCGGTCACCTGTAGTATATTGATTTGGATGTCACTTTATATACCCCAGATTGGACAGCCATATTTCCAGATCGGCGCAATGATCTGTTTGTAAACGGTAACCTTGTTCCTTATTGCGCGCACTGAAGAGCCAATAGTGCTTGGCCACGACACCTAATAGCTGTTGTATGCGCAGCCATTGTGTGCCTGCGGTTTAGGATGGTGCCAAGTTATTTGGCAGTATCTGTCTACTGGACGGGCAACTCTTCGAATGATGCTGCCGGCAGCGTATTGTGTCTTAGCGTAAAGCAGACATTGGCCGACTTTTGGCTGCTTATACTAATGTTCAAGCACCTCGCCCATAGCGCGAACATTATGGCGTATTCTTGGATGCCGTCGGCAGCTTCGTACTTGCAGGATGATTAGTACGTCACACAGACATCATTCATGAATGTAGCCAACATCATCGCCACAATATTGCATTCAAGTGTATAACTGGAGATGCCTCAGACGTATCTCTAATGGATGTCAAACAATTTAAAGAAATACTTTCTTCCTTTCTAAGAGGTTACAGACCGGAAGATGTTTACGCAGCCGAGTGCGGCCTTTTTTGTGTAAGAAGGGCTGGGAAAAAAGAAATGTTGTTAGTCATTGGTAAAGCGACATGTCCGAGTGCTTTCAATAATATTTGCAAAAGTGAATTTTTGGCGACTTGGAAATCCAAAAAAAAAAAAATGGATAATGCGTGATATAATTGGATAGCAAAATGAGATGTCAAAAAAAAAATCCTTTTTTTTTTGGATACTGCTCCATCTCATCCTATTCATTGAGTTTAACAAGTTTTACCACAGATTTTACCAGCAAACACAATATCAGTATGCCAACCCCTAGGACCTAGGCATTATTAAAATTTGTAAAGTAAATTTCAGAACTTGATCTTGAACTTAATCTTGAAACACATAACATCGAAACATCCACATAAGCATTAGTGTTGTCAAAAGCTGTTATTGCTCTTAACGCTTTACTAAATATTCAAGGGTTAAAGTGAAGGCAGGAACTATTACAAATGGTTTTCGTAAAGCAAAATGCTAGTAAATTTGATGCTGAAGTTGATTTATCACTGTCAACACTTTCACTGTTGCGTACAGTGGTCGAGATAAATGAGCAATCTGTCGAGGATTATTTAAGCTTCGATACCATTGTATATACTGAAAATGATGCCGTTCAATCGACTTTGAAAGTGTAAATGATATAGAAGAGGTTTGAAGTGATTAACATGAAGAGCATAGCATACAAACAACTTATAGAATAAATTCATCTTAATTTAAAATAAACTTGTAAAATTCCGGAGCAGTCCTAGTCGAATGCAAAAAACACGAAGTCTCTATCTATTACCGTTTCCGAAATCGTTTCGTTCATACAGACGGACGGACGGACAGACGGACATGGCTATATCGACTCCTCTATCTCTCCTGACCATAATGGGGTTAACTTTGGGGGGTCTCCGACAATTATTTCTACCTGTTACATACATTTGCATAGAAAATAACAAGAAAACATTAACTTTTTTTGGTCATGGCATTGCAAACTACATTTAAAAGTTTTAACTTAGGTTAATATCGGTCCACTAGAACGGGTGCGCCCTGACAAACCTATTTCACCTTTCACGTTTTTCTGTGTGACAAAAGTTTGTTGTTTTTTCTTAAATGCAAGAAATGTCAAATTTGTTGTACTTTGTGTAAATTTTTAAATAGGTGGCGCCCTACAAAAAGTTAAGTCAATATGCATATGTCCGTCTGTCTGGCTATGAACAAAAAGATCTTGGTTACTATAAAAAAAAAATCTTCAAGTTTTGATATTATTCTGAATTTTTAAATGATTTGATAGTCGTTTGTATGGTGGGCGGGGAATCCCCCTGCGATTTGTAGCAAACTTAATAAAATTGCTTTTTCCGATCCCATTAAAATGAATAAAAATTTGTGTAAAAGGCAAATTTTGCTTATCGCTTATATGGAGGTTGGGCTTCGCCACCACCGATATTAAAAAAAAGTAGCCTGTGTCCTCTCTCAACGTCCTTTCTATAACTATACCACAATTCATACAAATTCAGCGGTTTGCGCGTGGAAAGGTAACAAACAGAGTTACTTTCGCTTTTATTATATTAGTATGCATATAAAAGAAGCCCCCATTCAAATCTGTCTTCACTCTTACGATTTTATAGGAAATTTATATCGTATTTGACTTAGTCCAATAAAATTTACGGCACAAATCCGAGGAACAACCACCATCCACATCCTTTGAAAAAAATAATCTCCAGTCGACTCAAAGGTTTCATTTTGAGACCCCATTATCACAAGAATGGCCTCTTCGTGGTGTTCCCTGGATAGCGATTTTACATAATCGGGGGCTAATTCGAGCGGCGACCTGTACTGGTACAGCGCCTCTTACAGTCGGTTACGCCCAACTGTAATTTTGTTACTTGTTTTTAGATTGGTACCACTGTACTTGACATTTGTGTTAAAATTAAAATTCATTGGTTTAAAAATGAGTGTTTGGTAAAGAATCAAAAGCTATTCGGTTAGTGCCAAGTTTTTCTATAAAAAGAGCATGTACGACACAATGCTTTCTGATTACCAGAACATCATAAAACGCATTCTGACAGGAACTGGATATGAGACTTGAAACTATGTTTACGACCTTGAAACCACTGAGGAATGTGTGCAAAAGGTGAAGCAAACCCAAAAAAAAATTGTTTATTTTAGGTTTGCGTTCGTCTAATTTGGATTTGTAGACCGACAATCCTTGGATCAAGCAGCATGGTTTCCGCCACAATTAGTGCAGGTGAGTCGCTCATCCGACGTTACTTTGCTTTTGGCAGTTGGGTGTTCTAGAGTAAACTTGCCATGGTGTGATCGAACTCTTGGCCTCTATGGCAAAAGATAGCGTCTTGTTTCTTCTTTGCTCAAAAATCAAGATCATGCTTTTTCGACTATCACGGGCCAAACTATCAACAAGGAAGATTAATTAAGCATTATGCGTCATTTGCGTGATGCTATTCGCCTAAGAACGTTAAAATTATGTGCTATTATGGCTTTTGCACTGCCTCACACTAAACTGCTTCTTCGTGATAAATTTAATAAAAATTTTACCAAAATCGTTGGACTGATTAAGCCCTGCGACTTCTGGCTATTGAGTGTTAGAGATTGATATAGTGAATATTGAAGTGAATATTAAAGGTTGAGCTTGCTTGTATCTACATTAATTGTTTATATTTTTATTTGGATAATATCTAAAAATGTCTTAAATATTCACGAAATTACATTACATTATTATTTATTCATTATTATTTTTACATTCTGTAAAGAAATCAAAAGTGGTCAATAAAAATAATTAAATATTTATTTATTTATTGCAAACAGTTTGAAGTGATACATTTTATAGCAGCTAAATTCATATTTCCTGATGCATATTTATTTATACGCTGGCTTATCTTAATTCGCCTGTTCGTCAACGCTTTGATCTGATCTACGTAGCGGGAAATCTGCGGAAAAACCAAAGTCATAAAAGTTACGTATACGCCGTGCTGTACACGCAATAAAAATTCCAATTGTGCATAAAACGTAGATAGTAAATTTCCGTGCACCGCTTTTGTTTCATTGTTTAATGTTTTTATGCAAAATTTATTTGTTTATTTTTCTCGTATTTCTTGCGTTGGCTTTGTGCATTTTTATGGGTTCACATATAAAATATTCGTACATACAGAAATAGATGCACTGACACAGACGCGTGCAGTTAGGACAACACTTGCAGCTATTATCCTTGACCGCAACAAACACATACACATTTGTATTCACATTTACTGTCGACCCCAACACATGCATATTCATTTTGAAATCCCTGTCATTTGTGCTTAGTTGAATGCGAATACAATACGTGTGGGCGGGATTTGGAGGGCTTTTGCATATTTCATATTTGGCATCTATTCTAAATGACAAATCAGTATCGCTTACAGCACATTCAACTAAACACATTTTAGCTTGCAAAATCTGCTATGAAGCTACTAGTTGAGCTTGCAGTCTCAGTCTGAGATACTCAAGCATTCACCAGCATTTTAGGTCAAAAGGATTGCGTCTGCGTTCGCTTTTAACAAGTTGAAAAGTTAAATAGACATTGGCAAATGACCGCTTTCAACTTGAATCCTTCAGTTTACTTTATTCACTTGTACGCTCGCTTCCTTGCTAATCTTTAACCTTCCCAAAGTCCTCTAGATGCTTGTCAGGTTCGTTCGAAAGAAATACGCCGCTGATTAGCTTTCACGGCCTTTGGCTCGTTTACGCCCATATCCACCCACAATGGCTGGGTTCAACCAGTCTGCTGTTTACAAGGCGTACGTTGTCTTTCGCAGCGCTATTCTTGGGTTGCGTGCTTACTGAACATTAGGCGTATCGCTTTAAAGACGGCTTCTGTATGGGGTGGACCGTGTGTTTGTATATTTTTATGCCTGCATATATACAAATTATCTTATTGCTTTTTAAAATGTCTAACAAGGCTTGTAAAAAGCGTGAAAATATGTGTTGGCTACTTGTTTCTTGTTTCAAGCTGCGCCGTTCTGTGCCTTAAGGCCAATTTATAAAAGGAATTCACAAAAAATTAATGGCTTCTTCAAAACAAATACAATGTCATGGTTGCTCGAGTTACAAATTGTTTCATGCTGCAGTGCCTCGAGTCGATTTGTGGCCTGTAGTGAAATATGAAGAGATGTGAGAACTCTATCCCTTAAATAGACTCGCATCATATTACTTTAAAAACTTGATACAACAATAAATAAGTGAATTGTTATGTGTAGAGTTTCAAAAATAAAAAATGTGCTGACATATTTTTCTATCTTCTACGACATCTAGCAAATAATTATTTTAAATCAAATCAAAAATAATAATATTTCCAACCATTTGAGACAGAATGCTGGGATTAATTAGAATCATAATTTTTGCAATGACAAACGGATGCATAGCAGAAACAATATATTCTTCATCAGCTCGACATGGAGAACCATTCTAGCCATGTCCAATAACATATAATTGTAAAAAAAAATTTTTAAACTTTTTTAGGTGGCTTTTCTTGTAGAGAATACCTCATATAGTAACCGACTGTAAATGGCCCTGTACCACTACAGGTCTCCGCTCGAATTAGCTCCCAATTATTTAAACTTAAATCGGTATCCAGGGAACACCAAGAGGAGGCCATTCATGTAATAATGGGGTCTCAAAATGAAACCTACGAGTCGAGTGGATGTTGAGGGGCAAAATTTTATTGTAAAATAAGCTTGTAAGATTCCGGCGATAAGATTGGTCGAATGCAAAAAGAACGAAGTCTCTATATATTACCGTTTCAGAGATCCTTACGTTCAAACGGACGGACGGGCGGACAGGCGGACGGACAGGCGGACAGGTGGACATGTCTATTTCGACTCCTCTAGCGCTCCTGACCCTAATGGGAGTAACTTTCGGGGTCCCCGAGCATTTTTTTTACCTGTTACATACATTTGCACAAAATTAATAAGCTCTTGGATTGATTACACGCTTGCGCAGAGTATAGACATAGTTAAACTATCCTACGGAGGGAGTAATGCTCCGCCATAATATTGTCGATTAACAAAATTTGTCATATCTTCGCAGCCATATGAGGTTCAGGGATGAAATTTGGTATACCTATTTTAGGAATCGAGAAAAGTATTCCCGTTTAAGTTTAGTCCAAATCGTAGAGGACCCCACCGCCCACGTAAGCTATAAACAAAGTTCAACACATCTTTTCATCCATTTGATGTTTGGGAAAATTTGAAATTTGGTATACATATCAATGTGACCCAAGTAAGATTCATTGAAAACCTGGGATAACTGCTTCAAGGTTTGAATCGGTTGTTGAAGAGCTGGGGCGTGCAAGGCGTGCATCGTCATTTACATCTTCTGGGCCTTCTGTGAAGAGCTTATAAAAAATGTTTTTAATCAAAGTAGACTCGCCAAATTATTTTACACAGATGCCTTGATCCATTTTTTTCGATAACAAGAAACCACTAAGAAATCGTAGATCGACTAAATTTGAAATTGTAATCTTTTCTTTAAAGATGAACCTTTTACGATGCCGCCATTAAAGGATATCTTTTAAAGAAATTCATAATTGTGCGATGAAGGTTAACCCAAAAAAAATGGAGAGAAGGTGCATTTAATATTGGTAAGTATAGTCTCTCTCCTCCATTAAAATCCGAATAAAGTTTTTCCATACAAAAATCTAAATGAGGCGAGTTTGTATAGGGGCAGGCATAGACGGTGTCAGATATTTGATACAATTATCAGATTGCATTGTAAATTCAACTAAACGTGAGAGCAAACTCAAAGAAAATTGTAAAACAAATCAGATTCTTGCCAGTTAATAGATACATTCTACACTATGTGTGAATGAACAGTGATCCGGACTGTTGAAGAAAGAGATCAAACATCAGAAATTTATCCAAACCGTTTACTTACGGGTTTTTTGGGACATTGACTACGAACCTGAAATCAAAATTTTTAAAATCGAAATAACGGAGCCAATATGAAGGTCGAAATTGGAAAAAAAAAAAATTTTTAATAATGATAAAACTTGTTATTTATGGGTTTTAGGGATCGCTGATTTGCCATATTAGATCAAAATGACTGATCTAATATGGCAAAAGATTGTAAAAAATTTTAAAAATTTGAGATTTTGAAGGCTATTTATAAAATAACTATTTATTTCTTCCGCAATTAGCTGGTCCAGTGTGCAGTAAGTGGAAGTTTACGGAAAAATGTTATTAAGCTCTTTTTTATTTTGGTTTTTGTAGTTTTTTTTTTTAGATTTTATAATTAATTTTTTTTAAACTTTTTGAAACATTTAGAATTTATTTATAAAAGAATGAGTATAATTATTTTTATATCGAGTAGCAACATTATTAAAAGAATTTTTTATCCTTTTATTTTATTTTAATAATTAATTTTTTTAGGATGTTGAATAGTTTTTAAAAATAAATTTATACATTTCCGTCAACATGGACAAAAATTACTATTGAAATAGTCTGTTTATATTATTAATTTCATTCAGCTTTTGAAGATCAGTTCTTATTTTCAGAGACGTTAAGTAATGGAACATTTGTAGCTTTAAACTTCTTTTGGTAGAGGCTTTGTGTGCTTCTTAGCAATTCGCGACTTCGATAGGATCACTGTATCCAATTAAATTAGTATAGTATTCATCAATTCAGTCATGATATGCTTTCTTGATGTCTTTCGTGTATTGTTTTCGCAAAATGTTTTTGTATATTTATTTCGTGATACTTGAGAAGTTGTTCAATGGGTAGTAATGCATTTTGTATAATGGCTGCACCATGAAGCAATATTTTATGCACGGAAACCGGCATATAAAAACAAACATGTAATTCCACATGAAGTCTGGCTGTATCGATATTTGAAATTTTTGACCCACTACTTCGTTTACTTCGTTTTAGGGATATCTCAACAAGTTGTTTGAACGGCCCACTTTCTTTATCCGCAGAACTTCGAAGCGGCCCCTTTTTAATATCCAATCGATATGCGATATGCAACGGACACTCAAAAATGTAATGCAGGCAGACTTAAACGTGGAGGGATCGGTTTCTCTGTGAACTGAGTTTTCTATGTCGTTCAATTCGCTTGATAATGCTCTTCAAGCATAACATCTTTGAGCTGAGGATGTTTGTGTAAGGGCATTGCAGGTTTTCCATCTATTATGGTAAGCAGCATTTGATAAGAAATTTAAATATTATTTAGTTCATCATGTTCAATGGCACTTGGTACTATACTATCTATTTGACTTTGAACCTGATATCTTTCCTACAATGAAGCTTCAGTAGTCTCTTCAAACGATCGCTGTTTACATGCCGAATGCCCTGAACTGCCATCAAAAATTCATTTCATGGCTAAAATCAAATTTGAAAGACAATTTGAAGGAAGAGTGCGTAAAATTGGCTCCGCAACTTCAAGTTTAGAAAAGTGATCAAGAAGCGATTGTAATTGAACTACAGTACTCTGCTCACTGACTGTGATGTTGTCTGGATAGCACTTTTTCTAAGCTTCTATAGTCATATGCTAATAAAGAATCATATCAACGCCTCTTTCTTTAGCACCAAATTCAAAATCATGTAAAGTTTAGTCAATTTGTTTGATACTGTTAAATCCAAAGCTTCATGGTCAGTATAAGGTGTAAAAGTGCTAATAGTTGAGAATATATATTGGCCATTTTATAATAAAAAATATTGCTCAGAATATGGTTCAAATTAATCAATTCATCAACCGAATTATTATTATTGAAAACAGTATAAAAATTTTACTACTTAAGTGTGTATCCAAACTATACAGCGACACAGAACGATTGTGTGATGTTGAATTTCGGACGTACCACTCACAGCCAGTAATTGTTTGCCATTGAGAAGCCAAGACAATTTTCTTAATATAGCGCGACAGGTACCAATAACCGCATTGATGTGAGGTCTAAAGATTAATCTTTTGTTCAAGTGCAACCCCAAATTTTTCGTCTTGAATGCCTGGCGCATCACAAAGCCATTGGGTATTGCCGAAGGAATTAGCCTTTTTAATGTGAAGCATACATTTGTGCACTTCTCACTGTTTAGCTTTATGTTGAGTGTCTGAAATCTCCGTTCGCACTTTGGCGGAACATTCTCTCCCCTCAAAGTTCGAATGCAGCATTAGATAAGAAGAAGCGGGAAATGTTTTTTTTATTTTCGCCAGTAGACCAGTGTGCCACACACAGTCGAAAGCCTGCTGAACGTCAATAAATGCACCATTGCAGTATTCCTTAGCTTCAAAAGCACTGAGAATGTGGTTAACTACTCGGTGTAGCTGTTCGGGAGTGCCATGTCCAGCATGGGACCCAAACTGATGTTCCGGAATAATAAAATACCTCGGAATTCCATAAAGCAATCAAGTTTGGCCACAAGCAGTTTTTCTTTCAAACTTTCGATATAGAAGGCAGAAGACTGATCGGGTGGTATGAATTAGGGACATTTTCCTGCTTGCCAGGCTTGTGGATCATGGAGATCACGCCGAATTTCCACTAGTAGGGAAAGTGTAACACCAATATTATGGCGTTAAATTTAACATCATATAAAGGAATGCTTGCTTTGGTAATGCCTTAAGCGTTGTGTTGCATCTGCCATAGTGGCCAGGACCACGTGAATGGAAGATCCATTTGTAGCGGTGTTACTAAGCAGCAGGAGTATGGTTCAAAACGTTCGGCTAAGTGTTCGGCGAAAGTGTTTGCTTGTTCCTTGTCAGAGCGGCACCACCTACCGTTTAAGTCGAGTATAGGCACGTAACAAATTGGCTGCCGTTTAATTCACAAGGTGAAGACTACAAGGTTGTAGTCTTCCATAACGAAAATGAAGTATCACCGTTGCAGTCCATGTTTTCCAGCATGTGATCGAAGCTTTTGAGTAGCCCTCGCGCGAGAAAATTTAAGAATTTAAGAATCAAATCACAAACAACACTAATAGAATTAGCTCGAATCAAAAGTTCTTAGGTACAACATAGCAGTTACACCAAGTACCAAGAAAAATTTTGTTCTCACTGCATTCCTTCTACACGAAGAACTTTTCATAACGCTTTTACGCAATTTGTTGCACTGTCCTTTAGAAAGTCTTTTATTTGAGATGCTACTTTTCATGCTCTATAATGATTTCTAGTTTCGATTTTATATTTACGAAAGAAGCTTGCCACAAGCAATGATAAAAGATATGTTTTCATGGATTACAAAAAAAAAAAAAAAAAAAATATATATTTGCATTTCCTCTTGATTTTGTGACACACAACACAATAAGTAGTTGTTTTTTTTTTTTTGTTCATTTACAAATCAACATGGGAAATGTCATTCTTTTGGAAAATGAACATTCCTGAGAATGCGAAAAGCAACCTTTTGGAATCTCGCACTGCTACTGTTCCTTTGATCGAAAGTGAAACATTTCAATATTTAGCCATTAGGCAAATGAGAAGGCGTCTTGACGCTTGTTTCACACACTGAGGGCGGCGCGTGCGATGTCTGCCTTCATTTACCGCCAGAGGCAACTATTTCATGTTAACTAAGATGAGACGACAGTGCTGCGCCCGTCTGACTTCGACGGCTCAATGCCATCCAGTTATTACGCAACAACGCGCTCGATGTGCCTTCTGCTTTTCGTCCTGGCCTCCTCCTCCCGCACTCGTGTCTCTCTTATCACATAAGCTGTTGATGCCGGAGGCGTTTTGCGCGCTGCGTTAACTTTTCCTACCGAAAGGATTTTCATTGTTGGCAGTTTTCGGTTATTTCGCTTTTATCGCACTCAGCAAAGTCATTAATCTTAAAGCCCGAAATGACAAATGTACGCAAATATTGTTGAATTTCAGTTTCAATGGGAGAAAAAAAACAAGTTTTTCTCTTCGCTAACTTTTTGCAGCGTTAGCAATAATTTTTACTTCCCCGAGATTTATGTAATTTATAAAGAACTGACAATCGCCGTAACGTTCGCAGCTTGTTTTTCCTGAATGTTATATGTGATTCCTTGCGCTCGAATATCACTTTAATCTTTGCATCAATGCCATAAAATGTCAAACGGCATTCAGGACAATTTATTGTAACAATCTACGACCGAATAATATCGAAATATTAAAAGCTAAATTTACCAAATGTATTTTGAAGCACTAAATCCATTACATAAAACTTAATATCTCGTTGGAGCATCGTAAAGACGACATGACCTCTTCTGCACACTTCGGACGGACAAGGGAGACCAACATTATTGTCATTATAAAGTCTAAGTAGAGATGAGTGCAAAAAGACGAAGAAAATGCCACAAGTGAATAAACACAAACGAATTGAAGGCTCAGAGCAAAGCTCAACGTACATCTGCCAGCCAAATAGCTAGCCGGCCTACGGAAAGGACGAAGAACAAGCAAGCAACAACGTCGCACCGAAGCCAGTCAACGAACGAATCAACGAATGCGTCGAAGGCCCGAAATCCCTTTGGCAGTGTGTCAGTACGCTCAAGTTTACAATTTTCTCGACATTTTATGGCCGCAAACAATTTTTGGGATGTAAACTTTAAACGAAAACAGCATCAGATCTTAATTTTGTATTCGATGTACTTGCACACTTTCATCTGCGGCGGTGGAGTACGGCAAGGAAACTGGAGCGAAAGAGCCGAGCACAAATATTGCAAAAGTGAAAGTGTATGCAAACAGCGCAGAATAAAAGCGGTAGGGAAATATCTCGAGTGGCTACGGGTCGCATGAGTGATGCTGTGAATAGCCACTTCGGCCTCTAAATGCAAACGCCACAGCGCAAAAATTTGCCAATTTATTATCTGCAGACTTGTGGCAGACACACAAAGAGCGTCGAGTTTTTTAGCATTGCAGGCCATCAGCTCTCCGAAAGATAGTTTCTTTCTTAGTTCCGTAATGGAAACGAACAAATATCCTCGCGTCTAAAAAGAAAAAAACAATTTTTGCCAAACAACAAATCAAGGAAAGTAGATACGGAAAGAAAATAAAAAACAGATGCATTCTAGAAAAAGTGTATTGTAAATAAAATGTATATCAACTTATATGTAGCCATGTGTATGTGTTGGCATTCATATCTCTTTACAATTGCAGAAAAACTTTTCGTTTTAGGAGCAATAAAATTATTTCATTGTAGCAGTTAAAAAAGGATAGAAATTAAATTGTTTGTGAAGAACTTCAAAAAACCTTACAAAGCAGCGCATTGAATGACAAATTAAATAAATATTTTCGTAAAAGCATTTTAAGCCGCGGCTTGTGCTTCTTATGAGAATGGCCACAATAAGTACGCTCGAAAGTAAAAGAAAGTTTTACTAAATTGAAAATGTTTTTATTTAAGCAAATTAGTTAAAATAATAATTGTTTTAATATTTAAATAGTTCACTTAAACTTAAGCAGACCGTTTATCTGTTATTTTTATTTCTAGGAACATAGGTGGTAATAAAAGCTAATTTTTATTCTCAACATAGTCTCCTCGAAACATTCAGTCCCCGATTTCACCTTTTTTTTTACTCGATCTAAATCTCTTACCGCCCAGCAATTTCTTCATGATTGAAAATAGGAAATAGTCACAGGGAGTTGATATGAATAATACGCTGGATGGGAAGCAATTCTATTTTTGGATTTTTACTATGGTGACTACTTGCGTTTGGAACAGCGTTTTTTTTTTCTACGCCAAATGCTGTCGATTCTGCTTGAACTCAATATCGAACCTGTTTAAAGGCTCTGAAAAATATTCGCCGCTGATAGTTTCTTCAAGGTACTATACCGAGGTACTGTTATATGAACTTAAAAAGGCTCTAGCAACACCATTTTATTTGATGTATCTTATCGTATCTTACACAAAGGAATTTTTACGTGAAGATTAAGGATTCACTTTACGATATATGTATATCCAAGTAAAGCTGCTATACCCCAAGGAAATATGCTGTTGATGCTACGAACATCCTTAAAGATCAATTAGATACAATTTAAAAAAAATTTTAAGTAAATACAAATTGTAAATACAAAGAGTTCTATTAAAAATACAAAGCGGTAAAGACTTTATATAAGTTCTTCGATAGAATTCCGTGCAGCAAACAACGTGGTTCGCTTAGTTGTGTATAACGCAGCTTGTCTATAAAGGTGCCAAATCTCATGCATCATCGCCAAATACTTTCTGAGGTATGACAATAAGCGAGGTACACCACTTTAATGGTGATCGTGCAAAATGTTTCGAAGTACATTAATAGCATGCAAACATTGCAAACAGATCCATTTGTATTGGGGCTACCAACTCGTTGAAAGAATTTATAAACGACCAACTTTCGTATTCAAACACAGAACTACGGACAGACGGACATGACTAAATCGACTCGATTTACCAAGCTAAACAAAATAAAAATATATATGTATTGTTATTTAATGACCCAAATTTTATTAGATATGAATTTTTAGCAGGCTATAAAATTTAAAATGAGCTTATAGCCTGCTAAAATTCATAACTAAAAATATATACATATATTATGTTGATGTATCTGTGTGCATTTCTGAAACTTCTTGTTTATAAAATTCGTCGGAAAATTGCGGCACGTTTTTTTTTATCCTTCTTGGATAGTTTCTTTTGAATTTCCTCAACAGGGGACTCCCATTTTTATGCAATTTTTCGCTTGCTGATGTCTGATTCGTTTTGGTTAATTTTTGTCATTCGATAGTTATTTGTTGCATACATCAGAATGGCATTACGAAATTTACTTTCATTGAAAGCATTTATTTACATTATTTTCATGCAAGAGGCAGAAAAGTTATCAGTGTCATGCATTAGCTCAATTGGTTAATTATATTTTTAAAGATTTTATATTGAAAAAAAAAAAACGCAAGCTACCAAAGTTATCAAAAATAAAGACGCCTTCAAAGCCAAATGGCAATCAGGATTAAATGTTCATCAAAAGAAAAAATTGTCTAATCCCACAAGGCTTTCATGTTGACCAATTGTGCTACGATTGGTGGTTAAAGGTAAGAGCAAAGGTATTGTTACCTCTGAACCGATAATAAAATCCATGCAAAAAAAGGGTGTCCGGCCACAAAAGATTTCACTATACATACATCGACTACCTTATATTTCAACTAACAATTTTTATATCAACCGAATATGATAATAACAGAACTAATTGAGGTTCATTACTATTAAATCGAAGTAATTATATGCATTTGTAAAATTTTAACGCTGTCACAAATTCAAATGTGTTTGCATACAATTATATACTAGAAATGGTATTCGAATGCTAATGTGCGAATGCAGTAATTGCCAACTTCACTGCAGACTGCCAGATAAATAGACTAACCACTGGCGTTGTTCACTTTGGCTGTTGACAGTTGAGCTTGTTATGCAAAAACAAATACAAAATCAGCAGCAAACCGAAATTATCTACAACAAACGCGCTAAGCAGCATCAACTAGGAATAAATGAGTAGCAAACTTATAAATCGTATTTGCCTAACGTATACAAAATGGCGATACGCTAAGCATATTACGACTGCGTTTACGCTTCCGGTTTGATTTAGTGATTCAATGCATTTCCGGACTTCTAACACATTTGTTTGGAAAAATTGTATAATTTATATGGCTTTGCACCGCACATGAAGCCAAAAATTGTGCAATAGGCGCCTTTGAAATTGGCTTAAAAACGAACTTGTTGCAGCGCGCTTTCTGCGATTATTTTAAATGTTTCTGGTAAATTAAAAACTAAATGAAACTGAAACTCAAATCAAATAATTGCATGCAAAATGCGAACGCTTGCCAAATCACAGAATTGCAACATTTGGGATATTTGCCAATGCATGCGCCTTGCATACTTTGTAGCGGCATTTCGTCAGTTAGTCCTTGTTGAAAAAGGCATCGTAAAATATTTCGTAAAGTGGTTAGCGAACAAAAAAGCAAAAAAAAAAAAACAAACACAAACCCTTGAGCGCTTAAACTAACGCATAAAGCTTACTAAGCGCTTCGAACATTGTGCCTTGAAGCCTCATCTAAAATCCGTCAAGATCCGCTTAAAAGTGTGCTAAACATTGTCGAGCGTCGCGTAATGAAACAAACACATTAGATTTAGTGGCGAACAACTAACAACACAGCAACAACATAACAGAGACACGCAGTCGGATTTACTTCCGTTGGCTAGTGAACAGCCGCCCACATCCTGCGGCCAATTCACCCACCGTACATGGCTCGTTGCCTTTTCAAACCGCAAATGCCACACCTCGAGTTCACGACGTATACACTTTGCAACCGCAGGCGTTTGTACACTGGGCACCCTTGCGTTTGTGTGTGTGTGTGTGTGTGTAGTGGAGTGGTATCCCATACAGTGGTGGTGTGCTGTGGAGATGAGTGAAGTGTTCAGTACTTTGTCTTTGTTGTTGGCGTTGGCGTTGGCGTTGAGTTTTATGACCATGTTAGTGGCATTTCAAGCATAAATGTCTAAAAACTGATTTATACGTCACCTTCACCAAGCTATGCGCTTTCTTCAAGTGCGTAAAACAAAAGGTGTGACTGAAAATGATATGTTCCCATCGAGCTAACTAAGTTTAGTACGCGTTTAACCCAGAGAAAGGTGCTCTCATATCATAACAATGGAATGGCTTTGTAGCCTTAAGCTCGTTGCCGTTGATTGATGTCTGCCGGATGTGACGCTTACACTAAATGCTTGCTTCCGGTGCAGCCACGGCATTTTTTTGTTTTTTTTTTTTTATTGTGTTTACCTGCGTGCCACACGGTGTTTGATGAATTCTTGCGTTATTAATTTTATGAGTTATAATACGCACGCACACTCAACTACCGTCCCATTGTAATACCAGCAAATTTATGTGAATCACATTAAATTTTTGCCAGTTGTAAAGTTTGTGAAATGCGTTTTTCGCTTTTACAGCCGTTTAATGAAGCCATCGTGCACGCCATTCAAGAAACTCATCATTTCGAAAAAAGGTTCATGCGATATATCGTACGACAGCAAATCAGTTTTGCAGTTGGTGTAACTTTTTTAATTAATTTCGTACCGCTTAAACTTTAAACTCGAAACATTAAAAAAACGTGACCAAAAAAAAAAAAAATAAATAAATAAATAAAAAACTTTTGCGTCCCTGAAAAACGAAAAAAAAAATTGTTTTAGAAATGAGCAAATTACCCATTTTAGCCTTAAAATATTATCTGAAAATTTTTTGTCATAAATCACAAGCCCTCTAAAAATATTTGTTTAGTAATTAAAAGTTTAAGGTCAAAACCCAAAGTGTCTACATTGAACTGCTGCTCAGATGTATTTTGACTACGTGATTAAAATCAGAAATACCTAAAAAGTATCTTTAAATATGCTTAATAACGTTTCTGATAAAGGACAGAATGCCAGGTCTTAAAATATATTTTTGCTCTCGAATTGAAGAGATTATTTTCGGTACAAAACATATATTATAAGCTTATAGGCATATGATGTATTTTGAATTCGATTTCGATTCAAAATCAATGACACTTTGCTTTCGATAGAAATTGATTTTTGAATTTTTTACCATTTTTGACTGAAATGAATTGATTCTTGCACAGTCCAAGTCATTGGTTATACAAAACCAGTTTCTAATTTTTGGTACAACTAGGACCAGTCAAATTACCACAAATCTTGGAGAAGATACATGCGTTTAAGAACGGCACACACCACCTATTTGTTGACCTTAAACCCGCTTTCGACATGCCGATAAGAACGAAGTTTTTCGTTGCCCTGCCTGCAATAGGTATCCAGTGCCCGCACATACAGAAAACATCGGGCTCGATCTTCCAAAAGGAAGTGAAGCAGCTACTACGATGATATTGACATCATCGATACGCAAAAATGGTGAATCAGCAAGATTGATTTTGATTGAGCATGCAAATTAGAAGTAAAGCCCTCTCTCAAAAGGCGAAAATCAAGATCTACCTAACGTTGTAAATCCTGGTTATACAGTACGGCGCAAAGACGTGGACCGTGGGTGAGTTAGACAAAATGGCATTGAAAGTCTCTGAAACAAAGATTTTCCGCAGATTTGGTCCTATTAGAGTCGGCGACGAGTTTAGGTCCCATATTAACGGCGAGCTATATAAGCTGTTCGATGAGGTTGACAGAGTCCAACGCCATAAATTCCAGCGGCTTATTCGATTGGATAAAAGAGCTCCAGCACGCATGGTTTACATGGGAGGCCCACACTTGATTGATGGTAGACGTAAAAGAGGACGACCGGAAACGTGTTGGAATGACCAAGTATGGTTATATCTCAGCGTACTTAACAAAACAACTTGTGCCAACGCGCACAAGATTACAGTAGCTTGTGCGCCTTTCTACATTTGGCCATGACCGAACGACGGTTGACGGCCAACTAGTAAATAAGTCTTGATATCGTTACAAGAGAAAGAGCCTTAACGCTGAAGGCGCTGTGATCCCTTTGGGATCGAAGATATTCTAACTTCAAAAGTGCCTCCCACCATTTTTGGTGAATCCCGGCTATTATCTAACACTAAAAGTGGACGGGATACGCCGAAAACAAGTACTATTTCAAGTTTTAAATTGATTTGCCCATATCATTGAGTGCAATATTTTACATTTTTACTAGCTGAAAGGCAAGAAAATCATCTACTATGAGCCGCTACCCCTATGGCCAAACACTCAATTCGGTCCTCTACTGTGAACGACTGGACCGCTTGAAGGCAGCAATCGTTCAGAAGATGAATTGTGTTCCATCAGGACAACGCCAGACCATGTTGATGGATGGATGGATGGATGTATGTTCCTCTCTTACGTCTAAACCGCTAAACCAATTAGTATGAATTTTAGTATAGAGATAGGTGGGACGATGGAAAAGAACATAGGCTACGTTTTGATAAAATCGGAGAGGTCGTTGCCCCATCTTTGATCTTTGAATTTAAATAAATGACATATGAAGAATAGAACCGAAGCTCTAATATTCAACTTTTGCTCGACTATGTTGAAAATTATTATCGCTTTAGATAGACCTATTCTATGAGCTTTATTCGAAATACTCTGTACTACCTTGAACCATTAACAATAATCAAGAAAAAACAAGTAAGGAAATACAGTCGGGCGTAACCGACTGTAAGAGGCCCTGCACCAGTTCACGTCGCCTAACAAACATATTAAATGTTTCCCGAGCTTATGACCAAACACATGACCACTTCTCACTGCGCGAATATGAATGAAAAGAAAAGGGGGGTCGTTCAAATTCAATTGCTTATAAAATCATCAATTATTATCCGATTTTGATGAACTTTTTGGATTTTGGCTTAGAGAGACGTTATCTCTATATTGGTACACTCAATTTTTTTTGTTCCGAAGAAATTTTCACCCTAAGGGGTGATTTTATGGGGAAGGGGGGGAAGGGGCAACATTTTAAAATAAACTTGTGAAATTCCGGAGCAGTCCTAGTCGAATGCACGAAAACACGAAGTCTCTATCTGTTTCCGTTTCCGAGATCCTTTCGTTCATACAGACGGACGGACGGACAGACGGACATACGGACATGGCTATATCGACTCCTCTATCACTCCTGACCATAATGGTGGTAACTTTGGGGGGTCTCCGACCATTATTTCTACCTGTTACATACATTTGCACAAAACCAATAGGCTCTTGTACCTTCGGTACAGGGCCTAAAAAAACATACATATATATAAACTCTAAAGGTGTGCAGAATGCCAGCCTATTGACATGACGTCTTTCCGGTCATTTACCGTCTTGTATAATGGTTCTGTTCATGAGCCGAAATGATTCGCAGGTCCTGGAAAATGAGATCATTAGGCACGTACAAAGATGGTCTCAGGAAAATGATTTTATATTGAATACAATAAATAACTAAGCGCTTTGTTTACGGTTCTCAGAAACTACAATTGAAAGGCGTCAAAAGGGTTGTTTCAAAGGGGGCGATGTCCAACCCCCATACAAAAGATACAGAAATTAATTTTGGTAGAAGTAATCCTGTTAAGTTTGATCCAAATCGGATGGGGCGATGCCCAACCCCATAGAAGCTATAAACAAACAATTTGTATTTATGTTAATGAGGGAGAAATAATCCGGTTAAATTTCATCAAAATCGGAGGAGGCTATGCAGCACATTACACCCAGAGAGAAGGACAAATTTGAATGGGAGCTACCCTCTTTAGTAGTCCGATATTTACATATATGTAATATTTTATTAGAATTGAAGTAAGATAAACCAAATTTGGCGTTTTTATCTAAAATAACATAAAAACCATCTTTTTTTATTCGAAAACTTCAAAAAAGAGTCGCTGGTATTTGTGAGTACTCTAAGGAGTTAGAGAGTGGCTTGCACGATCTTAGTTGAAGAGGCAGTTGTAGAGACTAAATATGAAACTTGAAAGGTCTTTCTTTTATAGTCTCCAAGTTCTTGAGACATCCAGACATGCAAACAGACGGACATGTATAAGTCGAATGGATTTTTGTAAGGGGTTACTCCTTTTAATGAACTGATTTTGATAAAATATTCACATTTATAGAACTGGTACATTTATTAAATATAATTTATCCGAAGAAAGAAAAGGAGAATCTAATAGGCGAGTATTGTATATTTTATTTCAATGGCCATCAGACAGACATACAATCATGGCTAGATTTAAACTTATGGTCTAGTTGATGCCGATATATGATTTAAGTCGTTACAAATATTCGAACAAACTAAAAATACCTTGTTCACACAACGTGTGAAAAGCATTAAAAGAAAAACAAATTGCACCTGCTGTCGATTTCAACACAAACTCTAAAAATCCCCCATTTCCGCTGAGTTTGCATTGTATTCGTACAGAGAGTCGCACTGCTTGTCAAAACTTTTTCAAAATTGCCTAAAAGCTTCAAATGCGCCAATCTAAACATGCTTCAACTAACAAACGAGTGCCAAAAATTTTACGACTCAATTGCCAAACCCGAAAGGACACGCTGATGAGTTGACTACTATAAAACACTTCGCCCATACCATACCATGATTGCCAAAAGTATTCTAGTGTATTATCCTTACGTTTCCCTTATACGTAGATAGTTGGGTTGTGGTAGTTGCTGTTATTGCTGCCGATGTTGTCAACGTAGTTGTTGGGAAATTGTTGCCACATTCATTAGAAGCCATCATTGTATGCGACAACAATGTTCCAGCAAATGAATGTGCAAAATGAGTCAATGTTTTCAATTCGTTACAAATGCTTCGCCCAGACCAAGAAGGATGAAGCGACGTCGACGATGGGGCTACATAAGTGTAGCACAAAGGATCGAAGTAGAATGAAGTGAAGTAGACTGGAGTGGATTGAATTGGCTTGAAGTGGTGTCAGACAACTGTATCTGTCGTCGAGGAGAGGGCGAAATAGAGAAAAGCCAGTGCAGTGCTTCACTGGCACACTAAATCATTCACAGACGTGCTGATACTCACACTGATACCATTAAAGTAGTTAATCTCTGGAAACGTTGAAGACAATTTTATACTTTTTCTCTTCAAGTAGCTTAGAATAGAAAATATTTCGGCTATTTAAACGAGTTCTATTTTATTCGCCCATCTCAGTTAGCAGATTAGTTTCAATAGTTTCGGGTCCGCTCACTTGGATTTATTGCACGTATAAGCCTGAAAACTATTTCAGATACTTCGAGCGGCATTCATTCGATTTCACCTGACAATTTCAGTTGTGCATACGCTTTTGTTTTCGCCACTTAATGACTTTAGTTTTTGAACTGAAATTCAGTTAATATTCGCTTCATTATCTGCACTGAAGCGACTCAGCTCATCCAATTTAGCACTTGATATCGTACATCCCTCTTAATATCCTTGCCTATTTCACTCAGACGGGTAGGCCGTCTTGCGCGTCAATTCCCACAACGCCAACCACTGTTATGCATAGCATGTGCACCAGCCATCCACACATTCTTCCAACTCGAACCACAAACGTGCAGCACGCTCTTTTATCTCTTAGTGCCATGTATTCATTAAGTCGAGGCAAATAGTTTATACTATATATAAATATATATATTTTGTATTTTGCATATGCGAAACAAAAGCTAAATGGCTCCGGGAGTTTTGGGCTTTTGTGCTTCGTTGTGCTCAACGACAATTATTTTTGGCTTAGAAAAACATGTTGCAACACTTATGGTGAATATTTTAAGGTATTCTTATAAAATGTATGGACTAAAGTAAAGAAAGTTACTTAACTGATTAGCGGTTTCAAATCTAAACGTGAAACCTAATTTTTTATCTGATTTAGGTCAAAACTCTCTCTCGAATGAGAAGAAATAATGTCAGTTAGACTTGTATAACTCTGAAAAGTCATTTAAAATTAATAACAAAGAAATCAAACACTTAACAGTTGGAACTAAAATCTCTTTCCGCAGAACCATTTAATTAGGTTGAAATTGATTTTCAGTTTTCAATGTCAATAAAAGAAGACCATGACTATACGTCATGTCACGTTGCCGTAAAATACCACTGTGTTATGTAAACAAACTGACCAGGATTCTAGGTTGAAATTCTTTTTTACTAAAATACATTCACAAGAAAATATCAAATGATAGATGATCAGGAATTAGTTGTGCTTCTGAACGCGCTCATTGATTACAAAGCCACACAAAAAAAAATTTTGGTTCTAATCTGAGGGTCTGCCCTATGTTGACCTTATATTTTTGGGGTCGCTGATTCCGAAAAGGGGTCGTTTTCATAACTTCACATTGTGAGAAAAACTGTTGACAGTTATTCACTTAAGAATGGCCAACAATGATTCTTGTTGCAATCGGTTCAAGCAGCTCAAAATGTTCGCTAGGACACGTATCTCTTAGGTAGTCTCTGAACAACCGTTCAGAGGTAAGCTAACTCTGACAAGGCAACAATCACACCCTTGATAAGGGATTGGTGCACTGGGCTTAGGACCAGCCATCGTAAAAAAATTAAACTCCAATGAAAACAACAAGGAAGCCTCGGATGGAACCCTATGATGACGCCTCCGCAAACGATATATGGACCATGTTTTAAGAAAATGCACCTGGATTGGGACCGCACCCTTGATTGGGATGGTGCAAGTATCCAGATGGTTGATGTCCTCAAAAGATGCAAAGCTGACATCATGCAATCCAAGAAATCCGATGGATAGGACAGAGTTGCTCTAAAAAAACATATACTATTGCTGCCATGCGCTCGAATTTGGATGCGGTTTCGTGGTGAGTAGGAAACTAGGTGGCGTCGTCTCCAGGTTCACGCCTGTTGACGGGCGCCTAGGTTAAATATTTTAATACAAGCCTGATTTGTGCGCACGCCCCGACGGAAGAGAAAGACGACGATGCTAAAGATGAGTTCTATGAGCGCTTGGCACGTCTGTACGAGCGCAGTCCCTAACACGCTGTCAAACTGGCGCTTGGCGATTTCAATGCCAAGATTGGGAAGTAAGGAATCTTTGGACCAACCGTCGGAAAATTTAGCCTACACGACACTACCTCCAATAATGGAGAGAGGCTAATCGATTTCGCCGCAGGTCGGAACTTGGTAGTTAGTAGTACCAGATTTCAACATCTTAACATCCACAAGGCTACTTGACTAAGTCCTGGTCAAATAACACGCAACCAAATTGATCATGTTCTGATTGACGGAAGGCACGCGAACGTTACGTGGTCCCAACATTGACTCGGACGACTATCTTGTCGCAGCCAAGGTACGCACTAGGGTCAGCGTAGTGCACGCCGCACGTTCCAACATGCAACGAAAGCTAGACGTCGGCAAGCTGTAATCAGAACAGACCGCCGCAGCCTTCTCAAACACACTCTCCCAACTGCTCCGGGAAACCTCTCCGTCTACTCAAGATATATGTGAGTAGTGGAAACACATCATCCGCTCCATGGATAAGGCTGCCAAGGATGTCATTGGTTATACAAAACCTGTGAAGAATTCTTGGTACGATGAGAAGTGTCGCAATGCTACTGCTATCAGCGAACTCTGCAGTCGGGAGCAACGCGAGCTGTTAGAGAGCGACATAGAGAGAAACGGAAAGAGGAGAAACGCCATTTCAGACGCAAGAAAAAGAAGCAAGGAAGGTGTGAGTTTGAGGAAGTTGAGATGTTAAGTGACAGAAATGAAGCTCGTAAATTTCATCAAAAGGTCAAGCTTCTGAGCGAAGGTTTTAAGCCTGGAGTAACTTTGTGTAAGGATGACAATGGAAATCTGGTAACGGATGAACAGGAATCACTGAGATTATGGAGGAGTCATTTTTCTAACCTACTCAGAGGCGATGAAGCGCACAATTCCGCCGATACAGAAATGACACCCGAACCACCAGATAATGACGTCACTATTGTAGAGTCACCGGACTAAAACGAGGTCAATTCAGTAATTCGAATGCTGGAAAATAACAAAGCGGCATTCTCTGATGTTCTGCACGCTGAGTTATTCAAGACCGGCTGCAAAAAGTTGGTTAGGTATATGCACCAACTTTTATCCAAGATATGGTCCGATGAACGCATACCCAATGACTGGAATCTCAGTATTCTCTGTCCTATCTTTAAGAAAGGAGTCTCTGCTGTTTGCGTCAACTACCACGGAATAAGTCTCCTTTCCATTGGATACTCATATAAGATTTCGTCGCGCGTATTGTGTAATAGGCTGAAGCCATATACGGATTCACTGAGGATTCAGTGTGGCTTCAGACCAAAAAGGTCGACCAGTGACCAATTATTCACATTACGCCAAATCTTGGAAAAGACCCCTGAGTTTAACAAAGAAACATACCACAGCCGATAGCATCGAATTTTTTCGACGCCCTGTCTGCACTAGGTATCCCGGCAAAGGTCGCTCGTCTTTACATGACAACGCTATCTCACACACAAAGCGTTGTCAAAGTGTGGAAAAGGCTCTAAGACCTCTTTGATACCAAGAGAGGTTTCAGGCTGGGCGCTGCTCTGTCATGCGATTTTTTCAATCTTCTGATATAATACATCCTACGTCAGTGCCCATACATACAGAATATGTCGAGCTAAATCTTCCAAAAGAAAGTGATGTTGCTCGCATACGCCAATGACATCGATATGATCGACACGCAGAAACGGCAAGTCAGCAAGACGTTCTCAGATATTGAAAAAGTAATGGGTCCAGCGGTGAATAAGAACAAGACAAAGTACTTGGTGGCTTCTCGCACTCCGTAATCGCGTCTTGAACGGTCACTGACGATAGAAAATTTCAACTTCAATGTTGTAGAAATCTTCTCAAAGGACGAAAATTAATCTACAAATGTTGATACTCGCGGTAGGCGAGTCCATGCAGAGGCATGGACCGTGATTGAGTCAGATAACACAGCGTTGAAGGCTTTGCGTTGGAAGTCTTCCGCAGGATTTTTGGTCCTATTAGAGTACCGTATAAGCCGCGAGCTGTATGAGCTTTTCGATGAGGATGACGTAATGCAGCTCATATAATTCCAGCGGCTGCTCTGGGCTGGTCACTTGATTGGTGAATAACGAAATAGAGACCGGGCACGCATTGGAATGACCAGATATGGAGAGATCTCTCCGTACTTGGCATTCAAAACAAGTGGCGCGAGCGCGCAGTAAATTACGGAAGCTAGCGCGCCTTCCTAAATGTGGCCGTGACCGAAAGAAGGTTGAAGGCCATTAAGGTAAGATTCCGAATCTAATGCCATTTAACCGCATTTCACCAGGGTTTTTAAATAACTCCAAACAAACCTAAATAGCGAATACCTTTTGGAAAAATTCAAGGGATTCGCTAGAAACTCGTTACTCGGGTCATTTTGGGGTCGCTGACAAGGAATTTGAAATCAGTTTTAAAAAATGCAAAATGGTGACCCCGGTATGAGAGATAAAATTTTTTTAATTTACTAGAATTTTCTTGAAACTGTGATTACAAATTTGAGGTCCTTTTAATTAAATTCAAAATTGTAGACAATAGTTTCTATTTTCACTGGATTCACTTAAAACGAAAAACTATCCGATCTTCCTACATCCATTGATTAGTCTTTCTAAGGTTTCAAAAAGACCAATTACATTTTACGTGCAGCTCCATCCAGGACACCTTGTGACGAGGTCCTCCGGCCCTCGCACAACGCAATGGCCAAAACTACATCGGCCACAGACAGTTACGGTTATACATACACAAAAGCAACGATACGCTACACAAGAGTACAAAACACCTTACAAGACAAACATACCGAACACAATATTAACGATACGCTACACTTGGACATAATATAAAACAAACGCACAAAAGAAACCAACAACACTGAGGTAACGCAAACGAGAAGGCGCACAGAAACGTCCAAAAGTTCCACAAGCAACGGCACCCGCAACATCAATCATACACGGTAACGGTACGCACATTGGACGAATTTACAAGTTGGACGGCAACAACAACAAGGTGTTCAGCGCATTGAACCGGTGCAGTTGGAAGGAGCCAATAGACAACGGGCGTTTGCTGATTGCTGTTAATCGGTTAAATGGAAGGAGCCAATAGACAACGGGCATTTGACCGATCGACGCGAGGACAGCGAAAAGATTCTGGGAGTCCAACTCGGATAGCGAAGCTGAACGGACGTGTTCGCGGACAACAGCAGCTGGGACAAGACCAAACCAAAGACAGCGACAGCAGACATAGCAACGACAACGACAGCAAATGGAAGAACAGTAACGCCGGTAGCAGCATCAGCGGAGGCAGCGGGGCGACGGCATGCCGCGAGGTGGTAGATTCAAAGAAATTAATTTAAGTAAATTAATTTTCCCAAGCAAAGCTGCGCTCAAGTCCGAGTCAGGTAGCCAATAATCTGTTAGGAAATAGTAAATAATAAATTTGAATTAAAATAACAAAACTAAGTCGTGGTCATTCCTGGAAATTTCCAACTGCCAGTGGTTACTGAAATTATAAAAATTTCTGTAACGAACGCCTGGGCATCCGGCGAGCATGCCTCGGCCTGTGCCTCGTTACAACCTTCACAGGGAAACGGAGATTGTCCGCTTTCCTGCTATAACGGCTATAGTTATGAATGGAATGAAAGAAAATAGCTACAAAGCAACAAATTGGCAGTGTTACTCTAGACCTGTGGAGATTTAAAGATCGTCGCCATGTTACTTGGCCAAAAATGCAAAGATGTGTTATTTTTATGGGTATTACCCCTTAGAGAACGATTGACACGTTCTTTAATACAACATATATGAAAAAGGAATAGGAGACATTAAATATGCAAACGTGAACTCTCTATCTTTTATAGTTCCTAACATTTTGAATGAACCTGTCTATATTGACTTAACTTTTTGTAGGGAGGCAGCCTCTTTTAGTGCTCCGACTTGGACTCTAATAGAATATTTTATTAGGATTGACACGAAATACAACTTAATCGGCATTTCTTGCTGAATTACCAACAAATTCCTTTATTTTGTAAATTTATCCAAAAATGCGATGTCACAATTGTATTATATCTGAGGTGGACTTCTTTGAAAGGCACAACATATTTTTATTGTTTCTACTGAAATGTCGAACAATCTTACTGCATAAAAGTAATTTCATTTAGTTTATATTGGATTTATGGCTGTTGAAAATTGCAAATGGCGCCAAATTGAGCATGAACTAGGCGCACAAGATTCTCGTGTTGACTTTGTGCACATTAAACCACATTAAATTTTAACGTAATATTCAAAATCCTGTAAAGGAAGCATACAGCTGTATATAATTGGAAAGGAACAAACCACTAAACTAAACTAATGTAAACCGTTATAGAAGTGGATTGAACGATGATGATGCAGCCACATGCGCAAGCTGTGATATAATGATATGCCAGCAAGTTGGTTAATGTATGGAACATGAGTCTCCAACACATACAAGTACCATCTGTATATGTATATATGTAGATACACTAACACATATGCATGTTTCTATGCTGTAAACATTTTGCGGTTTTGGCTGTAAAAAGCAGATAAAACCGCATGAAAACATTTCGTTATTTATGATATAGCATCGAATAGGGCGTTTTAACAAGAGGGCATGGCACTTCACAATAACACATACACACACACACACACACAAATCTATTCTCATAGACAATTTCTTCTGCATGTGTTTATTTTATAATATTGAAATGCGTGGTTAGCATCAAAACTAGCTAAATTGTAAATGACAGCAGAGAAATTAGTTACTTTTGAAATTCGGAAAGTGCAAATGAAAGACAAGCAAAGTTCTAAGCGCACTCATTGAACGGAAAACGCTGCAAAGTGCTCTCGAGCGCCAAGATGAAGAACCCAAAGCGTTTAGGTAACACTCGACTAAATTCAAGTTAACTCGTTTCATCTCATCCTAGTGTATCGCACTCAGCTCAAAGCGTGATGTGACGACACGATGCGAATGTGTATCTTTAGAATAATTGCACCACTTGAGGCGCTGCACCGAGGCGAGAGGAAGTGCTCCTTTCAAGCGAAGTCATTTGCTCATTCATAGATAATTGCATTCGCACTAGCATTTGCTTCCTTTTCATATTTTATTTTGGCTTTTCGCCGGCGCTTTTCGGGGCTTAAATATGTGAGAGAGCGTATGATGACTCGAAACGTTTTAAAATAATTTAGCAGCATTTGAGGCGCATTCAAGTCGACTTCCGTTGTCGACTTGACTTTGTGCTGCAGACGTTTCGCAATTTGTCATTTGGAAAATGTATTTCTACTCCTTTCACATCACTTTAGTCTCTTTTACTTTTTTTTTTGTTAACTTTGCTGTCGTGCTTTGTGGAAAAGTTTTTCGTTAAATTTCGAAGTTTTATATCATGTAGACACACATACTCGTACATAGAAGGCTACCCATACTTATATGAATATAAACGCTCACGCAACCACTAATGCGACGCTGAGTGATGCGCGGCGAGTTAGTGAATGTGCTTGTGTGTGTAAACGTGGGCGTGTAAAATACGTGCTGCGACAAAATGGCGAATCATTTTAAAGGATCAAGTGAAAATCCTTCAGCAAATTTAAAAATAAGGGAAAAAACGTGTACTGGTTTTTAATGCTATTTTAGAGCTACTACCAGCTTATAATAATACCACGCCAAAAGAATTACATCATTTTCGAGGCAAACCATTCATCAGGACATTTTCGAATAATTTCGTAAGAATCAAGGTGCTTCTCAGCGCGCGCATGATCCATCGAATAATAAGTAGCTCCCAGTTGAGTGCCTCCAAGTGGTTTTGGAATAATCTGGCTGTATGCCAATACATATCTGATGCAGGAACAATTTTCTTTTATATCTGACGAGCAAGATTTCGCATATGTGTTTGGCGTCCCACTATTTGGCTGTCGTTCATTTCATGAAGCGATCTGCATGTAAATGTCTTATTGAGTTTGGGTATCGTGCACGTTCAACTCAAGATTTCAAGATTTCAAAGCACTTTTCGAGCGGGATCAACAGCATTCGTCCAGTTCCATCTTCGGGCTTTCTATATTTTGGCGAAGCATCGCACTGACCTTTTTTTCTTTAAACATATTTCATCCTCTTTCCATTCTTTAGGTAGTTTTTTTTATTTCTTCGTGAACATCATCTTCGGTTGTACCAATGTCCTTTGCTTTAGTAAGAGCATTTCTTCTCCTATGAATTTCTCCATAAGAGTTTCTTGAGCCAGTTTTCTAGGAACATTTTTAGTAAAGTCCGAATGTTCAGGTTCTCCACAGCTTCCTCATCAGTAGTCTCATCATGGGTATCGGTCATCTTTTGTTTGACGGCATTGCTCTCTCTTGCAGTGATTCCGACAATCGATTCCATAAGAGATGCGGATGAAGCTACAGCATCCGAATTCTATAAAGTCTGAAATATAAATTTTTTTATTTAGTACAATCCATGTAAAATTTTCATATGAAGAAAACCTTGCAACGTTTAATTTATAAAGTTTGGGACGATTACTCATAACGAACTACTTAAGTTCATCATGTAAATTACAGTCGGGGTATTCCCCAAACATAAATGAAATGGGGTTGCCAGCTTGGGCTATTTTAAGTCCCTAGTTTTTTATTTCAAAAATCAACGTTACGAACGCGTTATTTGAACCTCTCTACAGCCCCTATAGCACATTGAACGTTTTACAAGATAAAGAACGCACGGCATTTTGCATGACACCTTGTACAAACACATCGTCAGCCTGAAAACCAAAGTATGAAGGAGCATAAACTGCGGTAAGGCAACAAACACCCCCTTTATTAGGGTCGGAAGATCAATAAGTTTCAATTGATCCACATATGGAGGCAGATGTATATCAGAAGCCCAATTGAGGTTTCTGAGAGCAAATAATAGAAACTGGTTTTGAACACAATCTTGGTGAATTACATAATGCGGGTTCCAAAAACGTGATGCAAATTCGAATGCACCTGGAATGTCCGGTCTCTTAATAGGGAGGATTTAAATATACAGCTGGTTGATGTCCCCGAAATATACAAGTATAACATTACTGCAATCCAAGAAATACGATGGGTATGATAGGGTTGCTCAAAAAAGCATCCAGTGTCATCTACTATAACTGCCACGAGTTTGGACTCGGTTTTGGTTTGGGAAGGAAGGAATCTTTTGCCCAACCATCGAAAAACTAAGCTTACTCGACACTATCTCCAATATGAGCAATGGAAACTTATCACATGCTCCATGGATAGGGCTGCCAAGGTGGTCATTGGTTATACAAAACATGTGAGTTATTCTTGATACGACGAGGGAGTGCAGCAATGCTAATGCAGAGAACGATTTCTATCAGCGAACTCTGCAATCGGGAACAACGCGAGCTGTTACAGTGCGATATCGAGAGAAAGGTAGAGAGGAGAAACACTTTTGTAGACGCAAAAAAAAGAAGTTTAAGTTTAAAGGTGAGGTTATATTGAGGTTATATGAGAGAAAATAAGCTCTAAAATGTATCAATGAAACACGAATTACTGCCGAAAGAGAAATGACACCAGAATCACTAAGTAATGATAGCACTATTGTAGAGCCATCGTACTATAACAAGCTCTATTCGGTTATCAAAAAGCTGGAAAATAACAAAGCGGCAGGCTCAGATGGGATGTCAACTGACTTATTCAAGACTGGTGGCGAAGAGTTAGTTAGGAGTGTGTGCCAACTTTGCATCCTATGAACGCATACTGAATGACTGGAATATCAAAGTTCTTTGTCCTATTTGAGCTACAGCGGAATAAGTCTACTTTCCATCGAATATAATATTATGTGGCGATTGTTGTGTAATAGACCGAAGCCATATACGGATTCACTGATAGAAACATATCTGTGTGGCTTCAGACCAAAAAAGTGGAGTAGTAACCAAATATTTACATTACGACAAATCTTGAAAAAGATCCGTGAGTTTAACAAAGACATGCACCACCAATTTTTAGACCAATACTGTACTAGGTATCCCGGCAAAGATCGTGCGTATTTGGTTGATGACGCTATCACACACACACAAAGCGTTGTCAGGGTAGGAAAGAATATCTCCGAGCCCTTTGATACCAAGAGAGGTTTCAGGCAGGGCGCTTCGCTGACGTGCGATTTTTTCAATTTTCTAAAAGAATTTATCCTATGCCAGTGCTTGTACGTACAAAATATGTCGGACTCGATCTTCCTAAAGGAAGTGAAGCTGCTGAAACGAGGAGTCAGCAAGACGTTCTTGGACATTGAAATACAGTCTCGGCTCATGAGCCTAGCGGTGAATGAGGACAAGTGAAAGTACATGGTGTCCTCTCACACACCATCATCACGTCTTGAACGGTCTTGGATCCTTAATTACCAGCAATGACCAGCAACAACAAAGTAAGCCTGAAAATCGAGCGAAGAATCACGCTTTCAAATATATGCTATTTTGGGCTGAGTAAGCTAATAAGAAGTGAAGCCCTCTCTCGAAGGACGAAAATCCAGATCTAAAATACGCTGATACTCCCGGTCCTACTGTGTGGCACAGAGGCATGAGATTCGTCAGAGGACTGTGATTGAGTCAGTTGAGTCAGAAACGGCGTTGGCAGTGTTCGAGGAGAATGTTCTCCGCATGATTTTTGATCATTTTAGATTCACCGACGAGGTTAGGTCTTATATAAACCGCGAGCTGAATGAGCGACGAAAAGAGGACGACCGGGCACGCGTTGGAATGACCATGTATGGAGAGATTTCCGCATACTTGACATTTAAAACAACTGGCACCAGCGCGCCTTCCTGAATAAGCAATTACGCTATAAAAACATACAAATTATAACTTCAAAATTAGTATTATTATGCTCCACTTTAGTATTCAAATTGAAGAAATTTCCATAAATTATTATTTACAATGTACAAAGGATTGCCTCTACAATAGATAATACCTTCATATTACAACAACTTAACAGTGCTTACTAAGATTATTATAAATGATTAATTTTTGAATGTAAATATATCAATTAGAAAATATAAACAAATATTTACTAAGTTTCAATTGTTTTTGCAAGTTTTAGTTAAGCTGTAGGGGTTATATAGTTTAGCAAAAAGGAATTGTTTATGTTTTGCCTTAGAAGTCTGCTAAACTAGGCGCAACATTGTTTTGTCAATACATAAATTAATGCAACGAATCCTTCTTTACACAAAACAAATTCAATCAATTTAATCCTGCTGGCATACAAATTAAACCACGCAAATAGAAATCTTTGAGTTTGCAATTGTTTGTTGCTCGAAATTAAATAAAATCTAAATTAAACTTCTGCAAAACTTGTTTACAAAATGAATTTTTTTGCCACATAATTATTGTACTTTGATGTAAGACAAACGCTACGGCAGTGCATAGCGAGTTTTCCATGCTTCTACGTTTACTTTTACGAGTAGATACAACTTAAGTTACACAGCTACAACTAAGAAGTATCACTTAGCGCTTACTTTGGTCGCCATAAATTACAACTGATCGTCGCGCAGGTACGAAATCCGAACTTCTCCTTTAGTTAAGCGCGACGTGCGCTTAAGTCCTTGTTGGTATTTTAATTAAAAGTAGAGAAAATAGACAAAGGGGCAGGCAAAATTGAAATCCTGTCGTTTCTTGCTGTGAAAGTTTAAATTAAAAGAATTCTCTTTATCGCGTTTAAATCGCTTTGAAATACCGACTCCGCTGCTGCTGCTGCTGCTCCTGTTGCAAACTTGTGCGGAAAGTTCAACAGCGAAAGTAGCGAAGTGAAAACTTAAATTTTGTAAATAAAGCCACTCGTGGAGCGTTGTCGAGAAGCGTTTTATGTAGCTCGTTAAATACAAATTAATGCATATGCCAAAGAGACAAAAAAAAAAATTCAAAATAAAAAAAAAATTCAAAATAAAATACTTTTCGAAAAAGTTTTTTTGAAAATCCAATTAAGTCAAAGCAAGCAAATATAATTAATTAGAGCAACTTTCTCTGCAGCGCCTGCCGCACTTCAATGACATCATTCCACTGATTTCAACGAACATGCTGAACGCATAGTATATGTGTGTTTGTATACCCTTCATATAGGAGTGTAGTGTAAATAGCAGTTAATCTGAAAGTGTGTAAGTCCAACTAACTCTCTGTACTATCGTTGCTACGTTCTATTTTGCTTTTCTCCTATATATGGATCCAAATTTTTTTTTATTGAAATTAAACATGTACCAAATCATATCTTTCCACACTAAAAATTTCCAAAATATAACGAATTGTAACTTTCTCTTATATAGAGGGCGTAACGCAGCATAATTTAGCATTATATCCTATTTCTCCCGGTGAAATTTATATATGCACCCAATTAAATTTATCTGCCAAAGCGCGGTTGCAGTATTTTAGGACGATGTGGAGCTAGCATTGATCGCAATGATTCCTAAGCCTAGTAAACCAAAGACGGACCGAACGATTAATCTCGAAAGTTTAGCAGACTTGTCATTGCTAGGCTTGCGATCATTGCGTAGTCTGCTTCCCGACTATTAATACGGCTCCCGCTATAGCCATGACAAGCTCCTATTGCAGAAGAAACGCACAGTAAATGCCAAGATAATTACTCCAATCTTGCATTACGGTAAGCAGGTCTCGGCGCAAATAAAGGTGTATATGCTATCACACGGAGCCATGCGGCTTATCACTGGATGTCTCTAGTTCGTCCGCAACAGCATTCTAAAAAGGAATCTCAAATAGGCAACGGTTGAAAAGCTGGTTCGCTTCTTCTCTAGCCGCTACAATGCACAATACATTACTGGGTGCTTTTCATATTTGAATTCCAAAATTAAAACCCAATAACAAAATTTGTAGTTTTATATGGAGATATATTCTAAAGATTTACACTAAAATACCAACAGGAATCCAACGGAGAAACAAACTTTTTAAAAAAAAAATTCCACTCAAGTGGCACTCTTTACATATAATCATGCGCGTTCGAAAGATTAATCCTTCCTTGCTTTCAGTTTAAATTTCTACCATTCGGTCTATGCAATGAATTGAAATGTTATGGAGGAAATATAAACCATGTTGGGCTCTGTTTTGAATGGAGCCATGACGTTCCATAGAATACATACTTAAATGTCCTCAACCGTCGTTCTGTCATCTGCGCGCTGGCGCCAGTTTTTTTGAATGCCAAGTATGGAAAGACGTCAAGACGCGATGAAGGAGTGCGAGAAGACAACATGTAGTTAGACTTGTCCTCATTCACCGCTAGATCCATTACCCGAGACTATTTTTCCATCTCTGAGAGCGCATTGCTCATTCGCCGTTCTTGCGTGCCGATGATATTAATATCATCCGTAAACGAGAGCAGCATCACTTCATTTTGGAACATCGAGCCCGACATATTCTGTATGTACGGGCTCTGTCATAGGATGTTAAGGGTATGCGTTCATCGGACTCTATCCATGGCGTTGTTGATATGTCTCCACTTCTCACATAAATCTTGAGACGGTAAGGTTTCCCGTAGCAGTCGGAAGAGTGTGTTTGAATAGGCTGCGGCGGTCTGTTCTGATTGCAGCCTGCCAACGTCGAGCTTTCGTTGCATGTTTTATTCATGTTATGGGCCAATTTAAAGTTTTTATTTAATTGATATAAAAGTTTTAATTATTTTTGTATGGGATCGGTACTTTCTAGTGGCCATATTACAGTTACTCTTAGTATTATTATATAAGAAAAGAATCGCGCGATCTCACTTCACATTATTGGGTTAAGTCGCAAGCTTGGGGAACCTGGTTGTGATCCCTTTTTTAAAAGATATAGTAGGGTATTACAGCTTCGGTTCCACTGAACTTACCATTTTTTTTAAATTTTTAGTTAATTTGTTGGTGTTGCAGCTTGTTGCAGAAAAAAAATGCCTGCAAGCGAAAAATCAAACGCCGACAAAGTGGGCGGCACCCATGCGGCTTTGATTTTCGCAACACAAACACAAACAACTCCCACTTTATAAAGCCGAAAACTTTAAACTCAAACAAGCGCAGCTTTAATTAAATTAATGTTAGTTCGATTTAATTTCAAACCAATTTCCCTAATCAATTCCCTGAGCAGAACGAGGAACAAGGAAGCACAAGTCAAGAGACCGCAGCACAACACGTCGTATACGCAATATTCACGATTACTAATTACATCTACATAGAAATAGAAATATCAAAGCTAATCACTTAATTAATTGCATTGAACAGCATGAATACTTGTTTGTCTGCCAGCTGTTCGCTGTTCGCTGTTCGCAGTTCGCTTCAACACTCTCATTTATGACTTTTATAAGAGATTAATTCACTTGATTACATCACAACCGGCTCAGACTTGCGCTGCTCTGCTTTCAATTTGGAAATAAATTAATATTTTTTTGTGACGCTTTATTAATTTCTCAGTAAAGGCGCACTGAAATAATTAAACTCTTCATAAGCGTACGCATTAGTTTTCCATATTCCAGAACATTAATCCTTCGCTGTTGCTTCAGTTCGTCCTTGTTGAATAGTATAATGAAGAGCCTCATGAAAGTTTCGTCAAGTGCTCCTTCATCCGTGGAATTTTCATATGGCAACACTTACTTTGCTAATCGAGTGAGTTTATTTTAGCTTGGCACTGCATAATTTTGGTTTTGTTGCTAAATTGGCCGATTCGCCCTTTGTACCACGAATCACGAATGAAGGCAAATTATGTGATTAATCATAAAATCGATGCTTAAGTTCTTTAAATGAGTCAAACAGCGTATAAACAAGGAACTCTGCCGCATATGGTGTGCCCAATCGAAACACTCGAAGGGAACCTAATTGTCATGGTCCCTTGTATAACTTCAATGTTGTCTAACTTACATTTCTTTGACTCTTTTTTAACCTTGAGTATGAAAAACAATCGGCCGATGCTAGGGAAGGAACATTGGCAAGTTGTGTTTAGACAGAACCTCACGGATGTACAAAAAGAGTTTGGGATCGGCTTACCCATAAAACACAATAATCAAAAAAAAATGTGTCCATAGCAATGCAATGATTTCGAAATATTAGGAACAAATTTCGGAAGGGTTTGGGGATAGATTCGGAATGGTTCAGAAATAGGTTCGAAATGGCTTAAGAATATTTTTTAAATGGCTTCGAAATAATTTCAAAAATGTTTTCGGAATAATTTTGTAATGGTTTCGGAAAGTTTCAAACTCAAAAAATCATCTACTCGATTCACAAGTTTATCGGTTTGGCTTGTTATTTCCCCTTCGAGAGCAATTTTTTTTTGAAAGCATCGAAAATGGCGCGTCTTGGTATGGTCTCCAAATTTTACACTTAAATAGCGCTCTTGACTCTACTAATGTCTAATATTGCGACACTGTAAAGCAGAGAATGGTTCCCCAACTAATTCAACTGGTCCAAACCGTTTCGCCACTTGTAGGTTGTGACCCATGGCATTTGGGACATGCTCATATATGTATATGCATTGTGGCAAGTTAAGTTTTATTTTCATATTGCAGTGGGAATAACTTTGAACGTATAACGCTTTTTGTTGACATCTTTATGCTGACCTATTTAAGTAACTCTTATAAATTTGGGAATTGCCGAAAAGTTGGCAATGCTTTAAAGGTGTTGCCTTTATTATTGATCAGCCAAATAAGTATAATAGAAGTCGTTCTAGATTTATGCGATCAATCAATCACAATTACGCACCATCACACACCAAGATAGTGGGTGATTGTGATTGACGGTAGTCTAAGGCATGAGTCACGGGAGGGTGAGCGCCGTGGAAAGAGAGAGAGTGTGATGTGTAGGTGGGCGTAATAAGCAATGATTCTGTTTCATAAAGACTAACAATAACTTTTCAAATCTTAAAATCGAATTGTGTATTACTGAGTCTCCGGTTAGAGTTTTATATAGTTATAGCGGCCTTAAAAGCACATCACATGACTGGGAGGTCAATTTTCTGAGTCGTGTTTGGTTATTGTGTAGGGTTAGATATCTTGCGAGAGGATTTGCTTGAGAATCGAGCATTGCTTTCATAGTTCTGATTCAAGCAATCTATTTCAGTTTTAACAGTTGAGATGTTTAAATCATTGTGAATGTTAATATTTCGAATATACCAGGATGCACCGAATAGAGTTTTATGTACTTTCGCTTCAGTTCTTTGTACTATATTCACATTGCTAGAACTGCGTCCAAATAGGCTTTAATACAGTGTTCTAAAGGAGTATTTTTTAGTCCAAGCGTAGAATAATTTAGTAAAAAAAATCCAATTATGGACTGGGACTCACGATTGATCTTCCGCTATGGCATGTATGGCTGCGCGCTCCATACTCTTTGCGCTCTATCTCAAAAACGGTTAAAAGTAAAAAAAAATTTTAATTTTTAGAGCATTGTATACTCCATAGCTTTTATTATCATCAGAGGCGTTTTTTTTCATTATTGAGATTTTTTTTACGGTGGTGGGTCCCAAGTGAGTCCCTATTAATATCGATTTAAAAGCTTAGATTGACTTTAGTAAAGATGTTTCATGCGGTGGGTTCCACAAAAAATATAAGCATGACACATCGACTTTTGTGCAAATATTGATAAGTAATACAAATTCAATACGTCTTTTTGAGCTGATCAAGAGTATATTTATGCTTCATTTAATGTGTTACAAATTCTAACAAAATCACAAAGTGAGAATAGTATAATATTTGTAGTTACTCATTTTTAGGTTCTTTTATTTACATAAAACATTTATCTAACAATAATGATCAGCAACTATTGCACATAGAGATCTAAGCCCAAATGTCTCGTGGAGCTGATTAGGACTACATAGGTAAACTTTATGCAAACTTTATGGGGTCTACGAAGCCTTCATTAATACGTTACAAACTTTCTGACGGACTGCTAATACCAAAAACGATAACTTCGGCTTAATCGAGGCTTAAATACTCGAACTCTTCATACTTACCCATTGTTCGGCAACGCTGAAAACTACATCAGAATCAATAATTTAGGAGGCAAATCGGATGGTTTGCCGAAACGAGAACTTGCCACGTACAAAGGACCATCAGAGAAACATTAATTTTCCGGGCACGAACACTAAAGGATTGTGATTTGTTGATAGTCATGGCGAATGCAAGACGAATCGAAAATTGAATTTGTTCAAGCTAAAATGCCATTTCGGTTAGATTCGTGGGAATTCTCGTAATGACAACTTTCTTACTTTTGAACATTCTATTGACGATCGTCTCGTGAATCACATTTCCCATAAGTTTTCTTACTAACAAACGCATTCCAACACATAGTTTAGTTAGTTCAGATTTTCAGGGTTTAACTATTTAATTGATTACTTCGACTTCGGTTGTTACACAGCCGATAGATTTGAAAGAATGCAACAATTTGATTTTGAATTGTAAAGCTTAAATGACTTAAATCTTTGTTCTTTGCCGCAAGAATTGGTCATTCACTAAACCAATTTTATTTTTTCTGGTTAGCATTGATCTTCAAGAAAGGAGACCCCACTGTTTCCGCCAACAACCGCGGTAAGTCATAGGACTTTATCAGTGTGAATTCAGACCAAAGTGGTCCACCAGTGACCTGAACTTGGAAAAGACCCGTGAGTTCAGCAAAGACACACACCACTCATTTGTCAACTACTACTGCACTAGCGGTGAATGAGGACAAGTCAAAGTACATGGTGTCCTCTCACACACCATCATCGCGTCTTGAACGGTCTCTGACAATTTCAAGTTTAATGTTGTAGAAATTTCTACATCCTAAATTACCAGCAATGACCAGCAACAACAAAGTCAGCCTAAAAATCGGGCGAAGAATCACGCTTGAAAATAGATGCTATTTGGGGCTGAGCAAGCTAATAAGAAGTAAAGCCCTCTCTCGAAAGACGAAAATCAAGATCTAAAATACGCTGATACTCCCGGTCCTAGTGTGTGGCACAGAGGCATGAGATTCGTCAGAGGACTGTGATTGAGTCAGTTGAGTCAGAAACGGCGTTGGCAGTGTTCGAGGGGAATGTTCTCCGCATGATTTTTGATCATTTTAGATTCACCGACGAGGTTAGGTCTTATATAAACCGCGAGCTGAATGAGCGACGAAAAGAGGACGACCGGGCACGCGTTGGAATGACCATGTATGGAGAGATTTCCGCATACTTGACATTTAAAACAACTGGCACCAGCGCGCCTTCCTGAATAAGCAATTACGCTATAAAAACTTACAAATTATAACTTCAAAATTAGTTTTATTATGCTCCACTTTAGTATTCAAATTGATGAAATATCCATAAATTATTATTTACAATGTACAAAGGACTCCCTCTACAATAGATAATACCTTCATATTACAACAACTTAACAGTGCTTACTAAGATTATTATAAATTATTAATTTTTGAATGTAAATATATCAATTAGAAAATATAAACAAATATTTACTAAGTTTCAATTGTTTTTGCAAGTTTTAGTTAAGCTGTAGGGGTTATATAGTTTAGCAAAAAGGAATTGTTTATGTTTTGCCTTAGAAGTCTGCTAAACTAGCCGCAACATTGTTTTGTCAATACATAAATTAATGCAACGAATCCTTCTTTACACAAAACAAATTCAATCAATTAAATCCTGCTGGCATACAAATAAAAATCTTTGATTTTGCAATTGTTTGTTGCTCGAAATTAGGTCCTGTTGCTACCGACTGCAGAGTTCGCTGATAGGAAGCGTTCTTCTCTGCAGTAGCATTGCGACACTCCTCGTCGTACCAAGAATTCTTCACAGGTTTTGTATAACCAATGACATCCTTGGCAGCCCTATCCATGGAGCGGATGATGTGTTTCCACTACTCACATATATCTTGAGTAGACGGAGAGGTTTCCCGGAGCAGTTGGGAGAGTGTGTTTGAAAATGCTGCGGCAGTCTGTTCTGATTGTAACTTGCCAACGTCTATCTTTCGTTGCATGTTGGGACGTGCGGCGTGGACTACGCTTTCGCCTTCTCACGTTAGTCCACCTCTGAATAGGCTACCCAGGAGATACCTGTCCTAACGGACGTGTGAGTTGCATGGACCGTTTGTAACAAGAATCATTCTTGGCCATTCCCAATTGAATGACTGTCAACAACTTTTCTCACAATGTGAACTTGGGAAAACGTAACCCAATCTCCCAACATAGTTGGACTTATTTTATTTCCAAAAATTATCTGCTAGCAAGTTATAACATAATTGAAATATTTTCAAAACCATAAAACAAATTGGAAGCAAGAGCTTCTAGTGGACACTTCACTCACAATATCACTAGTGTATTATTTTATTTTTTATTATTACCAAATAATATCTCAAAGATTTAATGAATATTTCGAATATGACGCGCAGAAATAGACGGTTTTGGCTAGAACATTTCTTCTTGTGGGGTTGATCATGTAAATACATACTTTATGGGGTTTCTTATGCTTTCTTATATACATACGTATATGCAAACACTGTGTATATAATATTATAAAATGAAAATTGTAAAAATAATGTTTGTATCTACTTCAAAAACAAAAATGATTTACCGGGTATAATAGTCAGAAACTATTCTCTATCTTCACCCAAAAAATTAATTTAGTTCTGCGCAATTTTCCCATTTTCACAAAAAAAAAGGTCTTATATTTTTAGGAAGCATGCTTAGAAACAAGGTTCAATTTATTTATTATTAATAATTATAAATTAATTAACCTTTTTTTTTTTTTGTTAAAATGTTGAAAAGACATTTTTTGAAAACGCACAAACTTCGTTCTGTCTTTATTTTGTCGCAATGTTCCTTCACCAGCAAGTACGTACATAGAACATCCAATTTGGGATTAACACACTTTTTCAATCAAATATCATTTCAGGTCTGACGAAGTCAGCCCGGAAACGCTAGAAAGTCTTGAAAGCGGATTCGCCAAATTAGCCGAGTCTGATTCAAAGTCACTGTTAAAAAAACATTTGACCAAAGAAATTTTCGATAAAGTTAAAACTTTGACCACGCCCACATTCAAATCAACGCTGCTCGATTGTATACAGTCTGGGCTCTGTAATCACGACTCGGGCGTTGGTATTTATGCACCAGACTCTGAATCGTACAGCACCTTTGCAGATATTTTCAATCCGATAATTGAGGACTATCATGGCTTCAAGAAGGATGCTAAACATCCGAACTCCGATTTTGGTGATATGAACGACTTTTGTAATGTTGATCCAGATGACAAATATGTCGTCTCGACGCGAATACGTTGTGCGCGCTCCATTGATGGAGTACCATTCAATCCATGTATGACAGAATCTGATTACATTGAACTGGAGCTAATGATAAAAGGTGCGCTCGGTTGCCTTAAGGGTGAACAAAAGGGCAAGTACCATGCGCTCGACGGCATGAACAAAAAGACACAGCAGCAGCTTATCGACGACCATTTTCTCTTTAAAGAGGGCGATCGGTTTCTACAGGCAGCAAATGCCTCACGATTTTGGCCGATCGGGCGTGGCATATTCTTCAATAAGAAAAAGAACTTTCTGTTGTGGATAAATGAGGAGGACCACATGCGCATCATCTCCATGGGCAAGGGTGGCGACCTTCGTGCCATATTCGAACGTTTGGTTAAAGGAGCTACCGATCTAAACAGATATTTGATGTTCTCTCGAGACCAACGTTTTGGTTTCTTAACTTTCTGTCCAACTAATCTAGGCACAACGATTCGCGCCTCTGTGCATATAAAACTACCCAAATTAGCAAGTGATAAGCAAAAAATGGAGTCACTGGCTGCCAAATACAAACTTCAGGTGCGTGGCACACGTGGCGAACATTCCGATGCTGAAGGTGGCGTCTATGATATATCCAATAAGCAACGCTTGGGCATTACTGAGCACGATGCGGTCATGACCATGCAGGAAGGCATCTATGAACTGATCAAAGCAGAACAAGAAATGGAGTGATTTAACTTGTTAGTAAGTCAAAGCAGCCTATTTGTGAGAAATGTCTACTTATATAGATTAGATACATTTTTCAAATTATTTTCAAATTTTAAGATACTTGCACCACTGCCCAAATTTAAATGTAACTAAAAATAAATGTGTATCCAATTCTATATGTGACGAAGAAATTATATAAAATGAAAATGAATTGGAAAATACTCGCATGTAAGATCAGCTCAATGAAGCGAAGCAATGTAGCTGCGGCTTGTACTTCTGTTCATTCGCTGAAAACTTAATTCCCAAAATTTAAAATTTTTATTCGATATTAAGAACTGGCTGTTCTTTATTTTGCTATAGCATCACACGCTTTGTGGATTTAAAACTGAATTCTGTATGTGATGGAGTTGTTTATTTCATTTGAGTCTTTATAACAGATCTTAAATATTCCTGCTTATTATTCCTTCTCATTCCTGGAAAAGTTCCTATGATAAATTTACACTGGGTAAACAATACACATCGGTGTTTCTGGCCCAAAAGTTTTAACCTTTCGGCTTTTTTTTTTCAGAATATCAAAAGCTTAAAGATTCTAAAAGCAGCACAACAGCTTCCTATCACACCTTGAACAGCTTCTCAAGCAGTGCAAACCCTTGATTGATGGTCATTGCTGAAGCAATTTAAACATCGGCATTGAGGTTGCACTCAATTGTGTCACTCCGATGCTGATTTCTTCAAATACTGCTCACAACGATACAGTGGATGGCTATTTTTTTTCCCAAAATTAGAAAAAACAAGTAAGAAAATTAGAGTCGGGCGTAACCGACTGTAAAATGACCTGTACCAGTACAGGTCGCCTAACGAACACATTAAATGTTTCCCTAGCTTATGACCAAGCTTATGACCACTTCTCACTGCACGAATAAGTGCCTTATAGACGGAGCTGTCCTAGTCAAATGCAAAAAGCACGAAGTCTCTATCTATTATCGTCTCTTTCCCTCCTGACTATAATGAGGGTAACTTTGGGGGTCTTCAACCATTATTTTTACCTGTTACATACATTTTCACAAAACCAATAGGCTCTTGTACCTTCGGTACATGGCCTAAAAATGTGATCTTCCTTGCTTTTTTAATTTTCTTATTCTTTCGATGACTTTCGGTAGCACTTTTCTTCATGTTACAGTAATGAAGAAGAACTTCCCGCAACAACACTTTATCTGGCACAAAGTTCGACATTTTCAAATAAAGAAAAAATAAATTTTTTTTGGCGCTTCAACCAAATGACATATGCTAAAAAATACCCGCAATGACAGTAGCTTCCAAATGAATATAGTCACGGATGATCACAACGTGGAGTAATACTTCAAATGCCCTCACTTAGAAAACATCACTAATTAATGCATATGTACATCCAATATAATACTAGTAGCGCCACCTATGTGTCAGTCCACCTAATACTAATACGACTGACATTTGAGGGCGTCATGATTATTTATTATTGCGATGTCCCCATTTTGGAATTTTTCCGAAAGCGTCTACTAGTAATTTATTTTCAAAAATGATGGCGTTCCTATCTAGGAAGTGTTTTTTAAAGTTCCTTATGAAAATCAGAATTTTATCTCTAATTTTGTTTTACTCAATAATTATCAATTGTAGCCATGATTCTGCTGGTTTTAAAATTTAAATATTGGCATACAATACCCTGATATCTTGACCCGTTGGAGTAAATTTGTTTGTCTTGTGACTAGCTGTATTGCGAGCTGCGTACCGGGATGTAGAAAAAGACACCTGAGGCATTGCGTTGTATAAAAGCAACTATTTGTTGGGAGACTTTGATTAGTGTAGTTGAACTCAACATCTTTTATTGTATATTGATAGAGGTTTTCCAGAATTCGGATATCCTTTGTCTATCTCCGTTGATGGTGGTTTCTCCATTGAATTCACCTCGCTGGGTCACCAAAATGTTTTGTTCGGAGCACAAGTAAGCGTACTTTGTGTTGTTGTTATATTTATTTGTTTCTGTACTTTAACACATTGAGAGCGGAGCAGCCTATGCTAGAATAAAATAGGTTGTAAAAGCTATTTACTGTCTCTAGTGCTTATCTTTGAAAAGTAAGACAATGACTTCTCATATGTAGTGGCTTTAGCATTCGCAAATTCCTTGTTGGTGGTGATTTGTCATATAGGTCCTCTATGTTGACATACTCAACACCTCGCCTAGTTACTTCGACAAAAACCAAAGAAGAGTTCATCCTAATCTCAGCATCCTGTCTTTGAATTCAGAATGTCTCAATCTTTCATTGGTTGCAACAGCAGTGACATTTTCCCTCGGCTGAGAATCTGATCAACCGGTATAACAATATTCTCACTTTCCAGAATAGCGTCTAAAACTCCTTTCATCCGTTCATTACTTTGAATCAATGCTCTCGCAAGACCTGCATTGCTGCTGAGAAATATTGCACCAATAAGTTACGCAGATCCTCCTGTCCCTAGTATCAAACTCTAACAATTCTAACCTTTGACAAAGAAAATACAGTTGTCTAAGAATTACTAATGTGCAAAGGGCTGATAAACAGTTCAAAAAGCACTCAGTAAGTAACTCAACATTCCTTTTTGTGGATTGGTCTTCCGGCGAACGCTTCAATCCAAAATGAGAAATTTAAGAATGTTGCATCTAAATAATTTGCATTAGCTGGCAGCAGTCACGGTTTACTTGCCTTATTGAAGGCCATTAGGAGAATCGAAGGAGTCTGCAAGTTCCTATAATTCATGTCAATCGTAGATAATGCACTTCAGATAAGAAATGAAAATGAGGATCCGTATGACCAACCAATGAATCTTTCGCCTTTCATCTTGAATGTTTAGGAAAAACTATTTGTCGTCAGTATTAGACCCGACCACCAGTTTCAGTTTCGTACAGGGTAGGGCATTGAAACCATTGCTTTACACACTTCCGGCCCTGTATCAGTCACAACCCGACTGCCTATGGACATAGTGTGACCCCTTCTCTTACTAATTAACGCTGAATTAACTCCCCCGTGTCAAATCCAATTGAAAACCAAAATAAAACACACAATGAATCTTTTTTGTTTATTTAATTTTGCTAAATTAAATTTTTTATTGAAAAAAACATAAAATTTTTTCATTTTATTTTATTATTATAAGCTTATTAGAGTGAAATAGATGAATTATAAATGATATAATGTCATTTGGCATACACTTGTTTGTGTTATAATTTATATTTAAATAATAAAAATATGTGCAAATGATAAAGGTGTCACACAGCGACCTAAATGATTCGCAGTTTGCTAAGCTCTAAAAAAGCGTATTACAATGGATTGAAATTTGCATAAAAATGACATCAAAACAATATTAATTGCACATTTAAATATGAATTCAGCGCCGATTAAATACATCCGCGAAAATAAAATTTCAAATGCAAAACGCATTAGTAATAATATCTAAAAATTGTATCTAAATTTAAACAAACACTTGTTCAAAGTGGCAAAATTAATCAGTTTTTTTTTTTATTATTTTCAAAGCGCATTAAAGCGATTATGGTTAGATTAAAATAATCCACATATTCCGTAGCATTTGTATTATTTTTTTTTTTCGCACAGGCAAAAAAGTTTAAACATTTTCAACTTTAAATCGAGTTCGAGCTTAAATAATTTATTTTGTGTGCAGCTCTTTAAACTAGATAAACGACTTCAATTAGCTACTTTCCAGCAAAGGATAAAAGTGTTGCAAGATTCTTAAACCGATTGTCACCGAACTAAGCCAACGAAACGAAAGCCTTGCGCCAGGATTTATGTGTATGCAGCTTTGCTTGCTCAACCAAGCCAGTTGTCCTTTCATACGTTGGCAATGAATGAAGCCAATGGCAACAGAATCCGTTCTACGCTCTTCTCTGCTGCTGTGTTGTTGATTGCACAATTTGCAGTCATACGAATTTGTCATACGCTTACGCTCAAATTGGACACGGAAAGAACTTCAAGGCGGCGGAATGGGCGCACATATGGGCCGGCACATGATGGCGGAGCGTACAGATTACACAACATAAAGTGAAGCACTTGACTAACCTGAAACCGAATTGCTGCAATCTGGCCGGCCAGCCGGCCAATGGCTAATCACTTGCACACCATGATAAATCTTTCAAGCCTACTTTTACTTCGAGTCTGTGAGGATGTACAGACAGTAGGACAACTATGTCGAGTTGAGTTGTTACTTTCGTGCTTTAACGTCAAACAAACTCAAATGCAGAGCACTTTATTTTATTCGTTTCTTATTCAAATGCATTCGTTTTAGCTGCTAAATCCTTGGAAACTGGCCGCCAGCTGATAAGGAGAAAGAAATTTGTTTGCATAATTTTTAGTACATATTTTCGTAGAACTACTTTCCCGAGCATGAATTGTATAATTGCTTCATTATATTTTAATTAGTCACAACTACGTAACTTGCAAAATTCTGCCAGTTATTAATTTGCATAAATTAATTTCAATAACAGTTTTTGCACCATCGGCACAAAACTTTAAGCTGGCATTTAATTAATTTGAGCAATAGTAAAAAATCTAACAAGAAATAAGAACTATTAAAGTAGCACCGAAGCATTAATACTCTTTGTTATATCATAGAAATAGGAATTTTTAGTGATTTTTGTGAATTAGTTTATATTTGAAGTTGCCAATCTTGTATTTACCACTAATAGGTATACAAATTATGATATACAAAGCCTTATTTTCGAGTTTACATCAATAGCCCAATAGAAAACAAGTAAGAAAATCACAGTCGGGCGTAACCGACTGTAAGAGGCCCTGTACCAGTGCAGGTCGCCTAACAAACACATTAAATGTTCCCCAAGCTTATGACCAAACACATGACCACTTCTCACTGCACGACTAAGTGCCTTTTAAACCATTTTTTTATGTATGAAACGAAAAGGGGGGTCGCTCAAATTCAATTGCTTATAAAATCGTCATTTACTATCCGATTTTGATGAATTTTTCGGATTTTTGCTAAGAAGGACGATATCTCTATACTGGCATACTTACTTTTTTTTGTGCCGAAGAAATTTTTACCCTTGGGGGTGATTTTATGGGGAAGGGGGGGGAGGGGCAAGTTTTTAAAATAAACTTGTAAAATTCCGGAGCAGTCCTAGTCGAATGCAAAAAACACGAAGTCTCTATCTATTACCGTTTCCGAGATCCTTTCGTTCATACGGACGGCCAGACGGACAGACGGACAGACGGACATGTCTATATCGACTCCTCTATCGCTCCTGACCATAATGGGGGTAACTTTGGGGGGTCTCCGATTATTATTTCTACCTGTTACATACATTTGCACAAAACCAATAGGCTCTTGTACCTTCGGTACAGGGCCTAATTAGAAAGAACACAGCAGTCGACTGTTAGATACACTGCATATCAGTAAACATAAATTTCAATGAGAAACTATCTATTAATATTTAGATCGAAGTAGAATAGCGCTATTAGCTAAATTAAGAAAAAGAACAAACTTTTTTTATACAGTAACCCGATCACCACTTACGGAATTGACCGTCAACCGTCTTTCGGTCATGGCCGCATTGAGGAAGGTGCGCCAGCCTTCATAACCTTGTACCAGTCGTTTTAAATGCCAAGTACGGATAAATCTCTCTATACCAACTCGAGCACGGTCGTCCGCTATTTCGGCGTCCTGCAATCCAGTTAGCCCCCATGTTAACCATGCTCTTTCATTCATTCGAATAAGGTGACCATCGAATAGCTCGTACAGCTCGCGGTTCATACGGGATCTAAATTCGTCGCCGAATATCCTGAGAAGAATCTTTCTCTCAAAGACTTCCAAAGCTGTTTTCATACAATAGGACCGGGAGTATCAGCGTCTTATATATTTATATTTTTGTTTTTCGAGAGACTGCTTTACTTCTTATTTGCTTGCTCAGCACAAAAAAAAAAACATCGTTTCTTTTTGATCTCCAGGCTGACGTTGTTGTTGCTGGTTATTTCGGATCCAAGATAGACAAAGTTTTTTACAACACGTGAAGTGGAAATTCTTCATCGTCAAGGACCGTCCACGACGCGATGACGGAGTGCGAGAAGACACCAAGTACTTCGTCTTGTCCTTATTCACCGCTAGACCCATGAGGCGAGACTGTTTTTCAATCTCTGAGAACGCCTTGCTGACTTGCCGTTCCTGTGTACTGATGATATGAAAATCATCCACGTACGCGAGCAGCTTCACTTCCTTTTGGAAGATTTAGCTCAACATACTCTGTAAGTACGGGCACTGACGTAGGATGTATTCCATCAGAAGATTGAAAAAATCGCACGTCAGAGCAGCGCCCTGCCTGAAACCTCTCTTGGTATCAAAGAGATCAGAGAGGTTTTTCCCCACCCTGACAATGCTTTGTGTGTGAGATAGCGTCATCATGGAAAGAGTATGCGTTCATCGGACCATATCTTGTATAAAAGTTGGTTGCATGCTCCTAACCAAATCTTCGCTGCCACTTTGTTATTTTTCAGCTTCTTAATAACGGAATCGATATCGTTATAGTCCGGTGACTCTACAATACTGCCATCATTAACTGGTGGTTCCGGTGTCATTTCTCTATAGGCGGAATTGTGCGCTTGGAGAAATGACTCCTCCATAAGGTTGGAGAAATGACTCCTCCATAATCTCAGTGATTTCTATTCATCCGTAACCAGATTTAAATTTTATTCTTACAGAAAGTTACTCCGGGCTTAAATCCTTCAGTCAGACGTAACCAATGACATTCTGGCAGCCCTTTGTGTGATATGTTTTTACTGCTCACATATATCTTGAGAGGACGGAGAGGTTTCCCGGAGCATTCTGGATAGTGTGTTTGAAAAAGCTGTGACGGTCTGTTCCAATTGCAGCTTGCCGACGTTTACTTTCGTTGCATGTTGGAACGTGCGGGGTTACCCCAATGCTAGTGCATACATTGGTTGCAACTAAATAGTGCTCCGAATCAATGTCTGGTACTACTAACTACCATGTTCCGACCTGCGGCGAAATCGATTAGCTTCTCTCCATTAGTTTTAACAATGCCACAAAAAAACGCTTCAACTGGAAAAAAACAAACTAATGAAATGAAGGAAAGAAGAAGACTAGAAACATTAGATGAACTAGAATTGCCTTTTGAGCAACATCGAATCCATGTATCTGCGTCGAGAGCATCTGAAACCCAAGAACAACGCAGTTACTGCAGTTCTCATTAGTTCAATGAACTAAGTTCATGCTCCGGAATTTGCCAGAGAATCACCTGGCATGTGTTGTTCAAATGGTAAAGTCCAATTATCTCCGTTCCTTCAACCACAAGAACTACCTGTAAATTACTTTTCTGGCAATACTCCGACATCAAAACACTTTTAAAAAACATGAGAAAGTACAAAAGATATTTTCAATTGACTTCTTTTAGGACCAACTAAGGTGGCTAACAGTGCCCACATTCAAAGTCCAAGACCAAATGTATCATCGCATTAGTTGGCTTCTTCCTGAACCTAATGAAGACGCCAAGTTTTTGTAAATATTTTTCATTGGAGATGTAGAAATACTAGCAGATCGACGCTGTGCAATTAGTACTGGAATAAATCGGGAAATTATATTAAGCCCCTAACATTGTTTAACGATCTTTACCTTTTGAACCAACAGTCTAAAACATGGTTGGAGCAAATGACATCGAATAATTTTCGAGTGATCATTCGCGACTACAAAATACCACCGGGCGAACACCAACGATGTTGCAGTTGTCATGCAGTTAGCATTGACTTCGAATATCGCAACATCATCCACCATCGTCGGAATGGCAAGGTGCAACCAATACAACTAGACCAGGGTATTCAACGTGTATCAGAAACACATCGAAACACTGCCAATAATGGTACAATGGAGATATTGCCAGCAACATATACGGGCAGCCCCCAGACACCCACAGACAAGACCTTATTGCGTGAGTGTTCAAACAAAACATTTTAAGCTTAAGGGACGTCATCACCAAGAATCATATTTTCGAAGAAACTCGCTGCTGGATGTTCTCTATCGAATGACAGATAAGTGGCTTTGATGGATATCCACTGTACATGCGCATAAAGCCCTAATATGAAGGCCATACAACACAGATCAAAGGTCGAAATGGAAATGGAGATAGATTGTGCCATATTAAACTCTAGTTTTAAAAATATTCAATGCTCACATGTCGTATGTTTCAGAGCTTCTATATTAGACAAATATTTAAAGAAAAGTTATTTATATCGCAAAAATTCAATTAGTTGAATCAAAATTGCATCTCCATGTGCAGGAAGCATTTTGTTATACTATTTAAACACCAATTTACTAAAAACACGAAAACACCAAATGAAGTAAGGACTTTTTCATGATGTATAATTATGCAAAGTGAAAAAAAAAACAAAATGAAGCCATACTTAAGCTGGATGATTTTAGAAAATGTTGGACAACTTTGTTGTAATTGAAATTCTTGATAACACCGCTGTTGCAAGTAGTTGCTGCTGTAGTTGCTTTTGTTTTTGATGTGACTGCTAATTTGGCACTAACAAAAGTTGCTAAGTAAGCTGCAACAAAGTTGCTGCCAATCAATCTTCGTCTGGGTGTGAATGCTTTTTTTCATTCGATACTAAATACAAAAAATACCAAAAATTTCGGAACAACTTCCAGCACAATTTAATGCATTTTTTCTTGCTTTCTTTTTATGATAGAACTTTTTTTGTGCGGTGCTGTTCTTTCTGTTAGTCAACAAATTTTATGTTTAATGCACGAACTAAAATTGCGCACATTTGGCCACGACTTGCGCGTGCTTCCATAATATAGATTCAATATCCAGTTGAATTACATTCACGATGTGCCAACGTAGCATATAAGTTGTATAAATTATTTCAGATATTTGCCTTTAATACGCACCATCAGCAACCACAAGTGAACTTTTCGAGAAACGCATATTATTAAATTCAGCGAAAAGTTTCCCAGAATTCAACAAACAGCTGCAGATGATGTTGAAACGAGTTGACAGCAACACGTCAGCAAAAATTTTACGTCAACGGAATATAATCACGTATGGAATTTCGTCTGAACTGTGCATAAGAATAGATCCAAAGAAGGACTCATCAAAACCACGAAAAGCAAGTGACATACATACATTAGCCAAGCCAGACAGAATGAAGCAACATCAGCACCAAATAGAATTAGAATGGGCAGATGCAAATGTAAAGAAGCTCAAGCTGCGCACCAGGTCCTACAGAATAAAAATAAAATTGACAACAAGCGCAAAAATAGTTGCATACAATAAACTCGTAGATACAACCGAACAAACAAGTTTGTAGATACAAAATGTTGCAAATTGCAAAAGTAACCGACTGAGTCGACGAATTTAAATTTCTTTCGTTGTCAGTTGAAATGTTTCCTGTATTGTTCCTGAAAATTTGCAAGTTAGTCAGCAGAAATTGACGTCAGCAAAAGCATTTATTTGACAAGTCGTGAGCAGAAAACGACTTTGTTCAGGTGAAATTTTTGAGAAGGCTTTGGTTACTCAGACTACCTACATTAGTCAAATATTAAAATGTAAATAACAAAGTTTTCTTAACAAAAGCAAAATTTAGTTACATAAGATGTTTAAAATAGTATAAAAGTTTAATGATTTTAATTGAGTTTTATTCGTAATTTGTTGCAAACTTGAGTTGATGATACTTCTAGTAGTTTAAAGCTTAAACAATTTGTTTTAAAAGTGTAAAGTTATCGAGTTGGAGAACAGCCACAATGTTGAATGAGACAATACTGCAACCATGAAGCTCTACCATTAGGCTCAAAATGACAGAATATGTCACTACGCAGATGGGCAAATAACATATTTTTACAAAGCACAAACCCTGTCTAATTTATTGGAAATAAAAGTATTTAAGTATTTATTTCACAATAAAATCTGCAAATGAAGCACTTAGATTTCTTCAGGAAACTTTTAGTGCCTATAACTTGTGAGAATTCATAAATGTACATAAAGTGACTTCGGTGCTTCAAGTTGATTAATATTGATGTTGAAAATAAAATATGCTATACGTTATATAATACATTACTCGTTCAAAATTAAATCCAATTTTTAATAGAAGTAAAAATTAATTAGAAAAAAGCTTTTCGCCCAAGGTTTTTACCTCATCCAAAAGACAAAACTTTCACAACTTCCCATTACTGTAAATTTCCATCGAAGTTTGGAAACATGGCATGGGCGCAGTTGATAGAGGGACAATGGAGCAACAAAATACATAGTTAGGGTAAACTGCACAACACAAACTGCCACGTATTGGAAATAGGACAGAAAATTACCATTGAATACATACGAATTGTACGAAAAGGTAAAGAATTTAGCAACAAATTTCCAAAAACGGTCTGATGAGATTTCGTAGCGAAAATCGAAACACGTCTCTAAGTTGCTCTTTTAATTTTATTGTTTCAAAGTTGTTGCGAAAAATTTTCTCTCATTACATTGATAAATATTTTATATCTAGCCTGCTAAAATTCATATCTATTAAATATAAAACATTTTTCAATTGATTGAAATTTTTTGAAATTATTCAAAGCCAAGCATACCTTATCATTCCAACGCGTACCCGGTCGTCCTCTATTTCTTCGAAGTCCAATCAAGTTTGGGCCCCCATGTTAACCATGCGTGCTGGAGCTTTTTCATCCATTCAAAGGAAGTGACCAGCCCAGTGCAGCCCTGGAATTTTTTGAGCTGAACTATGTCAATCTCATCGAATAGCTCGTACAAATCGCGGCTACCTTAGGACCTATACTCATCGCCGACTCTAAAACGACCGAAATCCTGCGAAGAATCTTCCTCTCAAAGGCTTCCAACGCTGTTTCATCTGACTCAATCACGGTCCATGTCTCTGCGTTATAGAATAGGACCGGGAGTATCTGCGTCTAATAGATTCTGATTTTTGTCTTTCTCATTTCCTTGCTCAGCCGAAAATAGCATCCATTTGCAAGAGTGATTCTTCCCCTGATTTCCATGCTGACGTTCTTGTTGCAGTTCATTTCGGATCCAAGATAGACGAAGTTTTCTACAACTGAAGTTGAAATTCTCTATCGTCACTGACCGTCCAAAAACCGATGACGGCGAGAAGATACTAAGTTCTTCGTCTTTCCTCTTGTTTTTCAATCTCTGAGAACGCTTTGCTGATTCGCCGTTTCTGCGTGCCGATGATATCGATACGCGCACCGGCGTAGGATATATTCCATCAGAAGATTGTAAAAATCGCACGACAAAGCATCGCCCTGCCTGAAACCTCTCTTGATATCAGAGCGGTCGGAATCTTATATTACTGAGATTCCAATCATTGGGTATGCGTTTATCGGACCATATCTTGCATAAAAATTGGTGCAAACTTCTAACCAACTCTTCGCCGCCAGTCTCAAATAACTCAGCTGGCAGCCCATTTTATTTATTTTTTAGCTTTTTAATAACTGAATCGACCTCGTTATAGTCCGGTGGCTCTACAATGGTGCCATCATTAACTGGTGGTTCCGGTGTCTTTTCTCCTCCATAATCTTAGTGATTCCTGTTCATCCGTAACCAGATTTCCATTTTTATCCTTACAGAAAGTTACTCCGGGTTTAAAACCTTCAGTCAGAAGCTTGACCTTTTGATAGAATTTTCGAGCTTCATTTCTGTTGCGTAACATCTCAACATCCTCAAACTCCCGCCTTTCCGCGTTTCTCCTCTCTCCGTTTCTCTCGATACCGCTCTCTAACAGATAGCGTTGCTCCCGACTGCAGAGTTTGCTGATAGGAAGCGTTCTTCTCGTTTATTAACACGTTTTGTATAAACAATGACCTCCTTGGCAGCCCTATTCATGGAGCTGCTGATATGTTTCCACTGCTCACATATATCTCGAGAAGACGGAGAGGTTTCCCGGATCAGTCGGGAGAGTGTGTTTGAAAAGGCTGCGGCGGTCTGTTCTGATTGACAACGTAATCAATTTGGCTGCGGGTAACTAGATATGGACTTGGCAATGTAGCCTTATGAATGTTGATGTGTTGAAATCTGGAGTTGCTAACTACCTTGTTCCATTATTGGAGGTAATGTCGTGAAGGTATGGTTTTGACATCGTATTTGGGACGGCGCTCGTATAGACGTTCCAACGCATCTTTAGCATCGTGGTCCTTCTATTCCATCGTGTCATGCGCTCAAATCAGGCTTATATTAAAGTAGTTAGCCTTGATGCGTTTCGCACTCGTCAAGCCTGGATACGAAGCTACGTAACTGCCTACAAACAACGAAACCGCATCCAAAACCGTGCTTATTCTCATGTCATCTATAGCAGATATCTGAGGACGCGTACAACTTGATACCCTGTACACTTTAAATCTTAAGTTTTTATGAGCCATATATTCCTACATAGATCCGATTGGGATATTTTATTTGAATTAGGAAAATAAATTCAATCATACTAAAACAACAATAACACAGAAAGGGGGATCAGTTTTGTATGGAGATGCCTATACTAGTAGATGGAATTGCGTCTATATTAGGATTAAATCTTTTCTAGCTAAACTAATATTAATAACCAAATTTTATACTACAAAAACTCTGAAAGCAATGACTGGTTTGTAGTTTTTTTAGTTTTAGTTAGTCAGATATGGGATATGTATACTGAATGTGTATACTGCGCGCTTTCAAAATATTATGTAGCCAATACTAAGTCATTCCAACTATTCATTGTGCGAAGAGAAATAATAGTTTCATCCTTTCTCTACCACGAAAGCACTTATCTTAAAACAAATATATTCTACATGAAAGAAAATATTGCGTTTGTAATAACAAACACATGAACTCTTTTATATTTATTGCAAATTTTCGCATTGATTACAACAGAAATAATTCTTTTGAGTTGTTAAAACTCAACACATTTGTCAAGACCATCATTCCAGAGCAAAAGGATGTTGCAATTCAGATTGTTTGTGAAAATTCCGCTATTCATTAGCATTAAAAATTACAATGCTACATGATTTATCTCGCATTATTGCCACGAATGCATTTCGATGGCAGTGCAGGATCTTGTTCGACTGTCCGTCTGCTCATTCTGCCTGACTTTGCATGCATTCAAGTGTCTTCCATTTGTGTATGCACACCCGTACTATAGTATATTAAGAGAGGCTTCCTTCCCGCTTGCGTTGCTACGGAAATCCACTGGCGGAAGTTGCTGGAATCGCAGCTAACCTGAAAGTCTTACATATATACGAGTACACAATATTCGCCCCTTCGTTTGCGGCTGAGCAGCTCCATTGCTTGTTCGCTTATTCGCCTGTGCATCCTTGGCCGCTTTTGGTTTGTCTCGTTTATAATTCCTTTTTGGATTCTTTTTATTTAAATTGTTTTATGTTCGTCGTTGTTTGCTTATTTATTTACATACAAATGCTCGATAGTCCTTTACGCTCTACGTTGATCTACTTACTTGCAGTTGCTTCATCTGCATTATCGATTGGGATGTGCATTTTTATTGCGTACATGCATCCTTTCGTACTCAATTTATATTTTATGCTCGTCTTCTGGTTTGCTTTATGTACTTTTAATAAGTATTGCAGTTTTATGGGGTTTCCGATGTTAAATAAGAGTTTTTCTTTTCTTTGTTTTATGAAAATTTACAAGAAAGAAGAGATAAGTTTAACTTCGGTGGAGTCTAGTGAAAATGGACTATAAATTTCTTGCACCATTTTAAGCAAGTCTCTTAAAATAAAATTTAAAAATAATCTCAAATACGTTTTTGAATTATTTAACTTGGTTAGATTGGGCTTTCGTAACATTCACAAATCGATGACATCCTCCGCAGAAATGATTACATTTTAATATAGTGATACATCCAGCTACCACCTAGGGAGACTAAGAACATACTTAGAACTGTCAAGACTTTACCAAGGGTTTTGTCAAGATTGAGGAGCTGAAGATCGCCTCCCAGGGACAAGTATTATATATATGAAGGTATCACTTTGCAAAATAGATCTTGATAAATAATTTATTATTTCAAATGAATAAGAAGCCACCTTTTATCTAGAAACATCGTACACACAAACCAACACACACAATTTGCCCTAAGGGTATAAGGGTATATTAAGTTTATGCAAATGTATGTAACAGACAGAAAGAGAAGAGTCAGACCTCATACAACATATATTTCCTCGATCAGCATCAAAAGTCTAGCCAATATAGACACACCCATCCGTCAACTCTAAAAAAATAATTAATAGAGGTCCAAACCGTACCACCTAAAGTGTAGCCACATAGAAAAATGTGACTCGATATAGATATGTCCGTCTGCATGTTTGTCCGTAAGGACATCGAAATTTTGCATATTTATTCTCTCCTATTCCCTCTTCAAATAACTATACAATAAATGTACCAACCCAGTAGTACTCATAGAAACCTACCTCTCCTTGCTTACTTTCCGTATGAAATATTTTTGGTTTTTCTTGTTATTTAAGCGAAAACCGTCTATTTCGGTGTAAGAACATTTCATATAAGTCCATATCAGATTACTAGAAACTGTAGCCCCACAGAAATCGGTCTCATTTTCCCACTTCAGCATTTTTTCTTGCTTAAAGAGTGTTTTTGGATGAATAATTCAAGAAGAAATATGTCGGAGGACTTTAGCTTGAAGGACTCCGATCTTTCTTAGACGCAACCTAGCAGCAATACCATAAACTTGCATACCGTACCGCCAGGCAGGAGCACTTATGGTTTTTTACTCATTTACTTTGTTCAACAAAGAGGTATACTCCCAGGCAGTCATCACTGTATAGTGAATGCGTCACACTAACGCACTTATCAAGGTTTATACTGATGTTCCAGCGTTTTGCTCATTCTCCAAACTCTCGAAGATATAGTTGGAGTGTATCGGTAGCAATGTTAACACATTTATCTCTGGTCAGGATGGATATATCGTCAGCAAATGTAGCGATCATTAGGTCATCCGGGTCATCTATAATAATCGATGATCCTGTGGGCATATCGCTGTTGAACAGTGAGCAAAGAGTTGGTCCCAGTACGCTTCCTTGTGGCACACCAGCCTTTATGTCTCTGACTGATGCCTCCTTTCCATCCAGGACAACAAATAAATAACTTTGTTCTCTAGCAAGAACAGCTGAGGCGGCAGTATACCCTTGAATTTAAATAGGAGGTTATCATGGCATACTCTATCAAATACCTGCCTTATGTCAAGATAAGAGGCCACCACGTACTCTTTGGCTTCATACCCGTCTAGGATGAAATTTACTACCCTATTCAGTTGCTCTGTAGTTCCATGGGTCTTACGGAATCCAAACTGAAAGGGTGGTATCTTTTCCTTTACTTTCTCAATCCCAAGTATTCTTTTTCGGAGGCACTTTTCGAAGAGCTTGGCTACGGTGAACAGCAGACTGATTGGTCTATATGATTCCAAGGACGATGGGCTTTTTCTAACGTTGTGAATCATACAGATCCTAGCCTTCTTCCACTGTTATGGGATATGTCCTAGCCACAACACCGCATTAAAGATGATGACCAGAAAGATAATCGCTTTGGCCGGCAAAGCCTCGAGTGTGATATTATCAAGCCCATCCTCTCCTGGGGCCTTCTTGATCTTCAGATCCTTTATGTGTGCCTTAATTTCTTGAACAGTCATGGAGGTGACTAGAAGGCATAGCTGACCAGGGCTACCAAGCGTCGCCTGGACAATGCTTTTTCTGTTCTCTGTATTGTTGTTACGTAGCGGTATTCGAAAAATGTATCTCGGTAACTATTTGTTATTGGAAAAACTATTTGTTATTGGAAAAAAATGTTTCTATCTTGGAATTAACAAACAAGGGCGTCACCAGCTGCCTTTTGCTGACTTTTTTTTTATTAACATAAAGTGATTTGGACCTTTTTTCATATTTTTAAAAGCAAATCTGCTTACAAATTTCGCTAAATTCGCTAAATAAATTTACATAACATTTTTTCTTTAACATTAGGTATTTGATATTACTTTGTTTTAATAATAACATTAAAGCCATAGTAGTTAAAGGACACTTGCCATGATACTTTCAATGTATGGACATTTTGTTGAAAGCTATATATCGAGACATGAAGCTAATGTTTGAATTCTTTTAATGTATTGTACCGATCTGATCAATGTATTTTTTTAATGGACCTACTGTTATGCTGTTTAGATAAATCCTGAGGTTTCATAGCTTTTTTTCTTCACATGTTTTTTGGGGGGTTTGGGGATCTGCATTATATTTGATTTCCAAGTTATCCAGCTCCAGCGTATTTTTTAAATATTCCATATTGTCTAATGGTAACAGCCATTGCAGCGGCACCTCTGCCTTTTCGCGTAACAGCGCGGCAGCATTATTATTGTACAATTCATGTATAGTGTCTTCGTCATATATGACTTCGCCACCCAGATAAGAGCTCGATTTGGGCAATCGACCTCTGTGGGTCGATTGCTTTTTCTTTACCTTCGAGTTGTAACAGATTTTTTAGGTTTAAGCGAAATGAGCGCGATGCCTCCATTTGATATTCAGTGCACATAATATCGACTTCATTGATAGCACCAACTTTGGGCCAATTCGAAAGCATAATGGAATCCTTGTTACCACGCAGTCCTCAAACGTGTTCAGCTTGCAAGCGTATAAAATCAATCAACAATGCCTTGTGCGCCTTGAGCACCACAAAATTCACGGTACTTGTCGCGCGCCAATTGCAGCTCATAGAAGCCGGTCCGAAGCGCCTCCTTGAATAACATGCGTCGATAATTTTCATCCGACTGCTGTGTCTTTAAATTCATTTCACTCAGAAATACTTTGTCATTAAAAGTGTGTGACACACCTTTTCGCAGTAGATCGTTTCCACCTAACATCTCCTTAATCCATTCAATGAATGTATATAAACGCAAAATACCCGCATCAGCAGTAGCTTCCACAAAATTTGCGTCCTCTACGCTATCACCGGCATCAGCTAGACACAAACGCTTTCGAACAGCAGAGAACTTGTCGATCGCTTCATGCAGTATCAAGAAATTGCCATCAGATTAAGACATTTTAGTAGAGTTGAGCAGCAGATGTCCGTTTACACGAACACCTTTCGGCTATTTAGTTTCATCGTTGGGCCAGATAGCGACATGATTGTACAACATGAATGTTAAGTCCTTGTCAGAAACACGTAGATCCAACAGGTGCCAGTACTCAAATTCTCGACGCATAACATCTAGATGAACAAGCTTGATCTTTGAAAACTTCGGCGGTTTCGAATCCTTGAAAAATATGTAATCCCACACCTCAGACGTCATATTCTTTGATGTTATATTGAAAAGACCTTTAAATTATCCTCGGCACGAGCCGCCCTGTAAAAGATGCAGAATGTCATATAAATAGTTCAATCAGACAGTGATTCTATCAGCCATTGATCATCCCATGGAAGCTTTGTACCCAGGCCATTAGTACGCAAGTAGGCATATTCGTGCAACCAATTCAAACAAGCTTCGAAATTATTGCGCGTCTCATAATGAAAACTTTTCATGTCCATCAAAACTTTGTCGGCTTCTGCGCGCCAAACTGGCTCACCATAATTAAGATACCACTGGATCAATGGAAAAATTCAATAGCATCATTCAGTCAGAAATTTATGCGATAGAAAGACTAGGGACTACAGGAGCCAATCTATGTCAACATACTCCACAAGTCAGGAATCTGTCAGACTATTAAATTTAAATGTGATCAAGTCTAAGCTTGTTTTAGCTTACCTAGGCAAAGTAAAGAACTTAGGAAGCTTTCAAAAGGTAACATTTTGCTGGATTCCTGATTAGTCGTGAGCAAGCTGATAATATGACAAAAAGAGAGTAAATGGTTCAGAATATTATTACGGTCTGTTAGCAGGTCTGTTGGCAGTTATAAACTCATAAGAACGGCTGTTTGAAAAACTAAGAACACCATCACCAAACGAAGGAACAGCTTGTTAAATACCATGGGGACTGTGCAGCACCAATTGTTGTGTTTAGTAGTTGGTTTACTGAGTTCCGTTGTGGTCCTCACGCCACAAATCATCAATAAAATCCATGGAAATTCATTCTCCGATCATTCTCATCATCAAAACAAAAAGGTAGGAAATTAATAACAAAAAGGGTACTAACGAAATGTATTTTGCTCCTCCCACTTCTCAATGTATGAAAAGAAAAATAGAGGAAGGAAGCATCATAGGTCGTTCAAATTGAATTGCTTATAAAATCGTTATTTATTATCCGATTTCTATGAATTTTTTGGATTTTGGGTTAGAAGAAATTTTTAGCCTTGATGGTGATTTTATGGAAAAGGGGGAGGGCAATAAACTTCGGCGAAGTCCTAGTCGAATCCAAAAAGAACGAAGTCTCTATCTATTACCGTTTCCGAGATCCTTTCGTTCATACGGTCGGACAGACGGACATGACTATATCGACTCCTCTATCGTTCCTAACCATAATGGGAGTGAATTTGGGGAGTCTTCGACCATTATTTCTATCTGTTACATACATTTGCACAAAACCAATAGGCTCTTGTACCTTCGATACAGGGCCTAATTAAATAACGCAATTACTTTTAATAATAATCGCTTAAAAAATGCTCACCACATTAGTTTATAGCGTATATTAGAATCTATATACTTTAAGCCCGGAAACAGTATACCATCGATGGGCATTCTCTATTTTATACACTTTTCATTTAATAAAATAGCCAAAATGTTGTTACAAAACGTGACCTGCTTTAATTTAGTTTGTGAAGTAAAGATGGGATTATTGGCTTAAAAAAAGATTTAAGTGCAATTCGCAGCTAAATACAATGAGAGACAGCTTCTTTTTCGCTGCCGGGTGCTTGTCAAGAGTAATTAGCGGCAGTCGTAAAAGATAAAAAAATTTTGCTAATGTCTATTTTTATTTAGTCCTTTTTGTTTTAATAACTCTTCGTTAATGCTATTTCCAAATCGGGATTTAGTGGGCTTGCTGGCTGCAACGCGTAAAATTTCGCCGACATTTTATTCCGCACTGGCAAATCTAAAAACGCGTTGAATTTCTAATTAAACGCAGTGGACTAACGAGATCCGACATCCGTGGCGGGCTTTGCGATGCGCAGTCGAGCAATTACGTTGCAAAATTTAAGCCAAACATTAAGAGTTCATTTGTATTTAGCTAGAAAAGGGAAAATGAGCGCACAAGGACATCGAGGACAACAGGTGTTGCATATAGATAAGGCGGCCATTCAGCAGCTGGAGCCAAAGTATTTTAACAACGACAGACAGATTGGCGAAGGATACTCGATAAATAAGCCTGACTAGCAAACTGGCCGTACTCGAGCGAATGTTAGAACAAAAAGAAAATAAGCAAGTAAAATGGCTGCTAATTGCAATTTCCGTCTTTCAATGTTTTCTATTGTTATTTTCTTTTTCGTTTTGCAAGTTTCTCGAATCGTGCGTTTGTTCTTTGCTTACATTCCATTATTTTATCTTATTTTATTTTATTGCTATTCACTTTTTCATTAAGTCTACAATTAGTTGACACCGTACTCCATCTCCATGCTCCGTCATTCTCAATTGGATACCATTTTTGCTAATGTTTTAATTAATTTACCAATTTTCTCTTTGTTTTTCTCCATTTTCTTCTACGCGCGTACATTTCCTTAAGTTCTCTCAGCACGAATCCATTGTCTGCTAATTTGGTAAACTATTTGCAAACAATTTGTGAGATTCAGTATATATTCAATACTTTGCTCTCTCAGCTTTTATTGGCTTCGTCAGTTTCATCTGTTGGCTATCAGTTTTAGCTTTACTTTTCAGCTGTTTTTTCTGCACTTCCGGTTTGGTAAAGTTTCGCTTTACAGTTACGGATTCATTTGAGCTTGACCAGCGCCCACATGCGACGCAATTCAACCCATCATTGTTATGACCAGTTGCTTGTTTTATCTTAATTTCTTATTAGCCAATTTGCATTTACTATCTCGCTCTAGAAATTTCGCTGCTATTTGTGAATCTTTCAACAATAGTTCGATCCTACATTCGAAAAAATATCTGTTATAATGCTCCACTGAAATCTGTTATAATACGATATATCAATATTCAATAGACAAAATATTAATTTCGGTTAAACTTCGGCTTACAATTTATTTCAACTTATACCAACTTGGTCCTTGGTAGGGCAGCACTGGAATTTACTTTAATTTATATACCATGTAATCATAGGGTTAAAGGGTAAGGTTAAGTTTGTGGAAATGTATATAACTGGCAGAAGATGTTTCTATTCTTGATCAGCATCAAAATTAGACTCGTTATAGACATTTGCATCTGTCAAACTGTCAGCTCACCATATTGAAAACTTGAAGACTATAATATAGAGCTTTCAAGTTTGAATAAGTAATCTCTCCCATTCCCTTTTCAGATTACTATTCAATGAACTTCCAGTCCCTCTATAAAAAGTAGTACCCATATACATATTCTGCAATATATAGAACTATATCGGATCACTAGAAGTGGACACCATACAAATGTGTCCCACTTTCTGAGTTTTTGTATGAATAAAATTTTTGTTGTTGTTCAACTGCGGTACAGGATATCTCGAAGTTGATTGGATAAGCTTTAGCACAAAAAAAATAATATTTTTCTCGCTTATAATGCAAATTTGACAAAAAAAAATTAATGCGAGCCTGGGCCACAAGCAGAAGTGAAACCTTTTAAATAATTGCTGGCGTAAAATTTTTAGGCCCTGTACCGAAGGTACAAGAGCCTATTGGTTGCGTGCAAATGTATGTAACAGATAGAACTAATTGTCGGAGACCCCCCAAAGTTATGGTCAGGAGTGATAGAGGAGTCGATACAGACATGTCCGTCTGTCCGTCCGTCTGTATGAACGAGAGGATCTCGGAAACGGTAATAGATAGAGACTTCGTGTTTTTTGCATTCGACTAGGACTGCTCCGGAATTTCACAAGTTTATAAGAAATCTTAGGAAATACTGCATAAAAAACCCCTTAACATTTAAAAATTTTTCAATCTAGTCAAAAGTTATTGGCATTTGAAAATCACTCTTCACAGAAATTGAGCTCACTAGAGTATGGCAAAGGACCTCAAACCTTATTGTAAACATTTGTTTTTATACGAATATGTGTACGTATATATGTCAATGACTCAAATCCAAACTGGTCATGGAATGTATAGGAAAATTAAACAACCTAGGAAAATTTAATAAGATAACTCTTTACTGGGTACCCGGACATGCGGGCATACCAGAAAACGAGCCAGCAGATGACTTAGCCAGGAGAAGGGCAGCGTCCCCTTTCATGGGTCCAGAGCCTTTCTGCGGGCTAGGACCAAGATCAATGAGAGTCCTGGTAAAAGAGGAAGAAAAGAAAGCAAGAGACTTTCTCGGGGAAAAATGTGAAGGACTAAAACAGAGCAAACAAGTAAGGAAATTTCAGTCGGGCGTAACCGACTGTAAGAGGCCCTGTACCAGTTCAGGTCGCCTAACAAACACATTAAATGTTTCCCGAGCATATGACCAAACACATGACCACTTCTCACTGCGCGAATATGAATGAAAAGAAAAGGGGGGTCGTTCAAATTCAATTGCTTATAAAATCGCCATTTATTATCCGATTTTGATGAACTTTTCGGATTTTGGCTAAGAATGACAATATCTCTATACTGGCATACTTATTTTTTTTTTGTGCCGAAGAAATTTTTAGCCTTTGGGGTGATTTTATGGGGAAGGGGGGGGAGGGGCAAGTTTCTAAAATAAACTTGTAAAATTCCGGAGCAGTGCTAGTCGAATGCAAAAAACACGAAGTCTCTATCTATTACCGTTTCCAAGATCCTTTCGTTCATACGGACGGCCAGATGGACGGACGGACAGACGGACAGACGGACATGGCTATATCGACTCCTCTATCACTCCTGACCATAATGGGGGTAACTTTGGGGGGTCTCCGACAATTAGTTCTTCCTGTTACATACATTTGCACAAAACCAATAGGTACAGGGCCTAAAAACTGTTAGGCCCTTACAGCAAAAGGAGATCGGAAATTTGCAACGGTCTTAAAAGGAAAGATCTAAGAATGATTTCGGGCTTCCTGACTGGACACTGTAGACTTAGGAGACACTGGTGTAAAATCGGAATCGAAAGTGATAGCACTTGCAGATTCTGTCTGGAGAATGACGAAACTCCGGAGCATATCCTGGGGAACTGCCCAGCTCTGACCCAAACCAGGCACATATATCTTGGCAATTACCAAGTGACAGGAAGGACGATGCATGCACTCAATCCCAAAAAACTAGTGGCCTTTTTCAGGGCAGTAGGGCTGGTTGAGTTGCTGTAAGTCAACAACTGTTAGGGCACAATAGACCTGTAAGGTCGCAGTGCCTACTACTTAATAATAATAATAATAAATAATAATATGTCAATGACAAAAAGATCAGCAAACATTTCTGTCATGGCCACATATAGGAAGGAGCGGCAGCTTCCGTAATCTTGTGCACGCTGGCGCCAGTTGATTTGAATGGCGAGTGCGGAGAGATCTCTCTATGGGGTATTCCAACGTATCCTCTATTACGTCGTCCACCAATCCAGTTTGGGCCCCCCATGTAAAACATGCGTGCTGGAGCTCTTTTACCTATTCAAATGAGGTGCGCAGCCCAGTGTATTTTATGCGGGACCTAAACTCGTCGCCAACTCTAATAGGAGCTAAAATCCTGCGGAGAATCTTTCTCTTAAAAACTTCCAACGCGGTTTCGGTTTTGACTGAATCAATCACGACCCATGCCTCTGCGTCATAGTGTATACCGGGGGTATCATCTTCTTATAGATCTTGATTTTCGTTTTCGACAGAGTGCTTTACTTCTAGTTTGCTTGCTCAGCTCGAAATAGCACAAATTTCCAATTTCTTCGATAATCTTAGTGATTCCTGTGCATCTGAAACCAGATATCTACTTTCGTGTTTACAGAAAGTTACTCGGACTGTCTTATAAGCTCTCAACATCCTTAAACTCCCGCCTTTCTTGCTCCTTTTTCTTGCGTCTGAAAAGGCGTTTCTTCTCTTTCTGTTTTTTTCGATATCGCTATCTAACAGCTCGCGTTGCTCCCGACTGCAGAGTTCGCCGGAAGCGTTATTCTCTGAAGTAATATTGCGACACTGCTCGTCGTACTAATTATTTACAGGTTTTGTATAACCAATGACATCCTTGGCAGCCCTATACAAGGAGCGGTGATATGTTTCCACTGCTCACATATATCTTGAAAAGAAGGAGAGGTTTCCCGTAGTAGTCGGGAGAGTGTGTTTGAAAATGCTACGGCAATCTGTTCTGATTGTAGCTTGCCGACGTCTAGCTTTCGTTGCTGAGCCAACTGCGTACCTTGGCTACGACAAGATAGAAGTCTGAGTCGATATTGGGACCATGTAACGAACCGCACCCAAATTCGTGCTTACGTGGCAGCTACAGTAGATGTCACAGTATGCTGTCTTAGAGCAACCATGTCCTATGGATTGTAGTGATGTCAGTTTTGTATCTTTCGAGGACATCAACCAGCTGGATATTTCACAATCCCTATTGAGGGTGCGGACATTCCAGCTGCATATCAGTAAATCGTGTTCCTTATATCGTTGGCCATTGGGTCGTCAAAATAGAGTTATATTCGAGGCTTCGTTTTTCTTCTTTTTATTGGGTAAATTTTTTTACGGTAGCGAATCCCAAGACCAGCGCACCAACCCCTAATTAAAGAGGGTGTTTGTCGCCTCCTCACAGTTAGCTCAACTCCGAACGGCTATTCAGAGGCTACCCAAGAGTTACGTGGCCTAACGGACGTTAAGAACTGCTTGAGCCGTTTGTACAAAAATCATTGTTGGCCATTTCCAAGTGAAAGGCTGTCAACAATTTTTCTCTCAATGTGAATTTCTGCAAACGACCTCATCTCTATTAACCAACTTAAAAGAATCTATAAGATATTACCGTAAAATGATTATTAAATAAGCAAATCTATTTATCTTTTAGAATTCTAGAAATTGATATATAATTAAATTAATTACTTTAACAAATCTGTTCAGGATGTCCAGCTAAAAAACATAGTTATAAGACAAGTTTTACATTGTAAATTAGCAACCAAATATATTTCAACAATAAAAGTGCTTTTACAAATTAAAATTAAAAATTCCGGGCAAATTGCCTTAAAAATGCGCATATAAAAGACAAAGAACTGTCTTGTTAGAATGAGTAGCAATTTTTGGCGAATGGATAAGAAAACTTTGAGTTCGAAAACTAGAAGCGTCTACCTGTTAAAAACGAAAGATTCTAATCGATTTGACTTTCGTTGCTGATCAAGAAAATATATACTTTATGTTGTCTGCCTCACCTCCTTCTCCCTATTACATACATTTGCACAAACTTAGTTTATCCTTCACACTAAGGCAAGGTTATAGAAATCTTCACCAACAATAAATGTTAAAGCAACCGGTTAAATTATTTGTCGAACCCTTGTCGACTCTGATGAAGAGTATTAACAGTTATACTAAAAGACCAAATGTAGCCACATAGGCCAACAAAAAATACGCAAAAATTGGAATTGGAAAACATTTGTAAACAAATTTCGCATCTAAACCAACAGAAACAAATTTCAGTATGAGAAAATGGAAACGGACGAAGCCGGACGCTGATTAATGTGTCTGTCGGTTTCTTCCCATCGAGCAATAACTAATGGAATTCTCATGTTAGGACATGACTGATTACAGACGCATTAACAGACTGATTTGCAATTCGAAATAATTGTAACAAATATTTTTAGGTTCTTGTATAAAAGGCGCATCCCATTGGCTTCCAGACAGCATACTTGCTTGGTCTGGTCCACGGTAGATGAGTGTCTCTCTGTGGTTTTCAACAATACTTGTCTGTATGTGCTGACTTGATAACTTCATTTGCCATTGTTTATTGTGCATAATGAGATACCTTAAAAAGAGATAGAACATCCATGGAAGGTCGCCCCATTACAGACGACGCATATAGTGCCTAGCGTAAACAAATTAATGCGGCCTAGGAAAAACGTAATTGAATTTCCTTTCTGCTGGCATAGATTTTCTTTAACTCATTTGTTACATAAATGTTGAAAAATTGTGGCAAATGATTCCAATTAAAATGGCAAGCAAGGACCATGTAGCAGCGGCAAATAACCTACGCAGTTCGAGTGAAGGCAATAATAAATAAATTCATGAGTCTCATGCCTTAAAGTGTACAAAGGCTTAAACACTTGGCGAAAATAAATTCCCTTGGCATTTTTCCACTTGAGCGGCTTTGTTTATTGACGAAGCTCACAAATTAAAACCTTCAATTAGAAAGTCAACTTTAAAATTTGCATTTTCTATCATAGCGAAAGGTTGCTGGAGAATCCTTCAAAATAATTGAAAACAGGAAAGCAGTGAAATGGGGTTCGTTTACAGAAGTCCACATTAGTTTGAAAACTTACTAACTGCCAGAATGAGAACTTTGATCCAACAGTCGTAAGACCTCATTACCCTATCTCCAGCCAAGGAGACAGGCTACTTCTTTTCACCTCAAGTCAGAACACGACAGCACCGGATATCAACATCTTAACATCCACAATGATGCCTAGTTACGACCAAAACGCACTCAACCAAATTGATCATGTTCTTATATGAATTACGTTCCAGTTGCATATTCTTAAATCGTTTACCTTCAGAGGGGGAATCTCATTCGAGTCTAATTCTGTGGTTGTAATTTTAAGAGCACTTACTCCAATTTTCGGTCGTAATAATCGTCTAACCAGACAATATATATAAGTTATAGTCTATCTATATATAAACATGAATATGTGTATGTTTGCATGTTTGTGGGTTTGTATGTCCTTTATAGATTGCTACACCATTCATCGGATCACCATGAAACTTTGGAAAATTATTAAGTGCACTCCCCCTAAGGGTACGTACTCAATTCTACGGAGGGGGTAATGCCCCGCCCCGATATAATCGATTAACAAAATGAGTCATATCTTTGCAGCCATATGTGGTGCATGAATGAAATTTTGTATACATATTATTGGAATCGAGGAAAGCAATCCTGTTAAGTTTCGTTCAAATCAATAGATGCTATGCCCCACCCCCCATACAAGCGCTAAACAAAATGCAACGTTTCAATGCATTTATTTGATTTATTTATCAGAAATGAAATATGTTAAATATGCTAATGAAATTAGAAGAAGTAACACTGTCACCTTTGGAGAAAATCGGATGGGGTATGCCCCGCCCCCATGCAACCGACAAACAAAATTAAACATATTTTTGCATCCTTTTGAAGTAGAGTAATAAAATCAAGAGAAGTCAACCTGTTAAGTTTGGTCACAGTCGGAGGGCGCAAAGCCCCAAAATTAGAGGGGCGATACACCACCCCCCGTATGGTTTCACAAATGAGGCAAAATAAGAAAAATAATTAGTTATGCTTCTTTTTATCGTAAGATACACGGACGAAGTCACAGGTAAAGCTAGTATTTTAATATAAGCCTGATTTGTGCGGACGCCCCAAAGGAAGAGAAAGACACATTGTCGAAATCGTGTTTGGCGATTTCAACGGCGAAATTTGTAAGGTAGAATTCTTTGGACCAACCGTCGGAAATTTTATCCTTCACGACACCTACCTTAAATAAAAACAAGTAAGAAAATACAGTCAGGCGTAACCGACTGTAAGAGGCCCTGTACCAGTTCAGGTCTCCTAACAAACACATTAAACGTTTCCCGAGCATATGACCAAACACATGACCACTTCTCACTGCTCGAATATGAATGAAGAGGAAAGGGGGGTCATTCAACTTCAATTGGTTATAAAATCGTTATTTATTATCCGATTTTGATGAACTTTTTGGATTTTGACTAAGAGGGACGTTAACTTTATACTGGCATACTCAATTTTTCTTGTGCCGAAGAAATATTTCTCCTTGGGGGTGATTTTATGGGGAAGGGGGGGAGGGGCAAAATTTCAAAATAAACTTGTGAAATTCCGGAGCAGTCCTAGACGAATGCAAAAAACACGAAGTCTCTATCTATTACCGTTTCCGAGATCCTTTCGTTCATACGGACGGACGGACGGACGGACGGACAGACGGACAGACGGACAGACGGACATGGCTATATCGACTCCTCTATCACTCCTGACCATAATGGGGGTAACTTTGGGGGGTCTCCGACCATTATTTCTACCTGTTACATACATTTGCACAAACCCAATAGGCTCTTGTACCTTCGGTACAGGGCCTAATAAAACAAGTAAGGAAATTTCAGTCCGGCGTAACCGACTGTAAGAGGCCCTGTACCAGTTCAGGAGCAGTCCTAGTCGAATGCAAAAAACACGAAGTCTCTATCTATTACCGTTTCCAAGATCCTTTCGTTCATACGGACGGCCAGATGGACGGACGGACAGACGGACATGTCTATATCGACTCCTCTATCGCTCCTGACCATAATGGGGGTAACTTTGGGGGGTCTCCGATTATTATTTCTACCTGTTACATACATTTGCACAAAACCAATAGGCTCTTGTACCTTCGGTACAGGGCCTAAAAATGGCAGGCACTGATAGGTTGCTGAAGACCGGCGGCGAAGAGTTGGTTGGAGGTATGCACTAACTTCTATGTGAGATATGGTCCGATGAACGCATATCCAATGACTGAAATCTCAGGGCTCTTTGTCCTATCTTTAAGAAAAGAGATTCCGCTATTTGAGCTAACTATGCCGGAAAAGATCGTTCGTCTTTGCGTGATGACGCTATCACCCATACAAAGCGTTGTCAAGGTGGAAAGAACCTTTCCGAGCACTTTGATATCAAGAGTGGAATGACTGAGGCATGGTGATGCGCGGTCTTGTGATTTTTTCAATCTACTGATGAAATACATATTACGACAGGAAAGGAGTGATGCTGCTCGTGTACGCGGATGATATTGATATAATCGGTACGCACGAACTGCACGAGTCAGGAAGGCGTTCTCGGAGATTGAAAAACGTGACGATGACGATCCCCGACGGCTCCGTCATCGAGTTTCAACTTCAATGTTGTAAAAAACTTCTTCTAGCTTGCTTTTGAAATAACCAGCAACAACAACGTCAGCCTGGCGATCAGGGAAAGAATGACGTTTGCAAATATAGGTTATTTTAGGATGAGCAAGCAAACGAAAAACGCAATCAAGATCTTTGCATGGCGCAGAAGCATGGACCGTGATTGAGTCAGATGAAACGGCATTGAAAGTCCTTGAGATATAGTTCCTCCGCAGAATTTTTCGGTTGGCGACGAGTTTAGATCACGTATGAACCACGAGCTCTACGAGTTATTCGATGAGGTTGACATAGTCCAGCGAATAAAATTCCAGCGGCTGCACTGAGCTGTGCACGTCATTCGAATGGATGAAAGAGCTCAAGCACGCATGGCTTACATGGCGGGCCCAAACTTGATTGGTGAACGCCGAATCGACCTTACCATTAAGGTAAGTTAAATAATAGCGTTAATCTCGGCGGTGCAAAACGCTAAGTAGGTTAGCCTAGTCGGCGTAGACCACGCTGCTATCACGATTCCAGCACGAAAAGTTAATTTGTAGCGGAAATCACGACCGCCTTCACGGTCCAAAATGCCTACTGTACGTAGCCCTCGTTGCTATCACGATTGAAGCACTAGTAACAAAGAGAAGTGAGCATAAATCTCGAATGCTCCGGCGGACACAATTGAAGTCAATACAGTTAAAAAAATGGTCGGCCACATATGGAAAATAGTTAAATATAAATAGTGGTGAGAACGGCGATCTAAATAGAAGGGTGCTAGCCAATGAGGGCGAGCATGACTGAAATTTAAGTAATAAGAAGATTTAAGTAGGTAGACTTAAGGAGTTCTTAACAAGTGAAGCAACTTTTGTGAGTTTAAAAAATTTAATAAAATAGAATTTCGTGTATTTATAAAGCAAAATTGCATGAATTGGGCTTTGAATTGCTTCCGCATCCACCGTATTCTCCAGGTCTGGCCCCTTTGACATTTTCCTGTTCTCCAACCTCAAACTAACAAATGTTGCTTCACTCGAAATGACATATCTCACAAACCAATAGTACGACAGCTTTCAAATTTATGCAAATGTCTTTTGAAGGTTAGGGCTAACTAAAAATGGATATAGTATGGATATAATACAAGTAGCGCCACCTATATGTCAGCCTATGTTTTCGCAAAGAAACGGCTTTGAATAAGAAAAGCAGTAGCAAGACATAAATAAACTTAGCTTCGATGAGACCAAAGCTTAAATACTCTTCACACTTTAGAATTTGATTTTTATTTGGTTTTTCCTCTTACTTCGGTACGACATGCATACCAAAGAGAACAATAGGTATCAATCATTTTTTTTTTCTCTAGAATATGATCCGATTTCAATCTCTCTGGCAATTCAAATAAAAAATAATATTTTTTCAAACATTTTGAGTCTTTTCAATCGTCGTATGTGCTTATATGTATTTTGCCTAGCAGCATATTAGTGCCATTGAACCAAACAATGTGTCTGTCCATGTGAACAAAGCAGGAGTTATGCAACCATTTGACTCTATGGCGTGATTTCTGGTTTAATTGAGCGTGTAACACGAAACACTGTGCCACATGCACACACACACACACACACACTCGAGGCTGATATGCCTGCAAAAGCTGCAAAAGATAACATTAGCATCATTTGCCAAAAACATGCGGGATATGTTTGAATTGAAATTTCAACGCATACAAACGTGCTTTCACATAGATACAATAACATAGTATAAGGACAATGCATATTAGACCAAGCTATACGCACACACATACTTGCAGTAGCCAAACAAAATAACCGCAAATGTGTACGCTGAGAACTATTCACCATTTTACAGGTGATTCACACAAGTCAAACGAAACAAATTTAGTTTGTATTAGTAACTGAAGCAGAATAAGTAAGACAAAAATGAAATGGTCAATCATACAGCATTAACTACTCTAATGTGACTGCTGTGAGTTCGACAAATGATAAACTAAGCACTTCATGCACTTGTTCTGTTAAAATTATTTATAACAAATAAAAGAAATCTTGAAACCTAGTTTACTTCAAACTCTATAAATAGAAATGCACTCAAAGATACTGGAAACAGTTTGAAAACGTTAAACTATTTCAATTAATTACACCCGAAATCCTTTGTAGTTCATACCATTCAGTAACATGCAATTTTAAGCGTCCAAACTTGTATGAAAAGTGTTAAATAATTTACATGTGTCGACAAAAACTTCGTAACATACACTTTATGTGATCATCTTACATTTCGTCCATTTGAATGTCATCTATTTGCTGCGCTTTAGCTGCCGTGACACCCGTCACCGTTCGTGACACATACATACTTGTATGTCCATGTTTCATTGCAGCCACTGCTATTACAGAATTTGCTTCGCTGTTGCATGAAGTTAACTGGATACATATAAAAAAATATCATTTTTATTTTGCTCCTCTTGCAGGCATTATGTTTTTATATTGCCGCGTAATGCATTCATGATGAAATACGTGCTGCAGCGCTGATAGAATGTGCTTTAAAAGGGCACAGCAGACTACACTCCCTTGTGACCCTCCTCTCTATCTGCATAAATAAGTTTTATGTAGTTATAATACACATTTTATTTATATGCTCACGTGTGTATCCCCGGAGACAGATGTAATTTACTTTTTTTAACGCTCATTTCCAACTACCAAAAAACCTGGTAGTAACTGACGACGTAAGATGAGGCGTTTAGTGCACCATGGGAGGTTCTACCTCATAATTACTGTACATAAAAATGAACAAGGAAAACGTTAAATTAGAACCAAAGCTTCATTACCAAACTAAACATTACTAAATGAGGGAGGTACATTTTTTATAGCGCCCCCCCGCATTGAATTATATGCCCATATTATTGACTCAACTAAAAATCTTTTTCTGTGTGGTAGGTTTGTACAGAAGCTACTACTACAAATGGCAGATGAGATAGACTGTTGCCCATTTAAATAGGAAAATGGTTATTTTCTAAGAATTTCTATTTTCTCTATTTTCTCTTTGCTGATATCGGTTTGATGCTTTACACTTTAACGAATCCATGTTACCTTGGATGTCAACTCTGACATATGCCTTCTGCGCAAGACGTGACTTATCCAATTCCACTTACATCTTTTTATTTCGATGATTGTTAAGTTCGGTGTTTATTGCTTGGCAAAGGTTACTAATGCCCAGGGATGCCTCAATCTCACGGAATCACAAGACGATCCTACTTTATCAGTTCACACACAGCATCGATATTTTCTGGTACAACGACCGATTTTGGACGACCTTCACGACATTCGTTGATGAGCAAACTGCGACTACGATTGAATTCGTTCTACCAGTTTTTTAGAGTGCACTATGGGAAAAAAGTCCGTATTTTTGGCATAAACTCTTTTTTTTTATAACGAATTTCAAAAATTAAACAAAAATATCGAAATTAGATATCTTGATTTGAAAAAAACCGCCTACCAAAAATTTTTGGTGGCAACCCTGTAGTGCTGCCACTTCAACGAAGTCAGCTGTTTGAGAAACTTGGCGTTGTGGCTAAATTGGCGGGAGAAATTCGCGAATTTTAAGTGATTGTGCTGTGTTGTCGAAAAGTAATTTCTTTCTTCTTAAAATGGATAAACTTTGCCAAGGTATTTAGAAATATGAATTGTTTAACATAATTTGGTTATAATGTCTTATTGTCCAACTGTGAACTGTTTTATATGTGTATCTAAATAGATTAAAACTAACAATTCTGTGTGTGTTCTGTGGAGTACAACTTACTAATGACAAAGCCTTGCAAAAGGGTAAAAACGACAAATTGTTAATAAAACTGTCCTTGTTACCATGTAACTAAGCATTTTTGCTCTTTCTTGCTCCTTTTCGATATAATTGCTTTTATCTAGCAACGTATGAGATTGGCCACGGTACACTTCTAGAAGTTTGGAGTAGCAACAACCGCTCGGAGGAAGTCCTAAGGGGTTATATATTGCAAAAAGTAAACTGCGAGCGCTTCGATAAGACAGTCACACAACTTATATCACAAAAAACAAAAGATTTCATATACTTTATTATAAAACATTTGCCAAGATGCAACCATAATATAGATCGCTTTAAAATAAACACGCAAAATGGCTAGCCGGCACAATGTCTATAAAACTTTCTGACCAAAATGAATCGCCACTGAAAACTGGTCGCCCCAAATTAACTTATGAGGATGCGGGCCCACGTCTTAAAAGAAAATTAGCATTTGAAGTAGCAGAGGAAAATAAACATTCAACATCTTTATAGCTACATGCTGCTACCATTTCATCAAAAAAAACAGACGACCATGACGTGCAATTTGTATTAAAAAAAGCTGCTAGCACTGAATCTTTTGGTCAATTAAAACGAAAAATTACCAAAGTGGATCCAAGTCCAATATCTTCTGAAAGGGCACTAGCTTTCTTTATGGAAAATGGCCTAACAAAGCAGCAATACCTCAATACAAAACAACTAATTAAGCAGCATGGCAGTGATATTTGCCCCCCTTACTTAAAAATAGTTGAGGAGAAATTAAAATGCAGACCTGCTGGAATAATTTGTACCGAAAATGAAGCCCAAGTTGGTTTACAAGACCTATTGGACCATACTGCATCCAGAATATTGTTTATGCAAAAGGAAGTCTGTGAAACACTTCCAGATGTTACTGAGTGTACACTTATTTTTAGCTTTGGTTTTGATGGGTCCACAGGTCACAGTCTATACAAACAAAAATTTTCCATATCCGAAAGTCCATCCTTAGATGACTCTCTTTTTGTAACCTCCATAATTCCCATAAAAATAATAGATCAGACACAAAGAATAATTTGGTTGAATAAATCGCCGCAGTCCATAAGATTTTGTCGTCCTCTGAAAATTGCGAATGTTAAAAAAACATCATCGCTTATATTAAAAGAAAAAGAAAATTTGGATATTCAGTTTAAAAATCTACATAAATACGAGCATCTTTGTAACACAAAGAAAATATTTGATAAATTCGATGGGCACTTGACCCTTATAGACGGCCAGGTGTTAAATATTTTAACAGGAACAAAATCTTGCCAGTCTTGCCCAATATGTGGAGCAAAACCTTCCCAGCTTCTTAATATAACTGATTTTTATTCAACAAATTTTAATATGAAGCCAAATACAGATATATATGGAATAAGTCCACTTTATGCATTGATCCGCTTTTTTGAATTCTTATTAAAATATTCTTACAGAATTGAGCTAAAAAAGTGGCGAGTTAAGGGAAACGACAAAGTTGAATTAGTAAACAACAAATTTAAACCGCATTTTGGAAGGATATGGGGCTTCATGTAGACAAGCCAAGACAAAACGGCAGTGGCAATAGTAATGATGGAAACACGGCGAGACGGGCATTTTCCGATCCAAAAAGTTTGTCCTTTATATTAGGATTAAACTACGATTTAATTTATCGCTTTCATGTGATTGTAATTGCCATAAACTGCCATTACCAGTTAAACTCTGAAAAATTTAAAATATTCTGTTTTGAAACCTTCACTATGTACCAAGACCGGTATTCTTGGTACCCCATGTCTCCAACAGTACACAAAATTATTGTACATGGTTATAAAATCTTAGAAAGCTCAATTGTTCCTGTTGGCTCTTTAGGAGAAAGTGCATCAGAGGCAAGACACAAATTTTTCAAGGCAGATAGAAAATTATATGCCAGAAAATGCAGCCGAGTGGACAATATGAAAGATGTTTTTCACAGAGCTATGGATTCGTCTGATCCTTTTTTATCTAGCCTCTGCATTACAAAAGTGCAAGGTCCGAAGATGCGCGTACACCTAAAGTTATCGACTTGTTAGATGAGCCAAACATACCACTTACAGCTAAGCAAATAGAGGGAGATACCTCCCAAAGTTCCAATGATGATGAGGAAGAAGATGGATAATATATTAACGAAAATATAAGTAATAATTTTGAAATAGATCTAATTGATTTAGAAAACGAAGTGTCAGATGAAATTTAAAACTAAGTAAAATATATGACAAATTTGGTGTGAGTTAAAACTTTGTTATTTTAGCAAAAATTCAATGATACACATTTTTTAGGACGTCTATTAATTTATCAAGGCCTTACAAATATAATACTTAAGTTAAGTTTATTAATTTTAATTTTTAAATGTGTTCAAAAATATTTTTTTTTTTTTATAATTAAATATTTATTTTCGTACCCACTGTACGAGGGGTTGGGGGGGTCTAAATTAAAAAAGTAACATAATCCGAAATTTTAATTTAATTTCAAAAGTATAGGTGTAAAATTTCAGATCATTATCTTTAAAACTAGATTTTATGCCAAAAAATCTGACTTTTTTCCTACAGTGCAGTGGCCAAGGATGTAGCTTCATTCCCAAAAGTTGATTTAAGTTGATTGGCGCACTCTTGTCTCGATAATCCACATCGAAATTCCTAGTAAATCATCGCACGAAAATATTTACGTCTTAATACAATTTTTTAATTCCATTTTTCACGTGCCTGTACGCTCGTACGTCAAAGTGTTCACAGTAAGTTAGGCCTAAAAAATATCAGACTTTTCGATGGAGACGGCAGATTGCATCTGGCAACATGTTTCTTTGCTCAGGCTAGAAATATTATATGTAGCAACCCTCGAACAATTGTTGACGAAAGATTGAATCCTCCCGAAAAAACCATTCAAGTTTCTGAGCCATATAATTGGATGGCTTTTATGCAGGTGTTAAATATTTTTATTTTTTTTAGACTTTGGTTTTAAAACTGATTAAGGCGCGGCAGTGTTAGGAATGACTGGAATTTTCGACTCAGTATCCTCGACTTCGAAGAACTCTATCCAGCATTCTGCCTAGGCTTTCCGTATAACCCCACTTCTTCGTACGGACTAATGTTTTAATATGCTGCGGCCAAGTACTGCACTTGCATTTAAGTTTGCTTTCAATAACCTATGCTCTTCAAAGTCCACGTGGTGTTACTAATCCATGGCTTTCTTCTTTTACAGTTTGAGAGCACGGTGTTTCGATTTGTTTGCGCAAAGATAGACGACAGTATTTCCTGATACTGTTGGAGCATTGATGGTGTTTCCAGGCTGTCCAGGTTGAAGATCTGTTTGCGTTGCTGTTGTCTTCTAGTTCCTTCTGGGCGTAGACGTAACCGTCCAACAATCAGATTATCATCGATGTACACAACGGCTCCTTTATACACGCACATGAGGACAGTTGTGGAATCGCCTACTAATTAGCACTGGGTCAATTAGCTTCCGAGTGAGCACCCATCAAGTGCGGAAACTTGCTTTCGCCAATGAACGATTCGTGGGAGACAACGTTTCTATTGTGGAACGAGATTTCAAATCAAGCTATTATTATACGATCAGAGATAGGCTTGTACTGATTTCAGAGGTGCCCCGCGTAGTGGATATTGTCACACTACAGTCAGTGCGGAGTGTTACTTGTTATACCCCTTGTGTACCTGAGATCAGCTGATAGCATAATGGGTCGTAAATGTGGACTAACAACTTCGGACTAGGAAAAAGATTCCGCGTATAGAGAAATTAAGCTGAAAAGATATAAGAAAAGAATTGTGATTGAAAATTGTATGCTATACAAGGTGTGTCTCAAAATTTTCCGATCTTTTGGAATAAAGTGAAAACCAATAGATTTTTGAGTACATATGTACTTGTTTTATTTTTTTTTCAAAAAAATCGGTCACAAGTACGATCGATGAGATGGCGCATTCTTCGCCATGTTCTGGCCGAATACGATGGATACGACGGAGTAAATGCCTCATAACACCAAAATAAAATGGCCCATTAATTGTTTAGCCCGGTGGAACGAAGTCTTGGTGAATCATGCCCTTCGAATCATTGCCTTCACTTTTGACTTTTCCAAACGTTATTTTTTTAATTTTGGCTCACCGGGAGGCTTCTATTCAGCACTTTGACGCTTGGTTTCAAGATCATATTGAAAACTCTATGTCTCGGTTCATTTTTGATAAACTCACGGACAAATTTGATGTTTTGTTTGTTCACAGAAGATTTCGGCCTTCCCGAACGTTCGTCGTCATTCGAGTCTTCCAGACCGTCTTTGAAACGTAAATAGTCGTAAATAGTGGTACGAGATGGACAATTATTCCCATAAACTTCATCAGTTCGTGAGTTTCGGTAAATGTTTTACCAAGTCTAAAAAAAAACTTTATGTTGGCAACTGTATGAACTATCTGATATCGATATCCCCCCATAAAACCGATAAACAAAGTTCAACATATCTTTGCATCCATTTGATGTAGAGAAATTAAATTTGGTGTAGATGTTAATGGGATCGGGCTTAGTAATCGTAATAAGTTTGGTTAAAATCAGAGAGGGCTATGCCCCACCCCATATAATCGATTAACATAATTCGTCATATGTTTGCATATATTGTGGTATAGAGATGGAATGTGGAGTACATGTAAATGTGAATTAAGCTTTGGTCAAACTCGAATTGGGCGTTGCGCCGCTCCCATATAAGCGATAAAAAATGAAATTGGGACTGGAAACTGTAAGATCCATTGATAAAACGGGTAGGGTTTAGCTGTCTATAAAGAACATACAAACATATGTATATAGACAATTTTTATATCAAAATTTTAGACTGGACGGGGCAAAGTGTGCCATGTATGAAATTTGGAGGGACAGACAGGTGTACATGTCTGAATCGAATTGACTAAATTCTACGAATTTAATTCTGTGTTGACGTGGTGCTTTATTTCTTTCAAGCGTAGATAATTAATTCCAAGTATGCAGTTTTGGAATAAAATTATTATCCGGAAAAAAGTCGTTCATATAGTCGTAGGATTAGACTGATATCAGTTATGCCATGATTAAATAAATAAGCGTAATCGACCTAATCACAAGTATTATTTGTAGGATGTTTCCAGTTTCTTCTTGAACTTTTGAAATTTAACAAACATTTTATAAAAGGAAAGAATAGAAATATGCATTAATTTACATTTTATTCAAAATTTCTTCCAATGTATTGATATCATTTAAATGACTGTATCCAATCACGACATTTTGCGATGCGAACAAACACATCCGGAGTTTCATTGCTTGGGCGGACTGGACCGAAAGTTACAATACCCAACAAATAATATTGATTTGCTATACCATTTTTCTTACTAATTCCAACCAAGGCTGAGCCACTCAACATCGGTTCTTGAATAGTCGAAGTGCCGCAGAAAAAATTATCCAGCTCATGAACACCACCATACTGGTTTAATTTGATTTTGCATTGACTTGATTCAAACACTTGCAGCAAAGTCTTCGTTCTGTACTGAGGATCACGCATTATAAAGCCGACATAAGGCAGCAACAGTCCGGCATGTTCATCACTTCCAACCTCCGCTGGCGGTAAGCAAATTGGGCTGACGTAGTCATTGAACTCGATATCCTCTTTCGTTTTAATTACCGCCAAATCATTATTTCTTTTATTCAGACTAGGGTGTGTTGCAACTGTTTCTACATAGTATTTCTTTGGCTTTGGAGCACAAACATTTCGTTCATCACAGTCCTGTTCATCTACACTATTAGCAGCATTCCAATCCCCAACCAGTATATGATCGAAGCCACTCATGTGTGGCTCACCTGTATGGCAATGTGCAGCCGAAAGAACATAACGTCGACTGATAAGGACGCCGAGGCAGGCATATTTCTGAATTAACTGTGCACATAAAATTAAATTTTGTAAGTTATTATATTATTGTTTAAATTCGATTTAAAAAAAAAAAGGTTAGCATTGGGTGAACCAAAGCTAAAATACTCTTTACTATCACTTGTAAATTACAGTTCTTGGAATATAAAATAGAGTATTTTCTTTAAATGAGGATACATTTGGAACATTTCTATTTTTCCAATTACATATTTTTACTCGATTTTTATTTTATACTAAATAGATTTAATTTGAAATCACTTACTTTGATATCCCAATCGTACAATCCAAGGATGTTCATCTATATCGGTGATATTGGCCTGTTTATTGTAGCTTTCAATCTTTAGTTTACCGCATTCACCTGGTTCTGGCAATCCAGATGCAGCTGGATAAAAAATATTAATAAAGTTACTTTCTCATCGGTTAATCAAGATTAACTTACAAAGTGCTGCGTGCACAACTGCTAAAAATATTGCCAACCAACGATTAGCCCCATATTTAGAACTTCTTAGCTTCAGTTGCAAATTAAAACTGAATTCTAAGCTGAATATTGAGCTCAATTTATACAGTTTTTATTTTAAATTAAATGGCATGGTAATAAATTTTAGTATACCCTGCACTCATAAGGAAAAAAATAGTATATATAAGTTTATGCAAATGTATGTATCAGGCTTGATCACCTTCAAAAGTCGAATCGCTATAGACAAGTCCGTCTGACTGGTTGTCCGTATGAGAAACGTGAATGTTTTCATTCTCCTTTTTTTATACATGTAAGTTGTATTAAATGTACAATATGTGCCAACCCTTTATATTTCTTTTTTTTTTATTTAGTTGCGTATCTTATAAAATTTTCCATATAAGACCATAGCGGATCACTAGAATGGGTAGCCCTCATACAATTCTGTCACCATTTTTTAGGCCCTGTACCGAATGTACAAGAGCCTATTGGTTTTGTGCAAATGTATGTAACAAATAGAACTAATTGTCGGAGACCCCCCAAAGTTACCCCCATTATGGTCAGGAGTGATAGAGGAGTCGATATAGCCATGTCCGTCCGTCTGTCCGTCTGTCCGTCTGTATGAACGAAAGGATCTCGGAAACGGTTATAGATAGAGACTTCGTGTTTTTTGCATTCGACTAGGACTGCTCCGGAATTTCACAAGTTTATTTTAAAATTTTGCCCCTCCCCCCCCCTTCCCCATAAAATCACCCCTTAGGGTAAAAATTTCTTCCAGTATAAAGTTAACGTCCTTCTAAACCAAAATCAAAAAAGTTCATCAAAATCGGATAATAAATGGCGATTTTATAAGCAATTGAATTTGAACGACCCCCTTTTCTTTTCATTCATATTCGCGCAGTGAGAAGTGGTCATGTGTTTTGTCATAAGCTCGGGAAACATTTAATGTGTTTGTTATGCGAACTGAAGTGGTACAGGGCCTTTTACAGTCGGTTACGCCCGACTGAAATTTCCTTACTTGTTTTTGTTTAGTTTAGCTTAGTGCATTTGATGTATCTTTTAAGAGTTTCAATTAAAAAGTCATCTCGAGTCAGGGTATCTCATAGTCTAGCACACTTGACTACAGCGTTCGTTCCGATTTATTGAAATTGTGGGTTATCACCAAGCCTAACATATTAATATATAATAAATAAATAAATAATTCGTTGTTCCAGCTAATTTAATCATATATAAATAAAACCGTGAATATAATTTAGATAAGAGTTCGCCGCATTCTCAAAATTCGACAGAAATTGACATTTGACAATACAAAACAAGTGCAATATGAATTATTAAATAATGAAATGGATTATTGCAAGCAAAAAGTGATGAAATGAAGCTTAAATACAAAGCAAAACACCATAAGATCGCAATATTTTTTGAGAGGCTCGACACAAATTTTTTGTTCTGCCTCGTGCATGTTAAACAGAATATTAACAGATTTAGATATAGTTTGAGAAAATTAATTTGTGTGAATTACTTATCAAATCAGAGCAAATCATTCATGCTGCAAAGCTCTATAATAAAAGGACTAGCATGGAGTATTTAACGCACATCTCGTAAATGTCAAGACACGCATTTACCTGTAAAATCTGCAAAGGAAATCGTATTTGCGCTACAGAATTTTAACAAGCAATTCAGCAATCTACACCGACAGAATCTTATTTAAATAAACATTTAAATGTGGATAGAAATATATCGTTACTACTTAAGGAAAAACTTAAGTTGAGAAAAATATGGCAGTTTACACGAGAAGAAACAATGCTGAGCTCACTAGATATCTTGTTGGCTTATCACCTACAAAAGCGACTGATTACTCACTCTGGAAAGCCACAAAAAAACTTTGGTCAACCTAATAAAATAAAAAGAGAACTGGAATGCCCTCAGCATCTGTCCACCGTATTTAAAGTGTTTCCCACCACAAACCCAGAATTGGATATATATATACAGCAGTATATAAATTCTCCTATTCGAATGGATATCCCGATCAACGGATTTAACAAAGGAGAAGTGAAAGCAACAATTAATAATATAAAAAGTAATAAGGCTCCAGGCTATGATTTAATCACTGGGAAAGTCCTTAAGGAACTTCCAGAATGTGGATATAGAGTTCTAACGTAGTTATTAAACTCTATCCAGGCCAGTGGAAAATAGTTCAGATTATCCTGATACCAAAACCAGGCAAACCTTTAGAATCGATATCTTCGTACGATAAGTCTACTACAAGTCATTTCCAACGTATTTAAAAGACTTTTACTTACAACTCATACCTTCGCATCAGTTTGGATTCCGTGAGTATCACTCTATAATTGAACAAGTTAGTAGAGTCTTTACATATGTAATCATGGCAAGAAATGCGGATCCAATGCAAGCATTCCGTAACTTGCAAGCTAACCTAACAACCATAAGCAAGTGGCTAGATACATAGCGAATTAAAGAGAACGCACAAAAATCTGTGCAAGTAACTTTCATTCTTAGGAGAGCCTCATGTCCGCCAGTCTACATAAGCAACTGTCAACTGCTGCAAGCAGACAAATCTTAATGTCTAGGGATACTCCTAGACCGGCGTCTTACCTGGCGCGACCAAATAATTACAAAGCGTTAACTACTTGGACTAAGGCTTAGATCTCTTTATTGGCTGCTTGGGTCTAACTCATCTGTCTCAACAGAAATAAAATACTTATTTACAAAGCAGTAAATATGGACTTATGGAATTCGAATCCAGGTCCAATGGAAAAGACGCAAGCCTCTGCAATGCCTGTCTGGAAATCCTTCAAAGATTTCAGCCCAAACTTCTCCGCCATGACTTAAGCGTACCAACGGTTCTTGTAGAAATGGTTAAAATCAGCAGAAACTACAGAATCCGACTCATCGTACATCCAAACCCACTTGCAGCACAACTAGTTAGCATCCTCACTCACACGAGATGACTAAATAATAATTTTTAATAAGTTAGGGATCCTATCGTATACCACTTGCTGGTATTTAGCTTAATGGGTTTTTATCGAACTAATTGATTATAAGTTACGATCATGACATGGACTCGATAGATATACACGGTTTCCAGTTTTCCAGAGATATTTCTGACAAATTCCGAGGTTGTTTTGCTTCTTTCGAACTGTAGTCTTAGCTGTATCTTTTTAGTTTTAAGTTCAATTTCTAGATGAAGCGGTGAATTGCCTCAAATACTATGTTTGCGACATTACCACTTGGTTTGCCCTTGCTCGCCATTTTCTTTTCGTTTTCTTTATGTGTATTTTCCAAAGAAGAATATAGGATATTGGCATCTGTTTGCGACTTGGCCTCCTGTCCTCTCAAAATTTCGGACAACTGCAAGGTATAATTCTCCCTGTGGGTCTTCTTAGGATTTCTTTTTGCTTTCTCCCATTCTGTTTCAAATTAAATTATTCATTGATCTGACACACATGGACAGACTACAGAAAGGTATATTTGGCATGTCTGGCTCTAGGTACAAAGAGTGAAAAAATAATTTGAGCTATATTCGAATTACTCGATATAAAAATGCTAGAATAAAAAAATGCTACAATACACTAACCCTCGTTATTGATATAAATACTTACCCTGCCCTCGTTGTGAAGTTTAGCATTGGAACCTACTATTAGCTAGAAGCAGTACTGCTCAAGGCTCAAGCTTTCTCTTCTTCGCAGTATGTTGAAGCCAAAACTGCTCGCTTTTTCATATTATTGTGAACCATCTCAATGGCATAATCCAAAGCTAGGAGCTCTAGCTCTGTAATCTGTATCTGTAAAATAGATAAAATGATCAAAAAATATGTTTCACTAGCACTCAATTTAGTTAATACAAACTCCAAGAGAATGAGTAGCAAGACCTTCTCACTTCAAAGATCTTTTAATTCCATATAATACTTTTAAAATCTAATATGAATGCAAATAAGAGTTACTGAACCGCAGTACTGAATAAATGCCGAACAAATCAAAATAAACTCAATTATTCATTACACGAAGTAGCCAAAATGAATAAGTGGACTGTACAAAAAAAAATAAAACATTGAACGTGTAAATGGGATGACAAAATGAACAAGAATCCAATCAACAACAGGAAATCAATGGTTCCACATTCAATAAAATACGCAAGGACAAATAAAAGTAATTGAGTTAGACAGATATTGGCAACAGCGCATTCTCGCCCTCGACCAAAATAAAGTTCAGCCTCAAAGGAATCAGAAAGATGGAAAAAATAAGTTGAGCTATATTCGAATTACTCGACTTTTATATACCCTGTACACTGCATATTTGGGTAAAGTATGTATAGATTTATACGTGTGTTGCTCGATAAATGAAAAAAATGGCACAAGCATCAAAGCGCATTAAAGCGTGTTTTTTTACTTTTTATAAAGCATAATTTTATTTTTTATATTTAGTCTTAAAACATATTTATTAGAACTTCTTTTCACCTCTTGGTGATTTCTGAAGAGTATATCATGTATTGCCTTATCGCGCAGATTTAGCAAAAGTATTGCATACTTTTAGGCATACAGTATGAAAGTGATTTTAAAACATAAGTTTTTCATTTTATACTGATCATCCTGGTCAGGATATTAGGTCGAAATTGTGAAATTATTGTATTGTCATCGATTCATGATAAGTATAGAAAGTTTCAATTAAATCTGACCGTTCCATGTGGGTCAAAATCAAGTTGAAATAAGTCGGTTACAAACAGGCAAACTGACAAGCAGACAAACATACAGGCTTATACATATACAGGCGTATTGAAAAGTCCAGGCAGCTACAAAATAGACGAAAACATAATAAAGAGATTTACTTCAAAATTAATATTTACTTACTTAGGAGGCCTTAAACAGAGGCGCGTGGCCGATCGTCCTCTATTACGTCGTCTACCAATCAAGTTATGGCCCCTCATGGAAAACATGCGTACTGGAGCTCTTTCATCAATTCGAATGAGGTGACCAGCCCAGTGCAGCCGTTGGAATTTTTGGTGCTGGAGTATGTGGACCTCATCGAATAACTCGAAGAGCTCGCGGTTCATAAGTGATCTAACCTCGTCGACGACGCCAATAGGACCCAACATTCTGCGGAGAAACTGTCTCTCAAAGACTTCCAACGCCGTTTCTTGTGACTCAATCATGGTCCTTGCATCTGCGCCATAAAGTAGGACCGGGAGTATCAGAGTCTTATAGAAACTGATTTTCGTTTTTCAAGAGATGGCTTTACTTCTAATTTGCTTGCTCAGCCTAAAATAGCATATTTTTGCAAACGTGAATCGCTGCCCTATCTCTAGGCTGACGTTGTTGTTGCTGGTTATTTCGGATCAATGATAGAAAAAGTTTTCTACAACATTGAAGTTGGAATTCTCCATCGTCGCTGACCGTCCAAGACACGATGACGGCGTGCGAGAAGACACCAAGTACTTCGTCTTGTCCTCATTCACCATTAAACCCATAATTCGAGACTATTTTTCAATCTCCGAGCAGCATCACATCGTTTTGGAAGATCGAACCCTACATATTCTGTATGTTAGGGCACTGCCATATCAGCGTATCAGCCTTCCTCAATGGATTCGGAGAACTTCTTTTCTATCCTGATAACGCTTTGTGTGTGTGATAGCGCCATCATTCAAAGTCGTACGATCTTTGCTGGTATACCTAGTGCAGTGAAATGTTTCCACATATATCTGGAGAAGAAGGAGAGGATTCGCGGAGCAGCAAAGATTCCTTCCTTCGTTTTCAATTTTGGCGTTGAAATCGCCATGCACGACTTTGACATCGTGTTTGGGACAGCACTCGTACGGCCGTTCCAAGCGCTCATAGAACTCATTTGTAGCATTGTCATCTTTGCCGTCGGGGTGTGCGCACAAATCAGGTTTTTTACTCACCACGAAACCATATCCAAATTCGTGCTTACTCGCATGTCAGCTATATTAGATGTCGCAGGATGCTTTTTTAGAGAAACGCTGTCCTATCCATCGGGTTTCTTGGATTGCAATGATGTCAGCCTTGCATCTTTCGAGGACATCACCCAGCTGGATATTTGCACCATCCCAATTAAGAAGCGTGCGGACATTCCAGGTGCATATCCGTAAATCGTGCTCCTTATATCGTTTGCGGGGGTCGTCATCATAGGGTTCCTTCCGAAGCTTTCTGTTAGTTTTCATTGGAGATATATTTTTACAGTGACGGGTCCCAAGCCCAGCGCACCAACCCCTAATTAAGGGGAGGGGGGTTTTCGTCTTCTTTATCTCACCTCTGAACTGGTGTTCAGTGGCTACCCAGGAGATACGTGCCCAGAAGCGGACGTGTGAGTTGCTGTGACCGTTTGTGACAAGAATTATTGTTGGCCATTCCCAATTGAATGACTGTCAACAATTATTCTCACAATGTGAACTTGAGCAAAAAAAATTCCAATCTCCCAAATAAACCTACTATAGCCTGCTAAAAATTTTGCTTGTGCAGCGTATAAATATAAATAAATGAAAATACGTGTACGAATAAAATTACGTTTCTATTGATTAATATTGCTTCTCAAATCAATTGAACACAACCGGCATCCACCTAGCTTTGCCTCAATATTCTTATACAATTTTCTGAAGCTTTAAGTAGAAAAGAACCAAGTTCGAAATTGTTCATAAATTCCACATAAAATGGCGAAAGCAAAGAAGCCAAGCAACTATTTGTTCTTCTGCAGCTATGCAATTGCGCTCTTGGATATGATATCCGTGCTGCTCTACGCTGGCGTCTCAATACGTTTGCTTATCAGAAGTGTAAGTAGCGCCCACACATATAAATGTTAATTTTTTTGGACAAAACCCAATTCCAAAGTTTACATGCATTTACTAGTCGCATTGGTCAGCCTTCGTTTCCATTGTATTCGCATTATTCTGGTTCACCGCCATTGTGCTGCTAATAATGGGTCTTCACCGGGTATGTAACTGTTTTAGATATAGTTTTATTAATAATTAATTTTCATCGCTTCTTCGTTTAGCGACGTCTAGTCTTTATACGCGCCTGGCTAATCTTCACCATTATAGGCGTCATTCTTGATGCAATACTTCTTATCTATGGCTTCACAATGGCGCTCTCAATCAACTGGCAAGGATTCAAAGGCATTATATTACCGTTCTTGGGTTTAGCTGTCGAGATGACATTTGTCTATATTATATATCTTTTCTATGGCGAAATGGATGGCAAAACGCAAAAAGGACGTTGTTGGTGTTGTCGAAAACGTTCGAAGAGTAAGCCACGTAAGTCTAAGGACAAAAAGAAGAAGAAAAGGTCGAAGAAATCTTCCGGCAAACGTTCAGCAAAACCGCCAAGAGACTGTTAATTTATATATTTTTTTATATGTTACGGTTGGAGCTGTGAATTTTTTATTAAGATTTAATTCAAATACGTGTAATTATTGTCCACAAAATCAAATTTCTTATAAATTATTAAACTACAGGGAAAACACTTTTGAAAGAACAAAAATAATCATGATCCAATAACATTAAAGCTATATGTATTGTTGGATCTTTCTGTAGCCGCTTAGCTAGTGTTGCCTTCGTAATACGCGCGAAAGCAGGGCTGCAACAAACACTGTTCTGCAGCAGTTAACGTTTCCGTGTGCGGAACTACTGGCCAATGATCTTTTAGGACTGCTTTCAACCCGGTGTTCTCATTCCTAATTTTAATCAGTTGTATTGAAGATTTAAATCGCTGGAATCTGGAATTGTTTAAGATATTTGGTTGGAAGCACGGAGTTTTTCTACAATTTAACCTGATCTAATCTTTATATATATGTGCATATGGAAGTACGATTATATATATTAAGAATAACGATATTTTTTTGTTTTTTTTTTTTTTTACTTGTCAACATTAATACATCTATTCCAATTTTCATTTTCTTTAATTTAAACAAGTCAAACTTCTCCTTTGCTTTCAAGCTATCAAATAAGGAACAAAGCTTTCATTCAGTCACATTAGTGTGCCTCATTGATTTTGTTTTCATAAGAATTTAATTTTAAGAGCACAATATGAAAGACAAGAAGAAGAAACCTAAGAAGAAGAATAAGAAAAATAAGAAAGGATCGTGGATTGATTCGAAGACTTTAAAATTCAGTACATACGCGGTTGCGCTCTTCGATTTTCTTTCTGCTATGCTCATTTCTGTGCTGACTGTGAAAATGCTGATTGCAAAGGTAATATTCTTCTCGAATTCTCCATTTGCCCAACCATACCGTTACCTTGCCTCTTTTTACAGTTTGATTGGTTGGCAATGTTTATGTTGGTGTTCGCCATCTTCTGGACATCGGTGATCGTTTTACTCTTTGTAGGAATATGGAAGGTAAGCAACCACTCTTCTTGAATGTTTTTGATCTTCGCTAATACACCCATATTAACCTACTCCGATTAGAAACGTCCGAAATTTGTGCGTGGTTGGATTATATTCTCCTGCGTAGGCATAGTCTTCGAAATGTTTCTCATAATTTATGGCTTATTCGAAAGATCGACTATTAACTGGGAACGCATGCAGGGTGTTTTATTGCTCTTCCTAGGCCTAGGTTTGTTCAAAAGCCTTTACTAATTTTTAACATTTATTATTGATATTTATATATTTTGTACAGTTATGGAATCAATTTTCGTGTATATTGTGTACAGATTCTATATGCAACTGCGCAAAGAATGTGAGGCCAGGAAGAGAGGACGTTGCCCATGCCTCAGAAAATCTAGATCAAAGAAACGTGGCAATAAGAATAAAAGATCTAAAAGTGGCGGCTCCAAGAAGTCCAAGAAGAGATCACGGAAATAAGCTTATTTTTCATTGTTTTATTTATATTTCAGTAGATTTCTGTATTAGTTTTCAAATAAATAAACATTTTTGTGCTGCAAATGAATTCAAAAATGTTTTGACATATTTTTTATCATGAAAAGCGTTTTCTATTTAAATGAGTGTTACTAGTGGAGGCAACTAGTCTAGTTAAGAGGTTACAGCGAGAGATAAATAATGCAGTTTCTAGTCTGGAAATAAATAACAGTCTGGAGATGTTTACACTGCCACTTAGGATGGCAATACCGAAATGAAAACGAGTCGATTTCAAAAGCTGGAAACAGTTGCGAGACTTCGTAGCACCTCAAAGAAAAATGTCTATAAAAAACCAAAGTTAAATCAGTCTCATATACGCGACTCTTCTGAACATGTTCTGCGCATTCCACAAAGAAAATTTTATGCAAAGAAACATTTTTTGTTTGAATTGTTTGACATATTGTAACTTATTTAAGAAGTGGAAGATCCTGTACAAATCTTTAAACTCATACAAACCCTACTTTGTGGTACTTCATTAGATTACTGCTGTCAATTGATTTGGACCACGAAGGTACATTCATTTCCAAACGTATTAAGAACGATTTTCTATTAAGTCCAATAGAGTTGGTGCACAAGTGTCTCATCAAAATTCTAAGGTTACATCTGCAATCCCCACTTGACACAGATGAGTTCTATGAGCGTTTGGAACATCTTTATGAGCGCTGTTCCAAACACGATGTCAAAATCGTGCTTGGCGATTTCAACGCCAAGATTGGGAAGGAAGCAATCTTCGGCCCAACCGTCGGAAAATTTAGATTTCACGACGTTAACTCCAATAATGGAGAGGGATTAATCAATTTCGCCTCAGGTCAGAACATGGTAGATAATAACACAGGATTTCAACACCTTAATATCCACAAGGCTACATGGCTGAATCCAGATCAAATTAATGCAACATTGACTCGGACCACTATTTTGTCGCAGCCAAGGTACGCACTAAGCTCAGCGTAGTGCACGCCGCATTTTCCAACATGCAACGAAAGTTAGACGTCGGCAAACTGCAATCAAAACAAACCGCCGCAGCCTATTCAAATACACTCTTCCGTCTGCTACGGGAAACCTCACCGTCTCAAGATTTATGTGAGAAGTGGAAACATATCACCCGCTTCATGCATAGGGCTGCCAAGGAGCTCATTGGTTCCACATAACCTATAAATAATTATTGGTACGACGAGGAGTGTCGCAAAACTACTGCAGAGAAGAACGCTTCCTATCAGCGAACTCTGCAGTCGGGAGCAACGCGAGCTGTTAGACAGCGATTTCGAGAGAAACGGAGAGAGGAGAAACGCCTTTTCAGACGCAAGAAAAAGGAGCAAGAAAGGCGGGAGTTTGAGGATGTTGAGATTTTATGTAACAGAAATGAAGCCAAGAAATGAACGTCAAGGGTCTGACTGAAGATTTTAAACCCGGAGTAACTTTCTGTAAGGATGACACCGGAAATCTGGGTACGGATGAACAGGAATCACTGAGATTATGATTAGTAATTTTTTTGACATACTCGGAGGCGATGAAGCATACAATTCCGTCGATTGAGAAATGATACCGGAACCACCAGTTAATAATGGCACTACTGTAGAGCCACCGGACTATAACGAGGTCGATTCAGTTATTAAAAAGCTGAAAAATAACAAAGCGGCAGGCTCTGATGGGCTGCTAGCTGAGTTATTTAAGACCGGCGAAGAGTTCCTTGGGAGTATGCACCAACTTTTGTGCAAAATATGGCCCGATGAACGCATACCCAATGACTGGAATCTCAGTGTTCTGTCTGCACTTGGTATCCCGGTAAAGCGTTGTCAGGGTGGGGAAAAACCTCTCCCAACCCTTTGATACCAAGAGAGGTTTCAGGCAGGGAATACAGGAATACATCCTATGACAGTGCCCGTACATACAGAATATGTCGGGCTCGATCTTCCCAAAGGAAGTGATGCTATTCGCGTACCCGAATGATATTCATATCATCGGTACGCAGAAACGGCGAGTCAGCAAGGCTTTCTCAGGAATTGAAAAGTAGTCTCGGCTCATGGGTCTAACGGTGAATGAGGACAGGACTAACAACGTGGTGTCTTCTAGCACACCGTCACCGCGTCTTGGACGGTCTGTGACGATGGAGAACTTCAACTTCAAAGTTGTTCGTCTAACTTGGATCCGAAATGAATGAGAATCACGCTTGCAAATAGATGATATTTTGAGCTGAGCAAGCAAATTAAAGTAAGGCCCTCTCGAAAGACGAAATCTGTAATATAAAAAACACTGTTACTCCCGGCCCTACTGTATGGTGCAGATGTATGGACCGTGATTGTATCAGATGAAACAACATTTTAAATGTAAGAGATGAAGATTCTCCACAGGATTTTCGGTCCTATTAGAGTCGAGGAATGACCAGGTACTTGCCATTCAAAACAACTGGCGCCAGCGCGCACAAGACTAACGCAACTGGTGCGCCTTCCCAAATGCGGCCAAGACCGAACAACATTTGAAGGCTTTTTTGTATTCAAGTTGAATATGATTGACTAAACTGATTCAAGGTGTCGATTTTTCCCGTTTTTAGCGGTTTGGAAGCAAACGTAGAAGCTATTTCACGGATAACTTCTTTATACATACTTTTTCATGCAAATCACGGTGAACTCATTCTGTTAAAATGTTTACCATGTCACTCTTCGATCTATCCAAAGGGTATCATGGATTTTTTAATAATTTCTGCTGTAAGTCTTATCAAATATTTAACTTGTCAAATAAATACTGTCTTTCTCGCAGTGCAGCTAATTACTTTCCACACCACTTCCATATATTATTGGGCATGTACCGCCCAATTATACTTCCCACCCATGTATACGAATTTCGATTGAAGATTAAAAAAGGAAAGTTCCGCGAAAGTTACCGCTTCACTTGGTTTAATTTCTTTAAGTTAATTCTCCAATTAAAAGCGATTCCAACAAAAAAGTTTTGAAATGAGTCTAAATAAATTTATTTGAATACTTAAGCAAACAATTTACATACTTAAATACTATAAAACCTAAAAACTGTAGACGTTCTTAGCCTATGTTACAAAACATCACTTGAGAAAACTACTCCCTAGTCAATTCATTCGCGGCACAATCCATCGACCCTAGAGGACAGAATTTCATAATAAAAAAAATTAATTTTGTACACGCAAAAGAACTAAAAGTTGAAACTGAAACATAGGCCAAGTTAGTTAAAAAAAATAAATAAAATATCAAGGACTATAGAGGAAAATTAACTTTTGCCGGCATATTTGCTTTGCTTCTCTCTGCAGACACGAGGCTGCCTCGGGCGCAAAATAATTCCAACGTCATGTCAACTTAACCAAACAAGCAAACACTGCGGCGTAATTCCGGCAGGACTTGCACATAGAATTAAAATGATAAGGAATATTTAACTCATAATACATAGAACAAACAATTCAAATAGACTTTAAACTTTAAGCACGTAGTCGAAATGTGGCGTGGGTGGAACATGGAGGCTGAACGGCTTCTTATGCCTTTGAAAACCCACAAGAGTTCAAGAAACTGGCCACTCGAAGCGGCTGCCGCGGCTAGTGTTAAAGATTCCGCATCGTAGTGGCTGGAATGCTCTCCAGTACGAGTATGTAGTTTTGTGTGCTTGTTTTAGTTTAATGGATTTTTGCACGGAAATTGAATCATTTCCTCTTTTGTTTTACATTTCCGGTTTTTCGCTGCGTTCGGTCTTTGTTGTCGCTTTGCTACTCAAAATATTACGCATAAATAAATACCAACTGTTAGAGAACCAAACTAAATATGTATAGACTATATATGTATATAGAGAACTTTATTGAAACTCATAAATCTGCGCGTTCAAAAACTTATTTCTTTTTTTTTTTTTCATAAAATATAAAAAAAAACAACTTCTTAACTGAAACCAAAAAATTTGTTTAACATTAAAATTCTGAACGCCGCACGCAAATCAAATTCAATAGCATAAATTCCTTTTCGTGTTTTAACTCTCAATCCATAAAAAGCAATATGGCGGCAATCATAAAAACGAAATGCAACTGCCTGGATTCATATTTTTTATACCATTCACAGAAAGTGTGAGTAGGGTATTATCAGTTGGTCTGACCGTTTGTAACGCTTTAAAAGTGACAACGTAGCGCTCATAAAGCATAATGTCGATCTAAACATTTTCGTCTGTCTGTCTATCTGATAGTTGTTGTTCCAGATAATCAATATCTAATAAAAATTTAATATAATGCCGTCTTATGAGCGAACGCTTCATGTCAATGGGTGTGATTTACTAACTTTTGAATGGCATTTTGTATGATTCAACATAACCACTTTACTTTTTTTTCTTTCTTTACAGCTGCTAAGTACACCATTTGAATATTCGTGTGAAAGGTATTAAAAATTCGTCTCAACCGAAGAAATTTTTTTTTCGTGTATTTTTTTTATATAATATATTATTCTTTTCAGGACAACTCAATAGAAATAAAAAAATTTTAATAAATATGGCCCAAGTATTTGGCGGCATAGCATCGAAATTTGGCTTGGGCACGCGTAGTTCAGTCACACTTTTCTTCATAAAATGTATATAATACTCTATGCCGCTTGCAAATTGAAATTCTTGACGACACGCACGAACAAATCTATTGAGAACTTCTTATTTTTCTTCTTTGGCTCAAACCACTTCGTCATTCTTTGCAAACGTACGTTCCCATGGGAACGGCCGAGTGATTGGAGATTTGCAAAATCTTTCTATAGTCTTTGTGTGGTAGTGTTGACGCTGTGCGGTGGGGGCAGCAGGTTTTCAGCTGACAGTTGATACTTTGGTTGTTTGATTAGAACAGTATCAGAGTTGCATCAGTGGTAAGACACTTCGTCGGTCGGTGGGTGGTGGGTCGGGATTCGTGTGCTTTCTGTACGCGCCACCGCTTCACGTTCAATTAGTATGCGAACAAATCTGCTCAAAGTTTTGCTATTTAATATTGAAGTACCTGGGCGACCGAGCTTTACTCGTTGCTTTTTTGTGAATCAAGCTATCGAAATCTCTCTTTCAATCTCATCGAACTGTTATTTAAGTCACTCGTTCCATCATGTTCGAACGTTGAGTAGTTAGATATCAGATATCGATCTTGAACCGAAAGAGTGATTTCGATAACAGGTCGATGACCTCGATAGCTTGATTCACAATAGCGCGATCATCATATCGTCAAGACATTCAAATTAACAACACCACGGAGATATGAGAAGTTAAAACTTTTAAATTAATTTAAAATTAAAATTTTGTTTTTACAAGAAATATAGTAAATTTTATATATATAAATATGTTGAAGAATTGCTCACTTAATAGTATTAGCTATTGTGAGTGATTCATGAAGAAAGTCTGTAAATTTCACACGAAGTTTGTAACGCCCAAAAGAAGCAGACATAGAATCCATAAAATATACCCCTGCCAAGACAGTATCAGTACCTTCCTAACTATATTCCGTTCGGATGTTGATATCATAATTAAGGACAGTATTACCAGCCAAAGTACTACTCGAGAGATTTAAATTATATAATTTACATCGCGATATTTTCTTGTCAGGGTGTGTATATTCTTGAACAGCTCGACAATATCTAGCCATATTTCTTTTGTCCGTCTGTCTGGCCAACATAAAAAATCATATAACCCTCTTTTCCTACAATTAATAACAACTTGGTGCGCTGGACTTGGCACCCACCACTGTAAATAAAAAATAAATCTCCAATGAAAACTTACAGGAAGCCTCGGAAGGAACCCAATGATGACTACCCCCAGCAAACGATTTAAGGACCACGATTTAAGGATACGCACCAGGAATGTCCGCATCCTTAATTGGGATGGTGCAAATATCCACCTGATTGATATCCTCGAAATATACAAGTCTGACATTACTTCAATCCAGGAGACACGATAGATAGGACACGGTTGCTCTAAAATAGCATTCTGAGACATCTACTATAGCTTCCATGCGAGTAAGCACGAATTTGTATGTGGTTTCGTGGTGAGTAGGAAACGATTTCGATTTCGCCGATCGGAACATGATCATGTTTTGTTTAACGAAAGGCACGCATCGAGCGTGTTGGACGTGCGAAAGTTACATGGTCCCAACATTGACTCAGATCACTATCTTGTCGCAGGCAAGGTACGCACTAGGCTCCAACATGCAACGAAAGCTAGACGTCGGCAAGCTGCAATCAGTGCAGACCGCCGCAGCCTTTTCAAAAACACTCTTCCAACTGCATCGGGAAACCTCTCCGTCTTCTCAAGATATTTGTGAGCAGTAGAAACATATCCTCCGCTCTATGGATAGGGCTGCCAAGGATGTCATTGGTTATACAAAACCTGTAAAGAATTCTTGGTACGACGAGGAGTGTCGCAATGCTACTGCAGAGAAGAACGCTTCCTATCAGCGAACTCTGCAGTCGGAAGCAACACGAGCTGTTAGAGGGCGATATCGAGAGAACCGGTAAGAGAAGAAATGCATTTTCAGACGCAAGAAAAAGGAGCAAGAAAGGCGGGAATTTGAGGATGTTGAGATATTACGTGACAGAAATGAAACTCGAAAATTATATCAAAATGCCAAGTGTCTGACTAAATTTTTTAAACCCTTTAAGGATGACAATGGAATTCCGGTTACGGATGAACAGAAATCACTGAGATTATGGAGGAGTCATTTTTCCCACCTACTCGGAGGCGATGAAGCGCACAATTCCGCCAATAGAGAAATGACACCGGCACCTCCAGTTAATGATGGCACTATTAGAGTTGGTTAGGAGTAAGCACCAACTTTTATGCAAGATGTGGTTCGATGAACACATACAAAATGACTGGAATCTTAGCTTTCTCTGTCCTATCTTTAAGAAAGGAAACCCCGCTGTTTGCGACAATTACCGCGGAATAAGTCTTCTTTCCATCGGATATAAGATTCTTTCGATCGTATTGTGTGATAGGCTGAAGCCATATACGGATTTACTGCTAGGTCAATATCAGTATGGCTTCACACCAATGACCAAATATTCACATTACACCAAATCTTGGAAAAGGCCCGTGAGTTTAACACATCTCGCACTACGTCATCGCGTCTTAGACGATCAGTGACGATGGAGAATTTCCACTTCAGCGTTGTAGAAAACTTCGTCTATCTTAGATCCAAGATAACCAGCAACAACAACGTTAGCCTGGCGAAGAGTCACGCTTGCAAACAGATGTTTTTTTGGGCTGAGCAAGCATATAGGAAGTAAAAACCTCTCTCGAAAGACAAAAATCAAGATCTATATGACGTTGATACTCCCGGTCCTATTGTATGGCAAAGAGGCATGGACCGTGATTGAGTCGGATGAGACAGCGTTAGAAGTCTTCGAGTGAAAGATTCCTTGCAGGATTTTCGGTCCTATTAGAGTCGTTGACGAGTGTAGGTCCCGTATGAAACGCGAGCTGTACGAGCTATTCGATGAGGTTGACATAGTCCAGCGCATAAAATTCCAACGGCTACATTGGGCTGGGCACCTCATTCGAATGGATGTAAGAGCTCCAACACGCATGGCTTACATGGGGGACCCAAACTTGATTGGTGGACGACGTAATACCGGACGACCGGGCACTCGATGGAACGACCAGGTATGGAGAGATCACTCCGTACTTGGCATTCAAAACGACTGGCGCCAGCGCGCACTAGACTATGGAGGCTGGCGCGCCTTTCTTAATGTTGAGGTTAGAAATGGTCCAGTTAGGGGTTTCCCAGGTGGTCGAGTACATTATGAAGTGCCGCTACGAACTCTTTCTCTCGGCGGAGATAGTCTTGCTAGACCTGAAACTACATCAGTTCGTGAAAGAAGCAGAATTGACTACGGTCAATCGATTATGTCACCAAAGTGAATTGGTCAAACTGTATAAATGGGGTATATTGTTCGATGACGACCCTACTAAAATGCAGATAGAAGATTTTGTCGTTAGAGTTGGATATTTATAGCATGGGGTGAGGTGTTGCGTGACTTCCATTCCTTAGTTTCGCGAGCAGCTCGAGAATAGTATTGGCTTCATGTATAAACCCAGGGAGTTCCTGACTGGACTTCGCTGCGGTTCGCGCAACAGACGCCTTTTCAAAGTCACAGAACTGAGTTTGAGAATCGGCACGATCTTATGCAAGACGGAAAAGTCCAGAAGAAAGCGCGTATATTGGATAAGTTGGGACTAAATTCGAAACTAATTAACGAATATCTCGAGTAGTGTATCCAATGCACATTACCAGCATAGATTAATTTAGAAATGAGTGTCTTCATGTCGAAAGGTATAGAGGTAATACATATTTTCAGGGAGCCAGTCTTGTCGGGGAGAGACAAGCTTCGTAAGACCAACCCAAAGAACAACTCTTAACACAACTTAGGTGGAACAGCCCCGCTGAGGCAAAATGAGTAAGGGACGGAAAGATGGAGGACATGAATAGATACAAGAAAGCCACTATCAGCACGGTATCAGAAAGGGCGAGAGGATCTAAAGGAAGCCTCTTATACTATTGCTACACTCTTTAAGAACGATGATCGATAGGCGTAATCAAAAAGAATCAATTTTTTCCTACGCAAGTGGAAAAATTATATTCCAGAGAGTAAAAAATTTATTCCAAAGAAATACTGAATTAGTTTTATTTATAGCTTTGTACGAACCATGAAATTCGATCAATTGTAAAGATTTATTGAGAAAAGACGGACATAAATCATTACAGTGCTCACAAGCAGCACAAAAATTGCGTTTACTTACTGCGTTTGATTACTGCATGTAGTGTAAACACATAAATCCGCTATTGTGAATTATCCACAAAAACGTTGGCAATGCGACGAAAATCAGCTGTCTGCAAACAAAAATAAAACATTTCAAATATTTGTTGGCGTCGGAAATCAATTAGTTTTTCTTTCATTCATTTCTACGAGAAAAGAAAAAGCAAAATAATATAAACAGTTGCCACAAAATGAGAACTAGCTACAAGAAAAACCGTCCGTTCGACTTCAAACTTATAGCTCTTGTGGAGCCCAATGAGTTGCTCTACAAACGACAGACAGGTCTCTCCAACTACGAAATAATGAAGGTGAAAACAGAAATTTGGGACAGAATAGCCCAACAAATGGGACGCGATTGTACGTACATTTAGAATATTGTCAATTGCACGTTATTAAAAATAATAATTGCAGCACAATTCTGCCTGATGCGTTGGAACAATCTGCGCTACCAATACCAAAAAGAGCTGCGTCGCAGCATGGCGCTTTGTCCCAAACTCGGCATTATACGGCGTTCAACATGGCCATATCTGGAGCGTCTAAGCTTTCTACAGGATTTACAACAGCCAGTTTCTTTATCAAAAGTAAAAGCATCAAACAAAAAGCAAGAAAACATGGTGAAGGTCAATGTAGAGAATATTCAGGAGAAAAGTGCTTGGCAAGAATTGAATGACTACAGTGAATGCAAAATGGAACTGGAAGAAAGTAATTTCAGTGCTGCCGAAGGCAACGAACAGCAGTTCCAGTCACATGATACGTTGCAAATGAATCAAGACGATGCCGGTTATAGCATTATTGAAGAAATAATTGAACACCCCAATGGTGAGGAGATTATCGAAGAAGAGATTATCTACGAGGACACTGAAGAAGAGGAAGAGGACTTAGATGATGAACAGCATACACCCGTTACGACTGCAGCGCTTGACGAGGTTAATATTAGTAATATGCAACGTATGGATGCGCTGCTAGCGGGCATACAGGGAACGCAACGCGTTCGAGTTGAACGCCGAATACTGGCGTTCGCACTCAAGTGTCAACTGCGTTCGCTAATGGACCAAACGACAGACGATTTAGTTATTTAAAATTTTTTATAATTCAAAAACTTCTTTTAATATATAAACAATTTAATTTTAATTAAACATGCACTTTGTCAAAGTCAATCCAAGGTATCTTTGGTTTGGCTATAAAATCTTCGCGACTTAAACTATCAAGCATAACCGATTGCTGTCGCACATACTTAACCAGACGCTCGATGTGTTCGTAATCATCGCAATTCATTTCGAAAAAGCGACGCCACAGTGAACCTGCCAATACACGATCATCCGACATGATACCTTCATCGTAGGCAATGAGTGCCGCTTGAAATTGCTCAGACAGTGTTTCGATCTGTTGACGCGTGCGTGACGGATTATTGGCCTACAGAGAAACAAAATTAATTGAAATACAACGAAACATATACATTCAAGTGCAGACTTACGCCAAGTTTCTTAGCGCGTGTGTTCACATCGCTCCACATAGCTTCCACAATGCAATTGCGCAAAAAACGTCCATCCTCACCAGTCTCCGCACCTTCGGCCATGGAACGCATCAACAACAGCCAGACATGCAGCTCCGTGACGAGAAACCACGAGTTAAACGTATTGGGCAATTCAAAATCGCGAAAGAATGCTATATAATTAATTTTATCGGCAACACTCTCATACAGCATATGACTGGACACCTTCAGACGCTGCAAAAGCGATGAAATGTTATTTATTAAGGGGGCTCCAAACATTTTTCATGAATAAAAGACTTACCGATTTTGTGTTTGGTTTGAAGCCGACTTTGTGTAGTACACGTTTGAGTATACCATCATTCTGTTTGTCTGCACTCTTTTGTGTGCCAGCCACAATGCCGGTCGGCGTGTTGGTGGCGCTCGAGGTCGTTGTGCCGGAAGAGCAATACCGGCATTGTTCAAAGCCCAGCCTCAATGGTCGTCGCATTGTAGGTGCTGCTGCTACATTATGTTGTTGACTGCCAGCCACTTTAAGTTGTGTTACCTGTCAACATGCGGGAATTGTTTATTATATATATGCAACGCTTCCATGCACAATGTGTTTATATAAGAGCAGAACGCGTTGGCCATCTTATGATGTTGCGCAGTTCTGTTTTTAACTTCTATTAATGTTTTAACTTACCGCGGGTAAAACATATTTGCCACTAACTAATCTCACTAATGAACGTGAGCTTAACATATTGTATTAGCTATATAACAAAATTTTAAACAAACAATCTAAACACCTTAACTGCAGCACTGCTGTCGCACACGGTCAGCTGGTATTTGCTCAGATGTTAAAATAGTGCTGAAAAGTATTAAATTTATTTTTCAGCACTGCAGCAACAGCTGATAGTAAAAAGGCGCCAGTTCACCCATCGGCTTCCTTATTGTCAACGCAATTTTAATTGTTTTCTTACTTAGAAAATTTCACAAGATGCCAATTATTGTTAAAACGTAAGTATATACAGTACTGAAAGCATTTTTATTACTTTATAATGATAATATTAAGTGCAACTCAAGTGCGTAGTTGTAGCAGTACAATAAGCAGTGTTAGTGTTGCCAATCATTTGAAAGTGAAGTGTGTGCAGTTTTTTATTCTATTGCGCTGTCTAGAAGCAGCTGAGAAAGTCTTGTGAAATTAGTTGTTAGTAAATTGAACAAAATGGGTCCGCCGAAACGTTCAAAAAAAGACAAATTTAGTGGTGAAAAATTTGGTAAGCACGCATAATGCGCACAACGTATGTATATTTGTCTGTATCAACTCAATATTGTTCGCAGCCAAGAAGCGCCGCGCCGAGGATGAAGCTTACACGCAGCTGGTGGACAATGAAAATGATTCCTTGGACAATTTAAGTGAATCAGATGGCATACCCGGTGCTGCATCAAAGAATGCGGAAACAATTGATGATGGCATTAAAACAGATGAGTATGGCGCCAAAGATTATCGCACCCAAATGGAATTGAAAGCAGATCATGGCAACAGACCACTCTGGGTGGCACCCAATGGTCACGTTTTCCTCGAATCGTATTCGCCGGTGTATAAGCACGCGCATGACTTCTTGATTGCCATTTCAGAGCCGGTCTGTCGTCCGCAGCATATACACGAGTACAAGCTCACTGCTTACAGTTTGTACGCCGCTGTCTCCGTGGGACTGCAGACAAACGATATAATTGAATACTTAAAGCGATTAAGCAAAACCACAATCCCGGAAGGCATTATTGAATTCATTAAACTTTGCACACTGTCGTACGGCAAGGTAAAACTGGTGCTTAAACATAACAAATATTTCATTGAGTCTCCTCATCCGGACGTTCTGCAAAAGATGCTAAAGGATCCTGTGATACAACAGTGTCGCCTTAAGCGTGAAGAAGGCGAGGCCTTTATACAGGGCACACTGGAGGGCAAGGCCATAGTTCAGTTTGGCACAAAATTACCGCCCACTGCGGCTAAACCCGCTGATGGTGCCGCCACAGACGTAAGCAATGCGGCCAGCACTTCGGCCGCTGCTGGCACAAATCCAGATGGTACACCAGTAGTGCCAGAGGATATAACAAATTTTTATGATAAAATCGATAATGAAGAGGAGGATGAAGACGAAGCAAATCTTAAGACTGTTTCATTTGAAGTTAGTCAAGAGAAAATTGAGGTCATACAGAAACGTTGCATCGAGATCGAACATCCATTGTTGGCCGAATACGATTTCCGCAACGATACTAATAATCCGGACATAAATATAGATTTAAAACCTGCCGCAGTACTACGTCCCTATCAAGAGAAAAGTCTGCGTAAAATGTTCGGTAATGGACGCGCCCGTTCCGGTGTCATTGTGCTGCCTTGCGGTGCGGGTAAGTCGCTCGTTGGTGTCACGGCATGCTGCACCGTGCGAAAGCGTGCTTTGGTGTTATGCAACAGCGGCGTTTCCGTTGAGCAATGGAAGCAACAGTTCAAAATGTGGTCTACGGCCGATGACAGCATGATTTGTCGTTTCACATCAGACGCAAAGGACAAGCCCATGGGTTGTGGCATTCTTGTGACCACCTATTCAATGATAACGCACACACAAAAACGTTCATGGGAGGCAGAACAGACCATGCGATGGTTGCAGGAACAGGAGTGGGGCATTATGGTACTCGATGAGGTACACACTATTCCGGCTAAGATGTTCCGTCGTGTGTTGACTATTGTGCAGTCGCATTGCAAGCTGGGACTTACAGCGACGTTGCTCCGTGAGGATGACAAGATTGCTGATTTGAACTTTTTGATCGGACCCAAACTGTATGAGGCTAACTGGCTTGAGTTGCAAAAGAAAGGCTTCATTGCACGCGTGCAGTGTGCTGAAGTTTGGTGTCCGATGTCACCGGAATTCTATCGCGAATACTTGACAGCGAAAACCTCAAAGAAGATGCTACTCTATGTCATGAACCCGTCAAAGTTCCGTGCATGTCAATTTCTCATAAAATACCATGAAAAACGCGGCGACAAGACTATTGTCTTCTCGGACAATGTGTTTGCTCTGAAGCATTATGCCATTAAAATGAATAAACCATTTATCTATGGGCCCACGTCACAAAACGAACGTATACAAATTCTACAGAATTTCAAGTTTAATGCTAAGGTGTGTATTTATTTATTTTGTATCAAATTTCAATTAAACTTTTTCTTTGTGTTAGGTCAACACTATATTTGTCTCCAAGGTGGCCGACACCAGTTTCGATTTGCCCGAGGCCAATGTCTTGATACAGATCTCCTCGCATGGTGGTTCGCGACGTCAGGAAGCACAACGTCTTGGTCGTATTTTGCGCGCTAAGAAAGGTGCCATCGCTGAAGAGTACAATGCCTTCTTTTATACATTAGTATCACAGGACACTTTGGAGATGAGCTACTCGCGCAAACGTCAACGTTTCCTTGTGAATCAGGGCTACAGCTATAAAGTGATTACCCGTCTCACTGGAATGGACACCGATTCGGATTTGATGTATAAAAATCGTGAGGAACAGTCGCAACTACTGCAGCAGGTGCTTTCCGCATCGGATCTTGATTGTGAAGATGAGAAGGTACCAGGCGAGCCAGGCTATCGTCCAGGTGGCGGCTCTGTTATGAAACGCTCTGGCGGGCTTAGCTCAATGTCCGGCGGCGATGATGCGATCTACTATGAGCATCGACGTAGACACGCTGGAAATGTGCATCCATTGTTTAAGAAATTTAGAGGATAAGCAATTAAGTCGATTATGTGAGATATGATCTAATGAAATAAATAGCTATACAAGATATATCATTTGTCTTTACATATTGGAAGCTAGATTTTCTATTTAGATTAACAAGAAATGCAAATTGTATAGCAAACTCAAAAATGGAACAAATTTGTATGTGAAAATATACCTTCTACTGGTTCGAATGTTGTATATTAGAGTTGATGTAAGATAAAAATTTAACTGTTTATTTACGATATTTTCATATTTGTGAAAATTTTGTTAACAATTTAGTTTTAATATTCTTTTTACAGAAATACTTCTTCAACTACACCTGAATGGGCCATAGTTGAACTACAAGGCGATCTAGAAGTGCGCACAAACGAAAGCATGCACGATCAGTTTATAGGTGATTTGTACTATAACAAATATGGGCAGCCGGTTCGTACAGAAACACTTTTATAGTCCTCGCCATTACAATAAAATATAATTTACTCCACAGATTTTAATTATAGGGCACCATATATTGCAGGGCCGTGAACAAAAACTTGACAAGCCATTTGCTGTACTCGAGAAATCCAAGACGAATGAAGGTCAAAAACTGCTTGACACCACCGCCGCTGACAACCTAAATGCAAGCGCGCTGAGTACCACTGTAGAGCGCACATTACTAGATAATACAGTCGCGATAGAAAATAAAAGCCGACAACGCACAGAGTACACCGTACGCGCTGTTTGCACCAAGAAACTTATATTCAAGTCGCGTCCCAAACCCATCATAGCCAATGTTGCAAAAACAGTTTAGCTTGTTGATATTTTATGGGTTTTCAGAGTGATTTGAGGTTATACGATTTAAAATATTTTTTTCAAGACCTCTTTAACGTTATCTAAAATTTATCATAAAAATTTTATTTTTAAAAAATGGAAAACTGAGGTGGGCTTTCGTTTGATACGTAGACTACCATGCAAAGGTGTAAGTTTGATGTAATAAGTTAATAACGTAGTTAAATATAAATTGTAGGTAATACTTCCGTAACCTTCAAATGGTGATGAGATAAAATAAATTTTAAATAAAAAAGTAAAATTTTAAAATAAACTTGTGAAATTCCGGAGCAGTCCTAGTCGAATGTACAAAAAACACGAAGTCTCTATCTATTACCGTTTCCGAGATTCTTTCGTTCATACAGACGGACATGTCTATATCGACTCCTCTATCACTCCTGACCATAAAGGGGGTAACTTTGGGGGGTCTCCGACCATTATTTCTACCTGTTACATACATTTGCACAAAACCAATAGGCTCTTGTACCTTCGGTACAGGGCCTAATACCCTGTGAACGTTGAGGTGTTGAAATCTGGTTCTGGTAACTACCATGTTCCGACTTGCGGCGAAATAGATTAGCGTGAAGGCAAAGTTTTCCAACGATTGGTCCAAAGATTCCTTCCTTCTCAATTTTGGAGTTGAAATCGTTCCATCGGTGCGTACGCACAAATTAGGCTTATTCAAAACTTTTAGCGACAAGAGACAAGGAAACAAGACTCCGTTATTTCTTACTTACTACGAATGCGCATTTTCCAGCTATAGAAGATATCACAGGACGCTTTTTTAGACCAACCCTGTCCTATCTATCGTGTCTCCTGTTTTGCAGTAATGTTAGACTTGTATATTTCGACGACATCAATTACCATCCCTATTAAAGAAGAAATGCATTTCCTTAAATCGGGGTCCTTATATCGTTTGCTGGGCGTATCCGTGGCTTCCTTATTGTTTTTAACGGAGCTTTTTTTGAAGGTTGTGGGTCCCAAGCCTAGCGAACCAGTCCCTAATCAATAGTGATGCCCTTGAGAAACAATCTGTCACCTTCAATCTTTACCTGGACTTTAGATAATTTTCATGTGAGTAAAACGTAATAAGAATATAAAAATTCGCTGCAAACGCGGAGTAACATAATCAATCTCCTTTTTAACTAATGTCTTCAGCAGTTTGTGATCGGAATGTACAGTGAACTCTCTGCCATATAGGAATAAATGACAAGTTATTCTGAAGCAGGTCACATCCTAAACCATCTTTGGATACTATTACTTCTGATACTGCCATCTCATTTACAAGCAAAAATATGGATGGTGTTACAGTGCGTAAAGGTATAGACATAGTTCCAGCAATTGTCACACGTAGTGTTGTACTTTTTGAAACTCATATTTCTTAACATCATTTTGAGGTATCACCAAATCTATACAAGATTGAATTTGACGCCCAATCATAAGCATAAAAGGTGATTTACCAGTCGTAGGGTGTATAGCTCTTCTGTATACAATTAACATTTTAGAATCTTTATTTTATTTATTTATTTATGGTGAGCTTAAAGCTTAAACTAAGCAGCTAACAGCTTGGTATATAGCATGGCAACTTAGGCCTTCAGCTTTGTCTAATATAATAAGTGGTGCTATGATTAATTCTAATTGGTTTTTAAATTGATATATATAAATAGTATATACAACTTATTTGAAAATAGTATGTAACAGATTTACATGTTTTTGTTGTTGTTGTTTTTTTTGAATTTATGATATAAATTTGTCTTTTTAAGGAAGTTAATAAGTATCTTAAGGTCATTTACCGATGGATTTTTATTATTAAGTTTTATTAATTAAGTTGTTGTTAGGGAAATGTAGGTTGCGTTCTATTGTTAGAGAAGGTCGTAAAATGTTTAGGAGATTTGTCGTTGAGTAGAATAAGATTTGAGTTTTTTGTGTGCCTTTTTTGTTGCTTTTATGGGATCCCAAAGTTGGTGCCAACTATTGAAATCCCCTAATATAATTGTGTTTTGATAGCAATTAAGTGTGTCAGATTGAAATTTTGGTTGGGTGGAATGTAAGATGAAATTAATCTTCTTTTTAGAAGTGACTTCAACGCAAATTGCATCAAAATCATTCTGTAAAATGATTTCTTTAGTTTGTAGTGATATGTGAGAAAGGATAGCCCCTCTGTCGTAGTGCAATGAGGTGTTAAGCGAATGGAGTTTATTATTTATTGGGATGGGAATTTTGTTTGTGCATTTCAAATGGGTAATGCTATTACTTGTGGGTGATGTTCTTTAATAAGTAATTGCATTTCATTATAGTTCTTCGTGTAGCCTCCTATGTTCCATTGAATACATTTTAATGTCATATGGTTTGGATGAGCTTAAGGACAGTTTTATAGGTTTTAAAGTGTTCAGGAGGGGATAATTGCTTTGTTTGATTTGGATTTGTTTTCGGCTTTTTCTTTAGCTTTAAGAAGAGTGCTTAGATTGCTAGACTTATCTTTTTTATATAGGCGAAGTTTTAAACCTGATGTAATTTCCGAGGTCTATGTACATGATGATGGTAGTGTCAGATGTGTATGTGGATGATGATGGTAGAGTGTCCATTTGATCGTCCTGTAGGCTATCGTATTGTACGATTTGCCTTGAAGATATTGTATGAGATCCTGCTGAGTTTCGTGTTGATTGTTGATTTGTGTTGGTTCGTTGTTGTTGTAGCGGTTATTTTTCTTGTGATATGATAGTAGATTTTAGGTTTTTGTTGTGTGCTGGTTTTTGTGTGTTTGCCTGAGTTTGTGCATTTGGTGTGTTTTTATATTGCTCCGTTGATACATTTGCAAATGATGTGGTTAGTTCTTGGTTGTGTCTCTGATAGTAAATAGACTTAGCTGTATTGTGGTCTACGTTATTGTTGGATTTTATTGCTGAAAGTTCAACTGGTTTACGGTATTCTGAGCATTTTTTATCGAGAGAACTGTGATTGTTAGCGGTATCTGTATGGTATTTGCAATTTATGCAGCTTTTGTTGTTGGTGCATAGCTCGGTTTCTTCAGAGTGTTTTTCCTGTGAACAATTCTTGCATGTTTCTTCGCTTTTGCTTATTGATGTAGGGTGTCCGAATAGCAGGCAGTTCTTGCAGCGTAATGGAGGTGCGATGTATGGTCTAATGTTGACCTTTTCATAACCACTCATCAGTTTTTCAGGAAGTTGGTGGGTTGCGAACGTTATAATAATGAGACCTGTTTCTACCAAATTGTTTTCTTGTTTCTTCAAAATTTTGCGTATTTCGGTAACTTTTTGGGGTTTTAACTCAGTGAGCATTTCGTTGTCCTCTATATGTCGAAGTTCATTTGAGTAGATTACACCTTTTGAAGAATTAAGCGTTTTGTGCTCACTTGCAGTAACAGGGAAATAGCTGATTGAGTTTATTTTAATTAATTTACTGGCTTGGTATGCATTTTTGGTTTTAATGAGGAGTGTGCCAGCTCTGGTTTTTGGCACGACTCAACTTCCCCCCGCAGGTATAATCAACACATTTTATAATCAAAAACGGCGAAACATTTTCAAATGAATTATTGTCAGTTCTATTTATAACAATAAATGTAGCTTCACTTGAGTTATTGTTATTTGTTGTAGAGAAAATTCTATTAATGTCAGGCGGCATCATTATTGTTGTATGTTGGGCTCAAGCCCAGTTTAGCGGTGAATTTCGGTAAATTCGATATTTGTTGTATTGGCTTGCGGTTTATGATAGCGACAGAGAAAGTATTAGCAGAAGTAAAACGTCTTTACTGTATAAAGTTTGGACTGTAACTGATAAAAAAACATAAACGCGATAAATACATCTCACTCGGTTGGAACATCGAAGAATCTAAAACATTAATTTACCAAAGAATCAAAATGCAATGGTAGCGACAATACAATGAATACGCGACTGGAGAAACAATGACTATACATCCAAAACCTTGGTTCACAAACAAATCATGAAACTTTAACCGACGTGAAGTCAAAATAATAAACCGTCTGTTAACAGGGCACGCATTTGACACTATTGAAGATGTTTCTCACATTATTTTCAGCTGTTCTTTATACAATTCACAACGAACGACATATCCAATACTGCTTAAATATAATAAATTAGTCAATTTCTTCCGAAACGAAACCATTGACAATTACAAACTACCAACTTTTTACAAGAAACAAACCAAAACATCTTAATCCAAGCTAGCTCACTAACACAATAAACACCTTTGCGATGGCAGTATAACTCGAGGAGTTGGCCAAATAATTATCACTTAATTTTGAGTAACTTTAAACTATTAAATTCCATTCATTTTTGCTATATGTGCAGTTTCTATATGCTTATGGAGATTTTTGGATTAAGTGCCGTTGCAAATGTCTCATGAACGTCGATGAAGATGGATTAACTTTTTTTCCATAATAACAGGCGGGTCCATTTGGTATGGTACGTCGAGAAAGTGTGTATCCAAGGAATTAGTTAATTCGAATTTCTGCCTTCGATTTATAGGTCATGCACCTTATATTGTGCGCACCCTTAATAGCAACCTGCTTCTTAATCGGCCTTTTGACCTTCTCAACGCTTTGCAAAGATTAAAAAACCAATTAAATTACAGCTTCTTGAACGTTTCTAGTGAAACAAATAATAAAGTCCTGCCATCATAGCCAGTTTTTAACCACACTTTAGCTTAATAATCATTTGATTTGTATTTTGATATATTATTGTAATATAATATTAATTAGTATTAGCGTAAAATATATTTTTCAGTTCATACAATTTCCATTTCGCGCTCAATGCCCACAAACTTAAGCTGTTCGGTGGGCCCATATCTATAGTCGAAAAATAGTTCTTCGCCGGGTTGGATAACTCGCTTGGCAAAGATGCCAATGCGATGGTCACCATTGACCATCATAACCTTCGCATAGCAATTTGGATTAATCGAGTGATTGGCGAAACGTATTTTGTTACCCTTTCGGGTAGCGTCCACAACAAAATCATTATTGAGATTGAAAAGGAATGAGCACATATACTTGTCATAAACCTTTCCACGGCGATCAGCCTCATCCTGCGAAATTATTTCACCACAATACTCTGAAATGAATTCGTTCTTCTGCGCTCCTTCCTTGAGAAATATACCCCAACCTGCTATATCCGAGGGTGCCATCAATAGATGCTTATCTGCAGGAGAGATGACAAGAAAAGTTAAATTTTTTTTTTATTGTTCAACAAGGTTCAACTTACGCAATCCACGCTGCACGCAGACGTTCTTGCAAGTAATTTTAGTCAGCTTAAATTGATTGGCACCACAAGCCTGACACAAATCAGGATCGCATTCGCGCACTGCCAGATAGCAAGGACACTGCTTAGTGTTACACTGAGCCTTGCATCGGCAGCCCGGAAAGCGATTTTGACAATCGCTGCTACAATTACAGAATTTCTCACAAAAGTTATTCGTTTGTATGCACGAGCAGTTCATATCGCAAGGACCTGAATGATCGCAAGGCGTGTAGTTATAAACATAATTATTCGCCGTTGGGTCCTTCTTTAGTTGCATCTTATGACAATGCAACGACCACAAACGCTGTTTCTTTTTGTTCTTGCGCGGTGGTGTGAAGTCCTGTTGCAGGTCTTCCAAAGTAAATTCAGCCTCTTCCTTTTGTGCAAATTCGTATACTTGTTGACATGTTTTGGTAAGCATAGTCTGCGCAATGACGCAGTAGTTTTTAAGAAACACTGTATGTAATGTACGAAACAGTGATTGGTCGGAGCCGGTCCAGACACATTGAGCTGTATCTGTGTTCATCATGCCCTCTAAAAAGGAAAAAACGTTATTTGAGGTACAAACAGAGCTTTTATACTTTTTCACACATTCCCCTAAATAATAAATTTACGGTTTTAAGTTCTGCAAATAAAAAAGTTTTACCTCTCAAATCCAGAAATCTTTAAAACGGTTTAGAACTAAAACTTCAAAATTAGCTTTGGGTGTGTATGGCATCTACATTAAAAGTGGTCATGATATACCAACTTAAGCATCGTGAACGAATGTCAAACCTAGAGAGACTACATATGTATACTGATATTTTAGTAAGATTTAGTGGAAAGTATGGGGCTAGATCCCGTAATTACACACTCAGACGGACGGACATGCGAGATCGACTCTTCTTATTGTGCTGTTTAAGAGTATATCTTCTTAAATAGCAAATATCAAAACGAATATACTATTCAAACTATGTGTGATATTTACCCATGATGGATTTGATTTCCGCCGAAGCAGCACTAATCACAGCCGGATTGCTGTTGTCCTTCCCGTTCTCAGTATTAAATTCTTTATTACTGAACTGGCTGTTGCTATCATTGCTATCATCCGAACTGGCTTCGTTACAAAGATCTACTGGTGGTGTTTTAATATCGGCAGCCAGTTTTTCTTTCATACCATCCTAAAATAGGCGAAAAATTTATTATTATTGTTGGAATATTACTTAAAATATTATAACACATACAATTAACATGTAGCAAGAGCTGCCGCATGGTTCCGTGAAGGGTTTCAACTCGGGAAAGCGACGTTTTTGCAAATTTGGCCCAGCATGTCCTACTTGTAGACCTATTAAATATTTTTTGATACAAAATTACAAAAGTGTTGGCCTTAAAAGGTAATATCTTAGTAACAATTGGAAAATGAATATGAACGATAATTTATATGATTCCGTACGATTATCAAAAATTTGGAAAATGAGTGGTCTGGAAAATCTGGCTTGAAGTAGACATGCGCAAGCGAAATAAATCATACATGATGCCGCACAATTTAAATTTGGTTAATATTGAAAATAAGTAGACATGAAAGTGGTTACATATGATCGAACAAAAATGAACACAATCGATCCATGGTGATCTGCGTAAGCTCTGAATTGAGAATGAACTTTTAGTGACAATGAGCTCGAGATTTCGTAGACATTTTATTAGTCTTTTCGAATGGCAACATTTAACGAACGTTTTGAAAAACAACAACTACAACAACTCACCCTGTACTTGGTGACCTAAATTACATTTTTGTGTTTTATAAAGTTACATTTTTTTGTTCATTTGCATTTCAAGGTTTTCATTTTTTATGCAATTGTTTTTTAAATGTACGAAAAAAGAAAAAGCAAACAAAAATTATTTTAAAAACTAGTTAGAAAAGAGTAAACCGCGAATTTAATTCGAAACCCAAAAAAGTAGAGTGCGATTGTATCACCGCTTTTTATACTTACGATGTGTGAAACAGTCGTATTTAAAGCAACGGCGGCAAAACAGGGTATGGAAAGAATGCATGGTGCGCTCACGCGATACGCTTTCGGCCTTCTCACCGTCAATGTTCGGCGTACACTCCTGCGGGCGCTCGGGATCCTGATGTTCTGTGAGTTCGATATATCTGTAGTTGTACAAATAAAAAATATACACAAGAAGTTTTTGCCATTGGGAAACTCACTTTTCACGTAGTTCCTGTGCGCTGCCCTTGTCCGGGAAATTAGCGCTGATTGCCTGGAATATAATGGGTGCCGGGAAGGGTAACTTCTCTTTCAGTTTGTCCTCCTTTTGCTCGGTTTGTATTCGATCATTAGAAGTAGAAGTTTCTGTTGTTTCATCGGCCTTTTCATCATTAACATCCAGCTGTTGCTTCACTTCTCCCTCGGTGTTCTGCTCTAGCTTAATCGTGGTTCCAGTTACCTCAACTGTATTAGTCTGTGTCTCTTCAATGGATTTCTTTTCTTCCATATCCTGTTTTATTTTTATTTCACCTGTCTTTTGTTTGAATAATGCTTTAAACGATGCACTAGTACCGGCAACGACACTTTGCTCTTCCATTTCCTTGGTGTAATTGCGCATTAAAGCTTGCACCAGCTCAATGAAAATTGCATCGTCCATGAACGAGGAATCTTTGTCACCATGTACTTTACCATCATAGTTTTTAATAAGTTCTTCAATGAACTTGCCATCTTTTTCAAGGACTTCGTCACCCATGTAGGGAATGTTGTGCAGCACTGTCTCATCCTCGACCATGAAATTCTGTTGCGTGGGGGCCCAGGTGTACATGGTTGGAATTGGTGTTACAGCGTTTATCATACAAATCGGCACACTTTGCGTTTTGGCGCCATTACCTTGACAAGTGATTTCCGCCCGCTTCACGCAATCGACATGCGGAGGATCGTAAGGCTTTGCTTTGGAACGCCACACCTTCGAGTCACAATATAGATCCTGCACATTGTTGTTGTGTTCATCCCTGTTAATGAATAATAATTGTAAGCGTTAAAAAAAATTTATATTTTTTCCCGCGCTGCTTACCAGTTTTTGATCCAAGCCTCTTTGATCTCGTCCGCACGCTTGTATCGCTTTTGCTGACGTATTTTCAAGTACTCCGTCTTAACGCGACGTTTCCATTCCGGAGGCACTTTGTTATTACTCATTGCTAATATTTAAATGACGGTACTTGATATTTTTTAATTATATTTATTTTGACAAATGCAATTTTTGGTTGTAAGAAAATTGCAAACGCCTGTCAGCAGCCGTTCCCAATTCCTAGTGATTTGGTGTTTTTTGTTAGGTATTTTCTCACACACGAGGACCAGAAGATTCGCGTTTGGTTTCAATGTCTTTTACACTTTTTGTTATTTTACAGCACCGTTTCTTTCGCGCCCACTAGTGATTTGATTGCTAAGGTTCACAGATAGTTTGATTAAAATTGAAATTGCGAAAATGTTTGGTGATTAAGAACATGCCATAAACTCAGATCAGCAAATATTAGTAATGCCCAATAGAAGCACAGAAAAAGATGATGCGATTACATCGTTTGCAGAAAGAATTGGCCGGCCACCAATATATGTATTTATGTACGTATTATACTATACGACACAATAATGGACAGGACATATTAGCTAGTAAGAACTAAAAAGTTTTAAATTAATTTGATAATATGAACATTTTTAGTATGCACATATTGTCAAAACTGTGTAGGAAAGAAAGGCCGGCTGTTACAAGCTTCGACAAAGCGACAGGATTCTCGACTACAACTGTGCAACTGTCAGATATGGGCACCCAAAAGCGACTTAAGCCGGTAAATTTTTAGGCCCTGTACCGAAGGTACAAGAGCCTATTGGGTTTGTGCAAATGTATGTAACAGGTAGAAATAATGGTCGGAGACCCCCAAAGTTACCACCATTATGGTCAGGAATGAAAGAGGAGTCGATATAGCCATGTCCGTCTGTCCGTCCGTCCGTCTGTATGAACGAAAGGATCTCGGAAACGGTAATAGATAGAGACTTCGTGTTTTTTGCATTCGACTAGGATTGCTCCGGAATTTCACAAGTTTATTTTGAAATTTTGCCCCTCCCCCCCCTTCCCCATAAAATCACCCCTTAGGGTGAAAATTTCTTCGGCACAAAAAAAATTGAGTGTACCAATATAGAGATAACGTCTCTCTAAGCAAAAATCCAAAAAGTTCATCAAAATCGGATAATAAATGGCGATTTTATAAGCAATTGAATTTGAACAACCCCCCTTTTCTTTTCATTCATATTCGCGCAGTGAGAAGTGGTCATGTGTTTGGTCATAAGCTCGGGAAACATTTAATATGTTTGTTAGGCGACCTGAACTGGTACAGGGCCTCTTACAGTCGGTTACGCCCGACTGTATTTCCTTACTTGTTTTTTTTATAATTTATTTAATATACAATTTTTAATAAATAATTTATTTTTTGTTCAACCGGCCGGGGATGTTGGACCGGTTTTTATTGAAATAAATTTAAGTACAAATTAATTTTTTTATTTTTTATTTATGTATGACGTTGCACAGGCGGGGTTCGAGGGACTGGCCGAAGTATTTTCGGAGACAGAAGTTTGTTTTGATTTTTCAAGTAAAGAATTGTTCAAACGGTGTAATATATATTTGACACTCTCATCACAATGAATTGAAGATAGTTTCAAATATGTAAAAATGTTTACTAAATATGAAAGCGAAAGATAACTTGCACAGTGTATGAACTTAGCTTAAAATTAATGTTAGTAATATATTAATTTTATTTAAGGTCGCTGCAACGAAAGACTCCCAGACCGGCAAGGAAAACGAAATTATGTTGGCTTAAACATTGAAGTATATCCGTTTTGTAGACTTGGGCAGGGCTACTAACAATGGGCTTAGCAACTAAGATTCTTACAAAGATATTCAAAAATGTCTTGATGATAAGCTCGCTCCATGGCATCTACAAATTTGTCGAATGATGAGAAAATACAACTCCGGCAATAAACTCTGATATGATGGTGATGCATGCTCGTCATAAAATTTCGACTGACTGCTAGAGCTTGTTGAGGTAATTTAATTTAGCAGAGCGTTGCTGATTCATTATTTAACTTATTATTTCAATCGGACATGTCACATAGCTACCGTTCACAACACAAATAAAACATTGTTCCCCACCCACTCCCAAATCGAATCGAAATCACGTTTTGATTTCGTGCACCTTGATTAGATTAAATATATATTTATATAATATAATATGTTTTTTAAGCTTTCATAAGCATATTACGTTTATAACGTATCATAGACTGTCGGAAGCTCAAGTATGTGGTTGGAATACCTCATTTAATTTTGAACCAGTCGTTAAGAAAAGCAGTGCTACTAAATGCCATGCGGTCTTACTTGTCGACACAACACTACCGCCGGCAGCACAAAATAGACTTGGGAGTCGCTGGAAGCCAAAAAGAAACACAAACTGGCAAACAATTTAAAAAAATTGCAGTTTTATCCACATAAACTGTATAAACTGGACAGTTATAAACAAATTAAGGAGGCGACAAGCATTGAGGAACTCGAAGATATGGAGCCATCGGCTTGTGAGGGTAAATTTGACATATTTTTTGTCGCCGTTGATTTTACGCAAGCGGCAACGCCGACAACGACCTTTGCAGCCAATAATAAATTGTTTAATAATATATTATAACTTTCACATAGATCTGAAAGCCTTTGAACGACGCCTGACTGAGGTCGTCTCCTCTTATAAACCGTCGACACTGCGTTGGAGGAGTAAGTCTTGTTTACTATTTAATAAAAATGCCTCCGTATATGTTCTACAGCAGCACATTTATTTTTTTCCGCAGTCGTACTCTCGGCCATGGCACTGTGTACTGCCATTAGTGCATGGTACTGGTTGCGAGATCCCCGCACTACAGTTGTGCCATTGACGGAGTCGCTGTGGATACATCCTATCTTCACATTCACCACTGTAACACTCAGTAAGTTCGTCGTCCATGCAGTACAACGCATTTGTAATACTTCAATAATATTTTTTCTTATATTTTTAGTAGTTCTATTTATATTTGGCATACATAAGCTAGTGATCGCACCGCACATAATAACATCACGCATGCGCAGCGTTCTAAGTGATTTCAATATGAGCTGCGACGACACGGGGAAACTTATATTAAAGCCACGGCAAAATAATAACTCCACTTAATCTTATTAGCCAATTGCCAGTATGTAGAGTTGATTTGGATGCTAGAGCCAGTTAAATTTACACACGCAGCTACACTTAACGAACGGTCTGTCCAACATAGTTCAGACACACCAAATTTTCAGGTGCACTCTCGTTTCGGAAATCAAAAAATCGAAAACGAGTTGGCCTGCTTCCGCTTGACAGTAAGAATTTACATACATAAATATATTAAGTAGGTACACAGAGCGGTTCAAGATGTTTGTTTCGTATTATTGTTTTACGTTTTTTCTTTAAATAAAAAATGTTTTATTTTATATGCATAGATAATCAGATTGTTCCATTTATGTATCTGTTCACGTTTGATTTGTCTTTAAAAGTTAAAGGTTTTAACTTATTATTTAAGTAATTGTAATATGAGAAACAAAAAATGGAATGCGATATCTGCCAAAAATATTTGTAATAAATGACACTCCAGTTGATTTCATTGGATGCCTATCTGTTCTTGTTACTAAATGAATAAATTAATGACATTAGAAAGAGTTAATTATTATGTACATTTGTAAATGCATATGCGAAGTGATATAATGCAAAATTAGTAGTGGACTACTGACAAAAAAGTTTAAATTCATCAGCATCAATTGTCGTGTTGATATAGACATATTGGTCGGTTTGGTAGTCAGAAAATGGATATTTAGCTCTCATATTTCCTCTTCAGATAACTAGTATTCAATTAATGGGGCAATGTCTCACTTGTGTATCTTACATTAATCATAATAAAATATTTCATTTAGATCAAGATCGGAGCACTAGAAAACGTAGCCGCTATAAAAAATATGGTTTGCAAGGTTAGTAGGAACTCCAAATCATATATTAATTTTAATAATATATTGCACACGAACCCATATAGTAATATATCACAAATAAATATAGGTTGGGAGGGGTTATAGTGAAGTCGAGCACAGTCGATGTATCGTTCGTTTTTGTTTGTTTGTTGGTCTCTTGTGCTATTTACTTTCGGTGTCCGCGACTATCCAATTGAATAAACAATTTTAGTTTGGAAACTTTAACTTATTTACTAAATCAATTAATTATAAAAGAATACTGTAACCGTTTGTACTCGACAAATATATTAGGTATAACTGCATGACTTCATTTGTTTGTATGCGTTTTGAATATATTTAAATAAATTCGCGCAGTGACAAAGCTTCGCAATTAAAATCACTCCCCACAGAAAACCGTAAGAATTGAGCTGCAAAAATTTGACAAGTTATTGCACCTCTCAAATAATGTTCTGTCATATAAGCCAATGGTTATATAAGCCAATGGGTCGGCAGATTCAACTTTTATTTTGTCGCTTAAACAGCGTGGACAATTTTGGTGCTATACACATCAGATATCCAAATTAACCACAACCTCACAACTTCAACATTTACTGACGATACTGCAATATTAAGCAGGTCCCCATGCCTAATACAAGCAACAAGTCGACTTGCAGATCACCTCACCCATATCGAAGAGTGGCTGGGCAACTGGCGGATAAAAGTCAATGAACAAAAAAGTAAACACGTTACATTCACGCTCAATAGAAGTACTTGCCCTATGCTAACTCTGAACAATATTACGATCCCACAGGCCAATGAGGTTATGCATCTCGAAAGATGACTCACATACCGTAAACACATTGGAGCAAAGAAAACACAAATTAAGCTGAAGGCCAACTCCCTACACTGACTTATTAATTCATGATCACTCCTGGATTACAAGGTGTTGCTTTATAACACAGTAATAAAGCCTATTTGGACATACGGATCCCAGCTATGGGGCAATGCAAACGCCAGCAATGTGGAAATAATTCAAAGAGCTCAATCTAAAATTCTTAGAACAATAACTGGTGCACCATGGTACATTCGAAACGTTTGTATTGTATTCACAGAGATCTGAATATCCCAACTGTGCAGTCTGAAATAGCTCGAACCAAGCTAAACTTTTCTAATAATAATATTCAATTATCACCCAAACCCGCTCGCAAGAGCTCTCACTCAACAAAATAACACAACGCGACTCAGGAGAAATGAACTCCCAAGCTCAGTGATAAATTCTTAGAGCCGCTGTAAATTACTAGCCTCCATCTATATGGCTAGTACATGTTAAGTTTAGATTTAAGAATTTATTGTTAGTCCTGAGAAAAGGAGATTCAATAAATAAGATAAAGTAGAAAAAAAAACCAAGAGTCGCAACGACTATTTATGCGATCCAATCATGGTTCATGCTTCTGCGGCATAGAGCAGAAAATAAATTTCTAAAATTCCGGCGAAGTCCTATTCGAATGCAAAAAGAACGAAGTCTCTATCTATTACCGTTTCCGTTATTATCGACTCCTGACCAATGGGGGTTACTTTAGGGGGTCTCCGACCATTATTTATACCTGTTACATACATTTGCACAAAACCAATAGCATCTTGTACCTTTGGTACAGGGCCTAAAAATCACAAGACAGCGCGTCACCCTGTTGAAAACCTCTTTTGATATTAATGTAGGTGTTGCAATTTAAAAGACGGAGACTTATTCCACGGGATCTCTTTTTTAAAGATAGGACAAAGAAACAGAGATAAGATTCATTGGGCATGCATTCATTCGTAAGTAACAGTAAAAGTACTCCTTTTATAAGTAGTGCCCTGATAGTGCAACTTCGATGCTGTTGCAGCCAGGAACTTTTCGCGGTTTTAGAGCATTGATTTGTTGATTAGTCTCTTCATATGTCACATCTACTACTTTCTATTGGAGAGTAAGGAATAGGAAATGTAGAACTAACAGCTTCAGCTATTTTTTAGCTGTAAGCTGCCATGAAAGCGCATACACGGAGCTATGTGCTTGCTTTTATTTCTCATCTTTAATCGAGTAAGTTTGAATTCCTTAAATACTTTGATGATCTGTTGTCCTTATCCGAAATTCAAAGACATATAAAATAAAAAATTTCAAAAAATATTTTGTAGTTGACTTTGTTGTGTTGTTGCATTTATTATACTAAACGTTTGCTTAGAAGTACTTTTATATATATAATTTTTTTTGGTACAAATATTATATATATGTATATACCTATTTATATATCCTTTGTTTTAGCAATCATATTTTGCAGATCATATATTAGGTGTTACATATATAATTTCTTTTTGTTAGAATTCTTAAAATAAATATTTCTGCGCAGTTTTTAATGTCCTTTTCATTAATTTATTTACTTTTAATTTTGTATTTTTTTATGTTTGTATCTAAAATTTGTTTTATCATTTTTTTTTTTTTTTTTTGATATATATAAATGCATTTTCGTGTGGTTTCTGTATTTTCTTTTTCTTTATATTTTTAATTGGCCAAAAATTAGTAAATAATTTGTTTAAGTGTTTGTTATTATATATAAAATTAAGCTAGGCAAACGAAAACCAAAATATTTCTACAATAGTAAGTGAGTTCTTTCTTTAATTTTAATACTTTTAGTGAATGAATGCATTAGAAAAGTAGAAAATGTGCTAAGTTCATAGAATACTATAAAATTGTTTATATTAAGCAAATTCTTTTCATTATTTAAAAATTTTCAATTGATTTCAAAATTATTTTGCGCTAAATTTGTTAATATATTTATTAATATGAATATATATTTTATTAATTTGTTTTATTAATAAATTTCTTTGTTAATTGTACTTATAATTAAAACTAGTTTTTGTTTAGATTTCGTTTTTATTTATTTAAATTATTAACTAATCATTATTATTGTTTCATTTATGATATTTTTTATTTAAAAGTTTTTTAATTTTTTTTTTACTAGGAGGCCTTACCGCTTACAAACTCAAGAGGGGCAGAAAATATAATAGGTTTTAAAAGATTGGAATAGTTGAAAAAATATAAGAAGAGACGAATTGTGGGATACAAGTTTAAAACTAAAGACTGCCTACGAATTGTTGTTGTATTACATGTACAAAAACAACTATCCTTTGCAGACAAATTAATACAAAAACAAAAATATATGCGCTAAAATACTCGAAGAAACGAATCGCGTAAACATAAAACATAAAATACTAACAAAAATATTGTATAATTAAATAAAAATAATAGTATAGTAGGGTATATATGTATATAAAACACAAACTCGAACTGTGTGTTCCGTTCATTATGCCGCCAACAGATTCCGAATATTCTTCGGCGTATTCTCCTCATTCAGATGCTTTGTCGTATAGCGTAGGGCATTCAGTAGCGGCTCCGCCTTGATCGCCGGTTGTGCCTGCAGCAGGCGCACACAGCCCTTTACATCGACATGGGCGCCACGCGCAAAGGCACCAACAGGATGTACATGATCGTACAGTATGACCAGGCCGACCATAACGCGCAACACGAGAAGATGCGTTTCCTCGCGTTCGATCTGCTGCAGGAGTTTACTGTAAAATCAAACAAAGATTTTTATATTAAAATAGATCGGCGGTCTATAGTTAATGTATATTTCATTGCAACTTACGGATTCTCCAGCATTCTTAGGCACACTTTCGCCATCGTTCCGAGCGTTTCCGTTGTGTTGTCCACATCTGCAGCATTATCGTTGACAAATTTCGACGTCGCCTCACTGAGCACCTTCAGCATCGGTGTAGCGTGCGCATAGAAGAGTGACATACGATTGGCTAGTTCGGTACTGACCAGCATATTATTTGTCGAATCGATGCGCTGCCGACTGACGATTCGTCTGTAGTAGCTGAAGTCATTCTGTATGGCGGGCGTTTTCATCTGTGCGGGAGTAGACAAAACGAGTTTAAATCGTTAGTATTTTTGTTTATATTAAGTACAATAAGTAATGACTTGTAAACTTTGAAAATATGCAACAACAAAATTGACAAGCAACGAGTTTGAGGAGAGAGGAGCCATAGTGACGCAAAGTAGTTAACTTCAAATAGCCAAAGTCATATTAAGCTTTTGTTTGATTTGAGAAAAAAAACGTGCAATTGATACACCCTACACCAAATGACAATAAATCTATTTAGTGTATATTCTGCTAAATTATTTATGTAAAATAAAGAGAAAAGATTAACTTTGGTGAACAAAAGTTTTAATGCTACTAATTTATATTAAAAAAAAATTAGTCTCACGTCTTAAAATGCTTCAATGATTAGGACATTATTTCCGAATTACTTAGAAGTATGTTTCACCAGCAAAACTGCAAAGTGGGCATAGGGTTTGAATGGCGGCTACCAAGACCCCGTGTCATTCACATTGATTACCTTTAAAAAGATAAAATGATCAACGTCGAAAATAATTCAAAGCTTTTTATCAGAGAAAAAACCCCTTAATTAGGGGTTGGTGCGGTGGACTTGGGACCCGCCACCATAAACAATTAATCTCCAATGAAAACAACAAGGTAGCCTCGGATCGAACCCTACGTGACTAATTCTTGGTACGAATAACGCTTCCTAACAGCGAAATCTGCAGTCGGGAGCAACGCGAGTTGTTAGAGAGCGATATCGAGAGAAACGGAGAGTGGAGAAATGTCTTTTCAGACGCAAGAAAAAGCAGCAAGAAAGGCGGGAGTTTGAGGATGTTGAGATGTTATGTGACAGAAATGAAGTTCGAAAATTTTATCAAAAGGAGAAGCGTCTGACCGAAGGTTTTATATCCGGAGTAACTTTCTGTTAGGATGAAAATGGATATTTGCTTACAGATGCTCAGGAATCACTGAGATTATGGAGAAGTAATTTTTCTAACCTACTTGGAGGCGATGAAGCGCACAATACCGCCGATACAGAAATGACACCAGAACCACCAGTGTTTATGTTATTAAAAAGCTGAAAAATAACAAAGCGGCAGGCTTTGATGGACTGTCAGCTAAGTTATTTAAGACCGGTAGCGAAGAGTTGGTTAGGAGTATGCACCAACTTTTATGCAATATATGGTCCGATGAACTCATACCCAATCTTTAAAAAAGGAGACCCCGTTGTTTGCGCCAACTACCGCGGAATAAGTCTTATTGTGCAATAGGCTGAAGCAATATACGGATTCATTGATAGGACCATATCAGTATGGCTTCGGAGCAGAGTTCGACCAGTGACCAAATTTTCACAATACGCCAAATCTTGAATAAGATTCGTGAGTTCAACGAAAGCACACACCACATATTCGTGGACTATAAAGCCGTTTTCGACACGCCAATACGATCGAAGGTTTTCGACGTCCTGTCTGCACTAGGTATCCCGGCAAAGATCGTTCGTTTTTGCTATCACACATACAAAGTGTTGTCAGGTTGGGTGCAAACCTTTCCGATCCCTTTGATACCGAGACAGGTTTCAGGCAGGGCGATGCGCTGTCGTGCTATTTTTTTAATTTTCTGATGGAATACATCCTACGCCAGTGCCCGTACATACCAAAAGGAAGTGATGCTGCTCGCGTACGTGGATGACATTAATTTTATAGGTATCGCAGAAACGGGGAGTCAGCAAGGTGTTCTCAGAGATTACAAACAGTCTCGACTCATGGGTCTAGCGGTGAATGAGGACAAGACGTAGTACTTGGTGTCTTGTCGTACGCCGTCATCGCATTTTGGACGGTCAGTGATGATGGAGAATTTTGACTTCAATGTTGTAGAAAACTTCTTCTATCTTGGATCCGAAATCACAAGAACAACAACGTCAGCATGGGATCATGCGAAGAATTACGCTTGCAAATAGATGCTATTTTGGGCTGAGCAAGCAACACAATGCACGGGTTAATTCGTTTATAGTCACTATAAAAAAAAAACTTTAAATATTCCTGGCCCTAAGGGCAGGGTATAGAAAGATTTGTAACTTGAACGCTCAGTTCAATATTATAATCAATAAAAAAATTTAAAACAAAATAAAAAAAAAACATAATACAAATCCCTCGTCGTTTTTATACCCTGTACCATAGAGAAAAAAAGGTACATACGCTTTGTAGAGATGTATGTAACAGGCAAAATATATATATTCTTGTTAGCATTAAAAATAGTTTTTACTAATAGCCATACAAAAGGGTATAACTATATTGACTAGTTATACTCTTTTGATTCTTCAAAATTCAATATTTAGATTTTCCATATTACTTTAGATACTTCGCATTCAATGTAGGTGCCAACCACAAATAATCAAGTTGAGATAGACATGTCCGTCTGTCTGGCTTTTCAGTTTGAACTTTTAGCCTCTCCTATTTATTCTGCAGATGCCAACTTATCTCAAAGGAATATTCGCAATAAAACCTGCTTTTCTTTATTCAGTTTTTGAAAGAACAAAATTTTGTGATTCTTATTTATTTTGTTTTTCGTATCTTACTTAACTTATATTAAAATATTAACCGTAGGTTCATATCTGACCATTAGAAGGTGTAGCCCACCATATGAATCGGTCCCTCTTTCTGGGTTTTTGTAAGAAAAACTATTGATTGCGGTTTAGTTTAGCTTTAAACAAGAACTTGTTTTTATTTTATAACAATCACAATTAAATATTCCACACGGATCAAGGTAGACTTCATGGTATCTTGAAGTCAAGCACACTCGATTGCAGTGTTCATTATAGATCTATTTGATATATTGATTACCAAAAAATAATTTATTGATACAGTCGCAATAAAAATCTTGTAAATTTTAAGTAACATTTGTTCACAAATGTGCAGTGCATCGGAAAGTCGTTCTGACGTGTACCCAGCTGCATCTCCCGATATTATCTGTGATCTATTGTGATGAGCGTAGCGCGATGAGTCGTACGTGATGGCGTAATTTTATTTTTATTTCAAGTAACTGCGCCGTCTTTAACAAAAAAAAAAAAAAACTTTTACAAAACTTTTAATTTAAATCAAATTAAGCTGTCCAAGTAGAAATACTCAAAGTTTTCAGCGCAAAAAACGTGCGTGAGAAATTTTCAAAACATTTTCGAAAACATCATTAACCATATGCAACTACATATGTTGGAGGACTGACTTGAAGTGTGCTCAGCTGCCTTGGCTACAAGGCTCTAAATGATATTAAAATAACTTTGAGAGCACGAACCAGCTTTGTCTGAAGCTTATATAAATACGTTATTAGCATAAAAAGTTCTAACAGTTTCGGTTGAGCAGGCAAGCCAAGATGATGCACATACATCATAGAACAGCGACAGCGGTGAGTAGTCAAAAAAATACATTAGAAGTCATTAAAATTTGTCATTTGTTATTAATTTGCAATTGTATCTACGTAGTACTGTTGGTTGCTAATAATTTTAGCTTGTCTGTCCAGATCGTGCACTACGCAAGCGCAATATCCGGCTTACAATGGCAGAGGATTATATACTTCCGTATCGAATTTATATGCACAATCACCTCAAAATGCTGCGGGGGGATATGTCTATGAAATGCGTACTGATGACACGTCACCGGCACAAGTTGAAGGCACACAACAACCTCCGCCGCAACCGCTTTCTATTTCGTCGGGAGCACCCATTGTAGTTGGCTATGAGCCAGCAGTCTACAATGAAGACACCAGCAACAGTAACAAAGTGAATCAAAATGAACGCAACACGTACAACGAACGCTCCTCTGGTCGTACACTAACGCCGTATTATTTGCCAACCAATCTGTATGCTGGTCAAGCAAAGCAACCAAACTGGCCGGAACAACAATTTAGTACCGAAGAAACCATACCCATCCGTGCAGCTAATCATAATTACGACAATGAACTTGATTATTACTATACACCACCGCACAGGAGAGAAGAATCTCGAATAGGTGCGCAGCAACAGCCTGAGTTTGATACTTCTGCGGCAACGAATATGCCACAGGATATCAATGGACGCGTTATTGGTTATGGACGCGCGGGCGCTGGAAGTTATTTCGAACCGCCGTTGGCGCTACAGCGGATCAGCGCTATAAAGTATGCATCACATTTTACTGAGTATCTGCGCAAGCATCCTCGACGTCTGCAACCGATTTATGAAAATCTGGCGAATGATATCAAGAAGTAGACATACTCTCATGTAAATGTTTATAAAATGAAGTCAACTGCAACGTAAGAATGTGACACAAATTTTATTCTGACTTTGTATATACAGAGACTAATTTTAAATAAAGACTAGGCGGCATTTTCCTCTTTTTATTATCGCTGACAAATTATCACGAAACTCGTAAAATGTTTACTATGCGCGCGAGGAATTTCTCGCCTGGCACTTAGCCAATTCTCCCGTAATTTTCATGCAATTTTAAATTTTCTTGCAGATCAATTGCGCTGATAAAAAATTATACACTATATGTATAAATAAATTGCATGCTGCAGATGCGATCACATACTGCATGCCAGGCAACAGCAGTTGCTGCCAAGGCAGTACACGCGTGAGGTTTCTGTTTTAGTTTCGCCGTCTTGCCACACAAAGTCTGACATTTCGCGTGCGTTCTAGAAATGAGAATTTATATTGCTAAATTGTTCCAATCATTGAAATTGTTTATACTTGTTGCTACTATCGTTGCAGCCTATAAATTATTTTATTTTTGCACTAAATACTGCAAAATTTATTTCGACGGATGAGTCGCCAATATGTTGGTTGGTCGGAAGACTTTTAAAAAATTTATAATGACAGTACATATGAGAATCGACATTTTGGTTCCTTGGTAGGTACTCGGAAAACACTACAACTTTGTAAGATGCGCCAAATTGATAGCAGAATATGCAATTTGTTTCCTTCTTTGTTTCTTCTTACCTTATAATACTATTTTTTATAGAATTTTTGACCTAAAATGAGATACCAAATTGTACACTTTGACCTGATAACCGGATTCAGTGACAGAAAATAATTGTTAATTGTCTGAATCGACCGACGAAAAAACATTTTTTGGTGGGACAGTGAGAGAGCGCGTTCAAGTATTACGCTACGCAATTTTGGGTAGGAGAGGGGTCTTGAAAGAAGTTATGACTCAAACAACGCGCTACTTAAAATTGTTTTGTTTTATTTAAATAAAAAACTAGGGAATTTAAATTTAGCAAGTTGGCAGCCCCTTTTCGTTTATGTTAGGGGAATCCCACAACTGTATTGTACGTCATTTTTATTTTGTGGTCGTTGTCAGTATTTGTTAGTGTTAACGCACTGTATTATCCTCAAAGGAGTGAAATATGAATTATCAGTTGTTTTTGGCCCAAAAAGGCTGTCATGGTGACTTTCCACCGCAACTGTGTAAACCTGCTTTGCTGGCGACCATAATTAACATTGTCATTCATGGCAGCGCTCCTTATTAACGCCGCCTGAGAGAGTAAAGTTGGCAAGACCAAAGTCTGATATGCACAAATAGTACGAGAACAGGGATCTCTTCATTGCTACAATCAGGTCGAATCTCATAACCATAAAAAATGGGACACGCATCCTCCACAGCGAACACCCATGCTTATGTTTTCGATTCAGTTTTATCAGTGTCAGCATTCAAACCATTAATGATGAAATCTGTGATCATCATCTTTGTAGATGGTGAACCGGACGAAATCTTGCAGATCTTAATCTTGCGTGAAATAGCGCTCATGTCTGCAAATTTCACATGCCACAAGAGTGTGCAAATGCACTGACACCACATGACAAGACTGCCTAAGACCGTCGTTAAAGTAGAGTACAGCAATATCGACTTCTCAGCATTGTGCGGCGCTGTGAAACAACATCTGAGGATGCCGATTGGCTAGACGAAGTTGATGCAGGTGGTTTAACAATTAACAAGAAGGTTGGTTGGAAGGCTACCCGGAACATGCTTGAAACGTTCGTTTATAATAATTTGCATGCTCAACTCAAAAAAGAATCTGTTTGCAAGCATGATTCTTCGCCTGATCTCCAGGCCGACGTTGTTGTTGCTGGTTATCTCGGATCCAAGATAGATAGATAGATAGGTACGCTGTTCCTGCGTACCGATTATATCAATGTCTTCGGCGTAAGCGAGCAGCATCACTTCCTTTTGGAAGATCGAGCTTGACATACACTGTATCTACAGGCACTGGCGTAGGATGTATTCCATCAGAAGATTGAAAAATTCGCACGACAGAGCATCACCTTGCCTGAAACATCTCTTGGTATCAAAGGGGTGGGAGAGGTTTATCTCCTCCCTGACAACGCTTTGTATGTGAGATAGCGTCGTCATACAAAGACGGACGATCTTTACCGGGATACCTAGTGCAAACAGGGCGTCGAAAAACTTCGATCGTATCGGCGTTTTGAAAGCGGCTTTATAGTCGACAAATAGGTGGTGTTTGTCTTTGTTAAACTCATGGGTTTTTTTTTTTTTCTCTATTTGCGGAATTGTACGCTACATCGCCTACGAGTAGATTAGAAAAATGACTCCTCCATAATCTCAGTGATTCCTTTTCATCCGTAACCAGATTAACATTTTCATCCTTACAGAAAGTTACTCAGGGTTTAAAACCTTCGGTCAGACGCTTGACCTTTTGGTAAAATTTTCGAGTGCAACAACTACAAATTACACATGGCCGTATAGACACGCCTCGTCGAGCTGATACCATTTCAAGAACGGTATAAACAAATTCCCACGAATTGATAACCTCTTTCTCTTTTTGAAGTCGGTTATATAAAGGTTTTTTTTTTACCTAATTTAGACTTTAAAATCTGTTTAGGCAAAAAAAAAAAAAAAACAGTCACACATTTGGCTTACTCAAGAGCTGTTAGAGAACACATATTGTTTTCATCTGTTCTACATCAATGTTGCTTCTACCCACTAACCACACTGCATGCTTTTTTGAGACAGTAAATTTTTAATTTTTGAATTTAGTTTAAATTTAAATAGAAAGGCTTTCGAGTAAAGTATTTCGTAAACAGTTTAAAAATTGTGTTTGACTATTTTCTAATATGCTCTTCCATAATATAAATCTAACAGACTTTAAAAACTACTAACCTTTTATAATTTCATTGACATACTTGAATAAAAGGGCCTTTCATAGCCAAGAGTTTAATTTATGATGCAAGATTGCAATTTATGATTGCACTTTCTTTTATAAACATAAAAGCTAATAAATTGTGTAGCGCAGTTTGCTAAGAAGAAAAAGAAAGAACACTGCAGGCGTGTGTGCCTTGACTTCCAGATACCCTATACTACTGTACTAGATTTATACCCATCTGCATCCGTGTGGATTATTTTTTATTTTGGCATAGATGCGTGGAAAAAGCCAAACTTGAAGGCTCTATGTTTATTGTCTCGAATGTTCTCGTCTCTCGTTCTCCTACCAATACCCGGATATGTCTATAACGACTCGAATTTTAGTGCTAATCAAGAATTTATATTCTATATGTCGTTTGCTTTGCCATCTTCTACCTGTTACATAAATTTGCACAAACTTAATATACACTATTACACTATTACCCTATGGGTATAGGGTATAACAAAAAATAAATGGAATGCATCACAACAAGTAACCGCAGTAAAAAACAATTGAAATACATAGAAACTGCAAACTATGGCCGAGTTCTTCAATGAATAACTACCATATTATACAATACCAATGGAGGTTTGTTCACTTTTTGCGCTGTCGCTGGTTTAGGTTTGCAAATGAAAGCGAGCCGCCGACGACGACATATACGACGGAAGTATCTGTTAAATACAATGGCACGTGCACAAGTTGAGTTGAATTGTATTTCCCTTATTGTAATAAACGTCGGCATCTATGTACGTCTATAGCACTTGTGCGACACAATGCCCTCTTTTAGAACGCCATCTAATGCTGAGAAGCCTTGTTGAACGAGTTAACGATCGATCGACTTCATTAAAACCACACACAATCCGTGTACATCAGAGTGTCAGGAAACGACAAACAGAAATGAAAGGAAGCGAATGAGTGACAAACTATTGTTGCAAAATTTTACAATAAATGGAGCGTCGCAGGAACCGATGCCATCTACTAGGCAAACAACAAAAGGAGCAATAATCGATTTTGTAGACATTATGCGAAGTGGAAATTTATGTTGTTAGTGCTGAATGCACTCCATTGGCTGCGTGAAGTTAAGAACATTAAAAAGCTTTAGATAGTTTGTTGACTTTTGGAAGTCTGTAGTACATATGTATGTATTTGTATTCAAAATACTTCAAATATCAATTAAATCCATTTAAATAGCTCAAGTTTCATTGTAAGTAGTCGTGTCAATGCATAAATTGATTCACCCTCAAAATATTTACTGGTTCAATTATGCGCAACAACACCTTTTGATTCGGTGATTGCACATCTATGAAAGCGGTTGTCCAACATTATGTATCGTCGACTCCATCAATGACCAACAGATGTCTTTTAGTTCAGCTGGAGTTCCCCCCAACGTTAACGATGCGTAAACGCGCGTAAATGCTTCAATGAATGCGATGCAATGCAGTGCGTTGTCAAACGCTTACTCAACACAACATCCTCAACCAGTTGGATGAGTTTATAGATAAAACGATTGCGGGGTATTTGTGTCGTTCCAATAGTTGGAGACAGTTTTCGCAGAAATTTGTTGTCGAGCGTACATTGGCTGTGATTGCGAGAGGTATTTATAGGTTATAATAGGGTTAAGCTATTTTACGTTTGAAAAGCTGAGTAAATTTGGAAACAGAAAAATATTGTCCAAAACGTGAATACAATAAATTTTATTTGAAACAAAAGTATTTTAATACAAAAAAAAAATATGGTTTAAAACAATAATTTCTTTAATATGCAACAGCAGAAGGTTTCCAAGAATAAAAGGAATTTTAAGCTTAGAATGCAGATTGGAAGAAGCCCACAATAACAGAAAACTTCATATATGAAGATTTTATGTGTCACCGTCTCGAGTGACACAATGCATAAGCCGTCCCAATTTTTAATTTATTAATTTAACTTTGTTACATATGCCAGTTCTGTACTCACTATACACCTCAAGAAACAAAAGACATCTCTTTCTTGAGATCTGTACTAAGAGGCTTTATATAAAACAAGTCGGGCATAACCGACTGTAAGTTACCCTGTACCAGTACAGGTCGCCTAACAAACACATTAAATGTTTCCCAAGCTTATGACCACTTCTGACTGCACGAATAAGTGCCTTCTAAAACAATTTTTTAAGGATTACAAGAAAAGGGAGGACGGAAGCATCATAGGCCGTTGAAATTCAATTGCTTATAGAATCCTCATTAATTATCCGATTTTGATAAACTTTTTGGATTTTGGCTTAGAGGAACATTATCTTTATACTAGGACTAGCTGTTCCCGGCACGCTTTGCTGCGTCCAGTAAAAATTATTTTCATTACACGATCCCATTAACATGTGTAATAAATTTCGTCCCCGTACCTCAGATGGATGCAAAGATATGTTGAATTTTGTTTATCGCTTGTATGGGGGGTGGGGCATAGCCCCCTTCCCCCTCCACTAAACCTAGCCTATGTTACTCACGGTGAATGTAGTTTTCCAATGGTGGAAGAATTTTTGAAATCGACACAGTAGTTTTTGAGTTTACTCATTACAAACATACAAACTATTCCTCTTTATATAATAGTATAGATAATATAGATTATCACTATAGATCAATATAGATAATTACTGTTAGAAATTTATTCAGAATTGGATACATTATATCACTATATCATTAAAAGAACAGCCTAGTTTTAGTTGAGTAACAAGAGTAAACTATTGTTCACACGGTAGAATATATTCGACACTCTCATCACAATGCATTGAAAGTAATTTCAAATATGTACAAATTTTAACCAAATGTGAAAGCAATCTAAAAGAAAATAGATAATACTGTCCGAGAACTGGCACTGTTTGAACTTAGCTTAACAAAGATTATGTGTTTTCTCATATTTATAACAACTATGGAAAATCCATTAGAAATACAGATTACAATACAGTTTATTAATATTTGCAATCCAAACAATGATTAACTATACTCGCGCCAATGTTTAAAAGTTAACGAGTTAACAGAATTAAAAACAAGTAAATTAATACAGTTAAGGTGCATCACTTTTTTATGCCCTACACAACGAATAAGGAGTGAGGTGGATAAAAGAAACTAAAACCTATTAGAAAATCTTTTTTGAGAATTCTTTGATCAAAACAAATATGGTTGTACTTCATTTAACAAAATTTTGTATGCATTGAAATAACTTATGCCTCAATCTTACGATATGTTCTATCTTTAAGCACACCATCGATGATTTTGAGTACATAAATAGCTATTGGAGCACCTTCTTAGAATATTATTTTTAGTGCGAATAAGCTATAAAAAAAAATGACAAATTATTTTTATTTTATTGCTGAAGAAACTTATTTTGGGAAAAACTTGTATTAATGTAAGCCTGAGTCTATTTATTTATCTAATAGTCTATAAGAGAGAAGGACGTATGATTTTGCCAAGCTCGATTCTTCGAGTTTGTCACGAATATATGCTTGAACTTTCCTTTGTGCAGGGTATAATGCTATTTAATTTATTGGATAGGAAACAATATTTTTAGCCCTGGAATTAGCATTTTATTGTAATTCAAGAAATTCAATTAAATATAAAAAAAAACAAGAAAAATGGTAACTTGGGTGGAATCGAAGCTTGAACACTCTTTACACTTGCTCCTTTTTCGTTGGAAGAAAAGTATTTCACTAGAAAGAAATCATCATATAGTGACAAACACATCATTTATATGGCACATGTCAGTATTTTTTTTGAAGAAGAATGATAAGTTTTGGTGCATATGTATAGAGCGTTAGAAGAATTATAGGTATTATTATCAGCTATAATTATCTATACTATGTGACCTATTTTTTGAAATATTAAATTTTTTTCTCCATACTTAAACTTCACAGTTTCATTTATGACTTCTCCGATGATTTCTAATGATAACTTCCTATAAGGCGTAGCAAACATTTTGACTAAATTTAAATACCATACATACTATGTGTGAAGAGTACAATAAGTATAAATTGAGTTCAACAGTTACCTTAGATTTCAGTTGATATTTATAATAAAAGCTTACAGGTTGTAAATATGAAACTTGGCTTTGGGTTTGCAATACTTTGTGCAGTTGTGCACGCCACATTTTGTAAGTAAAATTTATATAATTGAGTTAATTATTTTTAATCCAATTTTTCAAACAGCTGCGTCTGGATGGCCAGAACCAGGTGAATGTGGTAAACTACAAACTAATAGCTTCTATAAAGTGTCCAATGTCACTGATATAGATGAGTACCCCTGGATTGTTCGATTAGGATATCAGGGTTGGTTGTTTTGAACTACGCTAGAGTACGATTTTTTTACGATATTTATAAATATGGACTCTCTTTTGTGCACAGATGAAAACGCAAAAATTCAATATTCCTGTCTTGGTGTGCTTATCAGTCGACGTTACATCTTATCGCCAGCACACTGTAACAACGAGAAACTTAATTTGGTACAAGTTTTAGTTGGTGATTGGAATGCTGCAAACAGTATAGACGAAAAGGATTGTAATGGTGATATTTGTGCACCAAAGCCAAAGACATATAAAGTTGATAGTGTTGCAATACATCCCGACTATCATGACAAACGTAATGATTTAGCGTTGATTAAAACCACGGAGGACATTGAGTTTAATGATTATGTCAGCCCGATTTGCTTACCTCCAGCCGAAATTGGAAGTGATAATCACGCCGGACAGTTTCTGCCTTACGTCGGCTTTAGTTTGAGAGATCCTCATTATAGAACGAAAACATTGCTACATGTGTTTGGATCGAATCAATGCACAGTCGAATTGAAGGAATTTAGAATTGAAGATGATGGAAATTTCTTGTGCGGCAAATCACACGCTCAAAACTCAATGAAGAGTGGTTCAGCCTTGGTTGGAGTCAGTGTGAAAAATAGTGCACCAAGTCATTTTTATTTGTTGGGCATTGTGGCTTACGGCGCACGTGAGGTAGGCTCTCCTTTTCCAGATGTGTTTGTTCGCATTAATAATTATCGCGATTGGATTCAATCATTTAAATGATAGATTTGAATAAATATGCACACAAAAAAAAATCTGTTATCGGTCATTATCTCTGGTAAAGCTTTTTTTGACTGGAGAAAAAGGCATCACTGAAGAAATGCATGGTGCTACGTCTTAAAGAAAATTCGTTGCAGGAACGGGACAGAAACAGGAAAAAAAAAACAGATGTAGTGTAGAAATTTTTTTTATATAGATGGTACATATTTAAAGGGCGCTAGAAAATAGAGCGACGCACGCTGGGTACTCAGTATCAAATCATACAATTGCAATACTCTGTTGGTAAATTATTTAAAATTGAATATGTGGAGTATCGAAAATTAGGTTCTACCGAAGTTGGTTCAAAAATAAACGTTGTATCTATAAATTTGTATGTATGTACATATCTATCAATGTTCCTTATATGTAGGAAGCCAAACTTGATTGAGCTCTAACACACAGACGAACTTCAGTTATCCTGTTAAGATTGGTCAGAATCGGAGGAGCTGTTGCGTGGTCACCCATACATACATATATAGATACATAGAAAGAACTTTTATTATGAGAACAGTTTTTAAAGGCCAGAGCAAGGCGTACCAGGTACAGCTAATTTATATTGTAATATATGTGGAAAATCAAGAATATTGCGAAACAGGTAGCACATATTTTAGTTTTTATATTCTCAATTAACATTAAACTTGTTCTACAATTAATGAGAAATTAAACCAATTTACTTAATACAGTCGAGATAATAAAAACCTGTGAAACAAGTAAGAATGCTATACTCGTTCACGACTTTGTAAAACCCTGCTACCTTTCTTATATATACTTATGCAGGTTCTGATCAAACACAATCTTTCCACCGGCTACGCTGGGCACTACGTGTGTGTATAATGCTTTGTGGCAACGCACTAGTCGGCTACTAAAAGAGACGCTTAAGCTCTCGAGAGAGGAGAGTATTTTGAGACAAAGCTTGAGGCAATGGACAACACAATAGACTTTGGATACTCTTTGTAGATATGTGCTGATCAAAAATGTATCAGGCGAAGTATGCAGTTCAGATGAGTAGAATGCAGAAACGTTTGTTCTACACCTGGAGAACCGTTTTCTGCCGTTTAACACAGCATCTAACGAAGAGGTCATGGAAACGGAAAAGGCTCTGAATACACCCAGCCTATCACGCCTATAAGAGTAGAAGTGGTATTCGATGCTATCAAAAGTCCGCCGAGGAAGAAAAGACCACCCTCAAAGCTCTACCCAAGCAAGTGATCCTTTTTACTGTATTGATTTTCAATCCAATACTACTCGGTCAGCTTGAGGCTGCCAAGAGTTCTAATGATTTATAAACCTTGTAAGCCGGAGAACGATCCTGAGTCGTCCAATCAGCCTTTTCCCTTCACTCTCTGGCTAGGCGTGTAAATCCTGGAAAACTCTTACCAATCCAACAGTTTGGCTTCAGCGAAGGTCACAGCGCTATAGGGCAGATTCACAAGGTAGTGAATCTATCCTTAAGGCATATGACAACAAAGATTATTGTAATGATGTCTCTGTTGACGTGCGACAGGCGTTTCATCATGTATGGCAAATATGACTACTTGCAATAATCAAGAGACACCTTCCAGCCCCCTTTTATCTCCTATTCAGATCGTATCATCCAGATAAACTTGAGAGCTGCAATCTCCCTCCTCCATACGATTGCAGCTGGTGTCACACAAGGCAGCATGCTTGGCCCACTTCTGTACAACATTTGCACCGTGGATGTACCAATCCCTCCAGGCACCTCCAGAGATAAGTCACCTCAGATGCAGACGCTATTTGTTTGGCGTCAATGGCGAAGCAGCTTCCGATGTTCAGGAGTACCTCCACCTGCTTGAGAGCTGGGCTCACAGGTGGAACATCAAACTGAACCCTAAAAAATGTTTGCTGTCCAGCTAAACAATGAAAGTCTACAGGATCGCACATAAGCGCTACAATATCGAACTGCAGATATAAGTTGGCGCGTCTAAACGGGATGCTGTGTAGCAGGTCTAGGCTGCCCCTTCGATGTAAGAGTTTGATTTATAAATATTTTGTGGTGGCCATATGGAGCTATGGAATCCAAATTTAGGGACTTGGTGCGTCGAACCGTAAACATGAATAAAGTCTTGCGGCTTATTACTGATTGTGGCTGGTACGTGCGCGGTCGACTCTCGACCAAGAATTTGGAGACCGACGAGCTTTTTATAATAAAATAATTTATTATAAAAAAAAAAAAATAAAAAAATAGACTAGACAGACATGACACAAACAGTTGTACTCAATGCAAATATATAATATGTAAGTACTTAGGATCCTCTGAACAGACACTAGCTCGATTCACACAGCTTTTCTCTCAGTGTACGAAATTCTTATGCGCTTATTAATGAATTTCCACAATGCAAAACGTCAGCATTATTAATGAATTGCATCAATAATTTACAACGAAATTGCGTGAGTGAATATGCCATAGCGTGTCTAGGGCACGCGTTCAACGATTTTAAGCGCGAATGCAGACTGCAATTAAAAATTCAACCACGCAGTGTAACTTCAACAGAAATCTGCCCACATTAGGCAGATAAAAGACAGTCGAAATGAGAAGTTTTCACAAATAGTTGATGGAAGAGAAATAAACAGCAGATGATAATCACGAAATGACAATGAGGTAACTGCTGATATATTGTGTACAGATTCGAGGCAGCGTGGGTTGCAAGCCCACCATGCTACAAATATGGCAATGCCATGCGACACAAGCCAATCGTTCATTCAGATATTTTGTATTAATTGTTCATTCATCTGTTCGCCAGTTGTTGTGCAATCTTCGTATTCAAAGTTACTCACCTTGTATTCATCGAATTTTAATACGAATTCTAATATCTCAGCCAGTTGCTTGACCAGTGCCTGCTGTGTCTCCAGGTGCTGTGTTGGATTTAGTTTGCCGCCGACAAGTTGTCCGAGCAGTTTTGGCACAATTTTCTCCAGTTCCAGGGAGTGTTCGTAGCATCGTTTCAGCTTATTGACCAAAGGCAGGACAACGGACCAGGCTTTCTCCTGGCACTGTGGCGAGGGATCGGCAATTGCTTCGCGTATCTCTTTGCCGGCACCCTGAAGTGAAATAAAATGAAAGAAAAGAAAGAGAGATACATTGAATTAATTATTGTACACATATCTACAGCAGACAATCAGCAGAAATTTATAAAATTTTCAACCAGACCCCGTTGTTACTTCTTTCAACAACATCACCACGAGCCAATTCACTCGAATCAAAATCAAAAAAATAAATGAGCGCCAAACACGCAAACAATATAAACGGATTTCTGTTTCAGTTATTACAGTTTTTCATGCATTTTCCATTAATTTTCATTCGACCGCTCGGCCATTTATGGTTTTTATTATACTCGTGCCGCATGCAACAGCGTGAAAATTGTGCGCTCGCGCACTGGACAGGCGAACAAATTGCATTGAATTGACGCAGCAGAAGCCGTGGACCCGACCCTGCTGGCGAGCAATGACCGCTGCATGAACGGTGGCCGCCTATTTGGGATTCAGTGTAATACATGTCATGCCATGCAGCGTGGGGTGAGAGAAACGCAGAGAATATTATTAGATATATACGAGGGTTACTATTTATATTTTGGGATGTGGCAACACTTATGTCAATAGCTAAAATACTAAAATAAAGTTTGACATTAGGATGAACTGATAATGCGATATCCTCATGTGACATAATGTGAGATTGAGGCATCCCTAAACATTAGTTCCACCAGCGTATATACGATTTTGCATGAGCACCTTGCCGTAAAAAATGTTTGTTTGCGTTAGATTCCGCATAATTTGACAAACATAAGCTGTTGATGTCTTAACAACCCATGTTTTGGAGTTACCTCAATCGGAGTAGAAAAAGTGCTTCGAAAATTGGTTTGAGCGAATGAAAAAGTGCAAAAGCTTTCATGGAGAATATTTTGAAAAACCGTAAAACCATTTTCTTTTAAAAATATTTGTTACTATTTACTATTTCCGAAATATAAATAGTGCCCCTCGTGCTCGTACAATAGAATGTGTTTTAGTTTTACAGATTGTTTGTACCAGATAGCGTCGTTAATCAACAAATTGCATTCAATAGTCGGTATTGTTCGATATTGTTGAATTTAGTTTAATATTTTATGATTTGACAGAGAAAATCCACTTCCACTGGATGATAGCGCTGTAGTTTATTGCCTTTCATGTCAAAATTAAATATTAGATAGTGTAGTGTAGAGTAAGTAGAGTTCACCAATAAAACAGATAAAATTAGCTTTTTTCAAATTTGTGAAGCAACCAATTGGTAAAATTTTTTTAAAATAATTTACTGGTTAACTTTGGATTTAACAAAAATGAACGATTGGGATAATAAAACTAGGATTTGGTACCCGATGGTATCATGCTTTGTATTCTTTGATTTTAGTTGACAGGGAGATGTGCACAGTGATGAGGCGAGTGTATGAGAGTGACAAGAAAACCGCATAATTAGTGCCGGGCCCAAATCGTGTCCTTCAAAACTGTCAGCATTGAATAGCTTTTCTTTTAACAAACGAAAATCTGTGCGGATACATACGACCGATCTACGAAAATCTTTAGAGGTTTAGACTTCACAAATCAATCAAAAAACCGTCGGTTCTAACTTCGAATTCGTTACGAACTGATGAAAGCCACGGACTAATGATTGGCTGCTTTAATAAATAAAAAAATTAAGTAATTGATAAGAAAAAATGGTACTGATGCAAAGTATTTTGCCCCTCCCACTTCTCACTGCACGAATAAGTGCCTTATAAAACTTTTTTTACGTACGAAAAGAAAAGGGAGGACGGAAGTATCATGGGTTGTTCAAATTCAATTGCTTAGAAAATCGTCATTTATTATCCGATTTAATGAAGTTTTGGGATTTTGGTTAAGAGATACGTTACCTCTATACTGTGCCGAAGAAATTTTCAATGTCAACTGACGATGACCGAGAAATGCCGAATCTCCACATGTAAAATGTTACTTGGTAGGCATAAGCGGAAGAGTTTTCTGTGCTGTAAGTTGATGAAAAATGGAACTACTTTAATCCAAAATTAAGGAAATTATGTATACCACCTGGCCATGCTTCAACATCTTCTGTTAAGGCACATGGCTTTTCTGAGCACAAGTCTTCAAATCCTACGAAGATACAATAGATTTAATCGATTCGTGGATAGACTGAATAGATGAAAGATGCTTCATCTCTACGCTATCAGAAAGATGGTCAAACGCTGTGGCAAGTTATAATAATTCGAATGAAACATCAGGTTCCGTTCGGTCACAGTAAATGAGAAATTGTTTATGTACAAAAGGCGGCAACCATATTTTGGACAGTTAATACTTTATAAGTGATACCCCGCCTCCTTACGATTTTTACATTCAATTTCACAAACTTAATATACTTATTTACGCTTTATGACTACAGGGTATACGAATATTATAGTTTTTAGATGGGGCAACATCGAAAACAACAAAAGTTTTGATGTCGCGTAACCTTCTCCGAGCGTATGTTTATAGCAAGTTGGCATTTCTGTTTTGTAGTAAAATCAAAAACAAATATGAGTTGCAATGCAGCACGCTCAACAATTTCATAATATTAGCAACAACAACATGCCCAAAGTTTGTTTAGTTTTGGTTCGCGTGTCTGTTTGCCATTGCCTCGCCGCTTCGGCAGTCTGTCTTTGAAATCCAGCTAACTTTCGTCCGCACACCACCTAGAAACCTAGTCACCCACATCCACCTACATTTGGCATTGCAGCTACATGGCGGGTGCGGTTCACAGAATTCCAGCAACTCAGTGCAGGAATTGTTCAATTAGCCATATGTACTACGAGCGAGCATGTTGCCCCGCCGCGTCGATTCTGTTGACTTAAATTGCATAGAACGCAAACATTAAGCTGCCAACATGCAGCAAGCCAACTTAACTTCGATTGTGGCCAAAAGTGCATACGGGGAAGACTGAGCGGTAGATTATATGAATTAAATTTATTACCAGCGCATGGATAAGTCTTACACTACTTAAATTTATCTACATATATAGCTCTTAGTTCATCTTGATAACAGCACTGTTAATTAACATGATCCATAACATAATGTTATATATTTTACTATAAGGAGTAAGATGGGTTTCGATCCAAAAGTTAAAAAACAAATATGTATCAAAAATTGGCGGTGGTTTGGTATGGGGCAACTCCTAAAAGTGAGCGATGCATACAGACTCTACAGACTGAACTAGACCTCTCAGATATGAGTGCAATAATCAAACTATCGACACCAAATCAGCTTGCTATAACAAATAGTTTTAAAAACAGATGGTTTGACGCACATTGTAAGAAGGCTAGAGATAAAGTATTTGCTTACCTAAACGCACTGAGAAAATCTCAAAATACAAGTGACAAAGAACAATACCTCACAGCAAAAAAACAACAATATTCAATAGATCTTGAGCATAAAATTAACTGCGTGCCAAATAATAAAGATTGGTGGAAAATAGTCAAAGAAATAAGAACTACTCGGCTGAACAGTTCAGAAGTTATTTTCAGACATTACTGAACCCATGCCAAAGAAATATTGAAATACTTTACGCACCATATTTGTACGAAGATGAAGATCTGAATAAGCCGGTGGAAATCTATGAGCTTAAAAAGATATTGGAAAGAGTTAAGATAAACAATGCGCCAGGCTTAGATAGAGTATCATACGAATTGTACGCCAATGCATCCGAACAGTTCCTGAATGTGCTAGTTAAAATTTACAACAATATTTTAAATAATTGCAAATTGGATGACGCATTTGTTACAAATATTGTATTTCCTATTTTTAAAAAATGAAACCCGAATGTTACCGAAAATTATAGAGGCATATCGTTCATGAACTGTTCAGCGAAAATTTTAATGGGTATTGTTAACGATCGGTTAAGTGCATGGGTTATGAAACATAAAAAGCTGAATGAATATCAAGCCGGATTTAGAAGGAATTATTCGACAATTGACAATATATATAATTTATCCTCAATAGTTCGAATAAAGTTCTTCGAGAAAAAGAAAGTCTACGCGTTTTTTTTGTCGATTTTAAAGCTGCATTTGACCGAGTTCCGAGAAATTTATTAATATTTAAATTGCACCAAATGGGCATGTCAGCCAAGATGGTTAAATTTATTGAGTCGGTTTACAAACACACTAAATGCGCAGTATGGACCGGTGAAGAATTATCAGAGGAGTTTAAAACAATGAGCGGTGTCAAACAGGGATGCTTATTATCTCCCCTGCTGTTTGCATTATACTTAAACGATCTGAATGACTGGCTTGATGGTGGGCTCTATATTGACAACGTAAATATAAGACTCCTACTCTATGCGGATGATATTGCTATACTATCGGACGACGTTGAGAAACTTCAGCTTATGATAAATGAACTGGAAGTATACTGCGAAAAATGGGGTATGGAGGTTAATATGAGTAAGTCAGAGATAATGGTATTTCGTAAAGGAGGTCGCTTGTCAACTAGAGAAAAGTGGAATTATAAAGGAACTGAGATTAAAATTGTGACAAAATATGATTATTTAGGTGCAAAATTAACGCCAAGCATGTCCTTTGCTGCTCATGTCAAAAATAAGAAAGCAGTATCAAAGGTGGCTATTAACTCTACCTGGAAGCCTTTTTTGAGCAAGAGAAAAATAAATTTAAGTACAAAATGGAATCGTTTTAAAGCAGCATGCAGATCCATTCAAACATATGGAGCCCAAGTATGGGGACATTCGTACTCTAATGAAGTGAACGAGTTACAAAGGTACTTTGTTAAACGGATATTACAGCTACCAGATAACACACCAAATTATATAGAAACAGACATTGAAGATAGCCACTTATACACACTTAATTTACAACTAGAACCTTGTATGATTACATGTGCAACAGACTCCCAAATATGCTAACAAAAGCATTGATGACACAGAATTATTAAACTATATGCGTAATTTCGACATACACTTGACAAATACATTGAGTCGAACGGAATGGTGCAATAAATGCGTAGAAATTTTGTTGGCATTAAAGCAAAATGTGAGTCAAGTATATAGAAATCGAGCAATTATGAGTGATAACCGCATATATAGGTACCTAGACTTTGGAAGAGGAAAGTCATATTGCAATAATTTCCAAACACAAAGCACAATAACGTGGATAATAAAAGCCCGAGGTGACTTATTGTGGGTAGTTCACGATTATGTACATTATGCAATTTAAAAGAAGAAGAAGACATCCTACATTTCATTGGCAGATGCCCGGTATTAAGTGAATTTAGATATAGGTACTTTGGAAAAGCACAACTAATGGAAAATGAAATAATAGATATTTTGAAAGGCGTTCCTGAAGATAATTGGTATAGCTTAGCTAACTACTTAGAAACAGCTACTAATTATAGGAAATTTATAATAAATGAATATAATTCATAATTTTTTCTTTTTTATTTTAGGGATAAGTTAATTAGGAAAATAGTTAATCCAGTCCTCGAACGATCTGCTATCGCGCTAACCCGGGGCAGGCAGGTGTAGTAGAAGGTAGGGTTAAGAAAGTATTGTTAGTAAATTAGTAAATTAATGAATTGAATTGTATGCGTTAGGAAATTTATGCTTGGACAGACGGCAAGTAGCCATGCCAATTAATTTAAGTTCTATATAAGACAAAAATTTTGATTAAGTAAAAATTGTAAAAAAAATCTTGTGAATAAAAGAACTCTATATCTATATCTATCATACAGACTCTACCAATTTTTAGGACAATTCGATACAAATAGTGAGATTAGTTCTCAAAAAAAAAAAAGGAAAAAAAAAAAACACACAGTCCTGTCGAAGGAAAGACATGCAGCAGAAGTTTTAAATTATTTCTTAAGTACAAGTTGTACCTCTCCAAACTCAAACTTTGTGTGTATTAAACGGCTGGGCAGGTTAAAGGTTTGTAGTCAATTTTGTTGTCAAAATACGCTTATGATGATGCTGATAATTTAAATTCATTCTGTCATACGACCCGCTCTGGCTCATTCAGAGCAACCTTCAATAACCTTGTCTTTGTATCGATTATTATGAATTTAGAATATAGCAAAGAAATAAACACCGCCAACCTAATTACTCTCTAAAAATCTCTCAACAAAGTTATCACTTCTTCCATCTTTTACGACGAGGTCAGTAAAACTAAAGCTGGGCCCGATCACTTCACAACAGCTAATACTTCCAACCTTAGTTTTTATCCATCTGACACCTAACTAACTCCCACTAAAAAATTATGAATGAAAAAGAAAAACTATTGTACGAGTATGGACAGCACTTTCTGAATTATATTAAAATTTTTCTTGGGTTATGACAAACACTTATTACTCATACAAACAACCTTTTATGTTGATATGTTATGTTCAGATATCAATATAGGTTCAGCCGTTTCGAAGTTAATTTCGGATAAACAGGAAGACAAAATTTTGGTAATGTGAAAATCAAATCTTTCACAGTAATATACTTAAATTTTATTTAATTATTGGTCCTGTGCAAATGTTTGTAACAGGAAAATATAATGGAGATCCCCCAAAGTTACTCCCATTATGGTCAAGAGTGATAGAGGAGTCGATATAGCCATGTCCATCTGTCTGTCCGTATGAACGAAAGGATCTCGGAAACGATAATATATAGAGACTTCGTTTTTTTTTTTGCATTCGACTAGGGTTTCTTCGGAATTTCACAAGTTTATTTTAACTTCCCCATAAAATTCACATCAAGGGTAAGCATTTTTTTGGCACAAAAAAAAGTTAAGTATGCCAGTATAGAGATAACGTCTCTCTAAGCTAAAATTCCAAATCGGATAATAAATGACGATTTAATAAGCAACTGAATTTGAACGTCCTCCCTTTTCTTTGCATACATAAAAAAATGTTTTATAAGGCACTTATTCGTAGAGTGAGAAGTAGGAGAAACAAAATACTTTTCGTTAGTACCATTTTTTCTTATTAGTTTCCTACCTCTTTGTTTTGCACTGCTTGGTCGGAGTTGGAATTTTCTGCAATTTAGTCCTATTACTGTTTCAAATAGGAATAACCAAAATAAAGTGCAATCGAACCATTTAAAAAGCTTGACTATTTTTAATTATTTTTCCAATTAAGTTTTGCTAGCAAGTGGGGTCACACCATGGCTGGTAAGTAAAATAAAAGAAAGCAGATGTGGAGAACACAATAATAACCGCTTGAGACTATAATTAACTATTCATCGAGCGGTGGTAACAGAGCGCAAACACGAGAACAAAAGGAACTCATAATCACAAGAGAGAAAACAAAAAAAAAAAATCAAGCAAAATCGTTAACTTAGCTGGAACTGAGGCTTTAATACCCTTCAAATTGAAGTTTTAGCCATAAGAAGAGGAAAACCAAATTTTTAAAAACTAATACCTTGACGTGTGTGGAAAGTTCGACTGGACAATGTCCCTAAAATTGAAGATACTATATAAAATTTTAAGTTCATATCAACTGGAATGAATATGATCCTTAGAGTCTTAAAAGGACGACCAAGGCTATATTCTGATAATGATCCATGTAGCATATTTTATTATTATTTTCCAAAATAGAAAAAAATTAATGTATTTAATAAAAAATAATAAAAAATTCGGGGAAGGGAGGTGGTTGTTAGCAAGTTTGTATGACAACTACCCCTTATAGGAAAGTTTCAACGTACATTTAATACTAGTAATCTGTATAGGAAATGGGAGAGTCTAAATAACCAAACTTGAAGGTATTCCAAGGTATTTTCCAAGTTGTAATAGGCTTCCCTAAAAATTGAACGTGGCTTATCAACATGAACACTCTATTTGATTATAATACAAATAAATTCGGATGATTGCTGGATATCAAAAAAAGAGAGAAAAACTACCAGACAGGCGGAGATGGCTAGACCATTACGGTTAGACGAACTGCTTCAACTGGTGTCAACGATGTATCCTTTGTCGCAATATAAATTTTCGAGTTATCCTGTGTATAATAAAAATGTTTTAACCTAGTATTTTATGGGCCTATATTATTTATTGAGCCAATACGGACCTGTAACATATTTTATTAGGGTTTATGAAAGCTTCACTTCAAATTTGTAGTTTACTTAAGAAGAAAAATAAATGTTTTTCATAGGCCTACCCCAATTAATGGAAATGACACATTCTCAGCTTTAAAGTTTAGTGACTATCTCTTAAAAATAATCAAACGGAGATCATTCTACTCCGTAAATAATCTATTTAGAACTCCCTTTCACTGTTACATACTTTTGCACAAACTTAAGATACTCTTTCATTCTATGATTATAGAGTATAAAAAGCAAAATAAAACCAAAAGACCAAGTAGAAGTGCATGACTGCCTGCTGGACAGACAGACTGACGGAATGAAACGATGTACATGTGTATAAGCATGAATAAATGAAATGGTTCCCGATTGCACATTTCAAATTGTGAATGTATACGTTCTGAGATTATTGCACAAACACATCGAAAAGAAAAACTTTAAAAAGCAATGAATTAAGTGAGAAAAGTCGAGAAAAACCTCATTAAACGTGTTAAAAGTTAATTAAAAGAAGAAAAGAGGAGTACGAGCAAGCTTAGAAAGAAAAAAAAAAACAAGCGGGAGGCATAAACAGTTAAGACTCAAATTAAAACTTCTCAAAAAACGCGCTACGGTTTGATTTAAATGCTAAACTCATTGAACCACAGCTCAAAATTATCAAGAATAGTTGCTGAGAAGTCATGAAAGAATTTTCATAATTCTGTAGAAATGATGATGACGATGATTATGAAGGCAATCCAAGCTTCCACGTGCTGTTCCGACTGCGTTCTCTCCACTTAGCAGCAATTGTTGTTTCTCAAAGACTGCGCAGCATATGAGATAACGAAGTTCAAGTCTCAGCTGTGCGGCCACAGTTAATGATGTTTTGATGAAGGGTATGGCGGCGGACGTTTTTAAAATGCAACAACATGAAACGATTTGTTTTTGTTGTAATGCTTCTGTTGAGCGTTGCCGGCAACATCAGCCAGCAGCGGCAATGATGCATAATGTTATGAATCAACGGTTTCCTGTGACAAAACTCCACCCACGATGCAAGACGTCTTCTTTTTTCGATTGAGTTTGACATGGACATGTCAAATTGTTATGCGACAAAGTCGTAGAGTAATAGGTAGTAGGGTAAAAAATAAGTAAGGGACAGAAAATGAACGGTCAAGTCGCTGCAATATACTCTTCATTTTTATAAATCGTATAATCCACTTAGTTCTGTACAATCCTTTCTTAAAGACAGCATAAATACAAAGCGTAATATTTAGTGCGAGGCTTGACAACAGCTGTTTACGGAAACGAATTTGCAGTTAAGCAGACTTGATATGCCTATTCGAAGACCTATATCATTCCAAGTATTTTCCTGAATATATTTTTTCTATTCAGTTGCCATTTTTTTATCTCTACTCTGTATGATATGTTGAGGATAAATTCTAGAAACCGGATCTAATTCGAATGGATTGCGGTGTTCTGTTAATCCATAATTTTTATGGGTGTAGCAAAAATTACCAATAAAGATTAATCTGTAAGCTGCACGACAGGTGGTTTTGTTTCAAACTTAAGCTTGTATATACTATGACCAGTTGCCCCATAAAATCCATAGCTGCAAATTAGTTTGATTTCAGAACTATCCAAAAAAACATCGTATTCCGATTTAATTAATCGTTATGCAGTATGATCCAAAAGGTTTTGTAATTACACTTGAGCACTGTCCATCCATCACTTGATTATAACTAGGATATACAAGGCATGTCTCAAAATGTCCCGAACATTTTTTCCAGGGCATTTTCTGGTGGCTCCACCTCTTGGTGAGGATCTGCGTTGGAAAGGGATACTTTTCATTGACATTCCCTTCAAAATTTTAAAACCTTTGGAAAAGTGGAAGTGGAGTTATAGCGTCAAATGTGACAGTATGTTTTGCTCGTCGGTGCAAAAATGAGTGAACACAGAGCCAATATTAAGTTTTGTTTTAAACTTGGTAAAACTTTTACCGAAACTCAGGAATTGATAAAACAAGTTTATGGGAATAATTGTCCATCTCGTACCACTATTTACAATTGGTATATACGATTCAAAAACGGTCGGGAAGACTTGAATGACGACGAAAGTTCGGTCCGGCCAAAATCTTCAGTAAACGAGCAAAACATCAAAATTGTCCGTGAATTCATCAAAAACGAGCCGAAATCGTCATTGTGTTTCGTGGAATTGGTATTCGGATTGTCTAAAGATTTAATCCATCACATTTTGATCCATCATTTGAGCTTCAGGAAAGTGTGAGCACGATTTGTTCCGCATTAATTAAAAGACAAGGAAAAGGCGCTTCGAATTCAACATTCGAAAGACATTATTGAAGATGCCAGAGAGGATGATCAAAACTTTCTTTTCGACATTGTTACTGTTTTTTCAGTTCGGCAAGCTTAAATTATCCATGAAAGGTCGGCGCTATGCTGATGTGGAGGCCATCCAAAAGGCGTGCACCGACGTCGTAAAAGACATTCCGGCCAACGAGCTAAAACACTCATTTTAAATGTTTAATCAAGCTAATAAGTGTATGCAGTCGGAGGGAGATTACTTTGAATAATAACAAGACAATCACAGTCGGGCGTAACCGACTGTAAGAGGCCCTGTACTAGTACAGGTCGCCAAACGCCTAGCTTATGACAAAAAAGGTAGGAAAATAATAAGAAATATAGTGCTGACGAAAAGTATTTTGCTCCTCCCACTTCTCACTGCACGAATAAGTGCATTTGTTTATGTATGAAAAGAACAGGGAGGACGGAAGTATCATAGGTCGTTTAAATTCAATTGCATATTAAATCGTCATTTATTATCCGATTTTGATTAAGCTTTGGGATTTTGGAAATCTATTATTGGAAATCTATTTTATTCCAAAAGTTCGGGTAATTTTGTGACACACCTTGTACGTCGTTGTGATGATATAAATCCAATCTAATATAGATTTTATTTGGCGATTGTTGCTGCGCCAAATGTCGATAAGCTCGATATGACAAAACTTAAACGTGCCTGAATATTATAGAATTGAGTAAAATAGGGTCAAAGATATTATTTTGCGATAAAATACGAAATTTTTAAGTACAAACTGACGTAATTAGTGTTTCGCAGTAAGCCTCAGAACGTTTGTTATATTGACGAAACACAGGGGACGTATTTCAATATTTTGCAGTATATTGATCTTGGTACAGTATACAAGCTAATAAAAAACCAACAAAGTACATAGTACAATGACTTAGTACTGGAGAACTCCCAGCAGCGTTTCAGAAACAAGGCATTTGGTATTGTTGATCGTTATGCGCGAATCAATATCAAATTAGTTTCCATCTTCATCTACTGGATCAAGACATTTAGAATGGAAGTAAACGTCTGATCTGGCGTCTTGAATATTTCGATAGATCAATGCCCATCGATACTTAGCATAACTTTCGATCCGCTGCTTGGATTCCCGACTCGTGTTAGCGGAAAGGTAAGATGAAGTCTAAAACAAAGTATTGAAGACTCTTGGCGGGAAATTGTGTTCAAAAGTTTAGTTAAGTTAGATACTTTGTCAGTGTTATTAAGATGACATAGTAATTATAGCAAGAGAATAATTTGAAGAAGCGCTCTTGGACATAATCAAAAGAGGACAGTGGTTTACTGGATTTCGTTCTGGTGTGCAGCATGTGGAAGGTGCACCAAGCTCCGGAAGACCTGTCCTCGAAGAAGTCGATAAAATGAAGGAAGTGATCCACATAGACATCCATACTAGCAGCCGTACCATCATCCGGGAGCTGAGTATCAGTCATATGACCGTTCAAAGGCATTTGAAGAAGCTTGGCTACACAAAAAAACTCGATATTTGGGTGCCACACTAATTGACACCAAAAAAACCTCATGGACCGAATTTCCATCTGCGAATAGCTGCTGAATCGACCCGCTCCTGAAGCGAATGGTGACTGGCGATGAAAAGTGGTTCACTTACGACAACGTGAAGCGCAAACGGTCGTGGGTGAAGGATGGCGAAGAGGCTCGAACCTCAAACTTGCCAAGCCCGGATTGACGGTCAGGAAGGTTTTGCTGTGTGTTTGGTGAGATTGGCAGGGAACCATCTACTATGAGCTGCTCCCCTACAGCCAAACGCTCAATTCGGTCCTCTACTATGAACAACAGGACCGCTTGAAGGCAGCAATCGCCCAGAAGCGGCTATCTTTGGCCAATTTGTGTTCCATCAGGACAACGCCAAACCACACACTTCGATTGTAACGCGCCGGAAGCTCCGGGAATTCGGATGGGTGGTCCTTATGCATTCACCTTATAGTCCTGATCTGGCACCATCGGATTACCATCTCTTCCTGTCAATGTCGAACGATTTAGCTGGCGAGAAATTGGCCTTGTGAAAATCGAGTGTCTCACTTTTTCGCCAATAGAGAAGCAAGCTTCTATGAGCAGCAATTTATAAAGTTAGAATCTCTTTGGCAACAAGTTATTGATCAAAACGGCGGTGGGTATTGGGAAATAATAACAATCTAGTAAATGCGCAAACTGATAAGCTTTGGTAAGATTAATGATTCGTCCAGACCTTTTATGTGGCATTAGAGGTCAACTAGGGGGCTACAACTCGGGCTGAACAAGGATCCTGCACCAGCATGTATTAGGTGCCAGTACAAGAGCACATTTTATGTTGCGCACTCTTTTATCACAGAGCTATACGGTGTCTAAAAAAATGTTTGTAAAAAAAAGTGTGACCAATATGTCTGATCGGAACAATAATTTGTTATCTAAAAAGAATTATGTTTAGGTACCTCGTTAACTCTTCCATATGTTTTAAATTTTAGTTACGTAACATGTACATATTCCATTCAGTTTTATGTGTAGAGTGCAAACAAGTACATAAACAATGTCATCACCAAGTATGAAACTGCCAAGTCAGAGAGCTACATTCATGAAAATTTATATAATACTGTAACATGGAATGGTTAAATACATACTTGTGTGTTGCATTCTACAACAAAAGTGAAAAAAATACATGAAACCCGCCTTTATATGCTTAAAAGCGACCATGTGGCTTACGAAGAACAAACGGAAGCTGTTAAGGCGGCAGCAGGCAGTCAAGAGTCCTTAGAGAGTCACTACCGTGAACGAGACAATGCAGAAGTGAAACCAAAGAAAGGAACGCAACGACCAAGTACATGAAGCTGTCTGACTGACTCTATGAATGGTTAGACGGTTGCCTGAATGGCTGACTGACTGACTATGCTACTTGCAGGTGGTTTATGCAACTTAAAGCAAATATTTACATTATGCACAAACACAAGAAACATATAATGATGCATGCACATATCCGTATAGAAGCCAAGTGCAAGGACAACGTTGCAGGTGTACAAAAGTGCAGACAGTAATTTTTTCTTTACTTTTTTTGCTTTTATCTCCCAACACTGTGTCTGTCAATGTGTAAACATGTTGCTAAAGGAATTTTCACACAAGCTGAATGGACTTGCACCACTGTTTATGGCGAACGAACATCCGAATAGAAATTTAATTATAGATACACAACACGTGCTTAATCATCATGAAAAGCAATAAGGCAGAAAAAAGGTGTGCTGTTTGAGGCCAAAAATAACCACGTACCAGGTATGCATAAATGAGGCATACTCTAGTTGTACAGCAGATACTTATACACACACACATACACACTGTTTCAATAAATAATCCTTAAACATATGCTAATTCTGTCTCCATCATACACAATTATGCCTAAAACAGGCTCTTGTTGCTGTCTGCTATTTTTGGTAGGTTTGCGACCTGTAAATGCATTTGATGTGGCATAATATGTTGATGTGTTCTATGGGTGGCACGAAATGCTCAACCAGTGTTACTAAACATGATAAACAACAACACTCCCACAAATGGGTTGGCAGCCGCAGACAGTGTTGCGTAATAGAGCCACAGAGAGTCGTAGAGTACAATGCGATGCGACAATAACTGCTAATTAAGTGTCCGCAGCACGCAATGAATTTATGGAAATGCAAAATATACGACCGGTCTGTGTACAATTGACAGCAATGTAGACAGTTCGATAGGATAACTGAGAAGCCGGTTAGAATTAATTGGAAAAGAATTAATATACAGACAATAGTTCTCAAACGAATACCTCTTTGAATAATTACATTTGCAAGAAGTGCAGACAAGTGTTGAATTAACAGAAAAAAGAACGCTGCAACCGAGTGGGCCCGTTTTTCAGATGTCCTGTACTATCATTGAACCTTAAATTTGCATATATTACTATCTAGATCTATGTGGAATATTTCATTGGAATTAGTTTAAGAAGCAAACAATTTCAAGATTTCGTTAAAAGATACACTAAACCTTTAAAAAGGTGTTTCATACAAAACCTTAGAAATGGAACAGAAATGAAAGAATTCTCTTCGGTTTTCGTCAGCTGTGGCGAATAAATAGGATCCGATGATTCCCGAAAGGAATTCTTTTTTTGGGTGCGCCTGTACGATGGTGTGCAGTCCCTGTTTTCGTCTCGTTCATTCATTCTCTTTCAATTAGCCAACTTACACTACCGAGACTAAAAAAGTTTCAAATGAAAATTTATTCACAATTGAACGTTCGCATTTTCGTGTTGCGAATTGGACTTACAGCCGTGCCTAAAGAAGTTCCACTTTAAAAAGTGTACTACTAGCCCAGGCCTTTGATAAAGTTTATAAGCTGCAGAACAATGCATCATCTTCTCCGATTTCATTAGGTTTTAACCTTTAGGACTTACTCAATGATATTTTGAATAAACTTTTAAAGTTAGCTAGTAGAGATTGTAGCTCGGAAGAAAATAAATAAGTCGGTAATGGATGATCTTAGCACACCGAAAATGATCATAGAACTTCCTAACTCAGCTCATTGGGTTTTAAGATATACCATGCAGCATTTCTCTGTTTCCCAATAGATTGGAAATAGTCATTGATCAAAATAATACCTGGCAAGGACAAAGCTCACTCAGGATCACACAGGCCCATAAACATACTCCCATGTTTGTCAAAACTATTTGAAAAAATACTCCAACACAAACTCAAATTTCATCTGGAAATTGATAAAAATCCCCGTCACAACTCAATAATTGAAACGAATCACACTTGAAGTTAAAACGGTTTTCGCACAGCGTGAATTTTGATCCGAAAAGCACAAGCATTCGACTGAGTTTGTCACGAAGATTTGATTCACAAAATACACATCAGTTACTTGAATCATATTTAAAAAAATAGAAGCCTCAAAGTAAAAAAAAGGATCATCTCTTAAGTGCAGATAGCGGTCGAACACTACACAAATGATTCACTTCGAAAACACCCATTAATCCGAGCCTTATGATATCAACCGACAGAGTTGATATGAGTACGAATCTTGAGATCATTGAGAAATGTTTCGAAAACTGGAGCATAAAAGTTATTCAGCCGAAATTCTAACATTAACCCTCAAAAGAGCTACGTGCCAACGGTCACCCTGAGCATACATGTGAGATACTTAGGAGTTCACTTAGACTGACATTTCAAAACTCTCTAAATGATCACAGGAGCGCCATGGTATATCCGTAGCGAAAATATCCACAGATTTCAATATATCGCTCGTTTAAATAGAAATAACGCGCATTACAAATAAATATATCGAACAACTTTTTGAGCATCTTCATCCAAGAACAAGTATAACAACACGACATCCTTGAAACGGTTGTCACGCCCTTTGAATAAGATAGCAAGAGGGTTCAGAAAAGGCATATTCGGTGTATATTACGGTAATCATAATAAAATATTCTAAATAGATTCAGTTGGCATCACTAGAAGATATGTCACCCGTAAAAATCTGTCCCCACTTTTCGGGGTTTTGTATGAACAACATTTTCTTGTTTGTGCTATCAGCTAGAAACGCAAAGTTTAGTGTATTTTACGCAATCGTAAGAATATATTCCAAATATGTTCACATCGCATCAATAGAAGGTGAAGTTCCCTTACACATTTGTCACCCTTTATGCGGTTTTGTTTAAGAACAGCTTTCTATTAGTTTTAATAAAATATTCCACACGCATGCAGTTAGGAATACATACCGAATACTAATAAATATTTAAGGGAAGTTCCTAGTATCTCGAAAACGAGCACAATCGAGCAACATCTGTAGCATCATCTTCACAGAGTGTTTCCCCAAAAATCGATATGCATACTGCACTTGTTTTATTTTTTATTATTACAAAAGAAAGGGTTCTTAGTCAATAAGAAGTGGAGAGCTTTCATTAAATTTAACTGTGGAGACAAGATAAAATTGTCATAACTTAACATTTCTTAGCAATAGGACCACTATACGAGGGTTGCTACATATATTACTACCCTGAGCAACAAAACATGTTGCCAAATGCAATCTGACGTCTACATTGTCAAGTCTGACATTTTTTAGGCTTAACTTACTGTGTACACTTTGACGTACGAGCTCAATTTTGTTTCTTTACAGACACCTGAAAAATGCATCTCGGCCAAAAAATGGAATCGACGTGGATTGTGAAGACAAGAGTGCTACAATCAACTGAAAGGATGAAGCTCCATCCTTGGCCACTGTGAAAAACTGGTACAACGAAAAAAACTGGTCGTAGAAAATCGGTCGTTCTGCCAGAAAACATCGATGCTGTATGTGAACTGATAAAGCAGGATCGTCATGTGACATACGGTGAGGTTGAGGCATCCCTGGGCAATAGTTTGACTAGTATACATACAATATTACATGAACATTTGGTCGTCAGAAAGGTAATTTGACAATCGCTCAATAGAAGGCTCGTGTCGATTGGTGCAAGCAAATACTGAAGAAATTCTTGCGATGTGTGTCAAAAGCCGTCTACTCAATCGTGACAGGTGACGAAAAGTGGATATATGCGTATGAGCCTAAAACAAAACAGCAGTCGACCCTCTGGATCTTTCAAGACGAGCAAAATCCAACAAAAATTACTCGCTCGCGCACATCGAAACAAATGATCGCATGTTTCTTTTTCAAATCCAAACATGTTGCGACCGTGACGCTTGTGGAAAGAAGGAAGATCAATTCTGAATGGTATACAACAATTTGTTTGCCTGAAGTGTTCGATGAACTGAGGAAAAGCCAACCGACGAAGACGAATTATACTTCATATCGATAATGCGAGCTCTGACACTTCGGCCGTAACAAACGAGTTTTTGGACGCACAAAACATAGGTCATCCGGCGTACAACCCTGACTTGGCACCAAATGACTTCTTCCTGTTCCCTCACTTCAAAAATAAACTCCTGAAGAAGCTGTTGATGCCTTCAAAACGCATAGTTTGAATAAAATGAATTTTTCTCATAAATTACCGATTTTTTAGGGTTAGGCTAGAAATATATGTAGCAACCCTCGTATAGTTGTAAGATATGATTTGAACCATAAAACGGGGTGTTAGAAACCCAAAAAAAGAATCAAAAATCTTGAAATCTAAGCTTTTTTTGATGCAGAAGGGTATTGGCAGAATTCATCACCAATTGAAAATGGAATTCCACGCTTTTAAAGTCATGGTGTTTTTTAATCTATTTGATGTATAATGAAGAGAGTTGGGTTACAGGGCGAAATGAATTTCAGAAAAAAAAAGCTTGCGGTTTCGCGCACCCAAATTGAAGTCTTATTTCTGAAAATATTTCATGTAGATGGATTTGTATATCAGGGAAAATAGTATTCACTAGAAAATTTGGTAGTACCATATATAAGAGAGAAATAAAAGGGGGCGTAGCTACGCAAGTTGAGTATTTGTTTGCAATATAAATACTATCTGAATCATTCTTAAAAAAAAAAAACTAAAAATACGAAAATATTTTCAAGTCACGTTTCATGACGAAATATAGCAAACAATAACAACAAACAACAACAACAGAAATACCTACAAAAATCAATGCAAATAAATTCCAAGAAAACAAAAAACTGAAACATAAAATGCAAATAAGATGAAGAAAAAAAAACTTGTTGATATTTTATATAGTATACAATATGTATACCGATATATATATACACTTAGTATAATGTAAACTATGAAATATTCATTGACCGTGACTAAATTAATGTGCGACTGCGAAAAACTATGGCAGAGCGAGAAGAAAGTTCAACCGCAGAATTATTTCTCATAATTTATTTTAAATAAAACAAAAACAAAAGTAAACACACAGAAATAACAAAGAACAAATTATTTAAACATAAAAAGCAAAGATGAAAAACAACTAAAAAGACCAAAGGAGATTCCTCTGCATGCAGTCACCATCACATAAAATGCTGCGAGACCCAGCGACGCCTCAGGCAGAAACCGAGAAAAAGTGCAATACGAGAGGCTGACTGCAGCAAAATTAATTCTCATAATGCAATAAAAGTTGCCCCTGTTGAACTCACACAGATACAGACACACATACACCAATGCAGTCATCGACAAAGTGAAGAAGCATATTAAGTTTCATAATAATGACCATGGGCTGCGTGCCAAGGCTGGACGGCACTGCTCAACTTACAAAACGCATTGAAACAGAAACATTTGCTCGCAGCATAACCAAATATCGAAAATCCCCACTGAGGAAAACAACATAACTACGTCCATGTTAATGACAAAAAATATTTCATAACTTAGAACTTTTTCGTTCTGCGCTTCTTTGCGTTTTTTTTTTCTTCTTCGATTATTCAATATTTAATGACAACTTCAGCAGCTGCTCTTGCCACAAGCCGGCAAAGTTTCACAAAGTGGCAAGTGTCGACGACGTTGGCCGCCAATAAAGTTCTATGTAAATGTTGATTTTTCTTTGAAGCACTCTGCTGCGGTTCTTATTTCACTCCGTGCCCCTATTTATTTTCATTTTCCAGCCACTTTATTTTCTGCGCGCCTCTTGGAAATTTTACTCAGCCTTCAATTTGTTTGTGAGTGAGTCACAAGATCATTTGTAAGCATTTGCGAAAGTGGAGAAGTTGAACTACTAAATGTAAACAGTGGAAATGTAATTAGAATTAAATACACTGAAAAAAAAAACGATATAAAACATTTGTTCTGTTTTTTTTTTAAATAGTTTTGTTCGTGTTTAAGTTCGATTGAAGATTTTAAGTTTTTTATGAAAGAGAGAATTGGAACAAGACCGAAGGTACTGTGATTAAGGCATAAACGGAATGCAAACATTCCAAGTGTAAGCGTATGTGTGTGCTATGCATGTATACGTGTATAACAACAGCAAAACGACGTAAACCTACTTTGTTTGAATCACTCAGCACACTGTTATAATTAGGCCCTGTACCGAAGGTACAAGAGGTATTGGTTTTGTGCAAATGTATGTAACAGGTAGAAATAATAATCGGAGACCCCCCAAAGTTACCCCCATTATGGTCAGGAGCGATAGAGGAGTCGATATAGACATGTCCGTCTGTCCGTCCGTCCGTATGAACGAAAGGATCTCGGAAACGGTAATAGATAGAGACTTCGTGTTTTTTGCATTCGACTAGGACTGCTCCGGAATTTTACAAGTTTATTTTGAAATCTTGCCCCTCCCCCCCTTCCCCATAAAATCACCCCCAAGGGTAAAAATTTCTTCGGCACAAAAAAAGCATGCCAGTATAGAGATATCGTCCTTTTTAGCCAAAATCCGAAAAGTTCATCAAAATCGGATAATAAATGACGATTTTATAAGCAATTGAATTTGAGCGACCCCCCTTTTCGTTTCATACATAAAAAAATGTTTTAAAAGGCACTTAGTCGTGCAGTGAGAAGTGGTCATGTGTTTGGTCATAAGCTAGGGGAACATTTAATGTGTTTGTTAGGCGACCTGCACTGGTACAGGGCCTCTTACAGTCGGTTACGCCCGACTGTGATTTTCTTACTTGTTTTCAAATGGTTCTGCCACTTCGAGCTCACAATTCATTAGCGATTCGCTAACTTCTTGTCGTTAGTCTTTGCGATTTTACTACACACAGATCGTTAGCTCTTACCTACCTACACCATATGATCAACAATCAACATAATCCTTGCGTTGTAGGTCGAAACGTTTCGTGAAAAATGGCAATCATTGACGAGTCGAATGACTGTTATTTAGAAAGCCTATGAATAAGGTTGATGTTAGCATCTTTGACCTACCCATTTACTACCGTTGTAGGGGGGGAAAAAAAACATAGTACAAGCATGCTAGTGCGATAATAGGTTTTTTTTTGTCAGAGTTCATATTTTCAGCTGAGAACACAATTTCCCATTCTGTGTATGACTTCTGACTACCCGAAGAGCACACGAGCCCATAATTAAAAGACCTCCACAAGTTATATTTCAATCATTCTGCAATTGTCATCGAAATCAATGTTCCAGTCGATCTTGATACTGTCAGAAGAAATCTTCTTAGCAAGAACTCAAAGTTATCTCTATTCCGATGCTGATGGTCACGCTGACCCTAATATAGAAACTAATTTCGTAAGAGTTGTTGACGATACGGTCGAATGGTTAAGCATAAGACATCACAACTTCTCTAAGAATATCAAACAAACCATATTCATATTGCAACTACTCGATATATTCTAGTGAAATTCGTGAACTTGTTAATAAGAAATAAATGCTACGAAGTATCTGGCAACAAATTCACTTCCATGCAGACGGAGTTTCAAAAAAATTATAAAAAAGACTGGTTAACTTGAAAAACGATGAGATTGAAGACTTTCTGATTAATGCTGAGCCTAATGGACCTGAATGCGATTTATGGAAAGCTACAAAATACTTAAAACATCCAGTTCGACGTTTAATTCCCATTAAAACACCTAATGAGGTTTGGTCTTACAGCAATAAGGAAAAAACAGACTTATTCGTTGCACACCTTCAGGAACAATTTACATCGTTCGCGATTTGTAGTAGTGTACACGAAGCAGAGGTAGACAGAGTGGTCAAAGCACCTTGCAGTGACAATGTTCCGATAACTCCAGCCAGTTTGGAAGAGCTTACAAATGAAATAAGACTTCTGGCAAGAAAGTCATCTGGATACGACGGAATCGACATAGCAACAATAAAAACAGTTCCTGGAAAAGGTCTACAGCTGATAGTGCAAATATTTAACGTATGTTTCAGGCTTGGCGAGTGGAAGTGCGCAGAGGTTATTCTAATTGCAAAGCCCGGAAAACCCGAAAATGAATTATCCTATCGCCCTATCACTCTGCTGGCGGTACTCTCAAAAATATTCAAAAGAATATGCCTTCGTAGAGTGCTACCTGCACTAGAAAACGACATCCTCCCCGACCATCAATTCGGGTATCGACGAAGGCATGGAACTCCAGAGCAGGTTCACAGAAACGATAAAGTCATTCAAAGCACTTTTGAAGAGAAACAGTGCTGTTCGGCCGTATTTCTTGATGTGAAACAAGCGTTTGATTGCGTATGGCACAAGGGGCTGTTATATAAAATTAAAAATATATTAACCTGTGCACAGTTCCGCTTTTTTCTACATATTTACAGGGCAGAATTTTCTACGTGCTACATCTGACTTAAAAAGCATACAGGCAGGAGTGCTGGGCCCATTACTCTTTACCATTTACACAGCCGTAATACCCGACCCTACCTGCAATGAAGAAACTATAGCAACATATGCTGATGATACAGCTTCTAGTGCTAAAGCCGCAACACAATTGCTTCAATACCAATTGAACAAAACCCAAGACTGGATGAACAAGTGGAATATTTCAGTAAACACAGCCAAGCACTTTGATATAAGGGTAACGCTCGGGCTCGATTTAATGGCGTTGTGATTCCAAAATTCAGTTAAATTCGTGATATTCTAAATGCCGTATAAACGGTGATATTGTGAATTCATAAAATATGTTGCATAAACTAAATATATACAACACTAAACATTCTTATAGCAAAATTTTCTGTGTAGTCTCTTCAAGTGAAAGGCTAATTTGTCGTTTTCAAAGAATTTCGCAAACGATTTGTAATTATGCTGAATTCTTGCGGATGATGTGAGTGTTAATAATAACTCAGGTGACAATTCCAAATGAGTTTTACTAATTGTGCATTACTGCTGAGATATTTTAAAATTCTAATAAATTACGAAACGCTTCCGTGTATACTTATGATACAAATAAATACATATATTATATATGGAAAAATAATGAGCCACTCAAGATTTTCAGCACTTAAAATATAATGAAAAGCTGAACTGTTTACAATAAACACTGCAGCAGTTGAAGTAAACAATTTGAATGGACAATAAAACATTAAATTAAATTTAAGCTGACCTACTGTATGATGCTCTATACGGTGTTATAATAATATATATACTAACGGATTATGTTCAGATGAATAATACAAATTTTCTATTAAGAGGAATTTTATTCATAAATGAGTTTAAAAATAGATAAACAATATCTTCAGTTGCACCGCAGTTCTACTACAGTAAAAAATCATGTGGGGTAAATCACTAAAAGCCACTATATCAACTTTTAAAAGTTGGTATAAAAAAATCATGGCGGCTACCCAAAACAATGGGGAGACAAGCCTATTAGTATATGTATATGAAGCGGGCGTCAATAAGAAGCTATTATATCCATGTTTAAGCTCACATTAACTTAAATAGTGAAGATTTTCATACAGAATCTTTTAGATGAGCTATGGGTTTCTATGAGGACCGCCGCAAAAAGTGGGAATAGCATGTTAATATGGATACATCTATACCAGAAATTTGCAAGATAACTAAAAAATGAGCAGCAACACACGGGCGGACTAAGCTAGACCGACTCCTCTCATCGAGCTGATTACGAACCAAACCCGCAAGGTTGTTTAAGCCTGGACACAAACAAACATGACGAGTTTGAAATTTAATCAATTCGATGTGTGAAAACCTTGGAAGAAATTGACAAATAAAAGTTATTTGAGCATTCCAACAGGACAACAACTCAGAGCGAGCTCTTCTTTACAAAATGCATTGAAATGCAAATACCCCAAATGTAAGCTGGACACATTTTTAATAGTTTTCAAAATCTATATATATAAAAATAAATGTAAGTGTGTTTGTATGTCCTTTATAGTTTACTACACCATTCTTCCGATCAACATGAAACTTTGAGAAGGTATTGAGTACACTTCTGCACAGAGTTTAGGCAAAGTACATGTTTCATAAAATATGATAATCGCGATTCAGAATTTTTTAAACTTTATGAGAATATTTGACATAATTTTAATAATAATCGAGATAATTCTCAAATATTTTTAAAATACTTAATATGAGTATCATAACAGTCCGATGTGCCCGGAAGGGAGAGTGTGATGTGTAGTAGAGAGTGATATAGATATTTATTTAAATAAAACGAGATAAAAGATAAAAGAGATAAAAGTTCACGGTTATAATGCGGGGGAGGTCGTGTTGAAGAAAGTATGCTGGGCTATAAATCTTATGTTTAGAAGTTAGCAGCAGATATCAGGCGTCAGCATCACTAGAAAAATGTTGTTACGTGGTCTCATATGATAAAGACACTTTAATACAAGGTGTCTTAAAATTCCGCGAATTTTTTTCCAGGGTCACTTCTTGGTGAGGACCTGCGTTGGAAAGGGACATCTTTCATTGACATTCTCTTCGAAATATGATGACATTTGGAAAAGTAGAAGTGGTGTTATAGCGTCTAATGTGCCAGAGAAAAAGGCACTTCGGATTCAACATTCGAAAGACACCACTAAAGATGGCAGAAAGGATCAAAACTTCCTTTTCAACATTGTTACTGGTGACAAGACATGGTGTCAAAGCGTCAAAGTGCCGAATGGAAGTCGCCCTGTGAGCCAAAACAAAAAAAATCACGTTTGGAAAAGTCAAAAGTGAACACAATATTGATTTGTTTCTACGATTTGAAGGGCATTATTTACCGAGAGTTCGTTTCACAGGACCAAACAATTAATGGGCCATTTTATCCATTTTGACCACCAACCACTCGCCGTATTCGCCTGATTTGGCAACATGTGACTTTTTTCTATTCGGCAAGCTGAAATTATTCATGAAGGACGGTGCTATGCTGATGTGGAGGCCATCCAAAAGGCGTGCACCGACTTCCTTAAGGTCATTCGAGTCAACAAGCTAAAACACTCATTTGAAATGTTATTGGAACCAGCTTATAAGTGTATTCAGTCGGAGGGAGATTACTTTGAATAATAAAAAAAAAACAATTTTTCAAACTGTACTTTTCATTATATTCCAAAAGTTCGAAAAATTTTGAGACACACCCTGTATTATATATTTTATTGATATTTGGTAGGATACATTTTACTTTTACTTTCAAACAGTGCGCTTCCCCGCTTATCTCCCCTGTGACATTGTGCAACAAAAATTTTGATTTATTCCCAAAAATTTCACATATTTTAGTGCGCCATCAATCAACAAGTTTCTTAGATTGTCAGTGCGATTGAGATTGTTTTGGTCCAAACATCTCTTCACTAAGTTTAAAGTGTGTTTTGGATTATTGTCTTGCAGGAACATCCATTTTAACGGCATGTCCTTCACAGCGAAGTCTGATTTATAAAAAATGTGTTGGGCTATGTCCTATAGTCGTGCTTTTGTGGTTTTGGACGGGACATAGACAAATCGAGTATATTTCGTAGTGTATAACTCTTGTGCTATTGAAATGTAAATTATTAAAAGTGTATTGAAGTCAATAATTGCCAAAATATTGAAATAAACAAAATAAATTAAACATAAATGTTTTAAATTTCTAAACACAAATTGGTGGTGTGTGTTTCTATTTAAAGCAATTTTGAAAAGAAGCGGTCGTTGTAGCAGACATCAATCAAAACATCAATTAATTTGCTAAAAAGATAAAATTAAGACTGTTTCCCATGCGTAGTGTGGTTCGTGACCACTACTTTAATTGCCTTACTCTGTGAGTTTAGTTCCTCCATGTTTTTTCTTCACAGAACAACTATCTTTCAGATAGACTGATTTACATAAGGATGGACATGGCTAGCTCGTGTCGCCTTCTCATGCCGTTTGTCTGATGCTTCAATGGTTCAGATAAGAATGTATGGAATCTGACATCTCGGAAACTATAACTGATAGACACCAACATGAATTTTTAGTTTATACTGATTCATACTTAGTTTAGAAAAAATTCGAGATATCATGGCCACAAAACGACTTCTAACAAGTAAGAAAATCACAGTCGGGCGTAACCGACTGTAAGAGGCCCTGTACCAGTGCAGGTCGCCTAACAAACACATTAAATGTTCCCCTAGCTTATGACCAAACACATGACCACTTCTCACTGCACGACTAAGTGCCTTTTAAAACATTTTTTTATGTATGAAACGAAAAGGGGGGTCGCTCAAATTCAATTGCTTATAAAATCGTCATTTATTATCCGATTTTGATGAACTTTTCGGATTTTGGCTAAAAAGGACGATATCTCTATACTGGCTTATTTACTTTTTTTTGTGCCGAAGAAATTTTTACCCTTGGGGGTGATTTTATGGAGAAGGGGGGGAGGGGCAAGTTTTTAAAATAAACTTGTGAAATTCCGGAGCATTCCTAGTCGAATGCAAAAAACACGAAGTCTCTATCTATTACCGTTACCGAGATCCTTTCGTTCATACGGACGGACAGACGGACATGTCTATATCGACTCCTCTATCGCTCCTGACCATAATGGGGGTAACTTTGGGGGGTCTCCGATTATTATTTCTACCTGTTACATACATTTGCACAAAACCAATAGGCTCTTGTACCTTCGGTACAGGGCCTAAATATACTCCATACTGAAAGGTAAATATATAAAATATATACAAACTTTACATGAAAATATCTGAACATTTCCATAATCTAATATTTACTATTTTACAGTTACACCCCGCATTAAAACATTTAGAATGCATAAATAATTAAGTGTAAATTAGTTTTATGAAATAGTACATAATAACTTTGTTAATTACCAACAATAATATCATTTACAGACTGTTAACACTGTTGAACAGTGTTGAAAAAAAAATGTCACACCAAAAAAAATATCAGACGTTTAAATTTTTTATAAATATATATACTATAAGCAATATATATAAGCAAATATAATAAATAGTTTCAATGAAAAAAAAAAAAAAACAACACCACCGCAACAATAAGATAAATATGTCAATTATCTGTGACGACTTTACAATTGATTGCATTTAATTATTGACATTTTTTTCATTACAAAGTATTGACTGACAATCAGTATGGATTACAGAGAAGACACGAACAAATTTAGAAGACCCGCACATGTTTCTGTGGAATTGCCAGCTGAGTATGCATGTATCTACAGAGTCATTGGACCAATAAAGCGTTATAGAGTGGGCGGTGAAGTGTGGCTGGTAACGATGATACCCTAGAAATGTGATATACTCGTGTGTAATTTTGTTTGTCTATCCGCTTGTTTGAGAATGAAAACATATGTTGCAGCCAGTTGTACATATGTATATATAAAGAAATATATATTTTGGACTTTTATTGACATAATATACACATTTGTTTTCAATTAAACCAAATAAATCACAATTGAAATAACATTTCAAGCATAGCAGCCACAAACGCCGCGAACGCATTTTAATAATAGATACGCTTTGAAATTTTATACTGGTGGGCATTTATGTACAAGTATAACATGGAGCAGTTCATAATTAGAATTCAAAATTGTATGTCCGAAAAAAATTTAGTTTTTCCATTTACGAGTTCTGTGTTTTATTAAAAAGCATCGGAGACCCCATGAAGCATATATATATGTACTAGCGGATCCGGTTTGCGCTACTGCGGCCTCTATCTGTCTTAGCTTTTCATAGGTGAGACATCGTTAACAACAATATTTGCCAAGTCTAATTTTACAATATTTGGTGTAACACTTATTAACTGATACGGCGTGCTTTGCAACGCATTCCTGTGTGTTCCTCTTTTATGAGACTATAAATGGCCCTGATACCTGCTGCTACCTTCTATCGCATAAAATAGGTTGCAAACTTTATTAATAATATTACATAATATTAAGCTTCATATGGGTTGGCTTCTGAAAAAGCCAAGAAGCAAAGTACTGTCCTATCCTCCCCATCACAATATACCTTTCAGCAGTCTTCTCCGAATTTCCCCTTCACATTATATACATTGTTTTCAGCCTATTACAATCGAGTATCCGGCACACTTTACCTACATCGCAACATATCAATGAATTATAAGCACTCTCAATTATTCGAGACACACCTATTCTAGTACGTACCGGACGGAAACTGAACCTTCACACCAATTTAATATATATTGAAAATTTGGTGTCACTATGGTTCTCGAGTTTTAAGCGGTGAAACCCGGCACATAAGATTTTATATAGACTAGAGTTCGGCCAATAGTTGAAATTCAAACATAAAGCGATAAATTCAGGGAATATGATATGTTTAAGAGGGTTAATAGGGTGGTAAAATTTTGCATTTACTTATTTATATATAGTTAGGACACTTTTATTGGTATTTTTTGATATATATTAGCATTCTGCACTCCTTCTCTATATAAGCTATAAGTTTGCCAAATTTCATACTCCTCCGTCCGCCCAATTTTCCTAAAAAGGGGTACAAAGATTTTGCTGTACGTATTAATATGTATATAGATTTTCGACTAAAGCATAAAAAGAAAAATAAATAGCTTGTCTTTACTTGGCAAGACTTCTTAAAACATGGCAAGCTGAGTAAATTCAATGTTCCTTGCATGGCAATTATGGAGAACGCAACATCACTTTATTATTGTATTGGAATACTCAATCCATGCGACAAAAAATCCCTTTATAGTGAGTGAATCCTACATATTTCGACCTTTTTTGAAACATTACTACTACATCAGATAAAGGTACACTGTTAAATATTGGGTATATTTGGCTCTGACAACTGCCGGACTAGCCTATTGTATTCTGCGGATAAGTCTAGTGTGTATAAAGCTATTGTCATCCGCATTTCCACGGAATGGAGACTCCGTTTTTTTTCTATTTTCACCATTTCAGTGGCAGTTAGTGCTGACCAATAGGAAGTGGATAAATCAAATGAATTAACATAATTTAATTACGGGCAACCAAGTTGAACTTGGCATTTTTAGATGGATTCAATCTAAAAAAAAAAAAAAAATCAACTCAGCGACATCACACAGCCACTTCTTCATCAGAAAAAAAAATGTATTTTAATGTATCCAGTACTCATATTGAGCCTTCAATTTTATTACGATTAGAGAATTGTCGTTCCAAGACAAATTTGAATGAGGCTACCATTTCTAGTGGTCCTATATGAAATATTTACTTAGAATTTAAATAAGATATTTAGTATTTTTAGCTAAAATAACCAGACAAACCACTATTTTTTCCTAAATAAATGCAGAACGGAAGGGCAGGTTTTTATGGGTACTAACTTGAGTTGTAGATTGGCTTTCATTATATGTTTTATTTTTATTTTACATTAAACATAAAATATTTCATAAGGATCTAGAAATATATAACCCATAAAATTTTATAAGCAAAGCGGGTACCAGTGTATCTCGAAATGGACCACAATCGACTGCAGCAATCTTTCTAAGTCCCTTTTGCTCTACGGCTATTTCTTTAAAATAAAATTATTACCTGGAAGAACTGAGAAGTTCTATCTTTAATTCTTGAAACTCGATTTTCTATCACTTTTTTTCCAGGTCCCTGGCGGAAAAACAAACTTAATTGAAGCTTACGAGGGTTGCCACATATATTTCTAGCCTGAGCATCAAAACATGTTGCCAGATGCAATCTGACGTATCCGTCGTTAAGTCTGTCATTTTTTAAGCTGAAGAAATTCGTGTGAAGTGCGTCAAAAGCCGTGTTCCCAATCGTGACAGGTGACGAAACGTGGATATATGCGTAGACCATCTGGGTCTTTCAAGACGAGTAAAATCCAAGAAAAGAAAAGTTACTCGCTCGCGCAGCACATCGAAGCAAATGATCGCATGTTTCTTCTCAAAATCCGGACAGGTTGCGACCGTGCCGCTTGTGGAAAGAAGGACGATCAATTCTGAATGGTATACAACAAATGAGTTTTTTGAACGCTTAAAACATCGAATTGATGGGTCATCCGGCATACAGCGCTAACTAGGCACCAAATGACTTCATGTTCCCTCAAATCGTGGTTAGGCTAGAAATATATATAGCAGCCCTCGTATAAATAATTTATTTTAATTTCCAAAACAGAAAAATAAAATAAAATAACACGAAAGAAATTCCTCTGCCAAATTGGGTTAAATATTTTAAGGCGTTTATTTTAATTGACGGCAACGACAGATGTGTGCGGACGAAATTCTGCATGCATGCAGAGTGACAGTGAAAATTTAAGAAATTTCTATATGGTATTTTTTCAGGCATTTAAATTGAAAAGCGCACACACAGATATATGTATGGAAAGTATTTTATTTACTTTTATAAATCTTTTATATGTATTTCCTTATTTTTTCACATGTCCAAGTCAAATATCACGCATACGCCACCGTGCTGTGCTATAAAAATATCACAGTGCAATAAAAATTCCTTGTTAAAACAGCACAATTACACAGACAAATCTATATACGTATATATATATATCCAATAGATTTTCGAAAATAAACGCCACACGAACGGTGCGGATAGAATGCAGACGATGCCTTTGGCTCGATCAACGAGATTTGTCAAAGTAAGTCTGGGGCAACGAGCCAAGTCGTGTGGAGTTGACTAAAAATGAGACAGCAAAAATGTTGCAAGAAAAATGAGACATAATAATCCGCTCGAAAGTATGTACATAGACAAGTTTAAGTTGTATTGGCGCAAAAACAAGACCATTGTAGCACTATGAGTAGTCAAAAGATGCAAGCTTAGTGTCAAATACTCTTTGAACTTAAACCATTGCAAGTGGGAGTGAGTGAGGGCCATGGATTAAAAGTAGGAGCTCGAATGTGCACAAATCGCTTAAGAAATTAAAGCGCATAGTAAAAAAAATAAGGTTTCTAAAGCAGACTTAACATTTTTGGTTGTTTCAGATAGTTTAAACACAGTTAAATAAGATACTCGACCTAACATATCTATTAAATATACATCACTTGCTATAGTAGACCTTGCTATCTGTTTATAGTTAAAACTACTAAAAACTCTTAAAAGTATCGTTCAACGATGCTCTCTATAGCTTAAAAATCTAAACTGAAGCTTAAGAATTTTTAAGAGGCTTTGCAAATGCCAAAGAAGTGAAAATGTAAAAAAGAAACTAGAAACATGATTAGAGACCGACCAGGTAAAAACTCATTAGTTCGCATTTAAACAGTAGCCAAAGTATATACAGTAGCCAGCCATCATTGCCCATGGTCGTCATTGTCGAATGGCTTTGGCTGATGATGTTAATGACACGAAACACGCTTCAGAGTGAACTCATCCCAGCCACGTCGCAGTGAGTTGTTAGCATGTTGGCATTTTAAGTACTTTTTCAAACTATTAACACAAAGTGATTACATCGAGTAAAGAGACAAATAAAGATATAAAGAAATAATTGAAACGGTAATAGTATATAAAACTAAGAATAACGAAAGCGTAAAATGCTGTAGATACAAAAAAAAATGGAAGACTTAAATTAAACACGTTCGACTTCTGAACACCCACACTTCACTTACCATGGTGTGCAACTTTGAAGGAGTTTACAGAAAAACGGAAGCATAAAAGTGTTTTCGGATGTTAAAAGTAGCGGAAACATCGTAGTATCTGGCAGATACAAAGTCAAGCTAAGTTCAAGTTGAGAAGAAAATAATTTCGGAGTATATATGGTGAAAATGAAAAGTTTGTGGAAATACATAAACATGTAAAAACAAAGTCTCCTTCGGAATTAATATTTATATTTGCACGGCCAATAAGCACGATTAGTGAGTCATCCCAACGAACCTTGTACTGAAATTCCCGGTTCCGTACTTAACACCTTTATATCTGAACGATTTATTTTAAACGATTCTAGATAAAATTTCCTTGGAATACATGCAGGGGTCGGGTATATAATTTCAGTTTGAAAACGAAAAAAGGTTCCCAGGACCTTCTCACTTATCGGAGTGTTAAATCATTTAAATTTTTCAATACTCTCTCTTTCTAGATTTGCAATGAAACCAAGGGTTAAATTTACCATGGTGAAGTACACGAACGAGTAGCAAATGTATATTAGTAAAAATTACTACCGAAAATCTGTAACGGTGGTTGCAAACTTAAAACTGCTTACTCCAATAAAAAATTGGTCAAAATAATTGCTGTGCTGAGGATTAATTCAAGTCAATATATTATCATATTGGAGACTAAGCACCGGACGAATTAATAATAAGAATGAATGTTGCAGTTGTGTGGGCTCGACTTCGAGTTACCCTGTTTCTAGCGATCTGTATGAAGGCCACCCCTTTTAGTGGTCCGATCTTTGCCCATATACAATATTATTTTAGGAATCATACATGATAGACCAATTTGCCCAACAACAATAAAAAAATGTTCATACAAAACTCAGAAAGTTTGGGAAAATTTGTATGGCGGCTACCCCTTTTAGTGGTCCGATTTGGACCTAAATGGCATATTTTATTAGATTTAACGTAAGCTATCCCAAAATTGGCGCTCTATCTCATACAGTCTCTAAGATCTTGATTTTTATACGGACATACAGACGGGCATGTTTATATCTGCGTTTCTAGCTGAATTAACCAAACCAAAAATTGGGTATTTCCATACAAAAACCTTGAAAGGCGACGACTTCGTATTGAAGACTCCGCCACTAGTGGTCAGGCTTGGACCTCTTTGATAAATTTTACAAGCATTAATGAACAATAGATAAAATTTAATATATTAAGCTAAAATAACCAGAAAAAACATTATTTTTTCATACAAAAACTCAGAAGCGAAGAGTAGGGTACTGTCCTGTAGAGAGGTTGACTCGTTCCTTGAATACTAGTTATCGGTAGTAGGAATAGGAGACACTATATATCCAAACTCGAGGACAGCCACACAGACGGACTTGGTTATACAGACTTAACATTCTGCATGGATATTACTATCCATTTTAGTGGTCCATTTTGGACCTTTATGGAAAATTTCATTCTTATTACATTATTATAAAATTTTAGATTACAAGCTGTATTAAAAGCACAAAAAAAATGTTCCATACAAAATCCTCGAAAAACACCAAAAAAATGTTCCATACAAAATACTCGAAAGGATGCCACATTTGTATAAGTACCTTATGGGTACAGGGTATAAAAAGCGACCACATGGTATAAAATCATGCTCATGGTGTGAATGGACCATATTTTTTCGTCGAAAAAAAATGATTTCAATATTACGGTCAATGAAGTTCGCTGTCTTACCATGTTGAAAGACTATTTGTGATCTGAATGTTATGTATTTAACATCAGTATTATGTGGTTCCAATAAGATAGTCAACATACCACAAACCTGGTAAAACAATTGACTTATTGAATAAGTTTTGTAATTAATATATCTAGAGCAACGATGCAGTCGAATGGACACATCGCCAACAACATTAGAGGTGTTCAGGAACAAAAAAAAAAATTCTCGAAATTGCCAACATGCCGCCCAATGTGTGTCGAGAAGTTACAAACAATCGAACACTGCTAAAGTACTCTTGGTGGTCACATGAACTAAATCGATTTCCATACTTAAATGTTAAATCTGTACTTTTTTGAGTTTTGGATTTTATTCAGCTAAAATTTTTATTGTTTTTTACGTCTTAATAATATTTCATAAAGCTCCAAATCGGATCACTAAAAGGTGTAGTAGCGTCTAATCCAGGTGAGGCCAGGCGACTATTAGTCCAGCCGATCGTGGCAAGGCAAAAAATATAAATACTGGACTAATAGTCGCGATCGACCGGTTGGCCATCCCGGCTCTATACAAGTCTGCTTCTTTAAGTGTTTTTGTTTCAAGTATTTGTTGTAAGTTTAACAATAAAGCATATACCTTATACAAAATTCAGATTCAAGCGGGCATAGGGTATATCTAAATCAATTTCTCACTTGTAATAATATAACAAAAGCACCAACCATGTCTATTATAAAAAATGTTCAATACTTTTAAAACAGACTTTGAACACATGTAGGTACGAGTGAGTATGTGACCAGTTCTGATTAAATGTTGTCTATAATATTTAAGAATGTAAAACTTAAACAGCTGAGCTCAAAGTAGACGCATTAAAATCGACTTTAGCACCGAACGGCAAACTCCGACTAAAGTGAGAGGGAATAAAAAAGAACTTTCAAGACTTCAGACGTAATTTATCGCTTATTCTTTTCTTAAGTTGGTACTTTCTACACATTTATTGTAAATACTTTTTACTTTTGTACTTTTTTTGCGCGCTTTGGAATGTGTACTTTGTATTCTTTGCACCATTTCAAGTGCACACAGCTGTTTGCTCTTTTTTTGTTCCATTGTATGGACCTGAAAATATTTGCATTAAAAACAGATTTACTCAATTGCGCAATGCAAAAAAGTCAAAGGAACAACTGAACGAGTTGCGCTGAACACAAAATTGCAATCACAAAGAAAATTTGAACGTATTAAAAAAAAAAAACAAAATTATACAAAAAGAAAAAAACAATTTTTTGTTCATTGTCATTTTCATTTTGTTAATAATTTTTGTGCGAGTCTGTTGCTCTGGATGAGTTTTTAGGTGCAGTCGTCGACCAGACACGCAAATAGTTTATACATTGATGCATTCACACCCAAGGTGAAATTGATTGTAAAATCGTGTGTAAATTTGAATGGAATGCAGTCTCCTGTTTAATGCGTTATTATTCTAATCAGAGATCATTATGGAGAAGGGTTGACATATTTTGGCATTGATTGTTTTAATAGGTTTTATATGATAAACTTGAACCAAGCTATATTACTTTTCAATATATGTATTATGCTTAAACTTTGAGAGCCTGCATAAATTTTGCTTTTTGTTTAAGATACATTGAATGCTGATAGTAAAGACAGACGGACGGACAAATATCAACGCTTCGATTTATTCAGAATAATCAATAATAAAAACTTAATAATAAAGTTTAATTAAATTTTGACGAGATATCTCATATTTATTTAAAAATAGCTGCAACCGGCACGGTTTACTGCGCCCAGTAAAAACTCTTGTCAAATTGAATATTGTGTCTAAGTATCTACATATGTTTATTCTCTATAGACAGTAAAGCCATCCCCACTTTTCCAATAGACTTTACTAGCTGACCACATTATTTCAAATGGATGCAAAGATATAATGAATTTTGTTAATCGCTTATATGGGGGGTGGGGCACTGCCAACTTGACTAAACTTCATGAAGTGACCTTCTTCCGATTCCATTAACACGTTTACCACGTATATATGATCCATGCACTTCATATTAATGCAAAGATATGTCGATTTTTGTTTATCGCTTATATGGTGGGCCTCCAATTTTTACCAAACTCTTGATGTGATCTTCTCCCGGTTCCATTAACATTTATACCAAATATCAACCCCCTACCTCATATACTAGATGCAAAGATATGCCGGTTTTTATCGCATATATGGGATGTTGTGCACCGTCCCCTCCGATTTTAATTTAATGAAGAACGCTGCAGTCGGGTGGGCTCGACTACGTTCGAGTCGACTCTGTAACTAACGAATTGTATGAACGCTATCCCTTCTAGTGGTCCGACATTGGACTATATGAAATATATTACCCTTTGAGTGGTCCGATCTGAAGTAAAATTAAATATTTGATACGGAATTCTACGCGACTCCGCTCTGGTATGGAGGAAGTGGAAGATACACCACGATTCGGAAGAATTGACGTCGAAAAAGTCTATAGAAACAAGGAAGTGATCGAGATAAACTGCCATGGTAGAAGCCATACCATCGCCCGGGAGCTGAAATTAGTCATATGACCGTTTAACGGCATTTGAAGAAGCTTGGCTTCACAAAAAGACTCAATATTTGGGTGCCACTCGAATTGACACCAAAAACCTTATGGATCGAATTTCCATCGGCGAATCGCTGCTGAATCGCAACAAAATCGACCCGTTTCTGAAGCGAATAGCGCGCAAACGGTAGTGGGTGAAGGGTGGCGAAACAGCTCAAACGGTTGCCAAGCGCGGATTGACAGTCAGGAAGGTTTTGCTGTGTGTTTGGTGGGATTGGTAGGGAATCATCTATTGTGAGCTGCTTCCCTATGGCCAAACGCCAGAAGCGCCCATCTTTGGCCAACAGGAGAGGAATTGTGTTCCATAAGTACAACGTCAGCCCACGCCTGAAGCTCCGGGAGTTCGGATTGGTGGTCCTTATGCATCCACCTTATAGTCCGGATCTGGCACCAACGGATTACCATCTCTTCCTGTCTATATCGAACAATTTAGCTGGCGATAAATTGGTCTCAAAAGAGGCTTGCGAAAATCGAATGTCTCACTTTTTTTGCGAATAGGGGCATAATGAAGTTGGAATCTCGTTGGCAACAAGTTATTGATCAACACGGCGCTTATTTGAACTAAATCCGATGGTTGTACGAAATTTTATAAAGATTTAAAATAAAGGCGAAAATACGAACGACTTTTTGTTCCAACCTTATAGTTTTTACTCATACCCGGCAGTTTTTCTCTTTGGGAACTTATATATATGTATGTATATAGAAATTTCACCACCCAATTTTTTATTGAATGTTAATTTTTCCAATAGAATTTACATATATCATCCATCTATGACCAATTGTTTTTAAAATTTAAAATTTGCTTCTATATCGAGATCGTAAAACTTTCCAGTATTTCATTGGATACTTTCTTTCCACGTTGGAATGACTAGGCCTAGAGCAATCTCTGTCATTAACGATAACTGACGTCCTAAGAGGAATGGTGTTCGAAAACCTCTTGTGAGGCCATTTTTTTAAACAAAATTTACGAAAAGATATTAGTTCTGTATGGGATCAATCGTTTATAGATCTATAAATTGTGTACTTGTTATCTGAAGTGGGAGCAGAAAACTCTGAATAGCCAAACTTTAAAGGTTTATGTATATATTATAGTCTACAAGTAATTTGTATCCATACGAACAGACAGACGGACGGACATGTCTATGTCGACTCGACTTTCACTGCTGCTCAAGAACCTATTTTATGCTTCACCTTCTTCTCTCTGGTACATATATTCTGTACAAATTTAATATACATTTTTACAATATAGGTACAGGGTATTCAAAGTATTTTTTTTAGAAGCACGGAAATTTAAGGAGAATGAGTTGGTTAGATCGATTTGACTCGTCGAATTGATGGCAATACATTGTTAAAGAAGTTTTCTCAATTTTAACATTCGACTATTTATAAAATCTACAACGAAAAAATGTCAATTAGTTCATATCTATATACATATATAAAAATTAGACCATATTTCCGTTGGTCATGTTAGAACTTCAGAGCAACTTTATCGATTTAATTTATGTTTTTTTTTTTTTTTTTTTTCTAATACTCTGTAGATGGTTCTTACGGAAACAACCGTCAGATATGTAACACAGATCGAGAATTTTTTTAAATTTAAAATTTCCTATTTGTTTTCCAAACAATTTTGTTTTTAAATAACTTAAATAATAAATGATTTGCAAACAGTTTTTATCGTTAAGTCAAGAAAACGACTATTGAACCTTAGCGCATCTGACATTTTATTTAAATGTCTATCTGCATCCATCGATCAAAAAAATTTTTTAATAGTTCATTCCATCTTATCGGTTATACAGTTTTGAGTTTGTTGAGTGATTTTTTTTTTGAGAAGTCAATATATTCATTGGCTTCAGGAAATGCACATATTCTATATATATTTTTTGACTCATATACAATAATTTCTTTTAAATGACGTCATTGGGCGCAATAAAAGTTATTCAAGATAATTTTATTTCGCCCGATACTCAACGCATTTGTACAAGAGTTCAGACGCGAAATCCAAAATGATGCTGAGACATTGGGACAAACCGTAAAAAGAAATGTTTCACTTTCAAATCACCAAACAAAATATGCCTACTATACACGCGCATGAAAGTAGTGAGCGATGGAACTGGCGGATTTTTTTTTTCATAATCTACAAATGATTGTCGGATCGGTTATCATTTATTGTGTAATGGAACCAAGCTTAGGGTGACGAAATTATTAAACCACGTCATTGAAGACACAATCTTGAAAGAGAAGTACAAAAGCGAAGATTTTATAAAGTCTTTGGAATACTTCCTCTTATATTAACTGATTTCTTAGTATTTGAAATATTTATAAAATACTCAGTTTGTAATATAAAAACCCACAAATTTTTATTTCATTTAGTACGAATTTTAATACGAAATTTAATTATTATAAACTGACAGAAATATGTAATTAATATTTATTATTAAATTTCATTAACTAGCTATTATGAACATTTTCCAAAATAAACCATACACAAAACGCCTTTTTCCACATAGAGGTACAAGCAAATTACTTTGGGCCAAAAACCAGAGATATCGAAGGAAATTGTATTAAATGCGCCGAAAAATTAAATTTTGTTTACATTAGACGAACGCCAATTTATAAATAGTTTCACATTTTGTTTTTATTTTGATTGCGTTTCCTTTTCTTTTTCTGCGTAATTAACAATTAAACGGCAATAAGTAAAAATCGAAAGTAAAACCAAAGAAATAATAAATATGGAGAAATTCAATTTCAAATAACAAAATCCAAACTCATAAACGAAAGTAAAACGCCAGACCAAAATATAGAAGAAAATTATGTCTTAATTTATGTATTAAAAATGCATTGAAGCCTACAAAGGGATTGAATGGTGCAATTGTGGAAAATTTTATATATGTATAGACACGAGTTGCAATATAAATAAATATATTAAACTAATGCCGGAAATTAAATTGTCACACATTTCCATCTGCAAACGCAAACTCTTTCAAATTAATAATTTAAAGTAAAACGAAACAGAATTATAGAATTATGGACACACACATAAATTTAAGCTTTCAGGGCATTTGGGCAGGCAGGCAATAACTGACCGGAAGTGCGATGACAACACTGGCGAGTCAGACGACCCAGAAGTAGATTGAATTTGCATATATGTGTACTTAACTTCATATATAGTATAGTTATATACAAATGCATATATAAACGATTGTACATATTTATTTAATTCGATATCAATCCATTTATAATTTTTTGTTGTATGTACATAAATAAATATTTGTCGAAAACAGTCGATGTTTAAAAGTATATCCTTTTTTTTATTGCAAATTATTTCCATTATTATTGTTGTTTTTGCTCTTGCTTGTTCATAATTATTATAGAAAATAAGACTAAATTAAATATTTAAGTGTTTTTAAAAATAATAAACTCCAACTCGAGTGCAGCAGACTGTCGAAGAGGCAATAAACACAAAATATAAATAAATAAAAACGTTCAGCATAATGACGAGGGATGATTGAAAAAGTATAATATAATAACTAAAAAATTAAGGTTTTTTGAGGTTTCAAAGAAATGTATTTTTTTTCCAAAAAAAATAAAAATTAATGTTGTATATCTACATTCTATCAATCTATCTATCTATCTATTTATCTATCTATCCATCTATCTATCTATCCATCTATCTATCTATCCATCTATCTATCCATCTATCTATCCATCTATCTATCCATCTATCTATCCATCTATCTATCCATCTCACTATCCATCTATCTATCCATCTATCTATCCATCTATCTATCCATCTATCTATCCATCTATCTATCCATCTATCTATCCATCTATCTATCCATCTATCTATCCATCTATCTATCCATCTATCTATCCATCTATCTATCCATCTATCTATCCATCTATCTATCCATCTATCTATCCATCTATCTATCCATCTATCTATCCATCTATCTATCCATCTATCTATCCATCTATCTATCCATCTATCTATCCATCTATCTATCCATCTATCTATCCATCTATCTATCTATCCATCTATCTATCTATCCATCTATCTATCCATCTATCCATCTATCTATCCATCTATCTATCCATCTATTCTATCCATCTATCTATCCATCTATCTATCCATCTATCTATCCATCTATCTATCCATCTATCTATCCATCTATCTATCTATCCATCTATCTATCCATCTATCTATCTATCCATCTATCTATCCATCTATCCATCTATCTATCCATCTATCTATCCATCTATCTATCCATCTCACTATCCATCTATCTATCCATCTATCTATCCATCTATCTATCCATCTATCTATCCATCTATCTATCCATCTATCTATCCATCTATCTATCCATCTATCTATCCATCTATCTATCCATCTATCTATCCATCTATCTATCTATCCATCTATCTATCCATCTATCTATCCATCTATCTATCCATCTATCTATCCATCTATCTATCCATCTATCTATCCATCTATCTATCCATCTATCTATCCATCTATCTATCCATCTATCTATCCATCTATCTATCCATCTATCTATCCATCTATCTATCTATCCATCTATCTATCCATCTATCCATCTATCTATCCATCTATCTATCCATCTATCTATCCATCTCACTATCCATCTATCTATCCATCTATCTATCCATCTATCTATCCATCTATCTATCCATCTATCTACCTACATATCTAACTACGTATTTCCCTTATACGAAGTGTAACCGTCCAAACAATTAAGCTGAAATTCAAAGACAAACTTCGGGTAGGCAGTAAAGTAATCCGTTTAAGTTTGGTAAAAATCGGAGTGGCATTATACTGCCTCCCATATAAGCGATAATCAAAATAATTCATATCTTTGCATCCTTCTGGGTTGAAAGGGGAGGATAAGTCCCATAAAAGTTTCAACACAAAATAAGTCATATCTTCGCTTCCATTTAAGGGAAAGCGATGCAATATGTTAATGGTACCGGAAATGTATGGACGTTTTCTTGCTTTACACAAACGAAGGTACAAGAGCCTATTGGTTTTGTGCAAATGTATGTAACAGGTAGAAATAATGGTGGAAGACACCCCAAAGTTACCCCCATTATGGTCAGGAGTGATAGAGGAGTCGATATAGCCATGTCCGTCTGTATGAACGAAAGAATAGATAGAGACTTTGTGTTTTTTGCATTCGACTAGGACTTCTCCGGAGTTTTACAATTTTACTTTAAAATTTTTAGCATTTTATTTTTAAAGCCGAAAAGTTAGTCTGTTGCCGATATAAACTCATATTGTCTTGAAATTTTGCTCATTTCAATATTGTTTTTTTTTATTTAAAAGCTTTGTAAAGAACGGTTTCCAGTAGGGTTTTACACATTTGTATTTTAAAAATATTATGTATAAATTTTTAATGATAATAATTGTACATTATTGTACAGAAATATACCAACACAGAAATATACATACACAAAAATTATGTGGTTTAGACTTACTTCCAGAGGTTTGATTGGACAATATTTTTTCGTCTATAATTATTATAGTCATATTACGGTTCCATCAAGATAAACCCACATGTCACAAAGCTGGTCAAATAATTGATCTATCCATTCCACCGCTCCATTTCTCGAGATAACACTGTCACCGAACTTACCCTTAGCTCGAGGCATGTTCTGGTTGTATGGACCTCTCGCTCATGCGATTAAATGCCTTTGAATTCTTTTTTATGGGCTTATGTTAAGTCCTATGTTTTTGATAACAAGGCAATAACATTAAAGGAGATCATGAACAATTCGAAACTTCAAACGTGATCAAGGTGGTCATATGAAACTTCAAAACGAGCAGACCCTCTGATAGACAAAAAAGCATGTACTATGAAGCTTTTCAAGGTTAAACCCTAAGAAAATAAAGCGCAATACGACACTAACAGTGTACAAATTTGATCGATGTGAGTTAATATATAATTTAAATAAAAGGATGCAGTCTAATAATTGGTTTTTGACTGTACACATTGTAACCACCGAGATGCACCAAAAAACGTAGTATATAGTAGTAGTCAACGTCTGCGAGACAAAATTTTTATTAAGTTGAGCAACAAAATATGAACAGCTAGTTTTGTCGAAGCGTTGCCACAATTTTACATCTTTTTTCTGATTTAAACACTTAAGCAAAGTGACGCCACTTTATGCATAGGCTTCTTAAAATTAACGAGTAGTTGCACTCAGTATAAGCGATTTGAGTAGAATGAACTTTAACTCGTTGCTTGTATGTTAAGAATTGCGCTATCTTGTATTATTGTATCATGCGCTTAAGAATTTAAAAACCGGTTATTTTAACGTACGTTATATTGATGTATTAACAAGACATTGAGTAAACATGCCTAAAAGTTTAAAAACTGCACTCGTTGGTATACATTATGCTTTTACTCTTTGTACACGCTACTGCGTTGAGTTATTGTTCTATTGACAGACTGACAGCTGACTGTCAACGAAAAAAGTGCGAAAGCGAGAACGAGATGGAGAATGTGGCGCAGAACAAAAAGAGTTTTTACTCGCTTTGGTTTGGTTTCATTTGCTAAATTAATGACTCAATTTAAATGTGATCTTTATTTGAACCCGCCACGCAAGTCACACATTTATTATGAGTGGTTGAAAGCCGGACGGTACGGACATAGGCTTCATTCAGTTGAAATAACGCAGAAATTATTTAATATGCGCGTAAAATAAAAATAATCTTATTATTATTATTAATGTGTTCAGTGACGCTGAAATCAGAAACGCACCTAAAATAGCATGTGCAATATATACAATATTAACTATATAGTATCTATAAAGATATATAGTATCGCTTTCGCAATATGTGATCTATTCATACACAATGCATTGAAATAAAAAAACATCGCTTCTTTGTTCTTTGTCCGATTCGATTCGATTTGCACCATTAAACCACATTTTGTGGTTTAGTTTATACTATTTGATGTAGAAGTGATCGAATGACGAATAAACTCGTTTTCGACGTCACTAAAAATAAAATATTTTACATATGCTGGATGGATTATGGCTGTATAAACATTTTCTAGAACGTATAGTTGAAACGACGACGACGTAAATGTTGTAAACTTAGTATTATATATAATGTAAAATGTGGTGTATAAAGTGTTTTGAAAAATAAGATTACTTGGAATTTTTAAAAGCTTTGTGTAGCATTTCACTGAATGGTGTAATATTGAACTAGAAATATGTATGAACATAGCAGCGATATTTGTTAAAGCAATAAAAAGCATTTAAAGTGCGATTGACTTAATTTAAACTTAGTATTCTTAGGGTTCGGGAAGCTATGACGAATATAAATATTGATTTAGTTTTAGTCTTAAGGCTGGAAATGCCAAATTTATAGCTAGGGGATCGATATTCTAGTAATTTTGTAAAATAATTTTAATATTGAAAAATGATTTTGGCGATTTTTATTATCAGAAACTTAAACGTAGCCAGTGGTGAAAAAGGTTGGTTTAGGCCCTTTATTATATGTGTGTGCAACCACCGTCAATAGAAGACCCAATTTCGAATTGCTTTTACAGTTTCTATAAAGCCTATCCCAAAATGTGAGTTGACACGCCTATATATGTATGTAAAGATGGTCCATAAATAGCCACCAATATATCGACTTCCAAATGATATCGACCTAAATAAAGAAGATTTTTAAAGGGACTTCATCAAAATGTGTAGGGACACTATTACATAAGACTTCACTATATCGACTTTTAAACTGACTATGACTTAAACAAAAATTTTTATGTAACAAACCCATAAAGTGGTGGTGGGACCGCATGGAAGCTTTCCCAAAAAGAAGTGTGTCATATCAATATATACGGTCTAAAAAAGTCTCGAAACCGGCTTGGTGTTTGGGTTTAAAGGAACCAGGCGGTGAATCTGAAAATTTCTTATAAAAAAAAACAAATAAATGGGCGGTGGCTTTGTATAGAGGACTAATAATGGGCGTGGCATACTAATATGAACATTATTATAAACATTTCATGTCATATTTTATTTGGATGTCTAAAAAATTTTGAAATCACCTCTAGTCTGCTAAGAATTCATATGAATATGAAAGAATTCTTGCACCAAAAAATCTATATTTAAAATGGTTGTCTGTCTTTATGTTTGCGACGACTACTCTTGGGTAATACTGGACCTATTATTTTAAAATTTTATTGTTGCTATAAAGGTTACATTCGAACCAGTGGCGAACTCAAGTATATCTAAATAGACCATCTATAAAAATCCGACACATTTAGTTTTACTCTGATATTAATTAAAATAATAAAGTGTTTCAATCTGGCTCTCATTAAGAGCAGTCGCTAAACTTTCAGTTTGGACAAACTATCGATACTATGGATTCTCCAAGACAGGCCATTATTAGACCCAATTGGTTTTGTACAAATGCTTGTAACAGGTAGAGGAGTCGACATAGCCATGTCCGTCTTTCCATCCGTATGAAAGAAAGCATCTCGGAAACGATTATAGAAAGAGACTTCGTTCTTTTTGCATTCGACTAGGACTTTGCCGGAATTTAACGAGCTACTTTAAAATTTTGCCGCTCACCCTTCGCCATAAAATTACCCTCAAGGCAAAAAATTTCTTCGGCACAGTATAGATATAGCGTTCTTCTAAGCCAAAATTCAAAAATTTCATCAAAATCGAATCATAAATGACGATTTTGAACGACCTATGATGCTTCCGTCCTCCCTTTTCTTTTCACACACATAAAAATTTTTTATAAGGTACAGTAAGACACATCTGTAAACCAGCTCTTTGCCTAATTTGAGATCGTAGTTCGGCGCTGTTCGCCCTACTTTAAATCTTCTGATGAAGTTTTTCCAAATACCTAGGTTCTCACTAGGGTATAGTAGTAGTGGTTGGACGCAAATACAAGCAGATAGAGGTCTCTTTGACTCATACGGCGTCTTGGCAATTTAGTTGGTATAGAGCCTTTTCAGTGGATGTGGCAGATCTATAAGCATGTTGATTTCCGTGAAGTGGTTCATCCATAAAGTATTTAGTCATGATGTGGCTATCCATAATTTTCTCTGTCTTTAGCATGAATGTGGTAGGGCTCATTGGCTTCAGGGTGGAAGGGGTCCTTCATACTTTACTTTTTTTTAGAGTTTCACGAGTTTAGCTCTTTTCTTTCTTTTTAAATAATAAAATCCACAATCGTATAGTTACAAGTACTGTGGTGTCCTCTCTTTACCGGGTTTATACATATGAAACACTAATCGCCTCTGTGGCTGCCTCATGTGTGCACGCTGTTGAATTAGTTATTGCAGGGTGTTGGTGACCTTCTTTTCAGGCATCTGGCCGGCCAAGAGCCAATAATGTCTGCGAAGTAGACGCCACCTTTGCTTTCCTCCACCACATAGGTATATAGCCGTGTGCCATACTACTTCTAGTTCTAAACATTTTTAGCATTGGACATAATGAAACGTCTAACCGGTGGTTGGAATGAACCAATGACCTATCTTAACCTATTCTCCGTGCAAATGTCACTGCTAAAATTCCAGACAGGGTACTCAAATGTACGACTTTCACACAATTAGCAAACAATCATATAATAAAACAAATGTATGTGTAGATATGACTGTTTCAGAGCTTTAACCCATTCATATGTACCCACTTACAAACATATATATATATATATATATATATATATATACATATATTTGAAGAACGATAACGTTAAATTACCGTTTAAGTTCAAAAGCTTCTTAATAGAAATCATTTGGTTTACGCTTCCATTTATTATCGCCTTATATTATATATAATAGCAATACATTAACACTTTATAACTTTATAGAAATAAATAATAACAAAATTTGAGCATTTAATGCTTAAACCGTATGGGCGGAATTTTCAACAATTGCTACCTAACATTCTGGCTCTCTCTCGCTCTCTCTCTTTCTTGCATATGAGTCACATGGTGAATTAATTGCGAAACTCATTTCTTTTGCCAGTTTTCATCGCTGTTTTTGGCTTTTCTATATTATTTATCTTCAAATTTTTTAAACTGTGTTTCGCATTTGCTCTTTTAGTTCTTTTTCGTCTGAGTAAATGTTTGATAATACTTGTAGATAATGTAATGTGCGAAATAAAGATAGAGCATACATGTTTGCAGTGTGCAGAAACGAGAAAGAAACAATGTCGTGTTTAAGCTTTGGCGTCATAAAATATTATAATTAATGAATTGTTTTTATTTCGTCTTACATTCTTATAATATGTTGAAGTCTTGTTGTTGGTCTTCGGGGTATTTTTGTACGTATGTGCGTATATTTTCTGAATCATCTTTTAATCGGTTGAAGTACTTTCCATCTCACTCACGCGCGTTAATTTGTTTACAATACTTTCATTACTTTGAATTTATTAAGTTACTAGCAGACCCGGTTTGCGTTGCTACGCCCCTTCTTACCTTCCTTTTGTAAAAGTGAGGTATCGGCAAGAATGCAATTTTTCAAGATTAACTTTACAATATTTGATTTATCATGGCAAGCTACGAGACCACGTCACAAGTTGTATCTAGTGACGATAAATTGTCCTGATAGCATTTGTAGCCTGTCACGTACTTATCAAACTCTCTTTCCATAGGCGCTCACCCTCCCGTGAATCATCCCTTTGACTACCGGACTACTTTAAACTTCTGAGAATTATATTGCTATAAAAATTATAAAACGCTATATTGCGATCGGCGCTACATACCGGATGGAACATATACGTACAATTTTCGCGTTGGTGTCCGATTATTAATAGGTACAAACACTTCAGATTTTAAATTAGTAAGCAAAAAGTGGTAGAAAACTAGATTTCGTAATACCTGTAGTAGTCGCAATGCTTAGATTTACCAAATCTGCATTATCTCTGGATGGCTTAGCTTACATTAAAAAATGTTTAGTTTTGTGCAACGTCACATTAGGAAAAAATCTTAATATTTCGTGGGACAGGTTAAAACAAAAACCTTCCTGTCATAGGAAATCGATCTGCGTTCTTTTTTTAAACCTTGAGAGTGCTTTTGACAACACTGTCTATAGTTGGATCATACGAGATATTGCTCGAAAGGGATATCAACTGGGTGGATGCTATGTTAATTCAGCATGACATAGCATCCTGCCTAGAAATTGTGACTGTTGACATCTGTTATAGTTTTTTGATACCCCTGATCTTTTCAGAAAGTTCAGCGAACTGGGGTTTAGCATTATTGGATATGAAAATGACTTAGTAACCACTATCACAGAAAAATTTGGTCTTACTGGTCTTTGATATGATGTGCTCAGCTCCTCGAGTTGTAAACGAATGGTGTATCTTAGCATTAATCTTCAGATGGCCTTTTCCATAAAAACTAAAGTCCACTCTATACCTACAACAAATATTTAAAATTCTCCCATAAAATAAAATTCAAACTCAAACGACTTAAATGGAGTCCACACCTACAACTATTGCTAAGTCCATAAGACCCCTTTGGACCTGTAAGCATATTTTCGTGATGACTTGGGATGTGTCTCCAAAAATAATTTTTTGGATCTATAACTCAATGGTAGGACCAATCTTCTACTACTCTTCCTTTGTATCGTGGCACAAAGTTCTGCAAACTTGCGTTGTGACAAACTGCTGCGACTTGTTTGGCCGTGCATAACAGGTGACATAGAAGTATTTCCTACTTCCGCCAAGTATTTCTATATCTGATGCACATTTTCACAAAAACCTCAACAGCAAAAGATGCACTGAGGTTCCAAAACAAGGTCCAAAGCAGGTTGTATGATCATGAAACTTTCCTTCGGCAGACGAATCTCAATTATCCTCCTAAACCGCACGGACTGGGAGTTATTGGGCTACTAAGCGGTTTACTTCTAGTTCTCTTACCCAAACGAGTACAGATGCGGGTATCTTCGGACCCAATACCATGATTTATATTGCGATGGATACCTGGTCGGTCTGCAGTCTTTCAATGGGGAGCCATGCCAACAAGTTTTTTTTCCTGACTCTGATTGGATAGAAGTGCAAAAGGGTTGAATATCAATATGTTCCCAGACAGCAAAACTGCAATCAAAACACCTCAGGCAACTCTCCTCCAGATTGAGAAAACATTGTTTCGATATCCTTCAACAACTCTAGGTCGACCTTAATGGCAGTATTTGTTGGACTGCTCATTTACCATTTTAAAGCTAACGGAATAGCACTCGTGCTAGCCAGATAGAGGTCTGATATCCCCTTAGTAAGCCCATTAGACTTCTGTTGTCTTAGTTAAGCTTCGCCCGAAACAATCATTGAAAACCATTTAAGAACTTTTGCCTTTCAGTACTGTGACACGGTGCCCTGAACTTAGGCAAACTAAAAACCTTCTAAAAATGATCATGGGCTGTCATATCATACATGGCTGAGATATCATCTCATTCTCCTTTTTTGCAATACTTTTAAAAGGAGAATGGCTTTTTCTAATTAATTTATTAAATTTCATTGACTAATTTTTTATAACGTTTTATCTCTTCTCAATTTTATTATGAAATACATAATTTGATTACTCAGCAAAATTTCCCATTCCATGTGATTTTATTTCAAAAAAAAAACAACAACAAATATTTTAGAGAGGCTTAAAACTGCTTCAACTCATTCCATATAATTAAAATATTGATTTTTTTTTATTCATTTCTACTAGCGAAGTCGCGCACATTGTTGGCTCATCCATCAGAATAGCTCTCTGATAAAAACCGCTGACGGGCGTGAAATAGACGCGTATGCATATTTTATGTGTTCGCTGGTCTCCGTTTTAATCAACTTAAAGGGCGACTAAATGACTGGCTGCATATAATAGATTAAATTGGGAGAGATTTTCGAAAAATAAAACATGACCTCAGATAAACCAAAAATAAAAAACCGAGTGGAGAACCGCATGAAAATCGATTTTAAACAGTCTCATAATAGATAGTTCGCATGTAAATGTGAAAGAATTCAGTTTAACAAAGTTAACATGCCATGAAAATTATTAATTGGTTTTCTGACATATCCGTTGCTGTGCCTTTTCTTATATTTTATGTGGAAGGCGTTAATCAAATCAAATGAACTGGAAAATATATGTAAATAGCTGACGTGTTTTTCCATTTCCGGCAGTTTTCTCATTGACCCAATAAACAGTATGCAAAACCAATGGCAACATCGGCTTCAACCCTTCAATGCTATGACAGCAAGGGCCACCTGTGCTGTTTTGTAATTAGTTAGGATAAGAAAGCAAAGTCTCATCTGCTATAATTTATTTTCCTCGTATTTTCAGTTTTGCCAGTTGGCACACTTATAGAAATTATTGCACTAGCGTTTAAAAATTATCAAATTAAAGCCATATTATTACTTCTGCTGTGTCTTTTAGCGATTTTTTAGCGCCACAGCACAAAAACTGCAGCTCAATGAACTTAGTAGTACGGCAGTCACTAGGGGAGTCACATGCTTGAATTGCATAATAAGAAGAAGAGCAAGCTCAGCGAATGGTTTACATATTTTTACTCAGATTGGCAGCGCGCCAAAAACTTTATTCTCGGTCTATAAAGACGCGAGTGAAAACGTTTTTACTGCAAGTTTTCCTTTTTTTCTTTTTGTTGTCTCTTTCTAACTTTTGCTTTGCATTTTTTTGTGCCATCATTTTTCAAAGTTGGAACGGGTTGGTAGGCAGGCATCACAGTTTTTAGCTGCAATTGCATTGATTGCGTGATTTGCTGTACTGCAGTGGTGTAGTTAGGGGGGTCAAGTATTTTGAGCCTTATAAAATAGGAAGTATTACAGCGAATGAAACTATAAATGTATGAGCTAAGTAAAGTGAGTTATAGGGGCGATTTGGAAGTTTGAACACCATGCGAGAAGAAGTTTTGCATATACGCATGTGCATCACCAATCCCATTTATCATTATGTAAAGTATCTACGCCAGTGCTGTGCTAAAAATGATGTTGGAAATAGATTTACTTTTATATATTTTATTTTTTTTTCGTATCAACAATTTTACTGCAATTCACTCAGTACAACTTTATGTAAAAAACCTCAGGGAGGTTTCGAAATAAAACCAAAAAGCAATTTGTGTTTCGCCCAGAGGTGAAAAGTGTTTTATATTTGCGGCTCTTATTCTGGTGTTTTCGCGAAAGGTAAGGAAAGTGTAAAATAAATTCTTAAATATTATGTTTCTTTTTTTGATATAACTAAAATTGTTTATATTTTCCGTGTTGGTCTTAAATTTTTACTCCACAGTTGAATGCTGTTGAAATTTCAAGTATTTTGCGATTATATTAAGTTTTAGAAACCATTCCCTGAATTCGCTTTCTGTGCATCGTATTAAAATATTACAAAATAATCAATTTGAAAGACAAACAGACATAGGTCCGGCACTCATTACTTGGGTATAATATATTTGCATCGTACTTCAAAACTAAATTAGTTCCTATTCATAATTCAATCGAACAAAAATAGCGGTTATAATTCTTAAGTTATATCAAATTGTGCAGCCTTCATTGTTCAAAGCTTTTAAAATACGTCTGGCATAGAATTAGTAAGATTTTGGAGCAATATATTGTCCTATTTCTAAAACAATGGCGGCTTACTTTTATTCATCAAGACTAAGGAATTATCGCCCATTGGCATAATCTCCAGATTATATGAAAGCCCTAAAAGTTTTCGATAGAATTTAGGCCCGGGCTGCATGCCGGCCATCCCAAAAGTGTGAAATGGGATGATGCAACAATAAAAACCTTTATGCATTGTGCAGTATGTAGTATAGGAGAACTACCTTGTTGAAAGATATATTTGTTCCTAAAAATCTAAAAAAATTTTGTCCGAATTGTATTACAGTTCATTGTACATTGAAAATTTTTCCTTTCAGCCGAAAGCCATCAAATCATAGGCGAACGAAAGCAACCATGGAAATTTCTCAAGACATGAACTTGCTTAAGACTTCGAATAACACGATTATAATTACGATTCACTTAAATAGAAGTTTTTCTCATAGCTAAATATTACATTTCTCCACTCCATGTTCCAAGACTTGTGCCTAGGAAGTTTCTCTGGTATAAGAAGTTTTTTATATGAATTCTGCTACGAGATGCTACGAGGTCTTTCAAAATTGTTCAATTATTTCTGCCACCAATCTCTGCCGTTTTGCGTTTTAACATGCACGATACGGAGAGTGGATAAAGTTTGATAAAATTAAGAAATAATAATTGTAATTAAGTTCATTATAAAAGTTGTTTGGAACAAAATTAATATGATTACTTCTCTCGATTCCATTAACAAGTACACCAAATTTCATCTAATTTTTTCTAAATGTAGTCAAAGATTTGACAGATTTTGTTTCTCGATGTTCAAATAAAGGGGGTTGGACATTGATCCCTTCAATTTTAACAAAAAGTAGCCTATGTTCTTCTCCAACGTTCCATCTATTTCTATACCAAAATTCATACAAATTGGTTTAGCGGTTTAGGCGTGATGCACACACATACAAACAAACCAAAAATTTCATTAGAGTTTTGGTTATTGCCCATTTTAATGAATTAAACGCTTCAAATTTTGAAAAGGATAATTTTTGAAAACATTGCAAAACATGTAGCTCGTAGAAGAATTCAACATATAAAATATTAATATCCTTTCCTTACGTCAAACATTAATGTTGTAATTATTTTTTATGGAGGGAGACCCGATGTTTGTTAAGCTTGTCATCATAGGTATTAATCATAGACATTATTGGCTTGTATCATAAATATTAAACTACGTAATAGATATCAACTTTACTAACCCTTTAATCAGTTTAACGTACAACATTAAAAAAAGTAATTGATACGAGCGGCACTTTTTATATTTCGAAGAGTGGCAAAACTTATGTCAACAGATTAAATCTGGCAATACTAAAATAAAGTTTGACATTTTTTAGCATCAACGTACTCACAAAGTTTTTATGTACAAGTGCTATTTGTGTTGTTTGCAGTTAGTTGAAAAAATCACATTGGCCAAAAAATGGAAATATCAAGAGAAAGGTTTTAGTTGGATTTTTTTTCACAACTTTCGACGTGGATTATCTCAAGAAGTGTATATCGATGAATTCAGTTCTTTGTATGGCGATGAAGGACCACTCTATATCGCTGGTATGGCGAAATCAATCGTGGTCGTAGTTCGCTCAGTGATAAAATACATGACGGTTGACTACAATTGGTTGTTGTGCGACAAAAAATCGATGCTGTGCGCGAACTGATAAGATCCTCATGCGACATACCATGAGATTGAGGCATACCTTAACATAAGATTTTGCATGAACACCTTGCCGTAAAAATGGTTTATTCGCGTTGGATTCCGTATAATTTGACAATCGCTCAAAGAAGACTTGTGTGGATTGGTGCAAAGAAATGCTTAAAAAAGTACGATCGAGGAGCTTTAAAAGACGTTTATAAGAAACGGTGTGGGTGTTCCAAGACAAGCCAAATACAACAAAAGTTGTTTGCGCACGAAGCACTGCGAAGCAAATGGTCGCCTGTTTATTCAGGCGAATGGGTCATATGGCAACGTATGACGATCAATTCTGAATGGTACACGACCGACCATTTGTTTGCTTGAAGTTTTCGCAGAAATTCGCAAAACCAACCGCTGAAGACGAATCACCCTCCACCATGACAATGGAAGCTCTCACACATCGGCACATACAAGAGAGTTTTTGAGCACTCAAAATATCGCCGTACAGCCCTGATTTATCACCCAATGATTTTTTTTATTCCCAATTATCAAAACTAAACTACGTGGTGAACGTTTTTCTGACCTGAAGCAGCTGTTGATACTTTCACAACCCAAGTGACTCAATCGGAGTGGAAAAACTGATTCAAAAATTGGTTTGAGCGAATGCAAAAGTGCATTATTCTTAATGGAGAATTTTTTGAAAAACTTACTTACTTACTTACTTAAATGGCCGTCAACCGTCTACCGGTCATGGCCGCGTCCAGAAAAGCGCGCCAGCCTCCATAATCCTGTGCGCGCTGGCGCCAGTCGCTCTGAATGCCAAGTACGGAGAGGTCTCTCCATACCTGGTCATTCCATCGAGTGCCCGGTCGTCCTCTAAGTCGGCGTCCACCAATCAAGTTTGGGCCCCCCATGTAAACCATGCGTGCTGGAGCTCCTTCGTCCATTCGAATGAGGTGCCCAGCCCAGTGCAGCCGCTGGAATTTTATGCGCTGGACTATGTCAACCTCATTGAATAGCTCGTACAGCTCGCGGTTCATGCGGGACCTAAACTCGTCGCCGACTCTAATAGGACCAAAGATCCTGCGAAGAATCTTCCTCTCGAAGACTTCCAACGCTGTCTCATCCGACTCAACCACGGTCCATGCCTCTGCGCCATACAGTAGGACCGGGAGTATCAGCGTCTTATATATCTTTATTTTCGTCCGTCGAGAGAGGGCTTTACTTCTCATTTGCTTGCTCAGCCCAAAAAAACATCTGTTTGCAAGCGTGATTCTTCGCCTGATCTCCAGGCTGACGTTGTTGTTGCTGGTGATCTCTGTTCCGAGATAGACGAAGTTTTCTACAACACTAAAGTTGAAATTCTCCATCGTCACTGACCGTCCAAGACGCATTGACGGAGTGCGAGAAGACACCAAGTACTTCGTCTTGTCCTCGTTCACCGCTAGACCCATGAGCCGAGACTGTTTTTCAATCTCCGAGAACGCCTTGCTGACTCGCCTTTCCTGCGTACCGATGATATCGATGTCATCGGCGTAAGCGAGCAGCATCACTTCCTTTTGGAAGATCGAGCCCGACATACTCTGTATGTACGGGCATTGGCGTAGGATGTATTCCATCAGGAGATTGAAAAAATCGCACGATAGAGCATCGCCCTGCCTGAAACCTCTCTTGGTATCAAAGGGGTCGGAGAGGTTTTTCCCCACCCTGACAACGCTTTGTGTGTTAGATAGCGTCGCCATGCAAAGACGGACAATCTTTGCCGGGATACCTAGTGCAGACAGGGCGTCGAAGAACTTCGCTCTTATCGGCGTGTCGAATGCGGCTTTGTAATCGACAAATAGGTGGTGAGTGTCTTTGTTGAACTCACGGGTCTTTTCCAAGATTTGGCGTAATGTGAATATTTGGTCACTGGTCGACCTTTTTGGTCTGAAGCCACACTGATATCGTCCTATCAGTGAGTCGGTATATGGCTTCAGCCTATTACACAATACGCCCGACAAAGTCTTATATCCAATGGAAAGGAGACTTATTCCGCGGTAGTTGGCGCAAACAGCGGGGTCTCCTTTCTTAAAGATAGGACAGAGAACACTGAGATTCCAGTTATTGGGTATGCGTTCATCGGACCATATCTTGCATAAAAGCTGGTGCATACTCCTAACCAACTCTTCGCCGCCGGTCTTAAATAACTCAGCTGGCAGCCCATCAGAGCCTGCCGCTTTGTTATTTTTCAGCTTTTTAATAACTGAATCGACCTCGTAATAGTCCGGTGGCTCTACAATAGTGCCATCATTAACTGGTGGTTCCGGTGTCATTTCTCTTTCGGCGGTATTGTGCGCTTCATCGCCGAGTAGGTTGGAGAAATGACTCCTCCATAATCTCAGTGATTCCTGTTCATCCGTTACCAGACTTCCATTCTCATCCTTACAGAAAGTTACTCCGGGCTTAAAACCTTCAGTCAGACGCTTGACCTTTTGGTAGAATTTTCGAGCTTCATTTCTGTTACGGAACATCTCAACATCCTCAAACTCCCGCCTTTCTTGCTCCTTTTTCTTGCGTCTGAAAAGGCGTTTCTCCTCTCTCCGTTTCTCTCGATATCGCTCTCTAACAGCTCGCGTTGCTCCCGACTGCAGGGTTCGCTGATAGGAAGCGTTCTTCTCTGCAGTAGCATTGCGACACTCCTCGTCGTACCAAGAATTCTTCACAGGTTTTATATAACCAATGACATCCTTGGCAGCCCTATCTATGGAGCGGGTAATATGTGTCCACTGGTCACATATATCTCGAGAAATCGGAGAGGTTTCCCGGAGCATTCGGGAGAGTGTGTTTGAGAAGGCTGTGGCGGTCTGCTCTGATTGCAGCTTGCCGACGTCTAGCCTTCGTTGCATGTTGGAACGTGCGGCATGCACTACGCTGAGCCTAGTGCGTACCTTGGCTGCGACAAGATAGTGGTCCGAGTCAATGTTGGGACCACGTAACGTTCGCACGTCCAACACGCTCGATGCATGCCTTCCGTCAATCAGAACATGATCAATTTGGTTGCGTGTTTTTTGATCAGGACTCAGCCATGTAGCCTTGTGGATGTTAAGATGTTGAAATCTGGTACTACTAACTACCATGTTCCGACCTGCGGCGAAATCGATTAGCCTCTCTCCATTATTGGAGGTAGTGTCGTGAAGGCTAAATTTTCCGACGGTTGGGCCAAAGATTCCTTCCTTCCCAATCTTGGCGTTGAAATCGCCAAGCACGATTTTGACATCGTGTTTGGGACAGCGCTCGTACAGGCGTTCCAGGCGCTCATAGAATTCATCTTTAGCATCGTCGTCTTTCTCTTCCGTCGGGGCGTGCGCACAAATCAGGCTAATATAAAAATATTTAGCCTTGATGCGTATCGCGGCTAGACGCTCGTCAACAGGTGTGAACCTAGAGACGAGGCCACGTAGTTTCCTACTCACCACGAAACCACATCCAAATTCGTGCTTACTCGCATGGCAGCTGTAGTAGATGTCACAGGATGCTTTTTTAGAGCAACCCTGCCCTATCCATCGGATTTCTTGGATTGCGGTGATGTCAGCCTTGCATTTTTCGAGGACATCAGCCAGCTGGATACTTGCACCATCCCAATTAAGGGTGCGGACATTCCAGGTGCATATCCGTATATCGTGATCCTTATAGCGTTTGCGGGGGTCGTCATCAAAGAGTCCGTTCCGAGGCTTTTTGTTCGTTTTCATTGGGGGGTTTTTTTTTAAAGTGGCGGGTCCCAAGCCCAGCGCACCAACCCCTTTTTAAAGGAGAGGGGGCCCCTTCGCCTTCTCACGTTAGCTCACCTCTGAACGGATGTTCAGAGGCTACCCAGGAGATACGTGTCCTAACGGACGTGTGAGTTGCTTGGACCGTTTGACACAAGAATCATTGTTGGCCATTCCCAGGTGTATGGCAGTCAACAACTTTCCACACAATGTGCACTTGAGCAAACGAATCCCAATCTCCTCTTTTTTGAAAAACATTGTTTGTTATTTCCGAAACATAAATGGTGTCCCTCGTACTAGTCAACTTTATCTGATGCTAACGATATACGTACAATATATAATAAATAGATTGAACAATAAAAAAGTTAATATGTTTTTTTTATCATTTGTTTACGTGTATATTTCCCCATTCTTCCCGTAATATTTATATTACTTTTTTTTTGAAGAGTACCTAACTACAAATAATATAAAAAGCTATCAAAGTGTACAATAGAACTTTTTGTTATATCGCTGACAATAGCTAATACAAGTACAACAATAACAATTCAATATAAACAACAATGATAACAACAACAACAACAACAATAAAACAACGTCAATAAGAATCTGGTATGGATGTAGATAAAAGGCGCTAAAGTTTAATCGATGTACATACGTACATTGTTTGTATCTAATGAATGGCCGTCATAATTACAGAGAAAATTGAACAGTAAAAAAAGACAGCGTTTGACGTGTTAGTTCATTCAAGTTTTTAACATGGAGTGTGGGGCTCTGACAGAGCTGAAGATCAATATACGAATTTCTATTACAATATAAAAACACTTGAAAAAGTAATGGAAAATGCAATGACAGCGTTCCAGGTAAGAGGGTTGTGCTTGTTATCATGGGTGTCCAATAGAGTGGCATATCTGGTACCTAATCAGCTGCTACGGATCTTTCTAATATAATTAGTTTTTCACGTTGGGCGCTGTCCAATATTTTGTATTTAAATTATTTACATTCCACTCACCTTATATATTTGTATCTCATCCAATACCGCTTCCGATTCCTTCAGCACACGCTCCACCTCATCGTAAACTTCACGCTCTGTTTCTGTAGGCGCAGCGTTTTCGAAATCCAGAAATACATCGTAGGATTTTGCAGCGCAGCAATTGGAATCATCGCGTGCCAATAAACTCAATAATTTACCCATTATAATTTGTATTTTATTTTTATTTGTTTCAAATTTATACTCTTTTAGCAGCACTTTTTATTTGTTTCAAATTGTAGCACTTTCCACTTTTAGCTTATATTATTTTTCTCTTTCACAATTTCACTGTAAATAAATAACAAAAAATTTAAAATTTATAATTTTTTTATTTTATTTGGTAAGTTGAAATTTCTAAAGAAAAAATAAAACAAAAAACTACGCGTTGCACCTGTTGAAATTTAATGTTTATGAAGCAGGCTTCACAAATTACAAAATTACACCTTTCAAGCGGAACGAGGAACAGCTGCTCCAAAATAATGAAATCCTATTCCAAGGACAACTTGAAGATTTCATTGACGGAATAAATGAAAGAAAACAAGTGTGAGTAGAGCGACAGACAGAGAACATGATCTACGTATTTGTAAAGCAGGCATTAATAAGAGAGAAAGATTTAATAGGAACATAAAGGTGACCATATTTTATTAAAAAATATTAATACTTGTTTTCTTCACTCGATTAATAAATTCGTAGAAATTTAAAAGAAACATTTTAGCAAATCTAAATTTTATTAATTTGTGAAGACTATAAATCTGAACAGATTTTAGTTTATAAAGTAATAAGTACTATTTACATATATAAAAGATATTCCTCTTTTCAAATGATGTGTTCATCTAATTCTCAAAGAAAAAAAAAACGAATTGGAAAAGTTGCCTCATAAAGAAGTTTCCAAATTTTTTAAGTGAAACTTCTTTACGGAGTCTAAATTTGAAAGTTTAGAGGTCAAAAAGGGGTATCGCGAGAGAGGAGAAACGTGAAGTGAAAAACAGAAGAACAAAACAGAATGGAATATAAGAGAAAATGTTTGTGAAGCGATCCTTATTTCTTTTAAAGAGTGGGGAGAGCATGTGTGTGTGTATAGTAAATTGTCAACATCAATATCGTGCAAGGTGAAACGGAATTCAAGAGGGGAACACATTGGCTTGTTAGTCTGAAGCATAGAGAATGAGTGCTTATGAATGAGAAAGAGATTCTATTGTTGTTGTTGTTGCTGTGTGCAGTGTGAAATAGCAAAGGTGACATAAGCATGGTGAAAAAATTACGAGCCATGGATATCTTCTCTCTTTCAAACGATGAAAGCGTTAGATTGCGAAAGAGGTGAGAAGTATAGTAAATTGATTATTTGCTTTAAAGTTCTTTCGTTTCTTTTATGCTACTGAAAAATATTCTTTAAGAATTAAAACCAAATGTAAATAGTAAATAATTCTCACAGATTTTAATGGCATTTTTTTAATTTTAATTTTCTCAAAAAAGAATTGTTTTTGGCCATGTCAAAAGATCCGAGAAAAACAACAAATTAAGGAGCATGGATAGACGCTATATTTACACGATTATTTGTATTTAATTTTAGTTATCATAAGCAACTTATAACATTTGTATCACAAACTAATAAAATAAATGAATAATATTCTTGAATACATCTCTGGTGTGTATTTTGAAAATTCATTCCATTTTGTTCAGAAGTTTAACTTTTTTTCTTTTATAGGTCCATCCATCCAGTAATCAAAATTTACAATAACAATTTTTAAATATGTCATCGGAAAACGTTTCATAAGTTTGTCTGAAACTTGGTAACACATTTAAATAAGTCCGACAAAGTATTGGAAAATCTTTGACAAGTTAGGTTGGTGGATGTGACCTTTCTTTCAATTAAATTTTAAAATGCAAAATTATAAAACATCTATCAACGGGTTTTTGTCGTAAAACTGATGACTGGTTTCATAAACCATTTAGACCAATCATTACATTGATCAAGCCAAAACCAGTGGTGAAAATTCATGCGAAAATAATCTTGATGCAGAAGATAAAGAGCACATAGAAAGATCCCGTAATTTACCTGAATTTGTGACGCAGGAGACAGTTTCAACTATGAAAGAATCATTTTTATGAATTAATAAGAAAATCTTGCGTTAGACCGAGAAAGAGAGCCAAGCCAAACTATCAAAATTATCCATTATAAAAACATTAAACAAATCGCCGAAACATCGAAAGAAAACACCAATACAAAAAAAGCCAGAAAACAATTTTATTGGAATTTAGAAAATTTAATACATGGTGTGCATCGTCATTAAAACGACTGTACAGCTTAAATATGAGAAAGCTACATGCCATGATAGCGCTTTATATATGTATATCTGACTAATCTGATGTATATTTTGATTTTCTATATCTTTAATTTGTGTTTGCATTTTTAGCAGTGTGCGAAATCATTCGAAAAAGGATATACATACCTAAAAATTTTAAAAATACATATATGTAAAAGGCAGGAGTTGGGAGAAACATATTCGTCAGTCTGCCCGTATTAAAATGGAGATCTTGGAAACTATTAAACCTATAGTCTTCAAATATGTATATTTATATGCTCTTATTAATTCTTCAGATAACATGTATTCAATTATTTCATATAGGCCTAGATCGGAACACTAGAATAGGTAGCTCATATACAAATCGTGAGCAGTAGGGTAACTCGTAAAAATATTGTTCTACAAACTAAATATTAAATTTTTTTTGACTAATATCGCGAAACCAGAGATTACAGAAATGCATTTATTTCAAGAAACTAAAATTTTGAATCTGTTTTAATTGTCTTCAATGAAGTAGGCTATTATCGGTTCTTCTTTTAGCGCTCATTACCGGATGACATATGTCAATAGTAATTGAACATAATTAAAATTGGATGAAATAATATTTTTCAGAAATTATTTCCTTTTTTATATTATATACTGCTAACCTAGAGTTTAAACTATAAGCTAACAGGTAATACTAGCCAGAATTAATCGATAACATATAAAAGAACTCTAAAAAAAGATGACAAAACCGGTTTGCTTTGATACATATGGTCACTTTAAGGATGTTGCAATTCGAAGAAGAGCGCTGTACAACTTGTTTTTCTTTACAATTTAATACAATATTGTAAGAAGAAGAATTAAATAAACAGGCAGCGGGGTGGATGTTTTTGTTTACACGAACACTTTACGTAGACTGCACTGTAGTACAGTGAAACAAAGCAAAACAAAAATATATATAAAGATCCGACAGTACAAGAAGGTTCACATATGCTAGAAATGAAGGCGGCACAGGGCAAAGACGAAACAAACAACAACAAATGAAAAGAATATTGACTCCAGCAACGGAAAGTTGCTGATTTGATGCTATGCGTGAAACACTGCATTGCGGGGGGTGGCATCAGTAGAAAGGTAGCGGAGAGTGTAAGAGCAAATTTTTATTGAAACTTGTAAACAATCACACGCGTAAATGCAAAGAAAATTCACACGAAACAAAAAAACACAGACATTAAACAAAAACACGAGGCGCGCAATTTCCATGAAAAAAACAAAATTTATAATAAATAAGTCTTTTTCGAGGTAATTGCAAAAAAAAAGTACTCAAAGTTATTTATTGTTCTTTGCGTTTGTAGCGTTGTGCGCTTTATCTGCAGTTGGTGTCCTTATCTTTGTTGTCGATTTTGCTTGGTTATTTTTTTCGCGGCTCTTATCGCTGTATTCCCTTCTTAATCTCGCTCCCCGCTCAATCTTTTATACTAGTTTAGCTCTTTTTAAATTTTACATGCTGTACACGTCGCGTTTTAGTCTATTCCAGCATATGGATGAGGGTGTTAGATGTTAGACGAAGAGGGTGCAAAGGATTAATTTGCATGTTGCGAGGGGCTTTTGATTACATTTAATTCTGCAACCAAAGGAATTCTAGTTTTTTTTTTTATATTTACAATCGGCGCTTATCACCTTTTATTCTTTTATGCTCTTTTATACACTTTGCTTTTTGCACAATTTTCTTTTAGCAATGCACGCGAAGAACTTTTGAAGTACAAGCGACGAGATTTTTATTTGATTGTTTGTAAACGCGTTTATTTTATTTGTAAAAAAATAATTTATGTCGATTTATCAAATGCATAATTTTGCAGAATAACTGTTTTATTAAATATTTGTTTTTGCTTTAATTGCAACGAAAATTAAAAGACAAAAACAGAATACGTCAGGAAGGCAGGCAGACAGGCACAATGCACGCGCAATTACAACGACGTCTACGCGGTTCTCTTACTTGTGGCCGAATAAAATAATCCTATATTATCATTAGACCATTCACAATAGGTATTACTCACTCACAGCTAGTGTGACATTTTTTAACACTACTCTGCAGCCATTCTATGCTGCTTACAACACTAAACATTGAAACAGCTGTGCTAATAATTGTTGTTGTATACATCTTAATTAAGATTTTCGTTTTGAAATTTTAAATGATTAATCTAATACATTGACATTAAATAATATAAAAAAAAAAATTAAGCATATGAATAATAATGTTATTTAATATAAAGAAAAGCAATAACTCAACAGGAGAACAATGTCTGTGTAGGAGCAGAACCAAGCGTCCAGAGGTTTAAGCCACAGAGCACTCTTAGCTTGGAAGCAATATCAATTGCAGCGTTTAATTCTACGACATAATGCATGATGCTCTACAAGTTAAAATCTTTATATTATGTACAACCAGAATTACACCGTAAAAAGATTATATCGTAAAGCTTTTACTGAATTTGGCTTAGGGATAATGAAGGCTGCTTCTACGAGTGCCAAACTTTTCGTTTTCATTATACAAATTGATTTTGCATCAAATTATTTATCACTTTTTTTTTTAATTTAGATACCTCCATGGATTTATTTCAAAATATGATCTAAATAATTGAACGGGATCAAGGCGCTTTATTGTTCTAAAATCCTGAAACACAATCTAATTACTGCGTTACAAGGTTCATTTGAGAATATAACTGCTGAAAATATTCGAGCATGGGTATGGAGCAAAGAGAGAGGAGAGTGTCCTAAACAATTTCAAACAAATGCCGGGCCGTAAAAACTTAAATCGGATATGCTCCAATACATCTCTGGTTAAACGGATTATCTGCTTCAGTTAAACTTGTTAGTTTTATTATCAGCTAAAGGCACACTAGCCGCAATAATATTGTGCGCTCTGACGACCAGCTCATTGTAGCCGCTGGAATTCTATGTGCTAGAGTTTGTTAACCTCATCGAAATTGAAATTCTTCACTCACGGATCTTCTCCAGGACTTGTCTCATTGTGAATATTACGTCAGTGGTCGACCTTTTTGGTGTGACATAATATTGTTAAGCTGTGCATCCGTATAGGATTGCAGCCTTTTACACAATGTGCTTGGCAGAAATTTATTTCCGATTGCAAGGAGACGTATTACACGGTAATTGGCAAAAATATTGGGGTCTCCTTGCTTAAAATAGTCCAATGAACACTAAGATTCCAATCTTGGGCATGCATTCATCTTCACTGTCAGTCTTGAATAGCTCAGCTGGCAACTCGTCGGAGCCTGCTGCTTTGTTATTATTCATCATTGACTGGTGGTTCTAGCATAGCTTCACTATTGGGAGCAATTAAGATCTCAATACTTCATTGCTTCTAAGTTAGAGAAGTAATTCCTGTGCATCTGTGAGTAGACTTCCGCTTTTGTCTTTGCTGTAAGATAATTCGTATTTAGCGAACTTGAAAACCAAGTAATTTAGAAACTCAAAATTAACTCTGCGCAGCAATACTTAAAGAATAATAACGCTAATATTCGACTTTATACAGTAGACAAGTGTCCAAAAATGTATAGGATTAGGATAAATTTTTACAACATCAGACATATCAACTTTGTAGCAATCCGAGAACCAACAAGCCAATGATTCAAAAATACTTCCCAGTAGACACTAAGATAATATCATTTGCATCGAACCTGATAGCACAGTTGTTGTCGCTTTAAAGACTTAAACTCCGGGTAGAATGCCAGTATTTAACTTTGCTTAAAGCACTAATAGTATTAATCACATAATCCAATATCCCATTTAAATCCAAAGATTACAAATCAATAATTTTGGTAACTGAAAAATTCCTTAAAGAACTTCTATAGAATGCTATATATTATCTGCGAATTTTATTTAATGCTACAATAAGATTCAAATGTTTTTTAAAGGCATGAAAGGTAGCAGAAGTCAATGCAATTTACCTAAACCTGGTAAAGCTGCCTCTATTGCAGCTTCGTATAGAACAACTAGTCTTCTGTCGATCAAAGATGTTTGAAATATTATTACATAACAGACTAGCTTGACAATAGTTAAATTTTACTTGATCATCAATTTGGATTGCGGAAGCACCATTCTACAATTGAACAAATACAAAGAATAGTTAATGAAATTTCGACATTTGACAAGGCATGGCATAGGGAAATGTTATTTAAACTGAAATCTCTTCTTCCGCTTGAAGAAATTTTTATATAAAAGTCAAAGATGCTTTCTCTTCAACTAGATAGATAAATGCGAACTCCTTATATATTCTTTTAACTCAAGATACACCACCACCGTACAAGCCCATGATTGCATAGCTTCTGGGAATCTTTAAGTTATATTAGATACTAAAACTACTTTGCTTAAATGGGCTATTAAATTAAATGTAGGCAAGACAAATCGACGGCATAAATCAGAAATATTTTGACAGATATACACCCAAGATTGTTTTTTTTTTTTTTTTTTGGCGATGTTTATTGATATAACGTGACTAAATGGTTTCCAGCCCAAATAAATAAACGAACGAATCCAGTTAGTTCCAATGCGATCTCCCTAGGCCGCAGTTTTGAGTACACTTTTACAAAATAGTGTTCTTGATAAAAATATTGATGATCTTGTTTTTTTTTTTTATTTACTAAATACATAGATTAATGTTTGGGTTGGAAGAAAAACAATTAAAGATAATTAAAGCAAGTTGACTGGTTGAAAGTGTTTATTAAAGGTAGAAATAATTTTATTAGTTCCTTATAAATTTAAAGGCGTGCTTTGAAAATCTAGGCTAGTACTACCGGTAGACGATGCCGAGAAGACTGAAGGTGGTCGCGTAGAGGATAGCGATGAGCCTGCTGATGAGCTGCTTGAACTAACCCATGCGTGTCCACTTCTTCGACGGTTGCGACGCACCAGTCCCAATACAGATCCAAAGACTGGAGAGCCAAGGTTAGCTGTAAATCGAAATTATATCAGTTTTTAAACAACTGGAATTTAGTGAAATTGCTTTAGGTATGGAGGTGCACTATACTACAACAATATTATATCCTTATAGTTAATAAAGAAAAATAATAATGGTGCAGGAAAGGATGTCAGTGGAAATGTGACAAATTGGCCATTTGGGCCTGTCTGACAGCTTTTGCGTCTTTTCAGTAAAAAACTTGTCAGTTAACTTATTATTGCAGGCATATAATGTATGCATATTGCCATGACACGCCTACTTAAGGCGACGAAGGCTTTATCGAATTATAATATATTTTATAAAAATCTAATGAAGACCCCATAAAGTTTATAAAGTATTGATTAACGCGATGAGACAAGTTGATCTAGCCATCAGTCTGCTGTCTGGTAGATTTTAAGTACTTTTAAAGAACTAAATTTTAAAATATCCAGCAGCTACACTAATTTTTGTTGCAATTCAATAATATATAGAAGTTTACTTGTCACGCCTTTTTTTTTTTGGGTGGCCTCAGTACAAACCGCCCACAGATTTTTGGTTCACTTCCTTCACTTATTGCATTCAAGATCAGCTTTATTTTCGTGGTGGCTTCTTATGACCGGATACTTCACACATCTATTAATCAGGAAAATACGTATATGTATATATTATGGGATCTTCGAGGAATCGTTTAACAAGCTACATAAAAAAAAAAACGAGTTTGAAAATTAAGAGTGTGTTCGATTTATACTTAAAACGAGGCGGTATATAGAAGCTGTTCTAAATATGGAAGTAAATTGTGAATATATATCTTCTATAATTTTTTACGATGATAAAGTTCCATACTACGGTGGTACAAAGACTTCATTGGTAGACGTAGTTTAATTCAGCAAATTTTATTTTAAAGTTAGCCAAAATCTGTTGTCTACCAAAAAATTTAGACCCTTTGGCCACAGTTGCCCCAACAGCATACTTGCTTGTCAAATATAATATTTCACAATTCAATTCTAAGAATATTTATTTAAAATGCATAAAAACCAATCTTCAAGAATAATATTTGTGAATATAAAATATAACCTTCGTGTAACTATTTTAAAGTGCAAAAAATAAATGCTTTTACATACCAGCAGAAGTGGACCGTAGGTTAAGTATAGCCGGATTAATTGTGCCTTGTGGCGCAGAGACTGGACGTTGTACATTAGATGTATCAGTTTCGTTTTCCAATTCCGGAAGAAATGTTTCAGAATACGGTTCATTCGACAGTGATGAAACTTCATTCTCATCGGATGTGGTCGAACGTGATCCATGTGGTCTCTCTATTGAGTTGGTTTGTATCCACACAAGGTTGGTATTTAAAGGCTGTCCGTCAAGTACCTGAAGAGTCGGAACACTTCGCTGTAAAGTAGAACAGTAAAGAGCCAAGTTGCATACTGGGTTGCCTCGAAGTTCCACTTCAATCAGATTTGGACACATGCCCAAGAATGATAGAAGACCTAAAAATAAAAGTTGTTTTCTATTCAGTAGATTTATGTGATGAGCACTTTACTGACCTAGCTCGCTTATGCGATTGTTCCGTGCGCTCAATCGTTGTAAAAGTGGCAATTCAGCTAACGAACCCACGCGCTGAATCATATTGCCATCTGCAATAAGTGTGCGTATGGCAGGAAGGCCGCTGGTGCCATCGAAGCTGTTTAGTCCACATTGCGAAACATTAAGCGACGTCAGATGTAATAGTCCGTAACCCAAGTCACGTAGGGAATTAAGCACGCTGCCGCTAAGATCCAGCTCTTGAAGTCGCGGTAGAAATATTGAAAGCCGTGACAGACTGAATGTGTAGGAGATAACTCGTAAACGTACGCTCTCAACGTTGTGTAAATCGTTTCGCTCAGTGACACGTCGCTAAAAAATTACAAAAGCAAAAATTTTTCAAAGAATCTGAACTCTTTATATAAATTCATATACGAGAAACGACTCCAAAGTGGGAGTACTATTACCCTGTCGTGATGTGAGATTTTTTTCCAAGGTTAACATTATTGCGTGGTAAGGGCGGTTCACAGAAACACAATGAAAACCTGCGGATTACTTAAGTAAAAAAAAGGACATCCTTTTGTACTTTTCTGCGAAATATTTTGATAAATGATACCGTTAAGTACGGAACAATTATATAAATATTGAGAGAGATTTTGAAAATAGTGCGCCAGTTGGTTCCCAAAACAGTACAAAGTACATCGGGCAGTGCTCGCGAGTTCTTTAAACAATTTGAAGATGAAATGCAAGAAGTTTGTAGTTCGGTTTTGACTGAAACTGGCGGCCCTCCACCGAAAGGCATAATTTAACATCGACGTATTTCAGACAAACAGACACTACAAGACGATTAAGCGTACTAAAGGATTGAGTAAAGGAGAACAAACCTGTACTACCATCAAACCTTGGAAAACATTCTCTCTGCGCGAGCTAGAATGCTCGTAGTACGCACCAACAATTCATCTAAAGTTTGCTCTGGATCTTGCTGCGGCAACACAACGGGTAGCAGGTGCACGAATGGCGGGTACTGGTTGTCCTCTTGAGCTGGTAATGGTCGATTGTTTCGTTCTGCATTCACCCCATTATTTTCTTCTACAATTGCTGGTGGACCTAAAGGAACTTCATGCTCGAACGATTGCTCTGGTGAAGATTGCGTAAACTCGATTGGTGCCTCAAGCGTAGGCATAATTTTTTAGATAAAGTACATTTTATTCTAGACAAACGATTTTTAATTGTTTGTTTATTTTTATTTTTTTTTTATCGATAAAACTTGCCTATAAGTTGTTATAGTAACCAAGGTTGTGTTAAGAACTCCGCATGAGTGCATACAACACCATTTCAAACTAATATTGTCTGCAAGTCGAACCGGCCAGCTGATCTTTGAAACAGTTTGAAAATTTTGTTTTTTCTGATCAACCGATTTTAAAATTAAATTATCCTCATAATATCAGCTAACATCCAGTGAAAGTCCCTTCAAATCGGAACATCCGTTTTTGAGATTACACAGAACAAACCCACAAAAAAATTAAATTAAATTTTTTTATATTATTAATTGTTTAAACTAACAAGAAACCCACTATTTTAGACATCAGGCAAGATACGAAGAGTTCTGATGAGTTTCTTTTTGAATAAAATTTAGTTTTTTCGGCAAAAAAGCCCATTTTTTTCTCAGCATAGTTTTCTTTTAGCTTCATACATTTAGTCCAGGGTTTTGCCAATATTTTATTCCTTTCAAATAATAGGTTTTCTCAAGGCCCTTTTAATATGCGTTTGCTTCAGTGAAGAGCTCTTCACTCGACTTCAATTTATTATCGCCCAGCCACTTTTTCAGGTTTGAAAACGGGAAATATTCACAGGGGGTTAATCAGACAAATTTGCTGGATGGGGTAGTGGTTTGTTATCCAATTTGTGGATTGCATCACTTTTCCCTCGATTCGAATGTCTCTAAAAGCTCTGAATAATATTCGCCGTTGATCATTTTACTGTTTTGAAGGGAATTGATGTGAATGGCACTGCATGCATTCCAAGAAACTGTAGCTATGACCTCTTTAGTTAACAAACCCACCTTCTCCTAATTGGTGTACATCCACGGAGAACTGGAAATTTAAAAGGCCTCAGACTTATCAAACTTCCCTCGTATATTTCAATATTTTTATTCTTTCAATTAAATTGCAAAAAGCAACATCATCGGGTGTTGTTTTTACTCGTATAATAAGCAACTGACAGCACAGAACGCTTCCATCTTGTATCATCTTAGCGAATTAAATTGAAAAATATATCGGCATTTCTTCATTTAATTTTACTTTTCAGTTATATCGCACAAGAATTAAACCTGTAGTCAGACGGACTGTGCGCCAATGGCATGACCTGCACGCATGACGTTCATCAAATTCGCATGATTTTAAACTCTCGCTTGCACGCAGCGCACGTCTGTACAGATAATTGTGTACGGCCATACCACGCCGCACACATACTTTGCATACATTTTTTTTGCACGAGAACACATCAAATTTAATAGCTGCACTTCCACAATGGCACCAGACGACAACAAAACACAGTTGGATGAGACACAAAAGCTGATATTCGAGCGCATAGCCAAGAATGACACTAGCAGCTTTAAACAGACAGTGGCGCAGCTAAAAGGCGGTGTAAACTTTGTCGATGAAAATGGAATGACTCCGCTGCAACATGCTTGCTGCAAGGGCAACAAGGAAGTAGTGGAAGTGTTGCTTGACATGGTAAGTCGATTTTAGATTTATTTTCGCTCATCACTTCTTAAGTGTCAATCTTCTACAGGGTGCCGACATCAACTTCAATCAACACGGCGCAGACTATACGCCGCTTCACTTTGCCGCTCTGTCCGGCAATACAGAAGTCTGTCGTATGTTGCTCGATGCAGGCATCAATCCGAACAGCACCAATAGCGTCTCGCGCACAGCTTCGCAGATGGCTGCCTTTGTTGGCAATCATGCCTGCGTCGAGGCCATTAATAATTACATACCACGTAACACGCTGGATTACTACACAGAACTGCATGGCCAGCAAACGGAGCCACATATCCCGCCTGCGCTGCTTGGCGCATTTCACAGTTTTGTCGTAGAAGTCAATTTGCATCCGGTACGAATTGCTTTGAATATTCAAGCACTGGGACTATTAAAGCAAGTGCAGGGTGTGCGAAAGGCGCTGTCGCTGATGTGTGAAAAGGAAATGCAAAAGACCAATGACATCAACGAATTGATGGCATTCAAATTCCACTATCTGGGCTATATGGTCGCTGAACTGATACGCTGCGAAGAACAGCAGTTAAAGGCACAGAATAAGGAGAAAACGGACACCAGCGACTGGGTTGAGGTGTTTATTAAACGCGTGCTGAAGGAGAATAAACAGGGTCAACTAGACTATGTTGAGTTTACGTTGCGTGAGTGTGTACGCGATTTTCCGTACCGCGAGTGTACTGTCTTCCGGCAGATTGTAACGCAGCTGGGCTCTAAGGATGCACAGCCGGCGCTGAATGTCCTACGTAATGCAATTAATGGTCTGCGTGGCTTTATTGTAAGTTTACTAGATCTTGTAAAATTTGGAAAGCTAATTAATTAAATTATTTAACATTTTAGGATGAGATGTCCTACTGTAGCACATGCGGCAACGAGAAACCCGACAAAAAATGTTCCAAATGCAAGGCTGTGCAGTACTGCGACAGGGAATGTCAACGTCTGCATTGGTTTATGCATAAGAAAAATTGCGCACGCTTATCCTCCACCAACGCTACTGTTGCTACAACAACGGCCCGCGGCCCCATCGATACTAGTGAGTTGCAAGAAGAGCTAGCTAAAATGACTACCACCAGCTAAAGCACTCACAAAGAACAAAGGGCGCAGGCAGCAATTTGCAACAGTTAAAGATAAATACATAACTATAAGTGAGAACTTTTATTTTAAATGTACAATTACGCTTATTATTTGAATTGCGTTAAAGTTTTTAGCAAGGTTAGAATGAGAACTTTATTTGCTGATAAGTGGAAGGTTTCACAGATTGATAAGCTTTTGATTGAAACAACTTCGCATTATGCTTGTGCATTTAAAAAACAAAGATGAAATTAAAAATATTTTCAGTCCAGTATTGATTGAATCAAAAGAAAATATAGGTTTTTAAACAACTGTCGTTTGAAGTTTTAGAAATAGTTGGGACTTGATTTTACTTGAGTTATATATTGCTTCGATTGATGCTAGTTACTTGGTAGTATTCACAGATTTTTACGAAATGCTTGGTAGCACTGTCTGAAAGCAACATGTATGGTAGTACTGGAGCGATCGAATTGGTCGTTTTTTTTAATAACAAAAAAAAAGCGCAGTTCACATTAAGTTAGTATATTAAATTTGAAACAAAGTTTGTACTATCCAAAAGAAGGCATCAGATATTATAAAGTATATATGGTTGTGCGCATCGAGGCAGACAAGCCAATCTAACCATTTGTCCCTATAATTTACCTTATATTTATAATTTAGCAAATTGGACTTACGACAATTATTATTCTGGTTCAGTGTCCAAATAAAGATCATCCAATATAAATTGAACAGTTTTCAGAAATATTTTGTTGAATAATCTTTGTGGTAAGCGCAGTCCACTATAGTATAAAGTGAGCAAAATGTTGGTGTTTTAGTCGATTAATAGAGTTGCATTCGCCATGAAGTTTCGATGGGTCAGCAGGCGTTCATTATAACTAGAGAAACATTGTGTAATAATTAAAGTTTTAATATACCAGGTACCACCAGAAATCTAGCGCAAAGTTTTGAATCGTCTGAATTTTATTTCGGTTTATTTTGGTTGCAATACCCCATATCTGGATGCCATATTTCTAAATCAGTGCGATAATGGTGCGTTTATTACTCAGAAACAGCCTGCTTCCGCCGGAATGCAGACCATTGGAGTTTATTTATTCTTGTTCTGCAAGTTTGCACTGTAGTCAAGATAAGGACTTTAGAATAAGACCCAGATACTTGGCCTTATTGGACTAACGTAAAATAGTTACATTTAGCTGTAATGTAGGTGGAATGCCCCTCCTCAAAGTGTAGCATAAGTTGCTGCATTTATCACAATTTATGTGGACGTTTCATCTCCTTGCCCAGCCATCAAGTAGGGATAGATAATCATGAAGGCTAGGAGCAGTTTCGCTCGCAACTAGACGTGCTCAGAATGCACACATCATCTGTTAATGTAGCAATCATCATTTTCTATGCGTGGTTTGATATCACTCATTCATCAGTTAGGAGGTCAATAGCGAAGAGGTTGAAGAGCAACAGTCCTAGGACACTGCCTGGAAGGACACCGGGGTACACGGGATAATTTGGGAAGGCACTTGCGCGTATTTTTACGAAAAACTGGCGCTCCTTCAAGTAGAAACGTAGCTTTAAGATAAATGGAGTGGAGAGCAGACAGTTGTGCCATACCCTATTGAAAGCTTTCTGAATATCGACGAAGACTGCATTACAATACTCTTTGTTATCAAATGCCTGTGTGAATTTCGGCTATAACATGTCCTGAACGAAATCCGGAATGGTGATCTGGAAATAAATCTTTTGAATCTATAATAGTCCATATCATATATAGTTAAGGATATAATTCATTGCTTAGATACCTCTGAAAAACACTTATGTTTGAGTTGCGACCTAGAAGCCTCGTCGATGAAGGGTATGTCATGGCTCCTGCATCGATCGTGATGATAAGAGGTATGTGGTTCGAGGTCATATCAATGTGGTCTTCAATATTTAGTTTCCAATAAGGAATGCCTTTGTACACCCCAATGTCAACACATCCTGGCTGGTTGTTTGCACCGGTGGAAGCTCCGGTTACCAGAAAATTAGACAGGACATAATCAGCAAGTTACATACTTTTGTTAGCATTAAAGTCACCGCAAACAAGGTACCTTCTTTCCAGTCCTCCGAAAATTGAGGCAAACTTGTTATTGTTTCATTTGAACATAGGAGGGCAATAAATGGCTCTTAACTCTATATTACCAATTGCTGTTTCAATTATTGTTGAACTCTGCAGATGCGAACGAGTTGAGTGGTAAAGTGCTGGATTAAGTAACCTCATCCCTCAATCTTGTGGGTTCAATAGTGACCCCGTTCTTTATTGTTACTGGCAGATTCAGATTAACAAAAACCAAGTAAATTTTCTGGGGATTGGGACTGCCATTCACTTGGGAATGGCCAACAATAATTTTTTTGCAAACGGTCCAAGCAGCTTACACGTTCGTCCCTTGAGACACGTATCTCCTGGGTAACCGTTCAAAGATGAGCTAACGTGAGAAGGCGAAAGCCCCCCTCCCCTTAATTAGGGATTGGTGTGCTTGGGACCCGTCACTGTAAAAACAAATCTCCAATGAAAACAATAAGGAAGTCTCGGAAGGAACCCTACGATGACGAACGCAAACGATATAAGGACCACGAATTAAGGATATGCACCTGGAACGTCCGCACCCTTAATTGGGATGGTGCAAATATCCAACTGGTTGATGTCCTCAAAAGATTCAAGGCTGACCTTCCTGCAAGTTAAGAAATCCAATGGATAAGACAAGGTTTCTCTAAAAAAGCATTCAGTGACATCTACTATAGCTGCCATGCGAGTAAGCACGAATTTGGATGTGGTTTCGGGGTAAGTGGAAACTGCGTTGCCTCGTCTCTAGGTTCACGCCTGTTGTCTAGTATCTAGCTATACGCATCAAGGATAACAATTTTAATATAAGCCTTATTTGTGCGCACGCCCTGAAGGAACACGACGATGCTAAAGATAAATTCTATGAGCGCTTGGAACGTCTGTAAGAGCGATGTTAAAATCGTGCTTGGCGATTCCAACGCCAAGATTGGGAAGGAAAGAATCTTTGGCCCAACCGTCGGAAAATATAGCCTTCACGACACTACTTCCAATAATGGAGAGAGGCTGATGGATTTCGCGGCAAAACCTGTCAATAATTCATGTTACGTGACAGAAATGAAGTTCGAAAATTTTATCAAAAGGTCAAGCGTCTGACTAAAGGTTTGAAGCCCGGAGTAACTTTCTGTAAGGACGATAATGGAAAACTGGTTACAGATGCTCAGAAAGCACTGAGATTATGGAGGAGTCATTTTTCTTACCTGCTCGGAGGCGATGAAGCGCACAATTCCGCCGAAAGAGAAATTACACCGGAATCACCAATTAATGATGGCACTATTGTTGAGCTGAAAAATAACAAAGCGTCAGGCTCTAAGGGGCTGCAAGCTGAGTTATTTAAGACCGGCGGCGCAGAGTTGGTTAGGAGTATGCACCAACTTTTATGGAAGATATGGTCCGATGAACGCATACCCAATGACTGGAATCTCAGTGTTCTTTGTCTTATCTTTATGAAAAGAGACTGTTTGCGCTAAGTACCGCGGAATAAGTCTTTTTTTCCATCGGATATACGGTTCTGTCGCGCGTATTGTGTAATAGGCTGAAGCCATATACGGATTCACTGATAGGACGATATCAGTGTGGCTTCAGACCAAAAAGGTTGACCAGCGACCATATATTCACATTGCGCCAAATCTAGGAAAAGACCCGTGAGTTTAACATAGACATACACCACCTATTTGTCGACCGCAGCATCTTTGCATGACGACCATCTGACATACAAAGCGTTGTCAGGGTGGAGAAAAACCTCTCCGACCTCTTTGATACCAAGAGAGGTTTCAAACAGGGCAATGCTCTATCGTGCGATTTTTTTCAATCTTATGATGGAATACATTTTACGCCAGTGCCCTTACATTCAGAATATGTCGGGTTCGATCTTACAAAAGGCACTACTTGGTATCTTCTCGCACGACGACATCGCGTCTTGGACGGTCAGTGACGATGGATAATTTCAACTTCAATGTTGTAGAAAACTTTGTCTATCTTGGAACCGAAATAACCAGCAACAACAACGGAGATCAGGTGAAGAATCACGCATGCAAACAGAAGTTTTTTGTTCTGAGCAAGCATGGACCGCGATTGATTCAAATAAAACAGCATTGGAAGTCTTTAAGAGGTAGATTCTTCATAGGACTTTCAGTCCTATTAGAGTCGGCGACGAGTTTAGGTCCCATATGAACCGCGAGCTGTATGAACTATTCGATGAGGTTCACATAGTTCAGCGCATAGAATTCCAGCGGCTGCACTACTGCTGGTCACCTCATTCGAATGGATGAAAGAGCTCCAGCACGCATGGTTCACATGAGGCCCAAACTATTAGAGGACGCCGAACAAGAGCACGTCCGGGTACGCCAGTGCGTTCAAGACTATGGACGCTGGCGCACCTTCCTAAATGCGGCCATGACCGTAAGATGGTTGACGGCCATTTAAGTAAGTAAGTTCATTTTCTCATTTGTTTTGTGACTAGTTGAATTGTGTATGTGTTCCACTAAGAGTTTCGTTAGCAAGTTTATATGTTTATTCAGTTCATTGCGTGTATGCATGGTTCTCTCCGCAGTGCCCTCCTCTATCTTATCAGATCCATAACGGAAGTTAAAGAATCATTATAAATATTTAAAAAAATATATTTTCACTCCGTTATCAATACCGACAGATTTTCTGATCTCTACATTTAAATTGATCAGCTGTTCTAATTTACTCTACACTGAGAAATTAAGCTTGAAGCTGTAGAAATCGAGCTTTTAAGGCAATGGATTAGGCAGCCACTCTCAAATTTATAATCAATGAGATGTGATCATAGGCTTTTTGAAATGTTAATTTTAATTATTGATTTTAATAGAGAAAGTATTTTTTGAAGCAAAATGATGTCGGGCGTACTTTTAATGTCTCATCTTTAATTGAGTAGGAGTTAATACCTTCAATGTTTTCAGGTTTCAAATGATCAAATAATTTCTTTTAAATTAAGCAGAAACAAAAAGTTGGTTTCCGGTGCAAAATATTATGTGACCACAAAATCTTCAAATTATTTTAATATGTCGAGAAATGTTAGTTTTTTGGTAGCGAACTTCAAAGAGGATGCGGCTGGCGGTGCTGAATTGCTAAGTTTTGCAGTTGAGTGCTCCCAAAAACCGGTTACACTGCTTTAAGTGTTACAAATCTCACATTCAGTCAAAACATGGCACCGAAAGCGGCCCGAGGGAACGTGTCAAAATCACGCAGATGATTAACATTTTTGCCAAAGTTGTAATAAGTAAGTAATTTGCATTCAAAATTAACCGCTTAACAAACGATACAAGCCTAACACATTAATGCGCGGCTAACTAAGCCCAAACGACCGGCATTAACTGGTTAACAATAGCACAAATTCAAATGCCTTATTTTCGGTTTCGTGTTTCGATGTTTTTATGCGCTATAAACAAACCCGAAGCATTTTTATGGCAAAGCGCAAATAGCAAATCCAATATATTATAATTAATGAAACTCCGCACACACATTAAAAATAAGCAAACAAAGCCGAAAGCGCATAAAGACGCTGAAATGGCAACACCTTCCAATAAAGCATTCGATATCGTTGTCATTATCATTATCGACGGATCGATTCGAATCGGGGGAAACCTGATTTTGTTAATCTCCGTCTAATTAGGTACAGCGAGATGCTATTTGAGATTGGATTGCAGCTAAAGCTCGATTATAATTTTATATCATTTATCCAACGAATTTTGACGCTTTCTGCTTCTGTTCGAATTAGCTGAAACTAAAAATCTAAAATTAAAATAGGCGAAAAGAAATCCGATACACAAGCCGCGAAATCCGCATCAATAACAAGTAATTCGTGGAACGCACCGAAATTAGCCGAAGTAGATGTTCCATAATTTAATTGTTTCAAATTAAAATCCAAAATTTATGGTTTATTAATTAAAAAATAAAATTCGAAAAATAGATTTAGCCGCGCTAAGTTTTAATTCATTTTTTTTTTTTTTTTTTGTTTTTTTTTTTCTATCGTCAAAGGCGAAAATTAGCGCTAAGCTGTGAATCTGGTAGCAATCTTCATGAATTATTTTCTCGATGACTTTTTTTTTCTCGGGTGAACTCGAAAACTTGTTTCTCGTTTGTTTTAATTAAAGTCGGCTTTGTGTCGTTTTAAACTTTTCTATGAATGAATATAAAGTTTGCCGTTAGTTTCATTTGATTTAGGGGCGAAGACGCCGACAAAAATTTTGATCTAAAAACCAATAAAAGTCTTTGGGTATGGCGTATCAAGTGGTTTCAGTTTGGGTATGGAAAAAAGTGTAATCCGATTATTAATGTAGCAGTGCTTAAAGGTTCTTATGTCTGACTTTGTGTGTAGTTGTGTCCACAGGTGAATTAATGAGTCTTAATTGAGAATATGTTTAGGACAATTTATCATATTTCATATGGATTTTTTTCGATGCTTTATGGGTTGTCTATGTTTAACGATTAAATATTGCACTTAATAGTTCATTTCGATTTGATATCCGGGTTTCAAGGCAATCGATTCGTATAGTCGTAAAACTCCTAAGTATATTTGACGGAAAATTACAATGAACAAACGTTGGTACTATTCATTATACAAGTTCGGTAGTTCCGTTGGCACTAAAGAACTGCTTAGACGATGATTTACTTCGCTCAAGTTTTATGCAAGTTACCTTTGAATATGAAAGCAATGAAAGATCTTCAGATGCATTTTATACTTAATATGCATAGAGTTCCTTATATTTCGTTAGCAAAATTGGATGAAAATCAAGGATCACTATAAAAAATATCGTGTGGAGCATATAAAACAGTCGAGCACCTGACTATATTTCCAAGCCCACAACCATGCTCACAAGTGTTTCAAAGTATTGAGCTCGTGAACTAACTCCCTGTGATGCAATAGCATCGGACATTTTAAACAACTTCCACCAATCAACTTTGGGCCCTCATGTAAAATATGTATGTATGTTGGACTTCTTTCCACCATTCGAATAAAATGGCCAGCCGCTGGAACCATAACGAATGAAGATCTAAACTAGTCGTCATCTCTATTAGGTTCAAAGATCTTGCGAAAAATCTTACTCTCGATGACGCGCAACGTCTCTTTATCTGATTCCATTACGGTCCAAGCATCTCCGCCACAAAGTAGGACCGTAAATATCAGCGTCTTGTAGAACTTCATTTTAGTCTTTTGAGAGAGGGCGTTTTTCGTATTTGCTTGCTGTGCCCAAAATAGCATCTATGCGTGATTGTTCGCCTGATCTTCGTGTCGAAGGTAGACGAAGTTTTTTTGAATACTGAAGTTCTCCATCATCACAGACCATTCAAAATGAGTGCAAGAAGAAAAAAAGTACTTCGTGTTAAAGTCATTAGCCGAGACTGTTTTCCAATCTGCGAGATCTCCATGCAGACTCGCGGCTCTTGTGTACCGTTGATATAAATGTCATCTGCGTAGGCTTCGGACGTACTCCATCAATAGATTGATTGAAAGCTGACTAACTCCACAATGATTAGCGCAAACAGCACGACATCGTTTTTTAAAGATAAGACACAGAGCTCTAAAATTGTAATCGTTGGGCATGCATTGATCGGACCATATGCTACATAAACGTTAATGCATACTGCTCTTTTGGACCTCTGGCGTCATTTCTCTATAGACAGAGTTGTATGCTTCATCGCCTCCAGGAAAGTTAGAAAAGTGACTTCTCCATATTCTCAATGATTCTTGTGCACTGTAACCAGAATTCGTTTTAATTGTTTTTGTGAAAATAACTCCGAGCTTAAAATCTTCCGTCAGACGATTCATCATATAACCTCTTAATATCTTCAAGCTTGCGCCTTTCATGCTCCTTTTTCTTGTGTCTGGTTTTGCTTTTCTTTTTCTCTCGATTTTGCTCACGCGTTGCTCCCGACTGCAGAGTTATTTAATAGGGTACTTTATTTTCTGCAGTGGCATTCCGACACTCCTCGTCATACCAAGAATTATTCATAGGTTTTGTATAACCAATGAGGTACTTTGCAGTTCCATCCAAAGAGTGGATGATGTCTCTCCACTGTTCACATACATCTTGAGAAGACGAATAGGTTTCCCGGAGCAGTCGAGAGAGTGTGTCTGAGAAGGCTGCGGTGGAATGTTGCGATTGCAGCTTGTCGGCGTCTAGTTTTCGTTGCATGTTGGACGTGCGGCGTGTACCACGCTGAACCTAGTGCGTACCATATCTAACTCAATCACGGCCAATGCCTCTGCGCCATACAATAGGACCGGGAGTATCAGCGTCTTGTAGATTTTTTTGTCGAGAGAGGGCTTTACTTCTCATTTGCTTGCTCAGCCCAAAAAAGCATCTGTTTGCAAGCGTGTTTCTTCGCCTGTGATTGTTGCTGGTCATTTCGGATCCAAGATAGGCAAAGTTTTCTACTACACTGAAGTTGAAATTCTACATCGTCACTGGCCGTCCAAGACGCAATGACGGAGTGCGAGAAGACACCAAGTACTTTGTCTTGCCCTCAGTCACCGCTAGACCCATGAGCCGAGACTGTTTTTCAATCTCTGAGAACGCCTTGCTGACTTGTTGTTCCTGCGTACCGATTATATCGATGTCATCGGCGTAAGCGAGTGTATTCCATCAGAAGATTGAAAAAATCGCAAGACAGAGCATCGCCCTGCGATGGTGTGTGTCTCTCTCTCGGGTCATTTCCAAGATTTGGCGTAATGTGAATATTTGGTCAACGGTCGATCTTTTTGGTCTGAAGTCACACTGATGTGGTCCTATCAGTGAATCCGTATTTGGCTTCAGCCTATTACACAATACGCGCGACAGAATCTTAAATTAAAGATGTTGAGAATATAACCGGTTCATAGCCGTAAATAATGGACCTTAAATCGTTTGTGGGGTTCATCATCAGAAGGGGTCGTATCCGAGGCTTTCTTTGTGTATTCACTGGTGTTATTTTTTGTAGCGACTCCTAAGCCGATCGCATGAATAACTAATTAAGGGGAATGGGATGCCTTCTCACAACCTGCGCAGCCCCGAATAGGCGTTTCTGAGCAGCTTGGGCTGTTCGAATAACGAATAACGAATCGTTATTCGCCACTCCCAAGCGAATGGAAGTCAATAACCTTCCTCACTAATGTGAATTTCTTCAATGAACCTCATGACCCATACTGTTTAATGTAAATGTGTATGGGGTTTCTGACATTTGCTTTTTTTTTTGTTGTTGAAGTGTTTTTTGTTTTTAGAAATAAAACTCAACTTTAAAATTGTCGATTAGAATCACTTTAAAGGACAAGAATAATTTACCGATTTCGCCGGAAAAAATATCGAAAAATATTGTGGAGCATGCATTTCACTTCTCTGTTTTTCACTTCCTTTTTCTCTTCAGAGACTTTGGTATTGACTACCAATTGTTTTCCTGCCAATAAATGAAGAGTCATTTAGGCTGTTGAACAATGGAGAAATAGATATATGATCTATTTCTACAATATTCCTACAGCCTCCTGTGGCTATTACGTTGCCGACGTTGTTGATGTTATGACCACTGACCAATTGTAGCTGAATTGTGGTATTCCGTACGCTTTTGTCCGTGGTTTTAGATCTACATTTCTTAAGACCCACCTTTTCAAACTTTGTTTCTAAAGCTGTCGATATTGCAAATAGGTCTCTGAATCTACTGACCAAGAGAAAAGACTCATCTGTATAATTCAGATGTTGAAAGATAGTAGACAGAAAGCACCGAAAATCTCGGATAGAAATGGGTGTCGGCTATTACAAAAGGAATGCTGGTATCTTTCAGCCAAGGCACAGAATTAGTTGTATAGAATATGAAAATATGTTTAATGAACTTGGCTCGACATTTATTCTAGGAGGAGATTTTACTGCAAAACACTCTTTGTGGGGTTCCCGCGTAAATAATCCAAAAGGTAATAAACTTTTCCAATGTATTATGAACAGAAATTTGACAGTTCTTTCGACCGGTGCGCCTAATTATTGACCATCAGACCCTACAAAAGTTCCGGATTTATTAGATTTTATTGTTTATATAGGAATTTTATGCAAATTGAAGAAAACTGTGAAATAAGTTCAGATCACTCGCCTTTAATTGCGTAACTTAAATCATGCCCTATAATTGTTAAAGGACACCCAAAAACTTTGTCCCAGCGAAGTGATTCATCATTATTCTCTTACTGGTTAGACAGTAAAATTAATCTTAATATCCAACTGAAAAATTCAACATCTGTATTATGGAAGTAGGTTTCCTTTCAACTCCAAAAGAAAATTAAGTGGCAAACAATAGATATATCCCATCGGAAATTCGAAACCTAATCCGAAAAAAGAGAATTGAGGAAAGTATGGCAAACATCCAAATGATAAATTGAGGCTACAAAACATTGAAAAGAAAGACTTAAACAATTAAAAAACTATTCATTGGAATCATTCTTATTAAACCTTAGCCCCAACGCTGAACGCTGAGACTGGTTGTGGAATGCTAAAAATATCTAAAGCGGTCAAAAGTTAGAAAGCTGCTAATTAAAGACTCAAACAATTTATGATATAGATCAGATGAGGATAAAGCAACAGATTTTGCTATATACTTAAAAGAAGTATTCACTTCATTTTAATTTAATAATGTCTCTGATGAAAGAGATGTGATGATGCGCTTCTTGGATACTCCATGATATATGGACCTTCCAATAAGGCACATTCTTTTATCAGAAGTAAAAGAAGAATTGAAGAATTGTAGAAATAAATAGAGCCCTGGTTACGATCAAATAGACACTACTGTGTTAAAGAATCTATAAGATAAGTCCATTCGCGGTCTTACAATTATTTTTAATGAGAAGCTAAGGCTTTAGCACTTTCCAAGAGCTTGAATGTGCTGAAATAATTATGATTGCAAAACCGAAGAAATCAAATAATCTAGTTAAATCGTATCGTCCCATAAGTTTACTGGTAGCTTTCTCGAAAGTGTTCCTTTGCAAAGACTGATGCCAGTAATGGAAAAATTAAAAAGAATTCCCGACGCACAGTATGGATTCCGGAAAAATCATGGTACTCCTGAACAATGCCATAGAGTGTTCAACAAAATTAAGTTAGCAACAAGCTTTTGATAAAATCTGGCACGCAGGACTGCTTTTCAAATTAAAAAAATATTTACCTGCCTTGTTTTATTTTATTCTTAAGTCTTTCCTAAAAGGCAGACAGTTTTATGTTTGGGTAAGCAACGCAAATTCAAATATTTAAGAAATTAAATCAGGAGTACCACAGGGGTGTGTTTTAGGGCCAATTCTGTACTCAACCTTCACCTCGGATATACCAAAGTGTAATGATGTTACTTTAGCCTGTTCATACTATGAAATTACTTGCGGAGACTGATCGGATTTCTAGGTTTCACTGTCGATGTCAATAAAATTACATTAAAAATACATTTTTGAAAAACTTATTGGAAAAAGTATTTCTGATCAAAAATATATGTATATATTTTTTTGGATCAATTACTTCCAATGTTGGCTGTTACAAACTTCGTCTTAAAATGAATATACTATTCAAAATATGTGCGAAAAGTATAAAAGAATTGAAGGCACATTTCTTTGTTATAAATTACACATTCAAATACATCAATGAAAATCTTAATTAAAGTTATTAAATCTTAAATGTGAATGAGACCAAACGAAACGATTGGCGCCACCGTTTTTCGTGGAATTTCTAATGTATCTGCCACTTTATCTTGGCTGACACGGACCGCACACATGCGAGTTGAGAGAGAAGCACAAGGTACGAGTGTTACCTAAAAGCGCAAGACCCCAAAAGGTTTGCTTATCAGCTCAATTATACGAGCGGCCAACACGTTTCTGTGCAAATGCAGCAGCAGCCACATACATAGTACATATGTATATGTGTACATCGGTATATAATACTCGTAAATATATAACACATTCACTTTTGGTCGTGCAAAGTTGAGCTGTGGTGGGCAGACAACCATACCTGGACGGACGGACGGACTTACTGACAGTCGTAGACATGAGGACAGACGCGCTGATTTGTCGCATTTGATGTGATAATACACTCTCGAGCACTGCCACCGGCGCTGACTAACTACTGACTGACTGACTGGATTGGAATGGAATGGAATCGTGGCCACTTCCCGCATTTGTCGGTTTGCTTACTATAAAAGGTGATAAAACGAAATTTCACAAGCACCAAAGAGACAAAAAACCAGCAACACCCGGCGTCGATTCTGGCGCTTACTCGACTCGTATTCTGGTCCGTTGGCTGATCTACTCTGCTTTGGCTAAATGGCGGCGAGACCAAACGACCAAGAAGCCGTCAAATCGCTGCTCATAATGGACGCCTTATCGACAAAATTGTTTTAACTACTGGACTTTGTTCGGCACGGCTTTCAAGAATACCGATTTCGATTTTAGTTTTTAACGCGTTCGTTTCTTCTCAGCAAATGTTAGTTTCTTAGCTTTTTTTTATTTCGTATTTTGTGACCGACCGCATTTGAAATATACTCGTTTACGCGGTTGCTAAAGTGTCTGCATAATGGACCACATTAATTTCGCTTTTCGATTTAGCGGAAATTTCTTTCAGACTTGCAGCTCTGGGTAATGTGTCTACGAAATATATTGATTTCGATAGAGCTGAAGTTAAGGGAAGTGCAAAACTATGTTGTTTTAGATGGTGTTTATAAAATAAATACCTCGTAAAATAGACTCGTACGCATTCATATAAAACCAACCTAAAAGCCATCTTTTTGAACACGCTAAACTTAAGTTCAAATAATACCGAAAGTCGAATTTAGGGAGTGATAATTTGCCACGAAACTTGAAGGATCATATAAGATGTATATCGATCGGTTATTTAAGATATTCTTTTAAGAACTAAGGATTTCAAAACAAAGCTATTAATTCAATTGAGTTCACATAAGATTTATTTTAAATTTAAATAAATAAGAACGATGCAGTCGACATCGAGATACCCTGTAGCCCCATTTTACTTTAAATGTAGGATATGTGCCTCACTGGATCCGCGTAGGATATTTTATTAGAGTCATTGTAAGATTAACTAAATCGGAAAAAAATGTTTTTCATAGAAAACCCCAGAAATGGGAACAGATTTTAATGGGTACGCCTTACAGTGGCCATATATTGAATGTATCTTTTGAATTGATGGTAGTTACAATAAATTTGGGAGGCTTTAACTAAAATATCCAGAATATAGAGAGTAAAATCAATCAAAAAACGTAAAATAGATGTGTAAGTTTTTATGAGTTGGCACGTTCATTAAGTACTACTCTGAAGAGTGAGCAGTTAGAAAACGATATCAAGAGAAACGGAGAGATAAGAAACGCTTTATCAGACCTAAGAAAAAAAAGCAAGAAAGGCTGGGGTTTGAGGATGTAAAGATGTTATGTGACCGAAATGAAGCTCGTAAATTTTATCAAAATATCAAGCGTCTGACTGAATGTCTTCAGCCCGGAGTAAGGATGAAAATAGAAATCTGGTTATGAATGAACAGGAATCATTTTTCTAACCTATTGAATCGCACAATTACGCCGATAAAGAAATGACACCGGAACCACCAGTTAATGATGACACTATTGTAGAGCCACCGGACTATAACGAGGTCGATTCGGTTATTGAAAAGCTGAAAAAAAACAAAGCGGCAGGCGCTGATGGGCTGTCAGCTGAGTTATTTATTTTAGGAGTATGCACCAACTTTTACGTAAGAAATGGTCCGATGAACTGGGTTTGCGTTCATCGTTCTATCTTTAAGAAAGGAAATCCCGCAATTTGCGCCAACTACCGCGGAATAAGTCTCCTTCCCATGAGATATAAGATTCCGTCGCGCGTATTTTGCAAGAGCCTGAAGCCATATACGGATTCACTGATAGGACCACAACAAAAGATCGATCAGTGACCAAATATTCACATTAATGGAAATCTTGGAAAAGACCCATTAGTTTAACAAAGACAAACACCATCTAATTGTCGACTATAAAGCCGCTTTCGACACGGCGATACAATCGAAGTTTTTCGCCGTCCTGTCTGCACTATTCCGGCAAAGATCGTTCGTCTTTGCATGACGACACTATCTCACACACAAAGCGTTGTCAGGTTGGGGAAAAACATCTGCGAATCGTTTGATACCAAGAGAGGTTTCAGGGAGGGCGATGAGCGTACGCCGAGTCATCAAGGCGTTCTCAGAGATTGAAAAACAGTCTAGGCTCAAGGGTCTAGCATTGAATCAGGACAAGACGAAGTTCTTGTTGTGTTCTCGCACTCCGTCAATGCGACGATCAGTGACGATGGAGAAATTCAACTTCAGTGTTGTAGAAAACTTCGTCTATCTCGGAACAGAGATCACCAGCAACAACAACGTCAGCCTGGAGATCAGGCTAAGAATCACGCTTGCAAACAGATGTTTTTTTGGGCTGAGCAAGCAAATGAGAAGTAAAGCCATCTCTCGAAAGACAATCCTATTGCATGGCGCAGAGGCATGGACCGTGATTGAGTCAGATGAAACACCGTTGGAAGTCTTTGAGAGGAAGATTTTTCGCAGGATTTTCCGTCAGAGCTGTATGAGCTTTTCGACATAGTTGACATAGTCCAGAGCATAAAATTCCAGCGATAAAAACTTTAAGAATTTCTCACAAGCTGCTAAGTTTTTTGTTTTGCATTTGAAATGGTTAGATTATCTTCAAAATTAAGAAAACGGCTAGAAGCTTCGGTTTGTTAAAAATTAAGTAACTACTTTTCACGAAAAATATTTCTTTTTTCATCGGACCAAGACAGGGGAATATAATGGCTGACTCATGTTCACGGTGTTTTTTTTGTCGTAAAAATCACGAGCAATCAATGATGTGTGAATATGTGCATTATCGTGATGCAAAAGCCATGATTGGTTTTCCCACATATCCGGACGTTTTCCTTATATTGCTTTACGTAAACGGCGTATAACTTCAAGGTAATATTCCTTATTTCGTACGACCTTTTGCCACTTTTGGACACATTCATTAGGATGATTGGGCTTTGGTATAGACGCTATAACCATTTACCCATGTCTCGTCACCAGTTATTATCCTTTTGATCATTCAACAGCTCTTGAGCAATGCTTATGCGACGATTGTTTTGGTCAAAATGTAACAATATCGGAGCAAACTTCGCTGCCTCTTTTTAGACTCAAAACATCAAAAAAAAAAAATTGAATTCGATTATTCTCTAAAACAATTTCTCCACTGTTTCAACTTTTTCATCGCTTGTTAACTGGCTGGGGCGTCCATGACGGGCACTAAAAGCGCAATCAAGTCCTGGAGGACTACATCAGCCAGCTTGAACCTAATGATAGATAACACAATTTATGGAAGGCAACGCATTATCTTAAAAGAGCAACTAAGTGGCTTGCACCCATCTAAAATGCCAGGAGTCTGTGGTCTCGGTAGGAAACTGAGAAAGCCAACGCGTTTGCTGATCATCTACCAAACTCATTTTCTTCATTCAACACTTTAGAGCCAATTGTTCAATGTGATAAAGCTGAAGGAGAAATTAATGCGCTCAAAATAGTAAGGACAGCTGGCTATGATCGCATTCCCTTCCAGGAATCAGCTTGTCATTGTATACGGCTACAGTCAAAATCTGCCTACGGCTTGGCCACTTCACTCGCAATGGAAATGTTCTTATTCGTAGTCCTGGCAAGCGTGAACAAAACGTTTCCTGATATCGCCCGACTACTACCAGTATTTTCTAAGATATTCGATTGATTATTTTTGCGACAACTACTGCCTATATTGCAAACGACGGAGCTGATACTAAATCACCAATTTAAATTCGGTCGTAGGCATGACACCCCGGAAAATCCCCTGAAAATCACCGGCTGGTCGAACCTATACTACAATGCTTTGAACACAAAATATACTGCTCAGGCATTTAATCGAGTCTAGTACTACGGTTTTTTATATAAACTGAAGAAGAATCTACCCACCCCGTACTATCTAATGCTCAGGAGCTACCTTTCGTGCAGGTCCTTCTATACGTGGATAGGAGATGGTGAATAGGCGGTCTTTGATATTAAGGCTGGGGTTCCACAGGGCAGTGTTCTTGGGCCCATTTTATATAATGTATACAACGCGGATATACCGTTGATTAATCGCCCTGATTTACTCCAACATGGAGATGCTTCAAAGCTTCCAAGCAAAGGTGGTGTATGTCATAATGGGAGCCCTATATTACGTGCGCAATACTGTTCTCCACAGAGATATACCAAAAAAGGCAAATTACATATAACAAGGCTATTGAAACTCGTTTAGCATTCGCTGAAAAATTTAAAATTTAGTCAGGGAAGTTATATAAAGAATTATTTTCTGACGTATCTGACTGCTGCCAAATGTATTGGGGGACATAAGGCAACCAGTCCTACCACGAGCGAGATCAAGTTGGAAGATCGCTTATGATTTGGGCTGCGATTGGGTATGCTTGAATGTCTCTCATTTGCTTCATAACAACCAGAATTTATGCAGACAAGTATGTGGAAGTGTTAGATACAACAATTATTGAATTTAGTGGGGATCTATAAGGGGTTAAGTGGATCTTCAGCAAAACATCGCGTCAATCCACATTGTACTTAAAAGTAAATAGTTTTTCCGTATACGAAAATATCCTTATTGGAGTGGTCAGCGATCAGCCCGGAACTTAACTCCATTGAAGATCTATGGGGAATATTATTCAGCAAAATTTTTCAAGAATGACCGCCAGTTTGAAGCGGTAAATGACCTCAAAAACTAAAAGCTGAACTGAATTAGTCAGATTTTCATCATCTTGTCATCTTGTTGGGATGGACACCCAAACTAAATTGGTGGAAGACGTATAGAGAGAGCGAGAAATCTCTGCGTACTCGGAATTAACCGCGCACAACGTCGCAGTAACTGGTGCACCTTCCTTAATGCGGTCAAGTATATATCTTTCATATGTGCAATGAGTTAAGTTTTTTTCTTTTTATAAGCATGAATATGTATGTATTTGTGTAGTATAAATCTTTTATAATATATCTGTAGGTACTTAATGTTATTAAACTACCAACTATCGATTTAATTTAATAAAATACAATTGAATTCTTAAAACAAATTAACAAATTATTTTTATAAAATTAATATCTGTGTAAGTTGTTTTGCAGCCCAAACAGAGAGCCAAGGCAGCGAAGAAGAGTAGGCACTGGAATCACACATAAAGTATCTCTAAGTCATATAGTCAAGTCTAAGTCAGCGCAAGCGCATTCGATTTAATAGGCGAGTATAGCCGATATACTAAAATTGTTACTACGTTTGGGTTGCGTTGTTGGCGATGGTTCTGCTGCGGTTGTTGACGACGACGATGAACTCGTTGATGGCGGCGGAGATGCACACGGAGGTGATGTGTTTGTTGATGTTGTTGGAGAGGATATTTGGCTTTCCGGTAGGCCAATAGGTTGCAACAAATGCGGCGCGGGCGCCTGAAGTGGCACTGGCAGCGATAAAAGTGGAGATTGTTGGTGAAAATACGCAGCTGCAGCAGCCAACTCAATTGGCATTGACATAGAATGAAAGAGTGACGCCGGATGCTGGTAAAGATGCGGATGTGCATGGTGTTGATAAGCAGCAGCATATGCAGGCGTATGTGCTGACTGATAGATGCTGCTGGCCTCGCCGAAACGCGGCGAAAGACTGCCAGTGGAAGAGATATCATCCTCGTAGATGCGCATGCGTTTGTTCTGTTGTGGTGGTGAATCGAAGCTGCTGACGCTGGAGCGATCATCGTCGCTTGTGGAGGGTACCGAGTCATTTGCATCCATGTCACTGTTCAGCTTGCGTTTGCAGCGTGATTGACCCGACTCGCGGAAACCCTTTGCAAACGGATTGTTGTCGATTTTCAGCTTGGTAATGCGATCATTCTAAAATTAGATATCGAAATGAGAAGGGTACATGGAATTAGTTTTATGTTTTGCATAATGAAAAAATGTGTGATGTGTGTTTATGGATGAGGAGTGTAAAACGAGCTGCTTTGGCGACTTCAAGTGCCTCGACTGCTAGCTGCTGTAGACTACTTGAGCGAGTCAGCTTTTGACATTCGACGATCAATTAGCAGATGACATAAACGACAGAGAAGACAAGAGCACTGCTTGTCTGTTGTTTTGTCTGATCTGGCACACTACCTAATGCAATGCAATGCAATGCCATGCGTGAAAATGCAGCAAGTGGTCGGCGTCAGCTACGCCGCGCCGCTCAAGTGGTCTAGGCAACACATTTAATGAGCCAATTAGCATTTAGCGTGCAACATGCAGTGGCTTTGACGCTTCGCAACAAATACATGAATGAAGTTCGAAACTTGCAAATATATATAACAAACGAGGAGTATTGAGTATGTACCAACCTGATATGCTGTAACTGCCACAAATTCGGTCTCAGGAAATACAAAAGCTTGCTGCGGTGCCCAGGGCAATTGCGACAGATCAGAGGTGCGTATGATGTGCAAACGTGGCTGATATTTATGCATGCTGGCGAGTACAATCTGTGTAGAAGAAATAAGAGAATAAGTATACTTTGTTTTTTTGGTGGTATACAATTTTAATAGCTACTTACTTGTCCATTATTATCCAGCGTATTATTTGTCAATTTGACCTTATTAAAGAGCAACGCTTGCGATTGCCAGTGTGCACCTGTCGCCGGACTGTCCGGATGCAGATACATGCGCTGTGGACTTTGTGGCTCAGCACCGCCAGCGGGCACCCATTGTGAGCCAGAGAATTTATAGCGACAATCACCAATGGGCACCATTTCGAGTAGCACGCAATAGTTGGATTCATCTTCGAGACCGGAAAGTGAAACGCGCATCGATGGAAACATGCGTCTGAAATTGGTTGGGTTGGGAAGAAAATAATGTTTGATTAGTGAAAATTGTTGATGAATAATGGATTTCAATTGAAATATTCTGCTAAATTATTTCGAAAAATAATAAATAGTTATAATGTTGGCGAGCTAGCTCTTATAAACACATTTTATGCGTATAATATACAGCATAGTGTATTTTCAAGTCATGAACACTGTACTCTTTGCTCTTCCTTTTAACTACAATTTTCTATTCCTGACGTTCTTTTGAATCAAATGAAAATATTTCGCTCAGTGTTTCGTATGCGTCATATTGGACCAACTAATAAATCACAGCATAACTCATCCAGCAACTACTAAGCGCAAAAATAGGCGTATCCATGCTTGATTTGTGGTTTTCAATTGTTAACAGACGTTGCCTACTCGCTTGCTACGGCGAGGAACCCTAACTGCCAGCCGCCTGTGCTGCCTTCGAGCGTGCATCGTTTCAGCCTGACAAGATCGCTAACAAGTGTGTAATTATAACGTGGCCAGAACAGCAGGAGTTGAAGTCGCTTGGCGCCGTGAAAATCATTTAAATTGTACCAAAATGCTGCAGCAGCAACAACAACCATTTGTATATACATACTATGGAGATACCACAAAACAAAGACTTGAAATTGAAGACAACGCGAGATCGAGTGAATATAGTGTATACTGAATTGTGTTGACCAAAACAAACATCAATAATGACATGATTAATTGTTTTTGAGGTTTATATATTTTGTATTTGGTTTTTTATTGCTTTATATGGAACGTAGGGGAGCCAGTCAGACTTATACTCATAGACGTAAAAGACAAGAAGTACGCAAGTGGCGCCAAACAATTAGTTAAGATTTTTCTATGCATTTTCTCTTTTAATATTTAAATATTTCCAAGAAATCGTAACAGTTTTATAGAGTTTTAGGACCAACCTCTGCGTTGTCTGATTGTGTAAGGCGATATTTTAACAGCTTTTAAATGCAGCTAAATAGATGCAACCGTGCATAGACGAATGAACGGGCGAAAGAGTTAGACGCTTTAATTATGTTAATTTCATGCGACTACCTATGGATTTGTTTCGGTCGGATCTCATACGCATATGAGAAAGCGGTAGTCATAATTTTGTAACAAAAGATATCAATATGAAGCGTTTTCTTAGCGCTGGAACGCTTATCTATTGTCTAAAGTGTGAAATCACAGGTAGACTGCCTGTTTCGACTGCGAGTACAATGTCAACGCTGTGAAATGCTGGGAACTCGTCGTTGCACAGATTTTATGTGCATGCTGGCGCCAGACGACAATGCACTCAACTCAGAAAGAATGAACGACCGACCGACCTATAGGCAGGAAATACTCGACCTTTGTTTAAGTTTGTCTGTCTGTCTGTCTCTCTTGCTGGCGCATACCAACATTTCAACTGCTTTATGAGCCCAACATATCTTTACACTTGTCACAGCGCAAGAGCGGAAAGCAGAAAAAGCCGGCTTTGATGTGTATGCCTGCTGTGCAAGTGGCTTACATTGAACAAAAAAAAAAAAAAAGAATAAAAATAAAAAATTGAAATAAAATATGAGCATCGTTGCTGCCACATTAGTTCGAAATAAAATGCTGAAGACTGCGTAAACATTTACATAGGCACGCTTGCGGTGCGGCACTTGTTGCATTTGCACTTGACTATTTTTATTGTGAAACGCCGGCGCTAAATTTTCAAGTTTTGTTTTCTTTATTTCGTTTGAGTAGTTTGCCAATAAATATTTGTCTAAAACATCCTATACAAATAATTGCTTGAAATTCAATCTTACCTGCCGCTTTTCGTTATGATCATCTCGGTGCCGATTTTATGAAACTGCTGCCAGAGCTCATTATTCTCCAATTTGGCATCAACGCCGGGTAGCACTGGCCTGGGTGGCATGATAAGCTGTGGCTGTGCCATATGCATTGGCAGCATTGTGGGAAACGGATCTGTAATTGAGCGTGAAGCAGTTTTGATTTAGTTATAAGTCTAAATAAAATAAATTGGTATTATATTTAAAAGTAATACTGGCTTATAATTATAAAGTATTAGCTATTACGCAGTTTATACAGGATAATTGTGATTTTGATGATTACACTAAAATTGATTTCTCTACTCGTAGATAATTAATTTAAATTTTTATTAGTTTCTTTAATTGTTAAATCACTGTTGCTTCTTTAGCTCTATGGTTCTTTAATTAATGTATTCGAAGTTTGAAGATCACACTTATATCTCTGTTTTTTTTGAGTTGATGTTTTTTTTATGAATCTATTATTATTTTTTGCTTAGAGATGCAGTTTCTATTTTGTAGACGGTTATCCATGTGAATTCGATTTGATCGAAGCTTCTTAAGCTTAAGCCATTCCCAATTGCAATTCTATGAGTGCTATAAGTTAATTTTATGTAATCAACTAAAACGATCGAAGCAGTGTCTACAAGTATAGCTGCTTCAATTTGTATCGTTTTACAGATCTGAAGTTCAAACGCAGATACGGATGGACTTGGCTATGCTTTTGATGCAGCTTTATATATTTAAAGGCGTGTTTACACGTTTTTTTGGTACCAACTTAATAGTTTATGCCTACATGACATAAAAAAGTAAAATTTTTTTATTTCTTTGCCAGTCTAAGAGTATTACCAATCAATAACTCTTAACAATTTAATTTTTAGTTTTTAAATACATTTTTTTTTAGAGAATTGCCTAATGAAATTTAAATTAAGAAAAGCCTGTTTTCGGTTATAAGAAGTACGCAATTCGTTTAAGTATTTCAAATTAAAAATTTAATGAACAAAAATTTTGAAAAACTAAAAACATTTAAAGTTAAACTTTGAAATACAATTGAATAATTAAATTTTATTTAAACACTTCAGCAATTTACATTTAAAAAGCATCGTATTATGCTTTCAATTAAATGTCTTAAAAATTATGGACCAACTGCCGACGGCTTTTGACTTGCTAAACTCTTTCATATTCAATAGTATCTTGTATCTTGGTTTAGCACTCACCTGGTATACGTTGCATAATCTGTTGTCGATAAAGCTCATGTGCGAGCTGTTGTTGCATTCTTAAATCCACTAATTCATGCATTGAAATCATTTTGTATAATTGTTCTTTTTGTTCACTATTAATTAAATTAATTTATTTTATATATTTGAGCACTAGTATTCGCAATTAAAAGTTTTTTTTTAAACACTTTGTTGAATTTGATTCGATTTCACTTGTCTTTCTTTAATTTTTGTTGTGATGATTTTCAAGCGTCTAAACGATGTTTCACGCACGACGATCCAAACTCAACTGTTTTTCTGTTTTTGAGCGCTCACTTAGCTGAGCTCTCGTCGAATCCAGTTTTGAAATAACTAAGAATGCTGCAGTCTTGCGCTGAGGACTTTAATATACCCTTATATTATTTTTGTGTAGAGTTTTGCAGAACCTTCTACTGGAATCTTTTTTTTTATTTATATAAGATATTATATCTAAAATATATTTAATTTAATTATATAAAAATTTAAATTTGAAGATTTGTATTAAATTTTTAAAGCAATAATATAATATAATAAAGCAGAAAAACTATATGGTGTGCGCTATACCGGTTTAATTTAATAATCTTAGTCAAATCTTAGTAGTCAGAATAGCTAAACTCCATGGCTTTACTTCTTATGGTCTCCAAGTTTAAGTTGTTCATACATACGAAAGACGGACATTTTGGCTATGTTTATGCTATTCTTGAGAGTAGATATACTTTTTGCGAAATACTACATCACCTACTGCCTATAACAAACGCTTACACAGACATAGTATACCACACTTTATTCCACTAAAGTAGGGTACAATTCTTTTCTTTCTGCTCATCAAATTTTCACAGCAGAAACCTGTTCTTACGTTGTATAAGTGTGCGTGTGTGAGACGCAATGGGATTGGTCTTCGCATGATCAGCGTCTACACACACACACACATAAACAACAAACTGTCAGAAGAACAAAAAAATTACTGTTTCGCGCACGCCCCCTACACTTAATTAACACAATTGTAATATAGCTCTTACTCTTTTGCACTTACGCATTTACTTGGTTCCTACATTTCCGCTTCATTGCTTGCATGGAACTCCATTTTGAAGTAAATTGCATGCTAGGTGCTGCAGCTACTTTTGTTGTTGTTATTATTGTTGCTGCTGCCGCTTGCGGCGCTGCTGGTGCTGAAGTTAACGCTTAGCACTGTTGATTTTCAACACTATCGTTTTTCATAGCGCGGTGGAGCGTTGCGCTGTACTTGGTCTGCTCTGATCTGGTCTTCTATCGAGTTTTCTTCATTGCTGCACTCGCTTTAGTTTAACTTAAACATCAACATGCAGCTGCATTTCCCCTCCTTTGCATTGCAACTTCTGATGCGTGGCTGGTTTGGTAATTTAAAAGTGAGATTTTCCACAGCGTTAGCTGTCTGCGTTTTTAGCTGCCGTTTGTTGTTGCGCCAAAACGGAAAATGTCTGCTGCAATTCTTTTTGTAATTTTTTCTTGTTTTTTTTTTTTTTTTTTGGTTATGTTTCCCCTTTTGTGCATTTTTCTCTGTTTCATGGCGTTGGCATTTTTATCAGCTCAGCATGCAGCAGCCGTCTCCTCCATTGTAACTTTGGAAATACAGCCAACAGACGAGACGCCTATGTGGACAGATGCCAGTAGTACACGGCGTAATCGTTCTTGTGTTATGCTATGTAATTATTTGTTAGTAATTCTTCTTCTTTTTCGTATCTTTATATTTGCGCCTAGAATTACAAACGCCATCATCGTGTTGTTGTTGTTGTTGTCGCTGTTGTTCGTTTGTTCACATTTTACCTTACATAATATACGACGACAGGTGAAATATAAATTTTGTTTGTTTTTGTTTAATTGCTGTTTCGAATTTCGACAATCGAGTTTATCTCAGTTTATGAGTTATCAGCCAAAATTTATTGATATTGGCGAAGTCTTAATTATATAAAATCAAATAAAGTAGAAATTCTCTTTTGAATTTAATAGAACCTGCTCTGAAATTATTCTGTCCACGTAAAAATTCTTATCGAATGTTTTAATTAGATTTTTAATTAGTAAATATGTGTCAGTAGAAACAATAATAAAATAATTAAATACACTTAAATGCAAGTAATAAAATATGTACGGTGGGCTATTTCAATATTTGGTTTAATACAACCCTAAAAGTTCAAGAAGATTATTGCCTTGGAATACAATTTGCCAAGCCAAAGTAGAACTTCAAAAATTGCTTCTCAATTAAGAAATCTTAACAACTAACGATGAGATGATTGGAAGTTAAATAAACTTTTACAAAAATCTGACCTCGGCTTCGGTAATCTAAAATCTTTTCTTTGGGGCGGCGAGGGGCAAAATTTTAAAATAAACTCGTAATATTCCGGCGAAGTTCAAGTCGAATGCAAAAAGAACAAGGTCTCTATTTATTACCGTTTCTGAAATCCTTTCGTTCATACGGACATGGCTATATTGACTTCTCTATTACTCCTGACCATAATGTGGGTATTTTTAGGAGTTCTCCGACCATTATTTCTACCTGTTACATACATTTGCACAAAACCAATAAACAACGTTCACTTATCCTTCAATAATTTCTGGGTTTTTCCAAAGCATATGTGGAAAAATCTATTACCGAATCGCATCGAATGCTTTTGGCCTATGGCGACATAGCTTTATCGGAAACAACATATATAGATTGATTTGATCAGAGCGACAAGAACCGTGGTAATCGGTCTAGGAACGTTGAAGACTAAAATAACCAATCGCAAAAAAATACAGTCCGAGGTGATGCTCAACAAGTTATTTCCATAGGCCTACATGCCATGGGAAAGGCTCAAAGGATCTGACAATGGGCGTCTTAAGAATTGAACACATGCGAAATCTTGCTCTTCAAATAAAAAAGAAAGTCGTTCTTGCATCGAATTTTGATGGACACAAGTCAAGGTTGAGTTAAAACTACTTGAAAGTATTCGACTGGTAGGTGCTCCCCAGACATGGCCCCTTCCATCTACCACGTGTTTTCGTTGATGAGCCACACGCTCGTTGAGCAGCACTTTGCTTCTTACGAAAATGCCCAAATATAGGTTGTACTTAGAAAAAGCACTAGGGTTGGGAGGAATGTATACCTAGCGAGGTCCAGTGTTTTGAATAAAGAATAAAGCAGTGGCAACTGCTGCAGGAATTTTTAAAGCACATCAAAATGTATAGTTTTCTCGAGTTTTCGCAGAATTTTCGTGGTAGATCCCATGACAAATTGGCGATTTTTGTGATTGGATTGTGTTACATCCCGATAAGTTAGTGAAAGCAGCTAAACTTAAGTAAACGGCTCCTGCTTGGTTCTGAAGTTTGATGATTCGGCGTTTGAACAGATTTTATTGAACATCATCTAATACGGCGAGACACATTTTTGAGGTCGAAAAGCTGAATGCTCCTCTCCAATATCTTGCTAAATATTGACAGCAGGCTTATCGGACGATTTTTGGACAGCATGATGATGTTGGCCTTCTTCCAGGCGCCTAGGAAGTGCCCGAGTGGAAGAACAGAGTTGAAAATAAGAATGAGCAAAGCTCTGCGATGGAGCAGCTTGATGGAGCGATTATCAATCTGGTCCTCGCTTGGAACCTTGTTATTACGAAATGCTTTGATCTCCTTTTCCACTTCAGTAAGGATGATAGGGGCTATAGGAAGGGCCATCTGCATAGGGGCTTCTAGAGATTTAGCCACTAGCTGTACGCTTCTTGGCGACGATGTCTCGAACGGCTGGAATCTCTCCTCCAGATTTTTCGAAAACGCTTCGGCTCTGTCCTGGGGGATCTTTTCCAAGAGCCATAAGGGGTTTGAACTGGAAATTTCGGTGCAACTTGCCTCTTGAACCTCCTCGTGATTACGATTCCAGAGCGAAAAATTTGAAGATTCACCGGGAGTAGCTTTCTCCAGGAATGCGTCTGTGTCTTCTATTTTTAATACGGCTAGTACCTTTCTCACCCTGTTAGAGTTTCTGCCATACAGTCTATCTATCGCTGGGTCATTAGTTCTGATGAACTCGCGTCTGAGGTGCTTCTTAAGCGTTAGGAGACCTACTGCTTCCGGAGAGAGGGTGAGTCTTAAGCCATTTTAATAAATGTTTCGACAGCTTTATCCAAAAAGCATTATTCAATTCATCTTTGAAGAGCCTAATATTGTTACCAGGAGGAACAAGCGTCGACATTAGAGTAATTCGCTGAAGCGACATTGATAGCGAAGCAACTAATGGCAAGTGTTTTGATGTAAGATCATACTTTTCCCGCATCGTGAGAAGACTACTGGCTATACCCTTGTACATGTAGAAGTCGATGCACATGGGCGCATCTTACCTGTTCTACGAGTAGTAAGTGGGCCTACCAGTGGCTAGCACTTGAGTTGCACTGCCGATAAGAAAGCTATGAAGCGCAGTGCCTCTAGCGTTAGCCGTCATATTGCCACTGAGTTGATGCTTCGTGTTGGACTCGCCCCCAACGATAAAATTAGGATCAAGGTGATTAAGTCGTCTGTGCAAACTCAGGGGTAGTGCAAGGCAAGCCTGGCCCGCCCAACCCGTGCTACACGTTAATAGGGCTTCGATATAAGACCAATTTTACCTTTTACAGCTTGTATACATGTATCGAACGAGATTTTTTATATACTTGTGAATCACCGCCCACCTTCACAATTTTCCCGATTCAAAATTCATGATTTAAATATTTTCAAACAAACTTGGTTCAAAGTGTTAACAGTCTTCAAAGAACTCTACATGAGCATTTAGTAATTTTTTCTATCGACTCTCTCATGCCCGGACACCATGAGGGGTTCGACGATAACCTCCGCTTAAAACTGACCTCTGATGCCTGTTGTTAATATTTGTCAAAATGGCGTTCTTAGAACGTGGGCTTGGTTCTACTGAATAAAAAAAAAGTTGGGGACTGTAAGCTTTTTTATTGACAGACTGTTCTTAATATGAATCTTACTATGTCTCGGAATTCAATTTCGGAGATTTCTGAGAGGTTTTTTAAAAAGTGCTGATTGCTTTTTTCGTCTTAACTGTTTTGATAGCTATTTCATAGGTCGGGATGAATAACTTCATAGTCGGGTAGGATGTCTGCCAATCAGGAAGTGTTCAGTTGTCATACCTATAAGAGTTGAAATATCGGTTCAGTTTGAGCTCAAAATGCACCGCTTTTGACTAGGTTGATCCAACGTACATTTATGGAACTGTTCTTTGTTTTTTATGAGCATTTTGTATGGTGACAGAGGAGCCATGATAGCCCTTATAAGTGAACGTAGCATACCTACTTGGTTATATTAGTTCAGAGACTGTCTACACTGATTCGAGGAAAACTGTGAGCCTATTTCAATATTTATGGGGATCATGTCTTGTATCGCATCATATAAAGTCTCTGTACTATATTTTTATTAAAATTCTTAAAGCTAAGGGAGAAGTTAAATCAAAGCAGATAAAGTTTATATTAAATGTTTTGCTTACAAAAGCCTCCAGTAAGCCTCTCAAACAGGATATTTACCAAACTGAGGATAATAAGCAGATGCGGGAAACTTCTTCGCGAAGAAGAACTAAATCTCTATACGTACATATAGTATCGTCGGTTTTATTTACTTACAGAAAACAGTTCTTTACCGTTCGATGTAACTCTTGTAACCCGAACGGAAGCTGCTAAAAGAAATTACCAAACATTTAATTTAATTTTCTTAAATCTTATCGCCATGAACAAATGTTGTGCTACTGTATGATCAGCGCAACCAGTACTTTATCCACTCCAGCTTGCTTTGAAGTGTCATAGAGACAACGGCGACAACGACTTGAAAGCAAGATCCGCAGTGGAAGATAAGACGTGTACACCAGCGATAAATCGCAGCATGGAAACCAGTAGCAGTAGCAGCAGACCAGTTGCAAGGCAAGCATGGCTATGGCGCGTCGTTGTTTGCTAGTTGATGGCGCCAAGTCCTTGTGTCCTATCAACTCAGTTCGCTTGTGTGGTGAGTGGCGCCGATTCGCCGATTCCTTTGTTTGTTGTTCGACATTTGGCGAGCGGTGGAACAAACGAACGATCTCACTGTGGAGAGGAGAGGTACTTGAAGATGCCACAGGCACTTGTCGCACAAGCGGCGAACGCACTTATCCTTTTTTTGCATTGTGCATCTAATTTTATTACCGCAAAGCACAATGGAACATCATACATGTATGTACTACAACTAAACAATCAAAAATTATTACTTCAATTGGCGACACTGTCCGTCCGTAGCGTTTGCGTCTGTGCATCATCAGGTAAGTTACTTGCTGTCGTTCGGAAAAACATCTTAAGTAGATTTTAAGTGAAACCGCCTCCGGCATCTTCACACTGCTCAACATCACCGCAAACGAGTCGACTGCTAAACGTTGTCGCCTGTTGTCCAGAAAAAGATTGCATTGTTCGCGTTCTATTTGAGGGTAGTTCCCAAGCCGTCCCCTGTCTCGTCTCCTTAACTAACTGTCCGTAGCTCGCTCTGCACTTGTCACCAGCATCTAGATATCTATTAGTGACGCAATTACACCTGAAATTTTTATCGGATTCAATAGATTACATACGAGTGTATTGCGCAACAAACCATAAAAACGTTTGTGCACTGCACCCTGGGCTCAAGTTCAAGGTGACCGACACGGCTCGCTGCCTTCTTCCCTTCCCTGTCTCAGCGCTGTCAACGCTTTTGTTTTCATTTGAGTTTTTCATGCAGGCGTGAAGCGTTTCATTTTTTGGCAGACGATTGTAAATTTAAAAATGATATTTTAACAAATATTTTACGATGCACTGACGCCAACCGAAAATATTGACACTCACAGTAGTTGCCTTTAGTTGAAGTCTCCGGCTCGGTCTCGGTCTTGAATATGTCTGCTTCTGTCTCGGTTCGTTCTGCGCCATATGCCACGCAATGTAGTCTGGCCCGGGGCGGATGTATGCCGTCTATTCGTTTTCGGCCGTTTTAATGTGTCCCAAATGCAAATTTTATGTTTGCATTTGAAATTAGTTCCCAAGATATAAACAGTTTTATCTGGAAGTCAGTGACAAAAGCAGCAATGCAAGCATCCGAGATCTTCTTTTTGACAGTTCGTTTGAGATCAAGTGAAGCTTGAAATTATATGCAAATTTTCATTGCCACGCAGTGTATTAAATTCTTCAGTTTATGTAAACTAATTGTGGAAGTTTAATTTTTTAAGAAATAAATTAATACAATTGTGCGTTCATTTGAAAAAAAAAAAAAAAACAGCAAAGAATTAGCTTGGTTGGTACCAAACTTTGGTAATATACTTTTGAAAGATAATAAGCTGGACAAAAAATTTGGCTATTTAACAACGTTTTATTAGTTTGGATGAAACATGAATACTTCGCAACATATCACAGACCAAGCTGTAGTTGAAACAGTGTGTCACTCTACTCGGATCGGCGTTGCAACTTTCTGAATTTTGGTCGTTTGTCTTGGGTAGTTCTAGAAGTTCCTTTGATACAAAATCAAATTCAACTTTTTTGAAAATTATCGCATATCACATTGAAAATATGTTATTTGATATGCTTCTTTTGAATATATCGAAGTTTCAACAAAGCATATGAGGAACGTCTGAATCATAAGCTTGTTAGAGCGCTATAGTTAATAGGGCGGCACATACTTTGAGTTCTATATTCCATATTGTGGAGTAAATTTTTTCATTCTTTCTGTACATCTGAAATTGGATTCTATTTAAGAAGACTGAGATTTGTAGCAATAAATAGGTTAGACGCACTAGACGATCTACTACAAGCTACGTATAAAGCAGAAGAATCCATTTTGTCACTAAGTGTAGCCCCGAATCTACGATGTTTTCGAGCCGGGGCAAAAACTTGATAGTGGCGCATCCTCCCTTTAGTGTTCGATATTTCAAATTTCATTCTTGTCTCAAGGATTTGGCGCCCCCATGAAACTGCCGCGACGTTTTCTACAACATTAAAGTGTTCGGGGTTGTCCTTCTGATAAAGTTTTCGAGCTTCATTTCTGTCACACAACATTTCAATATGTTCAAACTTACACCTTTCTTGTTCTTTTTTCTTTTGTCTGAAAAGACATTTATCCGCGTTGTTCCCAAAAAAGGGGCTCTTCTCTTCAGCAGTATTGCGACACTCCTCGTCTTACCAAGACTTAGTCGCAGGTTTGTATAGCCAATGACTTTCTTGGTAGCCCCAATCATGGAGCGGATGATACATCAATACTGCTTACATACATATATCTATATCAGAAGACGGAAGGGTTTCCCGGACCAGTCGAGTATAAATAGAAAAGCTTTGGCTTGAAATATACGGTCGTTAAAAAATGTAACGTCCTGTAATGTCATTTGGACGGATGCCATATTGTTCAAATTGGTTATCTCACAAAGTACTTAAAATAATCTTATAAAGATGTGTCTATTATTGATTTGCAGAGATTATGTTATTCTGGTATTTGAAAATCCTGAGATCGCCGAACACGATAATAGAAATCACCTTAAAATGGCGGTAAGACTATCCAACAGATTTGATTTAGTCGAACATCTAAATGAGAAAGCATTTTAGCACCAACCACTGAAATTTTAGAAATGTAAAACCAGACTGAGCAAGCAAAGATCTATAAGACGCTGACGGTCCTATTTTATGGTGCAGAGGTATAGACCGTGTTTGTTTCAGATAAAACAGCGTTGGAAGTCTTCGAGAGGAAGATTCTTTGCAGGATTTTCGGTGCTATTACAGTCGGCGACGAGTTTAGGTCCCGTATGAACCGCGAGTTGCACGAGCTATTCGATGAGGTTGACATAGTCCAGCGCATAAAATTCTAGCGGTTGCACTGGGCTGGGCACCTCATTCGAATGGATGAAAGAGCTCCAGCACGCATGGTTTACATGGGGGTTCAAGCTTGTTTGGAATACGCCGAAATAGAGGACGACCGGACACTCGATGGAATGACCAGGTATGGAAAGATCTCTCTGTACTTGGCAGACTGGCGCGCCTTCCTCAATGCGGCCATGACCGGAAGGGGGACCGACTTTGTTTTTTTTTTTTAGTAGGCAAAAGTGCGAAATATGTAGGAAAATGCATTTTTTAACGAACTTTCTGAAAATTAGGGGGGGGGCATGCCCCCTCCCCCCTGGATACGCCCTTGTCTGGCTGTATGAATAATATTTTATTGGGATTGACGTAAAGTCCATTCACACAGCTTTTGGAGTTTCTAGCTTAAATAACAAATCTTGTTTCATATAAAAACTCTAAAAAAAGGGGCAGCCTTATGTGGCGGTATAAACGGTCCGATTTGGTACTTTGTGTTTTTTTAATAGCTAACGGAAGATTCACCACATTTAGTGTTTGTAACTAAATTAACAATAGCTCTACACAAATAGACAAAAATACAAAATTTCATACAAAAACTAAGAAAGCTAGGACAGATTTGTATTAGACTACTTTACTACTAAACATCTTATCGATGTTTCAAGCAAAATTTACCACATTAATAAATTATTTTTCAAATTAAAATTAAGGTAGGGGTGAGGGGTTTATCGTGGTTGTTGAATATGTACAAGTGGTCTAAAAAATGAAAAGGATAATCTAAATATACAAACTTAAAGCATCTATGTCTTATAGCCTCATTTTAGGGCGGGTCAATTTTTCTTTCTCAAAAATCGTGCACCAGAATTAATCTACGAAGAATTTTTAGAAAATTTCACCATGAAACTATGTGTCTCAAATTAATTTCTAGCACCCGCTGAGAAACATCAAGATTTAAAGTTGAGATATTTTAATGGTATTTTGATTTCCAATCATGTTGGGCTCAATTTTGTGTAATTTTTTTATAACAAATTTTTTATATATTTTTTTTTTAATTAACCGAATCATTTTTTTATTTGACGAAGTAAGCTGAGTAAACCATGTCATTTAAGGAAGTGGGAGCCAAAAGTCTGTAGTATTTTAAAGTAGTGAGGCTTAGGTCTGAAATTTGAAATATATATCCTTAAAATTTCAAAGAAAAGTTTGACAATAAAATAAAAGTAGGCGTGGCGTGAGAAAGGAAGGTAGAAGAATGACAAAGCTTTTGTAAAGGTCTCTATTCCTTTTTAACAGTTTCTTTTATTGAAAATAATATTGCAGTAAAAATTTTCAAGCAACAATAGTTCAAGATTATTATCAGTGCTAAAATCTATTGTTTGGAAATAAATAATTTAAAGTTACGGCATCATTAGCGATGACAATTGATTCTACCAGTTCGGAAATTGAAATATAACGCAGGTCGTAAATGTCAGTGGCTGGTAAAAAAAAAAAGATCATTATAAACAAGCTTCATGCAATCCTCAAAAAATACTATAGATAGGTTAAAATGTATTTATAACAAATTCATTTACTCAATTTGAGATAGCATTAAATGTTTTATGTTGCTAAGTGCGGTTGCAAAGAGACAATGCCTGTGGATTAATTTCGAATCACCTTAAAATGTTCTTCATTGACTAATACACCCGCAGGAGGAATACAATTCCCGAATGCGTGGTCAATATCGTTTATCAACAGTGAAGCCAATTCTTCGCCCATGAATGAAGAATGTGAAATCGAGCTGCAAGAGATCTGAAGGGAACCTTTCTCTAAAAGATACTCTAAAAGATATGATGTAAAAGCCAAAAAGCTTTAAATAAAATTATGTATTATTGCGAGGAATTATATGACCCAACTAAACATACAAGATGAATCGCATTAATTTCGATTTGACTTTCATAATGAGAACATCTAATTTGAACTTCCATTTACTGCAAGCATCACACACGAACACTTGTAGGAGTACATAAATTCTGTTGAAATATTACTGCGAGATCCAGGAACTCCATCGCACATTTAGGTGCAGTTCTTAACGTATGTCTCACGACACGTAATGCCGCAGAATGATGAAGTTTTGTCAGTGACTTAGAAAGTCGTTCCAAAAATACTCAAATAGAGACTAAAAAAGACTTTAAAAACAGAATAGTAAGTTATTTTTTTTTTAAGAATTTTAATTATTTGCTTTCTCAAAATAAAACATAAATTTTATAAACATTAAATTTAACTATTGTTACTATAAGAAAAATTATCGATTATGGAGCTCGATTATGCTCTAGCTTTATACATTGTCTGGTAGATCGTACCTTAAATGGTGCAAAAAACAATTGTTTACTTAATATTAACATAAGAAATTAAAATTTAAGAAAAAAAAAAACAAGAATAAAAAATATAAATATAACACATTTTGATAAATTTACTTTTGGATCCAAACAAATTGACTCGCCCTACCTCATAGACTTTATAGGGTCTGTCTCACTTTCTTATGTTTGTTACATGCACACTTACTTTTGTGTTTTACCATTTCAGTATAAACCTAATTATATTTTTTTTTTTGATTTTTTAAAATTTAAAATCATTTTTAGGGCATATTTGTTTAAACTTGAATTAAGATTCAGAGATAATATGATCAATTTATGTACGAAATCTTAAAACGCAAAAGTAATACGCAAGTCACTCACTCATCAAAGCATCTTCGTAGCACACTCGACTGCATTGTTCTTCCTACTTTATTTCTTTTACTTATTATGGATTCGTTGCATTAAACTTGTCTTAAAATACGCTTAATTAATTTATACTATTCAATTGTATAATATAAAACCAGCATCAAAGCACTTGTCAGAATTCGTTTATCTCTTTTAAAGTCATCAAACGAGCCAAGACAAATGTCAAACGGTTGCTTAATTAAAATATAAAAATGCCAAATATAGAATTTTTTACAATATAAAACATTCGAATGAAACACAAGAAGATTTTTAGATTTTTGGACAGACGGAAAATGTTTATGTGGGCCTACGAGATATAAAATATATTTTTTATCAATAAATCATTGCCAACTGACAGCAAATCAAGTTAATTATGAAAATCAGGTACGGACGCAAGCAATTAACTATACGCTTAAAGAGATATTCATAGATAAAAATGCAGATACATTTCTTCTACAAGGGTTTGTCACCTTTTTTTCTCCAAGATAGATAGTTGGTAGATACTTGGGATACATATGTAGATGAGAATTAAATGAAAATTATTTTCAAAAACAAAAAAGAACTCTATGCAAGTCATAAAACAATATAAATGATATAAATGGCACTGTCTACGCCTAATAAACGGAGAAAGGGCACATGTTAAATGTATAAAATGAAAGATGTAAAAAAACAAATACTATCATGAGAAAACAAACGAATTCACAATGTAGTACGATGTATGTAGAACCGCTGCTGCGTCCATATAGATGCAGTAAGTGCGATAAGGCCGAGTTATAGGCGCCTGTAACTAAATGCTAAACGAGTTAACTCGCTGATAGAGATCTTGGTAAATATGCTGCTAAGCTGACGCTCAAGGTGCGTTGATCATCATTAAAATAACCAAACGTAAGAAAAAAAAAACGAAGAAAAATTAAGTAAAAGAGCAACAAAATTATATGAAAGGCGCGAGACGTAACTCGGAGGGAGGGCGAGAGTGAACGTGGCCGGCGGGTTTAGACCAAAAATTTGTTGGTTGTGGCGTCGCGTCGATCATTTGCGTGCAACTAACAGAGCGTCGAAACCAACTCGAACCATGCCGTCCCGCTTCGTTCTTCAAATATTCGTTGAATGTCTCGACGATGATTTAATTTTCCAACACGTTTTCTTCTACGGCGGCTGTTGCTGCCGGCTGAACGGATCGGTGGAATGATCGATGGCCTGTCGTTGAGCTGATCACTTTTCATGGCTGCCTAGCGGCTACTAGTTGAGATACTTAGGACGATGATCATCAGCTTCAGCTTCAGATTCAGCTTAAGCACACAATGTGGAAAGCATTATAAAAACAAAAATATATAATTTGTTAAGATAGATGTTTGGTTTCGGCCAAAGTCTGGAACTTCATGTCGCGAACTCCATGACGTTTCAACTGTTGCTACAAGGTGGGCAAGTTGCGCCGCTCTCTCTCTCTCTCTCTCTCTACGACTTTCTTTCTACTTCTATACAATAAAGAAATCTCTGCATAAATTAAACATAAGTTTCTGCTGTATTTCAAGTATTTCACTATCAATATTTTTATTTCTCACGTTTTCGCCGGCTGCACCAAGCCGAAGTTCCACTTTAAGTATCGATAATGGTTGTTGTCACAAGTTCTAATCAATAACGATGCTGCATATTCGATGGCGCCCACAAGAGCATAGCTACTTCTAAGCTACTTAGGCAGCATGCGGCGCTACTGTGGCGTTTAAATCCCAACATCAGCATCGACATCGACATCATCATCCTCATCATCGTCATCAAGATCACCGTCAGCAACAATGCCGCCGCCGCCGCCGTAGACATCATTCGGAGTCTGCGCTATCAGTGCTTCGGCATCTGTGAACATTAAATATCTACTTTAGATACATTTCAGCTTGTTCATATATCGTTTGTCCATTGCAGATAGTATCGATTGCATTCGCTTTGCATAGTTGCTTCTCAGCGCATCCGGATACCAGCAGCAACAGCAGCAGCCGCATTGCATTCGACGACTCATATCGATTACATTTTTTGTTCAGTTTGGCAGTATGTTCGGCTTCTCTTAATCCCAAAGCAATTGACCTGCTGCATTGATCTGGAACAGAAGTCGATCTGTAATCGATACCAGATCACAGATAGCCGTTCGCTCGTTCGCTGTTTATTGTTTGAATTTGGCAGCAATTTTTTTGTTTTGTTTTTTTTTTGCACACAGTTTGCTGCAGTTGTTCTCCGCGTTGAGTCGGTCCATTTCCTGTGATCTTCGTGTTATGTTCATGGAAGCATGAGCAATGATTTTCGCTGTCTTCTTTAAATGACAGCTCACAATTGATATGTTTGTCATTATTTCTCTGCCGATTTTCAAGTGAGCATCTTTGTTTGAAGTCTAATCGTGCGAAAATTGCATAACAAATTAATTTTGCTTTAAGTGATTATTTGCAGCGTATTTTCTTAGCATTTGTATTGGAAATGAAATAATTTAGACAACTTGAAAAAGTCTGAATAGGGACATTGTACATGTTAAAGCTTAAGGATCTTGAATCAGTCTATTATTGTTCGAATCGCGGTTTTGATCTGAAATGCAAGATTTTTTTTAAACCTTAACTGATTATGTTTAAAACTTACTGAGATCAATTACTAAACCATGGATTATAGTAGACGTTTTTGCTGTGGGAACCATTTGCTTCAACCTACTCCGTTGCATTTAATTATGAGATGCAAAGGCCAAACTTAATAGCAAACAATCACCTACCTGCAGTTTGATTCATTTACTAATTTATGTATAGCTACTAGAGTTAAAAAAAATAGATACATATATCAATGTATCTATTTTTTTGACGAAGAGTTGTTAGTTTATGAATGTGAAGCGGCCGTCGATAAGAGACTACCCTATCACAATTTAAGAAGTTTTTCGTACATGGACGCAAGAAAGTAAGCGTGCGCCTTTGGTACTCGAGGTGCTGAAAATAGAAACAAGAGAAAAAGGGTAGTTTCGGTAGCATATAGGCTTAAATATTCACAAATACAACCTTTCTTTTTGCTCGGGAACGATAAAATTTAGTATTGCTTATGAACCTGGGTTACCTATGAACAGCCATGAAAAACCGAAAGATATATTAGCACAACTAATATCGTCGAATTAAAAAGTCCAACGCTAAATTCAGTCAAGCAATCGAAGTAGTTTAAACTTCTTTCCCTTTGAAATTCATCCCAACTCCGTTTCTGAAAAAAATTGTCAAAAAAAAAGGATCTGTGGAATGTTTTCCACAAAATCTGTTCAGAGTTTACTAAACCCCACATCCAATCTGCTCACAACCGACCTTAACAAAATAGCTTACAATCAACTTTTCCTCTCAGTTCTGCTCAAGCAAAAGAAATTACCTCACCTCTCGCACATTGAATTAACTTTTAAATACAGGTCTAGAAATGAAATGTGACATCTTGCTCATAGAATTCCTTTCTGCTTGAAACTGTCTGAAGCGGTTCTCGCCCGGAATGGATCGCATCTCATACCCTATGATTCAAAACGTTTCTATGATACATAAACATGACAACAACATGTTGTACATAGAAGCCTAATCCTGCCATTTCTTAAGCCCAACTAAATTGAAATAGATCTTAAATCGACCAATATCATTAAACACCTGTTTTGTCAAAAACGTGCACAAAATAATCAAAAAAAAAAAAAAGTTGTGGTGGTTTGTTTTAATTTACAATCTCGTAAAGAAGAACCAATTCGTGTTCAAAAAAGGTACGACTTTTCTATCTCCATCACCTCCTTACATTTCGACAAAGCATTTGCAGCAACTCCAAGATTGAAAAATTTGTCTTAAAATCTATGCATACGTCAACCATTTTATGACTCCCTAGAAAACAGTAGTTAATACTGGTCAAACTGTTTTCAACAGCTTTGCATTCGAAAACGCCATCCCTTAAGAATCTCCAATTTTAGATATATTGTTCCTTACAACTCATTTATCAAACTAACAGACTTTTATAACGAAATAAAAAATAAAATAATTTCAATATCCACATCCTTAAACTCTCAGCAGACCTAACAAAGCAACACAACATAATCAACTTAATAAACTAGAAACAATAAATTTCGCTGCAATTAGAACCGCACTCGGTGCATATCGAACTATACCTATTAAGATCACGCTCATGGAATTTAATATAGCCACAATAGAGAATATGCGTAACTAAATATCTAAAACAGCTTAATTCTACGACTCGCCAGATTCAGTGATTTTGTTCTATTTTTCAAAGGCCAGAAATACCATACCAGCCATACTCTCGTGACCGAATACCTTCTTTGTAATTCAGCAATTAGTATGTCCAACGTTTCGAAATGCTCAGAATTTAATGGTTTGTCGTTCTCTTCCATATTTTGTCTGGCAGAGGAACAGAAGAGGCCTTACGTCAAATAGTCGTCCATCCGATTCGGTATTTTTAATTCTATCTTCGATGCCTGGGTATGTGTCCTATTTTTAGATTCGCAGCAGTCGACGCTCCGAATGACCACCACCATGGCCATTCGGAATTCCAGACCAAATATGACCTTTTTAACACCGATACTCTTGGCGACGTCATCACAATTGAATCTGCCATTTTTAATTTTTTTCAAAGTTTGCAAAATCGATGAATATTTATCGCATACAACTTTTCTAACTGCCAAATGTCCAGACCAGCGTTGTTCGAGGAGATGGCCAATCCTTTTTCCACCATATAAGGCAGCTATTTTGTCATGATGAATGAAAGAAAAATTTTTGAGTTAGTCCTGATGACTATTGAGTGCAATCGATGGTTATAGCAGTGGACATAGCGAATTTATCGGCCCAATTTGTTTCTTATTCTAGTCGCAACTCCTGAAACTTTCCCATTCATTACACTTGCGCCATCATAGCATTGGCTAAGTATACAAGTGGGGTCAATGTTTTTTTCCGAAAGGGTATTGAACGTTAATTCCGAGAAAATGGCTGCATCAAGGTTTTCAGTAGTCATTGACGACACCATACTTGACGAAACGTATTGCTAATGCAATATTTTCGCGCTTATTTTTATATCTCTTTGATCTTTGGCAATTGAACTTCGTACTTCTTGAACCATTGCTTGAATTATTTGATTTTGAATTTCAGGTGAACGATATGTTGCGTTTTGTGGTATATGAGTGAGAACCTTCTTCGAATTGGGATCTTTCATACATGTGTATTCAAATAAATTCTAAAATAATCCATGTTCTTTTTCTTCTTCCAAAATATATACTTCACGTAATACCTATATTTTTCTAATACTTTTTGACTTATTAGCGTTTCTTTGTAATTTCTCCTGCCACATCGACATAGCTTGGTTATGAGAATTTGATTTTTCATGTTTTGGAAAACCAGTTTTTGAATCCTTTGGAAGTGAACGAAGTCTGTTTGCTTCCAT